>JAZDUA010000650.1:0-600000 GCA_038098605.1 Gryllus longicercus | reverse complement strand
GCCCCGCCGCGTCCGGGAGCGGAGTCCGCGGCGCCCTCGCCCTGCCCTGCCCTGCCCTGCCCTGCACCGCACCCCTTCCACCGAGCGACATTAACTAGAGCGGCTCGCGCCTATCTGAGTTACGAGCTGTGAAATTCGACTTACGGCCCCCTCCCATGTTTATCGACGCGTCCCCGAGGCTTGGGCGCTTTGTGTCGGTCTTATTATTAGAATGTACAAATTTAAATAAAGTAGGACCTATCGAGTGATAAGAGAAATAATAGGAAAATTGTTCTTCAATAATCATGGTAAAACTTCACTTGTTAGACCCTCGAAACATAATATACAATTATAGTTATTTACTTAGTATTTAACATAATATACAATTGTAGGTACAGATTCATACTTGAATACTTCGGGAAGATTGTTAAGAAAGCCCGAAACTTTCAAACCCCCTCCAATTTATATTTAATTTATTGTGGAAATAAATATGTAAAAAGTATGATGGTCACCTTTACAGAAACATTTAACAAATAAAGGTACAGCTTTCTTTACTACAACGTTGCATTTCTGAGATCGTATGAATTTGTAGGCAATATAGTTATAAATGACAAATTAAATGTAAAATTGGAAATGGATAAATAAATACAAATTATGAGTAATAACAATACTGAAGTGCTTATCAGTATAGAAAAATTATCATTTTGATACGCTATTAGGCACAGTCGTAGAAAAGTACCGACTCTCTGTTTTTGAAGCCCTATGCACCGCTATTAGAATTTAACTGAGGATCATTTGCAGAAGACGCACGTGTCTACTAAATCATGGTTTAGAAAGGTTAAGACACTTCGTATTCGTTTTTGATAGTTCTTAAAATTGAAGAGGTCGGCGCAATAGTGGGAGAAACATAAAGTTTGGAAGCCTAGTAAGAAAGAGTAAGGAAGAGAAAAAAATAGCAACTTCATTGCTAACTTTATAGAGGAAAACTGGTCAAACCAACAACGAACAAAGATAGTTCACCTTCTTGGATAACAAATGTTGTCAATAACGCATTTTTAATTTTTGGTGTCTTAACCAAGATTACGGTTGTGCTCAGTCCTTTACTTGGTTTTCGCCCCACTCGCCAGGAAAAAGTAATGCATGATTTGAAGTCTGGTATAACTATGTAATGAAAATATTGGTGTCCTCAATATGAATCTAGTAAGATTGCACTGATACGAGTGAAATTGCACTGATCCCCATAATTATTCATTACAATTATACTGGTATTTATTTCAAAGATATTTGTTCCTAAAATAATATCTCTAAGAATAGTAGATCTGGTTGGCAATGGCAGTGGGTCAATCAATAAAATACTCTTGCAATTGTGTACAGCGAGCCCGCAGATCAAGTACGTTCTGATTCTGTTGCTGACGTGTCTTCATTTTGCATTGTGATCCACATCGGCGTCGTTTCTTCTCGCGCAAATTTTCTTTTCATTTATGATCCAATCAATATTTCATCTTCATTACATACTTCTGCTCTTTCTCCAAATACAAAGTGAAATTATTTCTCTTACACTTTCCCCCCGTAATACACGAATTTAAAAACTAAGAGAAGAATCCTGCGTTGCACGGGAATTTATTAATCATAATCATTTATGGGATAGGAAAATGAATAAATTCTAGGTATGGAGGCAACCCCGCCCAACCCTTCCTTGCCCCACCCTGTCATCGTGGCGTGCCCTGCTCCCTCCATTTCTCACCTTCCCCCTTCATACTTGCCCACCTCCATCCTCTTCTCCTAACCCTGCCTCTCCCCTCCCTGCCTTTTTTTACGATCTTCGTTGTTACCCCCGTCGCTACTACCCGGCACCTGTAAACATGCTTCGTAGCATACTTCCGGAAAACATCCAGCAACAATTTTTACATGTAATGACTCTGAATCTAATTGTGCTTTTAGACTCAATCAAATGCTTTTATTTAAAAATTGTATAGGATTTCAGAAACTTTTAATTCAATTCCTAGGAGTTTTTCACTGCGAAAAACGGAAAGAATACACACTTAAATTTTGCTCTCTAAGGATTAGGAAATCAGTACTTTTTATGAAATCTCATACTGACAGTAACTTTTCTTTTATTTCAAAAGTCACGTGTATACAATTTGTATGCCAAAATAAACGAACCTCCTTTATATAAGTGAAAATAATAATTTGAAAAAAGCAGTCGAAGTTTTATACCCTTAGGAAAGCTACCTTTCAGCGAGTATTGCAACGTAATCGATTCAGCAGTTCCGAAAATTACCCTGAGCAAGCGGGTAAAATTTGTAAAAAAAATTGAATTGGTTTTTTATCATCTAAATAAGAATTTCCTGTGACACGTTCTTTCGGTCCCTTGGTTCGCCGCAAATGCTACAAAAATTCCTCTCTTAATCTTATAAGAATTCACGGTCACGAGACGAAGTATTCCTTCTTTTTTTTCGTTTGCACCCGGAAGTTGTATTTCTTATGTTTACTACAGCCGATGTGGTGTTCAGTGTCCGAATAATCTAGTGATTATTGGTAATGAACTGTATCGGGTCCAGTAGGACTTCGGTTCACTGTAAACGAACGTTCACTATATCTAGAGTCAACTGTACTTTATTTGTTCTATTCCAACTGAAATCTGTGGTTCGAGTGCCATTAAATTATTTAAGAGTGCCATTACTTATCATTTAACAACACGTATAAAACAATTCTCACTAGAATATTAACAATAAAAAATAAGTACAAATGTCACATGCCTAGTCTATCCGATAAGGCGTTTTCATTTTGCATACGTTTTCTAAATACTTTAATTATTATTTTTCCACAAGGAGCTGGTTGGTGCTCTACATTATTTACCTGACATGCATTACATTTTACACAAATGATTTTGTAATGGGTACCTATCAAGTTACATAACAATGCCAATAAAAGAGATTACAGTATAATACTTTACAAAACGAAAAAAAAAATATTAATTTTAACACTGCTCTACATAGTATATGAACAATGTGATTACTATGGGGTGGATTTCGTTAACCTAAAACATTGCCAAAATGATCAATAAAATGCTCTTAATATGCTTTAAAAGTGCCCTGTAAGCAAAGAAAAATTACGTAAAAAAATTTGATCAAAACCACTTCAGATCAACAACTCAAGTTGTTGGATATGTTACTGATGTAATCGAGGCTTCTTCCTTTTGTTCAAGTGAACCCGACTAGCAAACTTAAGTTTGGACTGTTCTTTAAAACAAATCTCTGATATTATTTATCGCGAAATCGGCCGAACTGACAATAGCACCAATAAACTTCACAGGAACCTTAGATTACATAGTCCTCACAACGGCTGACATTAAAATATACGAGCGAAGAAATCGAATAAGCTACTCAGGAATCCTCTGGTGAACATTTTTGCACATATTGTTTTTGAAGCAAGTACCATTAAAATGATATTAAAATCGTTGAAATCAGCAAAAATCGCAGTAAAAATTACGTAAAAGTTAAAAAGTTACTTATTAGTTGATATCGTCGACAATGATATTATATACATACATATAAATGTGTCATTTCGTTTCGTCATAACACAAAATGAATTTCTATACTAAACGGCATTGTTCTATAGTGAAAAGAAAAAAAAAATAATGACATTTCATTAAAATCCGCTCGCCAGTGATTACACTTGAATTAGAAACTAGTAGTGATAAAACATGCATGTTCTCTTATTATTTGTAATAGTTACATATTATATTGTAACTTTTATCCTACTAACATTTTACCCTTCTTTTGAAGAGGCCTTAAGGAAACTACTCTAAGAGACTCGAAAAAAATAGGTTTTCTTAGTTTATGTGATAGTTGTTTTCAGCCAGACTGACACGCGAATGTTTCAACAAAACATCACATTTTTTCATAACGTGCACTATTTCCGTTATCAATATTGAGTATTTGTAGCATTGTATAATTTTCTCTTCACTACGCGTACTAGAAAGTAAAAAGTATTGCTTTATCTACGCGCAGTGTAAGTATTATTTCTAATGAGTTACGATCTTCATATAAGGAACAGAAAATTAACACATGCTCCACTTCTTGTCGACCCCCTTCCATCACCAGTTCATAGCTGCATTCTGCTCGGATAAGCCTCGTGGTTGATGTACGAGTATAATTAGCTGGTAAATAAAGTCTAGACAAGTTATCTCCTTGACCCTACACGATTTCATCATCGAGGAGAGGGGACAGGAATCACGTAGACCTTCCAAACGGTTAGCTCTATGGCTCATCGACTGCATGCAAGCACATTGTTCCCAATCGGGAATAAAAGCAGTCTTTTCTAGAACAATTACTCTCCGGAGCAGTGTTTGCAAGCCCACCCCAGCGCCCAAGATACGCTTCTTTGCATAAGTGATGAGTCGTCGACGACTGCGGCGGCGGGCGGGCGATAGGGAAGAGCGGTATCTGGGCGCTCCGAAGGGGCATGGCGGCGATAAGCCCAATCGCCCTTCTCTCCTAACACAATCGCCCGCCGCCGGAGCAGAGGGCAGTCTGGGAGACGCTCTCGGTGGGGCGGAGAGGGAGGCGGGTTCAAGGGCGGAGGGCGAGCGAGCAAGGCGGTCCGGGGCCTTATCGCCGTTGCGCCACGGCGGACGGCGAGGACGGGGACGACACGAGGACGGCGCGGGGCAAGGCAAGGCGAGCCGAGAGGGCCGTGGCGGCGGCTGCCTGCCCCTTGCAAAAGTGACGGTGGCGCCACATGTGGGTGGCCGCACGCGCCGCTGCGTGGCCTCGAATCATCCAGAGAACTCGGGCCGTCAGGCCCGCTCTTCCGCCTGCTCACGCAAATTTCGCTACGCGCCTTCCACCATCTAGCGGAGAAGGAAGGTTATCATCTCGGACGACGAAATAGGCGACTTGAATTTCGCACATACGCTTCTTTTAGGCTTGAGGATCTTTTTCATGCAGTAAATCTACTACATGGATAGAAGGCTTTACTTCCCCTCCGCAGGAATAAATTGTACGAAATTACCATGCGGGTAATGGAGATTCAGTCTTTCCCGCTAGAAGTCGACTGCTTATTTCGTATTTCAAGGGGCGTCAACAACTAGTGTCATTAATTCAGTAAGTGTAGTGTGTGTTTTACCATGGGAGATGGCGGTGTTCGTGCCTGGCTGGTGAGATACCGTGTCAACCTAAAAGTCGACTTGCGGGATTTTCTTCGTCCATCTGTCGCCAGCGGGGCCCGCTCCCAGCCGAAACAAGGCTCAACCTTCCGGTTGGTCTCCCGAGGTAGTGGAAGTGTAAGTCTAAGTGTGTGTGTGTGTGTGTGTGTGTGTGTGTGTAAGTAAGGGGAGAGGAGGGGAAAGGGAAGGGAGGAGCAAGGAAAGATCGCACGTGGTCTGTGGTCCGTCTCTTAGGGTCCGACATTCGCCTGGTGTTGACCGGAGAAACTACAGAAAACTACTGATCAGAGCTGCCGGCCGCTAGAATTCCCCTCCAGACAGCGGCAGTTTAGCCTGACTCCGTAGGGATTCGAACCCTAGGACCTCCCGGTCAGAGGCACTGCTGTGACTGTGATCAGTTGATGCCCTGAGCCACCTCAGACGGACCAGAAATCAATGAAATAAATTTTAAAAAATACATTTTTTCTATTGTAACGAAAGTCATTCAATATGTAAGTTGAGTACATTATAAATAATTATAAAACAACAAATAAAAATAAACGTTTAAATAAATATAAATTCAGAATTCTTCATAAAGAAATGTCGTTTCAGCTGAATATATTAGTCCTTACCAGAAAAGTTCTAGTTGCGCCTGTAATTGCCGCTAGGTAATTTAAATTACTTTCATTACCTTAAAAGACGGTTACATTGTATGTAACGTGTAGTGGAAAAGTTTCATTTGCCGACGTTTTCACGAGCTCCAGGATCCGAAACCGGTCCTCTTACGTACTACATTCCATTTGAATTACGAATGAAGGAATCAACAAAGCGAGGTTAGCACCATAGGAACACTAGAAATGTTTGTTTCCGAGTAGATAACGTATTTGCATCGGCAAACGAACTATGCATTTCTTTTTATTGTACAATATAACAATCACTCTTCCGCAACAAGTAAAATGAGAGCTGAACAATATATATGTGTTGTGATATTTCATTTACTGTCCTGAACCAGAGCAAGGGCCATCAAAATAACCCTGTCGAGGAGAGAGCTGTGGCTGGGCCTAGCCGTGGACGTCACACTTGGTTGCGTCCGAGGAGGCTTTATCTATCGCGACCACAGATTGGCGTCATATCTCACATCTATGATGATGAGAAAATGTTTTTGGAGAAAATTAGTATATAAAAATATAATAAATAGATATATAACACAGTCTACTCACAAGAACCATTAATTTTTCAGATCGCTGTTTCGGTTGCATTACAGCACTCTAGTTCAGTGCACGTTTTTGGGGCTAGAAGCCCGGTTGTTCTGTTGAACTGAACTTCACTTGCTGCTTCATATCACCATTTAGTCGAACCAGGCAATTAAGATGGCCAGTATATATCATTAATATGAAATATTGGTAACAGCCAGAATTCATAACTATTCAAGAAGCCGTTCTTTGATGGCAAATTTACAATAACGCTCCGACCACGACGGAGATGTATTTCATCATTCGTGGCTAACTTCAAAAAAAGTCGCTGTCTTATGTTTTGTTATTGAATTATTTGTCAATGGTTCTTGATGTAACTTCCGCTCTTGACGAAGATTATACCCTGACTTACTGAAGCTTAATGTTCAATGAACTTTCAAAACGTTGCAATTTATTTGTTGTGTATTAATAAATGTTCATTAACTTTTAAAATTATTTTTGAGTTTTAATCTCCCGGCTGTGGAATATACTAATTAATTAATACTTCAAAAATAATTCTGTTCGACATACATTTTCATATTTAGATGATTAATCATGAGCACATTTTTTTACATTTTATGAAGAAATTCCTTAGGGTGCGCCATTTTTTAACATTAACAAAATTATTAAAAGTTTAAAATTTTTTTACACACACATACAGAAGATAATATTGCATTTTATCTATTGATGTCAAGGCATATCATCTAACTTCCATAGATATTTGTTATTGTGATTCCAAATTATTATTGCTCAGTTCTTCAATCGCTATCGTGGTGTGTGAAGTCTTAGTTGTTCAGCTCATGTTTATCATTTCACTTGCTTATTTTTAATCGTCATTCTAAATCCTCTACAAGTTCTGTTGAGTTCTCTCTGTCGTTTAATCACATTTTAGTCTCAAAAGGCAACTCTGTATCATCTACCTTTTCCTTGCACCTCTTTTCTAATTGAAACGCATTTTCAACATACATTCAAAGCATATATTAAAGAAAATAAGAATCATGCAGCATCCATGCCTAACGTCTTTGAACATTTTGAATCATAATTACATTCATATTACTCACTACTATCTTCTAGTTTTGATATAGTCCACTATTTAATATTTCCTACTTCGACCAGTATTTCCCCCCCCCCCTCTCTCTTTTTCACGTATTCACCAGTTTCTACCAATCAACGCCAACCCATATGATAGAAACAAATTGATATAAAATTGCTTCAATACCACTCTTACTCTTAATTTGCATCCGTTTTGCTGAAAACCACATTGCATCAACGATCTCGAGGTTTCTAGTAGAATCAAAGAGAAACTTGGCAGGATGACAGATGATACTGTTCATCCACAGTGTGCTTATTAACAGATAGCGTTCAACTATCATTATAACTAGCTGATATGGGAGGGCTGTTGTGCAGTGATCCAGAGCTTTGCCTGTCAAGGTCTATAGAGATCACAGGTCTGTGAACACCAATGATCGACACTAGGATGGAATTATGTTGACGACAGTAATTTCGCCGCAATATTTCGATGCATCACTATTTTATATTAACTCTCTAATTTTATATATATTATACTCACTCATAAATGTGTTCGAGGTTTTCTCTCGATGATAATCAGAAAAACATGTTTTTGGTAACAATTCTTCTCTATCAGGAAAACAAAATACTTGCGACTAGAATATACACTATCCTAAGAACTTCAAATGATCAATTTTTTTCATAACTTTATTGATGGAAGCAACCAGCACAAATATTGCCAATTGAACTCTTAATGGCACTCATACTATTTGGAGCCAACTAACCTAATTTATTAGATAAATTTGATGAATGAATATCATTAATACAAGGCAACATCTACACCTTGTAATTTACTTGTGGGCGAGTATTCGTAATAGCCGTACGCCAGAAACGATCCTGACGATCAGCTATTCAGTCTCCCTTAATAGCCGAAATTTGCAAGCCTCGTTATTGGACATAGATACGGGTATTATCTCGTCCTGGTAGCTTCAGTCTAGCGACAAATGGGATTCCGACTGGAAACAATTGAATGGCATTCAAATGCCATTGGCTTGGAATTCATTTAAGAGACATACAAATCTTGGCGACTTTTAGTAGAACCACATTATTGAGTTGTTTGTAAGCAAAGCTTCCTTAACAATTGTTTATCGAACCTAAAATTTTTCACAGCGCATTTGTATAATGATTTACATTTAATAGCTTATTTTTATTCAACGTATCTTTCAACTAATAAAACAAAGATAAGGTGCTGTCAGTAATCAAAATATATTTAATCTCCAATATTTAATGGCTTAAATATATTTTGATACCAGGCAACACCTTATCTTTAGCTATTGTAAGATATCTAACTCACCAGCGATCCTATCTATAATAAAACAATACCGCCATAGTATTAATAATTTTGAAATTAGTCGAAAAAGTAATTCCTGAAAATGTAATTACATTGTTGATGACATAGTATTTATGGGCACTTTTTTATATTTCAAGTGCACATCTCTTCTTCTCTGTTACTACGCACACGGTTCATGGCTTTGCTTCATTCGACGCTGTCGTGGTCTTGTCTGTGCACGAGTCCTATTCCTTTCCTATCCCAATGAAAGCAGAAAAATCCGGTAGAAACTGATTCAGGAAGTTCGTTACTTGAACAACATCCATGACAAACAACATAAGGAAAAAAAGTAAAAATAACTTGCTTAATTTCAAGTTCTCTTGAAACTCAATAGTTTGAATTATTCTACTTTAAAAAAAAAAAAAAAAAAATAGTTAAAAATTGTGTGATGTGCTACGAGGAGAAGTGTATTCTGTGCACGTTTTCTTAATTCTGGAATCCTTACCCTACACAAATTGAATTCAGAATATAGAAAGAAATTGGCGCTTTTGGGAAGAATTGTTAATGAAATATTCGCTCCGATGTAATAAAATCTATTTTCAAAGGCAAATCATCTATAGATTTAGGCTCTTAACCCTCATCGTGTCCTTCGGGAAGAAACATACTTCTGCCGCGACAACATGGAGAACGATAGTCTGAATAACTTTATTTTGTACTGAACTCTAGAAGAGTAGCCCAGATAATGAAGATTTTTAAGCAATTTTTTAAGCAACTAAAACGCCTTTTGGCTTACTTACGGTGCCGACAAAGGTGATCAATAGCTCATTCGATTCCTCTGGGCAAGACAAATTAATGGCACAATTCTTAGCCGGTTTCCTTTAGGATATTCTGGAAGAATTCTGTAAAATCACTTGTTTTTGACGGTTTCAATGCCCTTACGGGGATATTGATGAAACACTGGGAATTACTATAGGCTATTCTCTTTCTAGCATTTACATCAATTGTTACGACTTTATTAATCGATTTGACGATAATTAAACCTATTATTGTTGTGAATTATCGAAAAACGTGTCGCCAAGAGAGGATTAAGCATCTGAAACGCGTTTTGAGGAGTTCTACCTTCAGAGGTGGTCACATTCGATTGCTCTCGACGGGACGAATCGACCGACTTGATTTTTAGCCGAATCTTTGTAGAACCTTCTGGGAGAATTCTTGGAGAAAAATTGTTTTGGGAAGTTCTAAGGCATCTTCAGTGCTGAAATGCTGTGAATTACAGTACTGCATTTCAGGCTCAACGTGAATTCTTAATGATTTATTTATACTGACTATAGTTTTTCGTTATATTGGTGATTATAACCTACAAACATAGCGACTTAGAAAAAAACAACAACTTATGTTGGTACATTTTCATGTAAAGCTCTGAGTCGCACTTGAGTAGCACACAAACTTAGTTAACATGAAAGTACTTGCCGCCGGAGGCGCGAGGCTACGCTAGTTTTAAGAGCTTTGAAATTCACTTTTCAACAGCCCCCTCTGACATCAAATTTCACAATTTCACTGTAATCATATTGCAGTAAAACTAAATACATGAACGTCGCCTTCACATATTTTCCTTCTGCTAATCAAGTTTACAATAATTTTTTATCGATTTTAACGTTGATAAATGAAATGTACTTTTTTTATTTGTCGGCTTATTAGTTACGATTTCTCTGACGCTGGGTGATTCCGCTGGGAACTGTCATTTACTTGTAGTACGTCACTGAAAGGGAAAGCGGCTGCGCCAAACAACGTAGATTGGGAAGTGACGGTAAACTGTTATTGCTGACAAATTATGTTTCATGGTTCCAACCGCACGAGACAAGACTTCGGACACACCACTGAAATGACGATTTAATAAGAACGAAACATTTTTAGAGAAAAAAATAGGGTGAATGAAACAGAACAATGGAGTGATATCAGTTGCGAATCCAAAGAGAATCATAGAGGCCTCCCCACATCATGATCAAATAAGTAGTCCTGTAATGATTACACACATTTTTATTTCAAGATGACAATTTTAAAAGTTTTACTATTTAAGAAATATATTTTGGGGAGGGTCTGAAATTAAATTGCCATCTCCCTCAAATACTCTTTGGATTCGTTCCTGGGAGGTAGTATCCGTAATTTAAGACATATGGATACTGATTGGAACCGAAAATCGAAAATCCTGTCTAATCACTTTCAAAATAGGATATCACCTAGGATCCACAACGTGTGGTGTGAGCTTTGCATACTTATTGACTGCGCTACTGGGAGATGCGTCATATGCAATTCTCCTTGTGTCGCAGGTCCAGGTCAGGACAGAGCTGTAGTGGATTTAGGGCTCTGGTGTGAGATAATGACTCGCGGATACATCTTCGGATGTCGGGACCCGGGTTTGATCCCTAGATACCCTTGTGCAATCATTCACAGATTCCAGTACGGTCATAAGGCGGTACTAACTTCATAATAAAGTATACCCAAGAGCGAATGACTCGCTTTGAAATGGCTAGACACATTTTATTCTATTTTTAACTATTAGATTTAATATTTATAAATTATCGATCTCTATTAACAAAACGTCGTCGAAACGTTGTACAATACAAAAATAAAAAAGTGAAATATAAGTGAAAAACAACTTCTTATAAGTTTTGAAAAATTTATAAAAGGATAATCTGTCTTAAACTTACACCTCTGCAGGGTGAAAATTCATGAGGGATTTGCGGCGGAAAAAGCGGATAAGTGGCAGTTTTTTTTCGGGGTTCTCCCGTTTCTCCATTACTGCTATCATCTCCCCATTAGTTGGGCACTCAGGGGCCTTAATGACCCTAGTAGTTGGAATCCCCCTAAACCGCCACGAATAAAAACATGGACGTTCTGTTGGCGAGATCGTGACCCTAGATGGGCAGGGGCGGGTGGCTAGCCGACGCAGTGAACCACGGGGCGGCCACTCGCGCCGCACGCCGCCCCGCACGCCACGCCACGTGCTGTACTCTGCTTCGTCCATGAGCGAAGGCAAATGACACTGTTCGAATAACCGTCATTCGAAATAGATTAATCGAAGAACGAGATTAATTAAACTGACGCAATAATGATTTCAACGCCGATCCAGTACTACTCCAGACGCCTATTGCCAGTTAAGGCAGTAGTGCCATAGCGATCTCGGTCCGAAAGATTGCCGGTACGAGTCCTGCCTCGGGCGTGGTTGTATTTGTGTTCGTCCTTGCACCCCCTATCATCACCACATCTTGTCATTTTCACAGAAACCATAACGGTAAATCCAATAGTGGTCGCCAACGACGTAGATGTTGATGCGACCTTAATTTAAAAAAATCAAATATTGACCATCGATATTGAATAAAAATCCATTATTATTTTACGGCTGATATTCGCAACTATTTCTAATTCTGTTCGGTTCTTAATTGATTCGTTGTGACAACATTCGTCGTATTCCCACAGTTACCCTTACGACGTCTGGGTGCATATACAGTCGTGTTAAGATTCTAAATATGCGCTAGAATTGTCAAACAAAAATAAACATTATGGTGACAGAAATAGAAAATTAAGTGATATCCCGGCCACAGTCATATGAATGATCTTGGCTGACCGGGTCACGCCGCATCGAAGGTTGTAATGCCGACGTTTCGGCCATCTTCGATGCAGCGTTCCAAAGATCATTCAAACAGCAGAATATGTGATTTTATATGGTAATGGTTTTTTTGTAGGAGAAATCATAGTTATTTCGAAATTTATTTGACGATTATTACCACGCATAATATACATTCTACGAAAATGATGCATTATAAATATTGTCTTTTAGTTTGCTGATGACTACGAACAACGAACATATTTTATAAGGTAAAATGCCTCATAAGCCCTGCTTTATATTGTTCTTTACCCACACAAATTAAGTAAAATAATCCAAAGTATCCGTGGCTAGGATGACGGTTACCTCTCATCTCTTGGACTGGGTCGTCAACAAACGACGGTCTATACGATTTGCCTAAAGCAGCCAGATTAAAAGAGGGGCGGATTCAGAGACAAATTTTGGGAGCGGAAATTCAAATTGTTTTGGTCGAAAGGTAACAATATATTATGAAAAATGTCGCTCTTGCTGCAATATATTATTCGTTTTAATGATTATCTGAAAATGTTTTTGCTTGGAAGTTTCGTGACAGGAAAAATTTTAGGTGGGAAATTTCCTCATTTCCCTCCCCATAGATACGCGCCTGATTAAAGTGAGTGTGCAGTTGCCAAGGAGGAATCACAGTTTTCCAATCGTATCGAACCAAATACGTTATTAATTATCTTAGGGGCATTTCAATTATTAGGATTTTTGTAAAAAAATGCGTTTTCACATTAACGCACCCATGTAAATATTTCATATTAATTTTGTATTATACGACTGCAAACTCTCCCATTTACCGTTTTGATGGGATGTGGGATGTGGTTATGTATTCGCCTTTCCTCAGGAAGTGATTCGCGTTGCCTCGAAGTCGGATATCATATGATTCAGTGCTAAAAATAGTTGGACTCTCTGCTAGGATGTGTTTGTTGACTTAAGTAACGCAAAAAAATGAGACTGAAGAAACTTCCAGAGACAAATTGCGAACTAAAATGAGACAATATTAATTTTTAACATTTCTTTCAGACAATGACATTCATAGAACGTGTTCGAATTTATGTCATCAAATTCAAGGACCTTCCCATGGCAACTTTTTGCAATATGACTTCAAGATTTTTTAATTCTCTGTTTATTTGCAATTTGTTCAATGACTTCGAGATTTCATCGCGATCATTTTGAATCGGAGATCATTTCGATCTCCCATTCAAAAGTCTTGCTCCCTGAAATCAGTCAATATAAATTACAAAGAAATTAGCAGCCGTGGTATATCTTTCTTTCAGGTGTTAGATAAACCTAAAAAGCTATTTACAGAAGCCTCCTATTTAAAACGTTGCTTTCGAAAACAACGCACGAACGCTGCGTGTTAAAAATACGAATCTCAAAATGTTCCAAAATTAACTCGTGTGTTACAAAATGATGTCATTAGCAGTGAAAGCATTAGTGGTGACAGAGATTTAGGAAATCACGAACGAAGTGTTCTCATAAAACATCTCTATATTTTACACACAAAATATCAGGATTTGTTTCCAATAATTCTGTAGTAACGCACGTTTTATCCGTCAGGGATTTGTTTTCTTAGGATGTGAGAAAATTCATGAATGTCATACATGCTACATTTATTGAGAACAAAATGAATGCACGGTCTACATTCTTTATAACTCATTATAAATAACATAAATTAACTCATTGTAATATATATATATATATATATATATATATATATATATATATATATATATATATATATAAAATCATTATAAATAACGACGGCCGACGGCCACCGGTTTTCATTTCCTTTCATTCTTTCCTAGGCGAAGAAATTTGGTAAACCACAAATTAATATTGATAGTAACTTGGTAGCTTGGTAGGTAACTTAGGTAGATTTAAATGGTTTCACAGTCACGGCCTGTACGCACAAGTCCCACAACAATACGTACTCGTATATTCTCTCGCAAAAAGGATTCACCTTCACCAATAAGAACATCGAGCGGTCGCCGTGAGTTCTGCCTAAACATCTTACTAACAAAAATAAAAACAATCTCCGCTGCCCTTATTTTGCGTTAGTGCAATATACGAAATTAATCAGCCACGTGTTGAAATGATGACAGACAAGTGTATAAATGTTTATAAGTGCATTCCACACAAATAATGATACGACTGAAAACAGTAGTAAAATGTGGGAAAGATTAGAAGATTATATTTCTTTCAATTCTATTACAAACATGAAGTAATAAAGTAAGCAATAGGTACACTCAGATTAAGATTTTGCCGGAAGAAAGAAGCTTAGAGACCTGCTTTCAAAATGAAGGTTGGATCAAATGGAATTTCTAAATTCCACTCGAAGCTTCATTTTTTGTAGGGCTTTTATCCCTGTCATCCGGTTACCGTTTACATCGCGATGAGACATACATATTTGACCTTTCACTAGACACCAATTCATGAGCGTGCTCCTCTGATCGCGGGTCAGCTGAACGCGAGACCCTTCGTGACAATACATACATGTGACAAGAGATAAACAACCATGTTCAAGGCGGGACTCGAACCCGCCACCCCTCGGACCGAATCGTTGAGTCGGTACAGGCTCTTACCCACCTCAGCCATCCAAGTTAGCTCGAAGTATAATATACCAGACGCAAATCGCATAAAACAAATGTTTACAAACAGCTTCATTGATTTTTCGGCTGGAAATTTACTTATATTCAGCGGCCTGCGAGAGAATTCCTCTAATATGAGCAACTACTAACTTCTGAAGCTCACCACTGAATTTGGGAGTTTTTACTACCAGAAACGTCTATCATGTTGGAAGAGAAAAGGTCAGCATTAAATTTTACGCGAAAATATATTTTCATTGATCTTTTAGACGCACATGTAAACACACACACACACACACACACACACAGTGGCTGGGTCACTATTCCGCTCTCCGTGATGTAGTACCTGTCGGTAGTTCCGCGAAGAGGATGGAGAAGATATGAGGTTTGGTTGTAGTGACTAAAAATCTCCCACTGGGTAGTAAGGAACACAGAGCCTTTAAATGTATACATTATTGAATGTATGTATACATTTTTGGTATTTTACATATAGTTGGGAATTTTGAAAATAATACTTAAACTATTTACAGGTGTTTCAGACAGTTTTGAGAATAACTTCGCACTCGTATTTTAAGAACTCTCGGCAGACCACAATTTTGAATATCACAAAAAGGGAGAAAATGTAATGTAAAACATGAAACGAAGGTCAAGGTTCCCCTCACTGTCAGATGTGGAATGTCAGCAGCACTCGCTAACAATCGTTAGGCACGGCCATGACTCGCTCTAATTTCTTGTCTCGCTCCAGTAATTTATACGCATATCTTCCACAAGAGTTTACCAAGACATTTTCTACAACTCGCTGAGATGCCAGCCAAGCCTGAGAACGTGTGATATGTTCATTAGGGCTCTCAGAGACGGTACAATTTCATATCTCATTGTTTAATTTCCTCATCATGCCAAGTACATTTACGCGTGTGTGATGTTCCCAAAAGAAAGAAGATCGATTAAGTATAATTCTTTAAAATATAGAATTTAATCTAAGAAAACAATATTGCAAGAAATAAAATGTAAATTTTGAAACTGCACCACTTTGCAAACAGATGACACGTTTGTTTCGAGGAATGTTAACAGGTGCTGCTCCTGTCGAGCTGAAAGTACCGTAGGTCGCCCAATTTCCATTTAAAATGTGATACATCGCTCTCATCTATTGCCTCCTCCCATGCACACGCAAACCCTTTCCATTTGAACGCACGCCACGTCGCCCCACTCCAATCCAGTCATCGTCATCGTCATCGTCATCGTCGGCCCCCTTCCAAGCGACCTCCGACGTCATTGCCGCCTCCACCGACAGCAGCGCCCCGGGCCTGCTCAAATCTCCTCCCCCCACAGCGACGCCGATCCACAATCAGACGCACCACCCACTAGCGTCACCACTAAGTCTACCCCCCTCCCAGACCCCCCCCCCCGCCGCACTAAGAAACAGAGCCCCCCCCCCCCCCACCTACGCCTTATCCACAATCAGAATCACCATTCACACGTCTCACCCCTGCTGCCTCCGCCACGAAGACTACCAGCCACACCCCCGCCACTCTGAGCAACACAGTGGCCCCGTCCCCTCCACCAACCCCATTGCCCCCGACCCGACGTCACGAGAGCCAACCTCGCCCACGCCCCACGCCCCGGGCGCCGCCGCCGCCTCCGCGGGCGCGTCGATGCGCCGTGGTCGAAGCGGGTCCGGGGGCGGGCAATGAACCCGCGGCCTGCGCGGCGCGGCGCGGTGTCTCTCGCGCCGCCTGCCCCGCCTGGCTTCTCTCTCCTCCTCCTCCTCCTCTCCGGCGAGGAAGGCCGGCCGGCCAGGCGGGCAGGCAGGCGCTCGCCAGGAGAGCGACCGGCCCCCGCCGCACGCGCCGCCGTGCGTCCCGCGGGGAGCGCAGGGCGAAAGTGCACTGACCCGGGGCGTGTCCCAGCTACTGGGGCACGCGTGCTGGTTCAGCCCACCGCCGCCCCGCCCCGCCCCGCCCCGCCCCCCTTCCCCAGCCCGAGGCCACACCTCGCCACCTCCCCCACCCTCGTCCCCTCCGCCCACTCGCGCTGCTTCGTGCAGCCGCCGCGCGAGCGCGCGCGAGTGCCTGACGCTGCCGCAACCGCTGCGCCGCGCCGCGGGCCGTGTGTGCTATATGAAACCATCGTTTCGTACCCGTTAGGTGCATATTGCCGCGGCGCCGTTACGCAACTCGTTTTTGTGATTGCGCTTCATTGTTAGGCGGCGTTTCATTTTCCCTGGCAGCGCAGTGGCGTTGAGGTCGTTATAATTACGTGCTCTTCTTACTACCCACGTAAAATATGATGCGGTGTCTGAAAAAGCCACATTACACTAGATACAGATGATCCCAAAGGTTTATGTTCAGCGTAATGTTAAAATACACTATCATACGACTAGTTTTTTAGTCATTTATGAAATCATAAGGATGAAGGATGCAATCATGAAAAAAATATTAAGTTAATTAGCCGTAAAATAAGTCAACGTTATACGTAATTGTTGACATGAAATTCATAATGAGTGTTTCAGAAACTTTGAAATAAAAAGTTTCAAATATTTAACATTCAAATTCATTCAAATTCTTTCGTAGATTCACAAAAAGAAATTTAACATTCTTGGCACACGTATCTTACTCAAGAAATTTATGTAAATTTGCAAATACATCTTAAATATACAACTAATAGTTAATTATTACATAAAGATGAATTAACTCTAAAATGTTTATATTTCAAATATCCACTTTTACAGGAAACTATTTTCAAATTGAACGCCATTAATTCTCAAGACTTGTGGATGTCACATTTTTTTTCACTTTCAAAACATCACTTTACAGTTAACAATGAAAAAAATACGGAAAAATCCGCTCTTCTCGCTTGCCAAACCGAATTGCATTCCTACTTCGTCCCACAAGATTATTTCATTCGATGTAATTGTATAGTCTCTTGAGAGCACAAAAATATAAAAATAATTATTCCAGAATTTGGTGATAACTTACCGATTTCAATTTTACTCCATTCTCAAACCATACCGCCATCGCCAGATCAGCAGCTTTCCCTGTAAAAAAAGAAAAAAATGTACACCTTTTCTAAAATGCAGACATTTCGTCATAAAATAAGATAAAGTCCATCATAATTGTTGCCACGAAATTCATGAATGAGTTATTCAGAAACTTTGAAAAAAAAAAAAAGTTTCAAAAATTGAACACTTGGATGAATATCATCACTTTCTAATTCGCCGTCATAATCGATTTTATGGAAGTTAAGAACCTACATTTACAGGCGATAACTGCAGTCTTTTTTCTGCATCTCGTTTACGATGCAGTTTCCTACATGTTGCATATGCAAAACACACTTTTTTACATCATTTCATAAATATTCATCATACGCACAGCGTTTCCAGCTCACCACACGGACGATTTAGTAGGCGAATGTATGCTGCAGACTGAATTTTATGTTTTCAGCAAAGCGAGTGTTTGTTTGAAAGAAGCACTCCTGACGCTGAGTCTTAAGATAATGTCTACAAATAAATATTAAGGATTAAATGATGAGCTTTTTTTAGAAACCATTTCTTTGTAAGTACCTAAATTAGCATGCCATGAACGGGAATGCTTTAGTATTGTAAGCGAATCATATTACAAAATGTTTGATATTCAAGGTTGGAATATGATATTGTATGGTATCACCCAAGTACCGCAAGTGAAAGGATGATGATGAAGATGATGTATTCGGTCCCGTAGTGGAGGCACGCTGCTCATTACCTCACAGCGAATGGTTGATGGTAGAGGTGATCAACAAGGGGGATGGGATCATTGTGAGAGCGTCGGCTTCCGCGGCCGGAGTCAGTTTTTACAGGCATTACGCCCTGAGGAAGGTCGCAGAATGGCGACCGAAACGTCGGCACCTTCGCCATGGACGCGGCGTCACCCGGACAGCCTAGTAAATAGGGATCATTGTGTGCTACATGGCAAGAGAAGCTAACTAGCTGCACTGTAGCATCAACAAACACAATTCCCTCTCGTACACAAACGTATCATGTTTACAGATACGAGGCCACCAGTGTTCTACGCATGCCAAATATGCACAAACGCAGGCCCTGCAAACGCCAATAAACCCCAAATCAGTCAAATTCCCATTGGAAGTCTTTCGAGGGACTGAAGTTGTTTTATGTGGCATCTGATTCTCTATTCGCGGTTGCTACTCCTGATACACCAAAAGTAGGACATTACTTTCTCCACCTGCCAACAGAATCACTGTATACATCCGGCATCGGATATCGTCATTCACCAGGGAACAACACAGCCACCTTTCGTGATAAAACATGCACCCACGGACTAACGACCATAGCAGTTGACACTCCCGAAACACGAAATAATCAAAAAACTCTAGCCAACATTAAAAACTTTTTAAAATTATAAAAACAATATTTATTTGAAGGGAAGAGGGGAAGCTGAAATCACCGTTTCCCTCTGCGTATGTTACGAAAAGAAAATAGAACTTTGAAAGTCTGTATCAACTCGTAAGGGAACTAACAATTGAGTCATGTAATGAATTGCTATGGAAGAATGTTCATTTTGTTTGACGTTGACTAGAATTCGAGACAGATGGCCGCGTGACAATTATGTCGTGGGTTTTAAAGTAAAATACTAGTTCAGATACCCAACTTATATTGTCTTCAAGTGATTAGTGGATTGGGGAAACCTTGGGGAAAATATTAAGACTAATATCTGGTTCAAAAATAGAGAACAAAATATCCGCGAACGCAGGTTTGCCGATTGATTAGCCATATCCAGAACTTGCGAACAACATACTCTCTTCTTCTTGGAAATTTAAGAGTTCTTTTTCGTAATCCTCAAGAGTGAGGAGAACGGACAGCGACGATGAGTAGGTGGAAAGCAGCGGCGGCTACAATTATTGGATATACCCACGATCGCGGGCGCCCACGGGCGCAAACGCCGTTGCGGGGCGAGGTTCATGGAGACGTAACGGTGTAGTGTCGAGCCGCCCCTAGTGCGAATGCCCTCTAGCTTTGGCTTCCCGGCGCCGCCTGCCCCTCGCGGCGCGGGGCTGGCGCAGGTCGCCGCCGCGTGCCCTTGGCCGGCCGGGGACTCCGCCGCACCGCGGGCGCGCAATTGAGCGCAAGTGGCGGCCGCCGCGCGGCGAAGATGGCGCCGCCTCCGCCTGCGCCTCCGCCTGCGCCTCCGCCTGCGCGCCCGCGCAGCTGCCGCAGCCGCCGCGGCACAGTGGGCGAGGATGCGAGCAGGCGGTTTCGCGAGGAAGCGTGATAGGACGGTGCGAACGAAATGGTTTTGCCGGTCCGGATGGCCGAGATCGCTAAGGCAGTAGTACCGGAGCGATCTCGGACCGAAGGATCGCGGGTTCGAGTGCCGCCTCGGGCATGGTTGTATGTGTGTTCGTTCTTTCACCTTTCACCCCATATCATATCATCTCCACAGTTACAATACTGTTAAATGCAATAGTGATTGCTAATGGCATAGATGTTCATGCGACCTTAAATAATATCAACAACAAAAAATGCATTTGTTGGCCTAAGTAGCCAAGGTCGCTAAGGCTGAGGAGCCGTAACAGCCTTGTGCCAGAAAGGTCGCTGGTTCGAATCCCGCCTGGAGCATGGAAGTTTTGTGTGTGACCGTATGCCGTTACCCTCAACCCCCAATGCTACTTACAGTGGTCGCTATATGACTTAGTGTTTGAAAAGCGACCTGAAATGAATTTTTTTAATGTTACCATACAGATGAGTTGCCTGGTAATGGTTGACTTCATTGATTTATTGGCAATTACGTGTTTCTGAGTGCGTCAACTAGTCGTAAGTGTAGTGCTTGTTATATCCCGGGAGGTGGTGATGGTGCTCCTCCTCCCTAGGAATGGCATCCAGCGCCGATCGACGCCATCTTGCGAGGCTTTCCCCCTCTTGGCATGTCCTTCACAGGGGCTCTGCCATAGCCTCTGGGCTTTCTACTGGGCTCCCGACATATGTAGAAGTGTAGTTTATGAGAGAGTGTGTAAGAAAGGGGAAGGATTGGAGAGGAGGCGGAAGGGAAGATCGTGGGCAGCCCGTGGCCCGTTTGTTAGGGTACTGCTCTGGTATATATCGGAGAAACCACGAAAAACTAGCAATCAGAGCTGCTATTCTCAATTCTCCTCCATAAGAGATTTAATAAAAGTCCTACATTAACGAGGTTAGTAAGACTTTCCAATATTAACCGAGCGGTTCTATACCAGTATTAAATTATTTTCAATATAATAATTTTCATGCGGTCATCAGTGGAAGTTTGGAACTTCCAATTTCAATTAATAGATTCAGTTTGTTTATTTGGAATGACCCTTACCGAAATGAATTTAACACCTAACATTCCAAAAATCATGTATCTATTAGTCTGTTTTGGCAGAGGCCCCATGCGTCGCTGATATTGCTTTCGGCAAACATCGAAACTTGCCATGTTCTGGATCTGAAATATCTTCTGAACATTTGGCAAATTTCGGTGACAAAATTAAGAGGATAAAAAATGTCAAAGTTACGTGCCCGAAGGTTGCACACGAAGCTGGCGGGTGCACATGCGAATATGCTTTGAAACCTGATACGAGAAAAGTGGATATTCTGGTATTTTAAACTGTTTTCAGAATGCTGTCGTCTTGA
Source organism: Gryllus longicercus (assembly GCA_038098605.1). Taxonomy (NCBI): domain Eukaryota; kingdom Metazoa; phylum Arthropoda; class Insecta; order Orthoptera; family Gryllidae; genus Gryllus; species Gryllus longicercus. Next base: position 578,434 of record JAZDUA010000650.1, on the reverse strand, counting down.
CAGTCGTACGTGGACGCAGCTGCAATTATATATAGCTACTTAAATAAGATTTCCCCCCCCCCAAAGAACCGCAGCTTGGAACACGCAGTGTTTTTAAGTGAAATTTAATTTTTAATTGAAATAACATGGTGATTATCTGTATGGAGTTTAATAGTTCGTTTGGTATAATTCGAATTAAAATGTAATGTAATCCGCCGTTTGCCAGCTAACGGTGTACCCAGGCCTCGGCCCTGTTAAAATGTATTAACCAAGCCTGGAGGGGGGGGAGACATCTAGCAAGCATGGCGCGTTCCCATTTCTCCCAATCTAACATTCTTGGCCTGCCTGAGCTCAGCCATAGAAACAGACATTTCTATTAGATAGCTACGACTTAAGTTTCGCCGGCCCGGAATGGATCCCGGGACCGCACTAAGGAATGCCAGCCGGCTGTCCATGAGCCACTCGAGGGGCGAAAAAACTATCATAAATAATCATATGTGGCCTTTCAACGCGAAATAATTATGAGTCGTCATTGCCAACAATTCTGTTGGCAATGACGACTCATATAATTATTTCATCATAAATGCCAACGAAAACTCATCACAATACCAAGTTTCAACGTGAACTGGGCCGTGGCCTATCAGTCCAGAAACTTCTTCTTACATTGACTCCGGCCGCGAAAGCCTTCGATGCTGTACAATCATACGTTTTGCTGTTCCGCGAGGTGTGGTTCGCGTGCCTTTCGGCGCGTTTCGTCCCACTGTGAGCCGCCGCGTGCGCCAGGGCGATGCAAAGCGCGGGCGGGCGGGCGGGCGGCGTTGGCCCCGCGCCAACGGCGACGCCGGGCGTCTCGACGCGGCGCGGGCGTCGCCAGCTCTGGCTCCCAGGCGTCGCCGCCCCGCCCCGCCCCGCCCCGCCCCGTCCCGCTCCCGTCCTCTCGCATTATGTTCCCGCAAAGCGAGCCAAAAGACGAAAAATAATGTGTCTTCTTTTCTCTTTTCCGCTCAACCTATTTACCATCTTCACTCGACTCCATTAGACTAGTTGCGCAGCTAGTGTACATCTTTGCTCTGATCCTCGGTTCGGAAGCTTTTTCAGGATTACCGGCGGGGAAAGGTTTGATTGACAGATGACGGGCGATGAAATGGTTTCAATAATGAGCAATGGTGGGATCGGAGGTAGGGCACACGGGAGAACCCCTAGACAATCTGCGGCGAACCTGCTATACCCACCACAAAGATCCACTTGAATGAACCGGTATTTGAAGTCCGATACCCTGCTATCAAGATGAGCTGTCAGACTCTTCACAATGGGTCGCATTGCTGACATAGTATCAAAATAGTCGGACCGTGTGAGCCAAAAAGTATTTCTTTACGCTGCATCTGCGCGGGTGCATTTTGATGGCTGAGGTGTTCTCTCCTTAACCATCGACAGGCGCCGGGAACTTCCCTAATCGTTCTTCAAGGTGATGTCGACTCGCCTTCGGTACTACACGTGGCAGCTGATGCCATTAAGCGAACTTACTAGCGGGCGCATAGACTACTGTGTCATTATTCGCGGAGTGCATCCATCGAGATGCAAAAAATGAAAATGGAAATATTTAATGGCGGGCGCTCTCTTCTTTGGAGGCTTGCTGTTGCATGACGTCCGCTGTGACGAACGCAGTTGACATGCTGGGAACGAAAATTTAGTCGTTACGCGCATTATGAGAATGAGAGTCACACAATCGAATATTTGCAATTTTTGGTGAAAATCGAAACTGTTTCATGTTTTTTCATTTCCCCCAAGATCTTAAGTATCTTTCGAAACCTAAGACACCTCTTACACAGCAGAAGGTTGAAAAATGTTCGTGCAATTCCTGCGCGCATCGTAAATGGATTAGGTAACTTATTTGTTAATTGAGGTGTAGAACTAATTTCATTCATTAAATGGTATTTCGTTTATCCTCACTTCTGAAATTACAATTTTGTTGATTATTAAGTAATTTTTGTAAATTTATATTTAAAAAAAATTGCAAAACCTTGAGTGTAGTTTGCATGGGAAGTCTTTACATAAAAGAGAATGGAAGGAATGGGCGAGTGCCGATCAGACGCACGATGCTGCATATCTGCAGTCAGACGTATTTCTGGTTTTATTCAGTTCATTTCAACAACCATACAAATACAAATTTAACCTGGATGTGAAAAGTAAATCAATTATCTCCTGTCATACCGCATCACAATATCCCTTACATGGGTTTATTGACCACCAAATTCCCTGAGTTTTGCAAGAATCCCTTTCATTTCCTGTCAGTTGGACATCTTGGAGACGTTTACCAATATGTCATCTATCTTGTCGGAGTCGTCGAAGATCCAAAAAAGGGACAGAATCTTTTGGTCAGAGATGCTTAGTCAGTGTCTATCTCGTCGGCCACCCGAGAGGACGTCTCTGGAAATATATTCAAGCAAATGAGCATCGCCCCATGTCCCCGTTTATTTTCTGTTCATGATAAAGGAGGTGGCGTGACATGGTTATCTAAGACAGAGTTAATCATACTCGTAAATTCGTAACTATCAACGCTATTTGAATACAAAAGATTCTCTATTCGGCATCATTACCACCTTATAGCAGATTATGAAACTTCTATATATACTATATGCAACATGGCCAGAAAAGATAACAAAAGCTAGTTGAGACTCATAAGATAAAAAATGTCATGTAATTTGTATATCGCATCCGTAACTATGTGTCTTGTAAACTGTTTGTGTGCCTGCTCACTTAGATTCCTACTTTGTTTCAGAAACCATACATTTAGTGTTCATCTCGTTTTGAAGGAATGAAACGTAGAAACAAAAGTATTTATAGTACTATTTTATCAATGATTCTCACTTCTTGTAAAAAATGTCTATGAATACAACTTGAACATAGAAGCAATTATGGGTGTAATTTCCATAAGTGTTGAGCTAAATCCATTAATGTCGAGTGCAATTATATGCCTTCCTTTGAAGGGGATCTCTAGTGTGAGTAACGAGATGTAATGAATATTTATTCTCAAAGTAAAAAAAAAGGAACACAAGGAATGAATGTAATTGAAAGACTGCAAATAATGCGGAAAGCGAGATTATGGTGTCATATTCGGTCGGGGTGATCGCTGAGCAGGCGGCTGGCTTTAAGTCATTCCTAGTTATTTTTTTAAGGTTTTTATTTTTCTGTTAATTTTCAATTGTAATTCAATTGTCTTTGAAAATTATTGACCAGAGACAACATATACATTCCTAGTTATATTCCACCGTGGTATTGCATACATACTTTGTGGTCCTTTTATTATTGCACCATATTGATAGTACCGTAGAAATGCGATTAAATTAACTGATGACTATAACAGTTTTAAACCATCAACTTCAGCCAAAACCTCTACAATAATGAAAAAAATCCGCCTAGGTCTATTTTTTGAACGTCCCGACCCAGAGGCGCCTGGGAGCGTGGAGCAATTCCAACTCGTCTCGTGACGGCCTTGGGCTGCGGGCGGGGGAAAGGGAGGTTGCGATGAGGAAGGAACGAGGCTGGAAGGACGAGCAGAGGGCGGGGCGACAGCTGACGGGAGCGCCGCGGGGGCGGAGGGGAGGGGAGGGAGCTGACGGGTCGATGCACATTCGCGCTCGCGTGCTCGCTCGGCCCGCCCCTCCCCCGCGCAACCTCCCGTGCGCCGCTACAGGTGCCTGCAGGGCAGCGACTCCCACCTCCGCTGCGACCCGGACACCCCAGCCAGCGCCAGCGACGGGAGCGACCTTACCATGGCATGAAATTTCCTGACTCTTTTATGTCGTTGGCAAAGGATTGATTGACTGGTCATTTTGTGCTTGCGGGCGCGTCGACTGCTGCGGTCACTAGTCCCGTACGTACAGTGCATGTTATACTCCGGGGACGATGATCCTCTCCCGCTAGAACGTGGGCACCCGGCGCTGATCTGGCGCGCATGCAAGAGTCTCCCCCGGGGGATACTACTCCAGTTGGGACAAGCTCTTTGCTCCCGTGTGTGATGGTGAAGTACATAACTAGGTCGAATTCAATCGTTGTTTGGAGGAAAATTCTAGCGGCCGGCTGCTCTGATCGGTAGTGTTCCATGGTTTCTCTGATCAACACGAGGCAAATGCCTGAGCATTACCCTAACAAACAGGCCACGGACCGCGCGTGATCTTTCCTTCCTCTTCCTTGTCCTCTCCCTACCCCTTAGTTACAAACACTTACATTAATATGCGCTGCGCTAACTCATTCCGGGCGATCAGTCGGGAGCTTAGAGCTTGCCCCGGCCGGAGCGGGGCACCCCTGTCGGGAGATACCTGGTTGGCGACAACACAGCTAGCGCCGGGTCTCACCACCCAGCGGGGGAAGATCTCCGCCCCTTCCCGAGGAAACGTGCACTACACTTGCGCGTCTAATGATATTAGCAGTTGACGCGCCTGCGATCGCCAACCAAACAGTGTAGTGTATATGTATGTGAGTGAAGGGTAGAGGGCAGGACAAGTATGAGGAGGCGAATATTACGCACGCTTCATAGGCCATTTGTGGGCAGTGTCCGGCCTTCATGTGCTATGGATCGGAGAATCCATGGAAAACTGCCTGTCAGATCATTACTTCTAGGCTGTCCGGGTGACGCCGCGTCGTTGGCAGATAGGCCGACGTTTCGCCCGTCATGTTTCAGGCTTCTTCAGGGTAGTGACACAATAAAGTTCCGCCTCCGGTGTTATATCTTTGTCAGCTTAGGGGTCGGGTAACGGAAGTGCGCCGTGATTGGCGGAGAGGTCCCTCTGATTGGCTCGCGGTCTGGGCCAACCCGGGCCTCGCACCCGCCGTCCTAGAAATCGGACGGTGGAGAACAGCCCCGCGCCGTCAGGAATCGGTGGAAAAATATACTTCCAGGCGTGGTTTAGATTAAGGTCTGCATCCGCGTTGATGTGCGGCCGTCTACTAATTTCTATTGCCTCTTTTACGCGTCTAGGCCAGTATTGAAAAAGATATAACACCGGAGGCGGAACTTTATTGTGTCACTACCCTGAAGAAGCCTGCAACATGACGGGCGAAACGTCGGCCTATCTGCCAACGACGCGGCGTCACCCGGACAGCCTAGAAGTAATGGACTCGAGCCGCGGAAGCCTACGTGTACATTTGCCTGTCAGATCAGCCGACTGCTAGAATTCTCCTCCATTCAGCGGATGAATTCGGCCTCGCTGTGAAGCTGGTGCTGGAAACCCGCAACCCTCGGGACACGAACAGTAGGACCTTAGGCGGCGGCGATGGTGTAACGGTTAGCGTTTCGGACTGTTGTACCCAAGTTAGCGGGTTCAAACCCGATCGAAGCCGTGGATTTTTAAGGGCGAAGAAATCCTTCGTACGCCTTCCTTCGGAGGGGAAGTAAAGCCGGCTGCCCCATGTTAGTAGATTTACTTGCATGTAAAAGATCCTCAAGCCTAAATGACGCCTCTGAGCTAAATTCAAATCGCCTGTTTCTCGCTCAAGAAATACCTCCTTTCTCTGCTAGTCGATGAAAGGAGCGTAGCGAAATTTACGTGGTCAGACGGAAGAGCAGGTCTAATGACCTGAGTCTCGCCACGTAAAATAAGGCATTAATTCAATTCAATTCGGCCAGAAACTCCGCAGTGACAACTTCTGGTGCTCTGAGCTATGTCTGCTGATTCCCATATGAAGTGTCCTATTTATTTCAGCTACTATTTCTTACGACTATGTTTTAATTAGAATATTTTATGTATGCAAATTCATAAATTTTCTATTTTGGGGGCGGAAACGTCACATTGAATAAGAGTATATTGTTAACGGTCTGGCGAAGAATGTGAGTGTGAAATGAAGATGTGGGCGCAAGACTGACGCTTCTCTTCATCCTTAATGTTTTTCTTTTCTCATTATGTCAGACGTTTTCGCGCATTATGACACAATATACCTACGAAAATGCAAATTGCAAACAAAAATTACTTAACAAACGTTACGTGACATTTCCATTGATTCCTTTGACTTTCTCTTGCAGAGTACCTTGAGCGCCGAGCCGCAAAAACGCGACTGAATGAAAGTCGGAGAGCGAACCCAACTTCCTAGATAGTTGAAGGTGAGTATTTGTCAAACTGAACATTTCGAGTACCTATGTCTTTAAAAGCCTCACGGCTATTCCAATGAAGTAATCAAGTGGATATGTTACGTAACGATAACTACCGCCTTGAGAGTTATATATGGACAGTGCAAAAATTACTGGTACGATATGTTACGTTTCTTTTTTAGGTCTCGCATATTAGGCGTCCCAACCATCTACCTAGTTTCCGAATCCCAACTAGACTACATTTTTCAAGTACAATTGTAAACAAAATTGTGCAATATATTCCGTAAACGAGCCGATTTGTAACAACTTTATTATAAAAAACGATAACTAGAAGAGGCAGGTACCCAAAAATTACTTATAGTAATTAATTATAGAACTATGAGAATTGTGAAAATTAAAATACTGGTTCACTTCAATGGTGTTCAAGGAATGAGGCACTTAAAGGACAGGTGGTCAATACATATGAAATCCTTTATCACATTGCCATCATTTTTGTCATTTTGACTACACAAGGGACATTACCAGATACGGAATTGAGGGACTTCAGTTATTTCACCATAGATACGGAAGGTACATAATGCAGTCAACTGAGCATTTTTCACAATGAGTAGATTTCCAAAATTCTATAAATTTGTAAGGTGATGTCACCTGTACGTAAGGTACGTCACCAGTAATTTAAGTGTATCTCCGGTCAATAAGTAAAATACCTTTCGAAGTTTCTTGGACAAAAAATATCATTTTACTTTTCTGTTCTGTTTTTTCCCCTGGTTACCTCTATTAGTAAACACACTTCTCGTGCATACTTGCGAAATATTTTAATCTTTATTCTTGTGCTCTTCCTAGCATGAACGCCAATTTCATACTAATTTTAAAGCAGCCGCACAAGTGCATTCATTGTTCATTCCGCATAAGAAGTCGCCTGCCCCGTGAAGGGCTCAGTGCAGCCCATGTGCGGCTTGGGAGTGGACGGCGAAAGCCAGAAGCGCAGTTAGGCGGACCACTCCTCGGAGAAAGCCACTTTCTGCGCCGTCGCAAGCGCCCTGACGCAACGCCTGGCACTTGCATGCAGCCCAGTCGCACACGGGCGTCGCGTACTGGGAATCACAATTGGGACACCACGCAGATGCTCTTCTGGCCGCACAAGTGAAGCGCTACGTACCCTGTTTTCGTAATGCTGGCCTATCGTATCGTCATAAGGGCAACCAAACAAAGAGGAATGAAAAGCTATTTTTAACGCCCGGCGTCTGCGAATCACACTCGAAACAAAATAAGATTTAACGAAAGATGACGTATGAGAATTATTTTTCCAAGCAAAGGTATAGGTTTTTTAAAACATTTTTTTCTTATAACAAATTGATATTACGAAAAGTATTGAACGTTGCACTTTAAGTAACACAAATAACTATTTGCTCAATGTAGACTGAGTGTGTTGTCTCATCATTATCATCTCCCAGGTGTAAACCGTTTGTTTTATTCTACGAAGTGGTTTAATTTTACCACCTCTTCGTAGGTCTTCCAACATTTCTCCTGCCGTTCACATGCGATTTATCTTTGCGATTTTTTTCGTCAGGTATTCTTTCCAAATGTTTTCGCCGTTTTCTCCTACATTTCGTTATTTTATCATTAAAGTTGAAGACACCAAGTTCTTTTCGAATGACTACTTTTCTGATGACTTTTAGGGAATAGCCTGCGAACCATAGCAGAAACCTAATTTCTGCCTTTTGAAATCTTTTACTCTTTTTTTTTACCAGATTCCAGTTTTCATTTCCAAGTAAAAACACTGGAACAACAATGATTTCCTAAACTGTAACCTTTTATCGCGTCTAGTATTTTAAAAATACCTTTTTACTGTGCTGCAATGATACTGAATTTTCTAAAGTTTGTCTTCAACTTCAGAGCTTGCCAATACGCTTTAATCATCAACAAAGACTACAATGATTAGCAATTCACTATAAAACGTGTAAAGAGTTTTTCTTGCCATCTGTTCAGGGCATTATCTCTGTAAATATTAAATAATACACGGAAAGTGGGAAACCCTATCTCAGTCCTTGGTTTATTTCTATTTACTTCCTCCCATCAGTGATTTTAATTGGTATAGACCTAGTACAGTATCATGTATAAAAATACATGATTTGCACTACTGTTACGAGATGTTGAGAAAATCACTTCATTTTTATTTAAAACACCGAACAATTTTTATACAGTAAAATGCATTTCCATCGACTATAAACGTTGTGTAAGTTGGCAAGTTGAACTCCCAATGGTTTTCATTAATTGGCTTGAGGGGAAATAACAATCAGTGCAATTACTTTCCAGAAGACGTCTTAGGATTAATCTAAAAAGGGTTTCTAATAACATCGGGATAGAAAAACACTCAGGACAGAGAAGCATAGGGCAAATAAGTCGAAGCAATATCCGTAGGTATTAGTTCCCACACCAGTGATCTTGTACTGCAAGGGGAGGCTGATACAGGGCGGATCATTTGGTAGGGAACGCATTATAGATTTTTGTTAAGTAATAAATATACTTGTTAATATATTATATATTCTGTTTTGTTGTTCATGGGTTTTGGTCAAAATTAAGACAGTTTGTCTCAGTTTGCGGACGTTTAGGAGTTCATTTCTCCATCATCAGGGATAAATGCATTGACTACTCTCTTACAACAATGTATAACACTAAGTATGCTAAAGCACTAATAACACACAAATTATTTTTTTACTTTTTAAATTTTTTATTACTTATTTACATTGATTTTATTAATTATTTTATTTATTAATTTTTTATTTAAAAAATAAAAAATCTTTTTGTGTAATTGGTGTGTGCTTCAATATACTTGTTAACAATTAGTGTTATTTATTGTTCTAACCATGTCAATGCATTCAGCCCTCATGATGGAGAAATAAACTCCGAAACGTCGGGTGCATGGCCCCCAGCCCCCCCTGATCTGCCACAGCTTTTTTTTTTAGTATATCTTTATTAGTGAACGAATGTACATAGTTCCGTATTATGTATACTATATCATATGTATTTGTATGACTTATATTTAACTTAAATGCTAATCTTACAACTAAATCTAAATACACATGAATAGGAAACTCACAGAGCACCTATGTGATTAATTGAGTTCTGAAAATATGCTGAGGAATGAATCTAATGGATATCTATTTTTTATTCTTGTTGGGAGCTGGTAGGTGGTGGCTAGGCCGTAATGGGTGGTTTGGGTTATTGTGTTTATTTTGGAGAAGAAATTGTTAGATAGGAGCGCGATATGGTCAAGTATAGGGGGTAATTTAAATTCTTTATGCAGTTGAATGTTTGAGATGAACCAGGGTGCATGAGTGGCAAGTCTGAGGAAATTATTTTGGATGATCTGTAATTTATTTATATTAGTTTTAGAAGCATTGATCCAGATAGGGCATGCATAAAGCATTAGGGGTCTAATTATTGATTTATAGATGGTGATGGCGTTGTTTAATGAGAGCTTACTATTGCAATTTAAGAGTGGCTTTAGTTGAATTAATTTTATTTTGGCTTGCTGTGCTTTTACTGTTATGTGATTTTTCCAATTTAGTCTGGTATCAAGATTCAGCCCTAGGTATTTGACAGATTCATTGTGCGAGGTCCATGGAATTGGGTTATTGTTTATTAGGAGTGGTGTTGGGGTTGAAAATGTTCTAATGAGAATATTTTGGCGCATTATTTTGTAGGATCCTACAAAATCCTACTAAATTTTGTAGGATCCTACAAAAATCCTACTAAATCCTACAAAATCATGCCACAGCTTGATGAGGATAGCCGATATGAATAAGATAAGTTTAGAGCTGAGGTGGAGGAATAGGGTCGGATGGGGCTTGTAAGACTACTTTGAGGGGCTCCTCTGCATTTTGGGTGACCTGGGAGTCCCCGGGAAGACAATAGTACAGAATCACTTTGCAAATAAACGTTTTGTGAGTCGTACCGCTAACACTGATTTAGGCAGAATGTCATACTTTATAGTGGCTGTAAAGAATTTTCGATTGTTTTGTTCGCTGTAGTGAGTGTGACGTTTTTAGATGTTGGTAGAGAAAGATAGAGAGAGCTACCCTCAGTGCTAGAAAGTATCGATCTAACTGTGAAGTCTAGCCTCTATCTTCAAGAATGGAAGTAATAATCATAACGAGAGCCTTGAATTTCGGGGAACCCTGAAACTGTTTGTTGCGGTTCCCTAGCCACTGATTGCCCCCGAAGAATGTGACCCTTGGACCCCCTTGCCTTTCCTAGAGCACTAGCATAAAGGAAGCATTGCACTACTGCCACTTGAAATAATTAATAAGAAATACCATAGACGAAGTCTACTTTATTTCCTCGTACTGCAGCTACGAGAGAAGATGTGCCACAATATATATATATATATATATATATATATATATATATATATATATATATATATATATATATATATATATATATATATATATAACGTCTTTGGCAATGTGATAAATAGTGAGACAATATGGATTGAGAAAGGAGTCGGTGTATAATATTAGATACACCCTTTGACATGCACCTTGCAGCACATATGGATTGATCTAAATTTGAATTGTGGTGGAGTGAAAATCTGGGCTATTGACCAGGATGCCACTGATAAGACTCTACAGTGCTAATTTAAGAAACTTGAAGTATTTTATGTAGTGGAATACCTGATTTTAAATATTATTGGTTGTAAACTATACTTTTGCCATTGTAAGCTTCACAGTTTGCGATATAGAGAATGAAACGAAGTATTAAATCAGGATCCGAAATATCTGTGTCATAAATTAACCAATTTGCGCAATGAAGCCTCACAATACGTTTATAAAATATAGATTAATATGTTTCATTAAATGCAAGCAATAGGCCCGAAAGCAAACCTTAAGGCTATTAGTGTGCTCTGCTCACATTACAGAAGTACCACATTTCAGTAAAATGCTCAAGTTATTTGAGAAATTCGGAAACTTCTAAATTACACGCCTATAAATCCTTACACATTTTTCCTAATGAAGTTCACGGTTTGTCCACACGCGCCCGCATTCCTTGCTCAATCACAGCTGAGAGGAGTGGCGTTCGTCAGCAAAGCAAGTAGTTCTAGTGGCTCCATTTGGACTTCCACTTCAGTTGATAAGGATACAAACCTATCGCGAGCACACATACCATTCGAGAGAGCACTTGAAATGACATGTAGAAACAGGAAGTATTCAAACCCAGAAATCTGTGGTCATTATACACATTTTTATGATTAATGACAAGTGTCTAGAAACTGTTGAAGTTTGAGGTCAGTTTATTTTCGACACTTCTTAATCTCAATTCCGCAGCTTATGAGGCTTGGGGTGAGACTGAAGTGCAACGCTGACATGGGGGCTATTGATTCTCGAAGGAAAAACTCTTTGAGGGGAGATACAGGACAAACTCCATGCTGATAGTGCTCTGAATAGTGTGTGATGAAGCCTGATTTTGGAGATTCGCTACCAAAGACAATAATAAAAACTAATTTAATGCAAAACTTTTGGACAATAGAATTACGTCAGTATGGGAAAATTTAAAAGGCACGAAAAGCAGGATTTAATTCAATTGATTTTTTTTTGATGTAAATAAGATAATTTTGAACGCGAAAATTCGGGAGGCTCTTTGTGTCATGTGAAGCAGGGATCGACAATGCAACCTTTTTAGAAAAAAGGAGAGTAAGAGACATTGCTCTAAGCATTGTAAGAGACTAAGAGGCATTGTTCACACAATATAATTAAATGTTTTTAACGCCTCAGGGACGAAATAAGATTTCTCAAATTGCCAAACCTTCAATTTTCTCTTTTTAAACTTTTTGGTGCGATTTGTGCAAAAGCTTAATGCAAATATTGTCACAATTTTGAGTACGTCCAGCCCATTTCAAGGAGAAGCGGCCTCCTTAATAATCTTCCGCTTTCTTAGTACAAGCCACGACATACCACTGACCTGTAATGAACGTCAACTAACTCAACTCTGCTGGGAGATGTTGGAGGGGAGGCCAGCGAGGGAAGTGAGGGCCGGATGACTGATATATTATTTAGTCTCCGGTCGTGTCAACTGAGCTCTCCTTCGGGAGCAGAGGGAGATGGCTTAGTCTCGCCTCCCGAGGCAAGCGACGCCATGATGGGTTTTTTCTAAGTAGTCACGCTATAGTGTCGAATATCCACCAGTCGGGAGTCGAACTCTAGGGCTTCCCGGTCACAGACCCTGAAGCGTTAACGGCAAGGCTGCTACTGATCCATCTCAGCCGCGAGGGGGGGGGGGGCGTCGCGGTCGCGTGACCGGCGCGCGTTTGGCCACAAGGCCGCGCGCGCCCTCATAAACATGTCCGCCGCCCCGACCGGGTTCGCTATCGGGGGCTGCGGGGGCGCCCTAGCGGCGACGGCAGCCACTGCGCTGCTGTACGACGGTTGGCTGGCTGGCGTCCTCCGGCGCAATTAGTGGTCAGATCGCTCACCTTCCGTCTCTGGGTGACGTGGTTCATTTCTCGGTCGATTCACGTGCGCTCTGCGGTGATCGAAGTGGATTCGTAGCAGTTGTTTTCTCGGAATTCCTCTGTTTCGCTGACTTTTGATCTAACCAATGCCCCGTGATGTCATCATTACTCATCCTTCTAAGAATTCATCTCGGGTATGACGTCTGACCCAAGGGACAGACGGTGGATCTCATTAAAAAAGGCCTCTTGTCAGTTGGTTCAGGTGGTAGCGATGCTAATGATTGCGACATCTGCGATGACAGTGCCGTCAGGTCCAGCCCTTGAGGCTGCGTTAGCGATGGTGGTTGCGGGGAGGAGGTGTGGGTCGCACAGAGGTGCAGGCAGAGGAGAAGACGAGACAGTGATAGTGACGTGGGTGGAGGCACAATGGGAAATGGAGGCCGAGGGGAGGCCGTGTTTGCGGGAACGGAGGCAACGACTGTGGCAGGAAAGAAAGTGATGGCGACTGAGTCGCACGCGCTGACACTGGTCACAGTCGATTGTGAAGTTCGGGGCTAGAGCGATCATCAGAGCCGCAGGGAGGGCGGTGAGGAGGCAGAACCACTTGCGATAGAGGTGGCGAGAATAGCAGTGGTCATGGCAGAGACGAGTTGGTGATTGGCTAGTTTCCTAGTCTGTCTGATTTACCTATAGTTTCAGGAGTATGGTCCAGTATTTACTTACAGACTGCCTTTTCTTACTTTTACATTTGTTGATAAAACTTTTATCAATAAAGTTTTATTAATAAATACGAAAATAAAGAACCGACTGTCTATAAATAAATACAAGACCATTCTCCTGAATCGCGTTGCTGATGTTTGCCTCCCCGATTCCCCGTTCAGCAGTGCAGCCGGAGAAGAGAGCTGAGCGCGGTAAGGGTGGCCACGGGGTTCAACGTGAGTTCGGAGGCGGCGACGGCAGGGCGGTGCAGGCAGCCGGTGCCCCGTCGCCCCATTTGCATACAGATGGGCACACCGCGATTAGCGCTCTTAATACCGCTGTGGCCAAATGGAATTACGGGCGTAATCTTTCTTGAATGCCGCTCGGCGCTGGGCGATCGTCTCGCCGCTGCAGGCCGCTGGCACCACGCGTCGCATATGAAATCAACCGTCGCGCTCAGCTCCCTTGACGTCATCGAATAGCCCAGATCCCACCGCGCGCTGGCCGCATGAAGGCATACACTTGTTCTGTTGTTTGGAAATGTTCACGGGTCGATCCTAAACCTCGAAGAGATCAACTTTCCACTTTACGAATAGAGTGGCATTCTTTGAAGACACGTTTATTTGTCTCAGATCAATTCAATATAACCTTATTTTGTACTGCTCTAACGGAGGACCGTTTCACTATTGGATCACTAATCGTTAACGTTAACGATCACTAATCGTTAAAATGGTTAACAATGCCAAATTGTCAAATATTTTTCTATTATTTGTATCAGAGGAGATAGTATCGGATCGCAAATGCGAAATAATATGAGAAAGAAGAACTTATGTAATGATTTTTGTTATCTCTAAAGTGTTTAACCAGCTTTTCTTTTTTATCTACGAGAACACCAAAAGGAAAAAATTGGAGGCAGGCTGCTATTAGCAACACTTATCAGACACATCAGTTTGCTTTTTGCCCATTATGAGTCCCAATCACAGCAAATAACCGTATTTCCAAGCTTTTATTTATTTTTCCGGTTCATAGAAATTTCCTTCCTTTTCGTTCTCATCAGAATTTTCTTTCATAACTCAAGCCGTTATCTCACGGAAATCCAGATTTTATATCTTGCTTTAATACATTTCGTACATTTCCAGCAATCTACAGGTAGGTAGTACACAAAACAGTATCTTACGTACTTCCTTCTAATTTATCTTTATAAATCAACAAAAAAATGACGGTACGGTTGTTAAGAATTTTCTTTGTTGACATATGCGCATACGAATTAGTTTCGATAGAGGTGTTTCTCTAAAAATGCTATCATACTTCCGTTTGTTCAGATTCATTGATAAAAGAATATGTAGAGAAGCGAAACTGCGGTATCCTACAAGCTGTCACTTACGCAGCTGTCACTTACCGCTCTTCTACACATACCGGGAACTCAGAGCTTGTTCCGACTGAGTAGGTGGCGCGCTGGGGGGTGTATGACTGAAGAAAGAACACGCAAGATGTGTAGGTTGGTGCCAGGTCTCACGTTATAGCGAGAGATACGCCGCAAATCCCAGGGCAATAATATGGACTACACTTAAAGGAATCATGGCCTCAAAAGTTGACGCGCCCTGAATCAATACTCGTTCACTCACTTACACTGCGATATCCGAATATTCGTCATATTGAAATAATATTGTATCACGAACTTTTAATACGCAAAATTGTATAAGAATTATAGAAAATAACTAGGCTTCCTAAGCTTCGTAATCACATAAAATGGCAACGTTAGCGCAAGTAGGGCGAAGCGGTCGAGCGAGAGTGGTAGGCGGAGAGGACGACGGGGCGGGGCGAGGAGAGGCGGAGCGGCGTGCACGCGTGACGGGGAAGCTTGCGTGCGCACGCACGCGGAGCGGCGGTGGCGGCGGCGGTGCCGCGTGCGCCGAGCGCCCTGATCGAAACGGCGATCCCCGCCCCCGCCCCCGGCCCCGCCTCGGCCCCCGCGCCCCTCCACTTCCTGCCGCGCCGCGCCGCGCCGGGACTCAAATGCACGGGCACGCGCCGAACAGCTCAGGAGAGCTGCTGCTGCTTTGCTACTCGTCGCGTCGTTCTGGACAACCGTTTTTAAACTACTTCCTGCTCAGCACAACCACTCGCCGACAGTAGTTACCGGTTGAATTGCGAATAGTTTCGTACTCCTCTCTCATTGATTTAATGTTTAATATTTTATTTGCATACTCAACTGTTATACCGTCATAACGCATCCAAGCAACGAAGTGAAAGGGACGATCGGTGTTTGTTAAGGAATTTAACAGCCTGCGGCCCGTAAAGAATAATCGACACAAATGAGCTGTAGCTAAGGTTGAGTATGAGTACTCACATTTGAATTTTTCTTATAAGATGGTATATCTAAAAGTATTGAACGGCACATGGCCGATATCACAAATGACGGACTAGGCTGGATATAAGCCTCGACTATCGCGTCGGTTTATTAACTTGAGCCGCGTCTAATAATTCCTCTGTATCGTCCTAATGACATTAATATGTAAATAAACTGTAGTATTTGGTATTTTTAAGGGTCTGCATATTTTATTGCATTAGCATAAACTAGCGGCTAATGGTTCCGCGCATCTCTCAAAATTATTTTAGTTCAAACATAGCTTTGCTATGGCCCACCGTCCGTCTGGCGTCCTTGTGTGCCTGCGCAGGACACGCCCCTTCCGCCCTCGCCATCACTCGCTGCGGTGACGCTTGTTGTTCCATTTGAAAAAAGTCATACCGCACGGTCTACAGAAGAAAAAAATAAATTGAATACTCCGTAACTGAAAGGTTAATATCGGAGGACAAAATTACGGTAGTATTTGAAATGTAGGACTCTCTGACCGGGACGTCCTAGGTTAGAGTCCCGACGGTGGCAGGATTTTTGACAATAGCTTTTCAGCTAGGTCACTGTCTGGAGGAGAATACTAGCGGCCGGCTGCTCCGATCGCTAGTTTTCCGTGATTTCTCCTGTCAAGCTTAAGTCCAAAGAACACTTGGTTTAGTGGAGAGTACAAAAATATTAAAATGGGGTTAGAATCTATTAGGGCCGCGCGAGAGTTATGGCGGTGGGCGTGGCCGGGTGGCGGGGGCGGCAGCGGCGCTCGATGGCCGTGTCACGGCGGGACGTCGCGGAGGCGCTTGGCGGCGCCCCGCCCCCGGGCGTGCATCCAGCGCCGCGTGCACGCGCAGCCGCCCGCCCATCCCTGGCGCCGCCTCGCCTCGCCTCGCCTCGCCTCATTGCGTCTCTCCCCCTCGCAGCGGCCGCCCCGCCCCTTCTGACGCATCACCCGACCATGGCTCTACCCGCCCTGTCCCGCCTCTCCCCGGCGCCCCGCCCCGCCCACGCCCCCCTACGTCTTGCCTCATTGCGCCTCTCCCCGCTCCGCCACGCCACACCCCCTTCTGGCGCATCGCCTCTCCTCCCTCCGTCCCGGCCACGGCAGCACCTGCCCTGCCCCGCGACCAGTCTCTACCCGTGCCTGCTCCCGGCCCCTCCCGCATCTCTTCGCTGAATCTCTCCTCCCCACTCCCCGCTTCGCGTCGTGTCGCCGTCTCTGCTCCCGACGCACCCATCCGCCACGGCCACAATGCTCTGCTACGCCCTTCTCCCTCCTGTCGCATCTCCCAGACCCCGCCTCTGTTCTCAACGCAGGCCTCATCTGATCTGCCTCCACGTTCACCGCCCCGCCACCGCTCTGGCCGGCACCCCTCCCGCGCTGTCTCTACTCGCTTATCTCGCATCTTCGTCCCTACTCCGTCCCCCGCCTTACCCCCTCGCGACGTCACCCCCCCCGCCCAGTTTCTGTTTCCAACGCACCAGCCCGCCGATCTCACCACTCTGCGCCTCACCGCGACCACCCGACGCACTCTCCCCGCCTCATCCCTCTTCCCCGTCGTCGCTCTCGCACCAACTTATCTCGCTTGCCCGCTCCCAAGGGCTCCCTCCGCCTCCCAGCGACCCGCCTCGCCACGCCTTATCTCGCAGCCTCGCCCCGCTCCACAGGCGACTCCCCGCCCCTTCCTGTCGCATTTTGTCTCTCCCCGACCGTCATGCCAATGCACTGCCCCGCCCACTTCAGTGCTACGCCGTCTCCATCCTTGATGCGAGCCCCTCGGCACCGGCAAACGAGGCCCAGGGCATCAACTGCGGTGCCTCGGTGGTTCTAGGTTCCAGTCCCGACGGTGGAAGGATTTTAGACAATAGCTTGTCAGCTTCGTCGAATGCAGTCGCTGTCTGGAAGAGAATTCTAGAGGCTGGCTGCTCTGATCGGTAGTTTTCAGTGGTTTCTCCGATCAACACCCGACGAATGCCGGGGCAGTAGCTTAACAAACGGGCCGCGGACCTTGCGCGATATTTCCTCCCTCTTCCTTGCCCTACCCGTACACACACTTACACTAACATGCACTAGAATGCCACACTTGTGATGCGACCAGTCTGGAGCTTATGTAGCGTATCCCGTCTGTGATGGTGCCCTTCTGGAAGGAGATTCTTAGTTGGGGAAAATCTCGCAAGCCGTGGAGGTCGGTGCCGGATCTCGCCATCCAGCGGGGGAAGATCACTACCGCCTCACACGATAAAACCTGCTCTACACTGACGAGACTAATGACCTTAGCAGTTGACGCGCCTGGAATCAATCAATCAAAATGAAACTCCCCACCCCGCCCACTTCATCTCGCCTCCCCTCCCTTCAGGGGCGGATCCAGCCGATCATTTTAGAGGGGAATATCATAGATTTTTGTTAGATAATACACATGTGTTATCATATTGTATATTACTTTTATAGTGTATATACGATACTATACAAATAAGAAAATAGATAATTCTAACATAAATAAATATTTAAGTCAGTTTTGCCAAATAACAGAAGGTAACAAGCAAAGCGTTTCGGGGTTCTGGGGGCGGGGCACGGCCCCCGCCCCGCTGCTCTGCCGTGGCTCCGCTTGGGCCGCCCCACCCCCACCCGCACCCCATCGCGCCGCGTCTCGCGTGAGGCGCCGCGCTCCGTTCCGCCGCCGCCGCCCCCGCCGCCGCCTGCGCTGCCCCGCTCCCCACGCACCGCGCCGCTATTGATTCCGACGGCGCCGCTCACGGGCGAAAGTGGCGCTCCCACACGGCCATTCCTCGACACTCCACGTCCTAGCCGGCAGATGCACTCACCCTATTTGGAAGCCGCCGTGTGAAACAAAAAATGATTGTTATTGAATTAAGTCTATATTAATTAAAATGGCCAATTTCAAATTAATGTTTGATTGCTTAAAAAAAGTGCCAAGCAATAAAACATTAATATGAAATTGACTGTCTCTAATTAATAGATACTTAATCCAATACATTTAACAGACAGTCATAAATATAAATCCCAACTTGTTTGTTTTTGTGATGGTTTACTAATATTTAAAAGGAACAATATCTCGTTTTTGTAGGACAGTTGTGTGCTCAGGATATTTGAAGATATTCAAACCACTGGTATATTTTAAAACAATTATTTTGATTGTCGTCCATAGACTAAAAATTGTGTGTTTTAGGTATTGATGATAATAAAAATAATTCTGTTTTAAAATATAAGAGTGGTTTGATTTTTTTTTAAAATAGTCTGAGGATACCACGGTCCTGCAAAAACATTATATAGATAATCATTGAATGGCTTTTCAATTAAGAATAGCTATTATTATAACCCTCTCAAAATTTTCCCTGAATTCTAACGATTCTACTTCCCTTTTTTACTGAATTTTCCAGAGCAATAAAATTCTCTGATTTTTTCTTTCTTTTGGTTTTCCATGTTTTCTAGAATGTGCCCATTCTGTAGCAGTTCTCTACTGTTTGTAACACCTTCGGAAACATCTGTCGACTAGAATTTAACTTATTCAGTAGGAACGTGAAAGTTCACATTTAGCACGATCAAAATTACTTATAATTTTAAACTCTGGAAAACTGTGATATATGCTGACCTCCGTATAATTTATCTAAGTGAAATATAGCCAAAAGTACTGTACTAGTGGTATTTTAGATTTTGGTTAAATTAACACACGGAATAGGCAGTGACATTTTCAAGTATTTGCAGATGTCTGACCATGCTAGGACAGAACACTCTTTTCTTCTTTTCGGTAAATTAAATATGCACAATTTAAAAATTATTGTTTTCCAGACTTTAGAAAAATATACAGCAAATAAAAATAGAAACAGAATAAAAATAAACAAATGATAAACTATAGCTAGCCGTGCATACTTCGTATTCTTTCGGTGGTGTGTAAAAACAAAAATAAATGTGAAAATAATAAAATAAATCAAAAGAGGTGGAAACCGATAAAACATGAACCAATATGATCAGACGGATACTAATAAAATAGGATTAGGGAATCGGCAAAGATGATTTGACAGGTTGGAATTCAATAATATTTATTTCTTTGGCACGTGTTTTTCTTTTTACCGAAGTCTAGGACCAATCCGGGGGACGAGGAAAAAACAATACGAGGAGAGATGACCGACTAGATAATACTGGCAATGTTGGAATATTATGAATACCTTTTTAAAAATAAATGTTTGCAATTCGAACATTTCTCTCTTTTCTTTCACGGAAATGAATATTCCTGTAATATAATTTCCTAGAAAGAAATAGAAATTTCTCTGGGTACACTTAAGCACATTATGTTCACAAAAATGGAGAAGAAATCAACAAATGTATGTCCGGCAGCACGTCTCCTGGTGCAATCCTTCATTTCCATTACAAAACGCATTACCGATCACCAGCGTGGAGAAATTACTTTTTAAATTTGTTCTTTGGTTGTTTGTTCAGATGTGCTCCTATGAGCCTGTCTGATCGTCTCAATGGCAAAAAAGTGTTTGGAAGTTCTGTGCTTCCACAGAAAATGTATGCGGAATGTAGTATTACAATGAATAAACCAAGTTTAATCAATAAATTAATTAGTATTTCTAGTACAAATTTGGTTAACAGACACATAACAATTAACAGCTTAAAAGTAGAAAAGCACTGTCAAGATGCATAAGAAAGAAAGGGTGAGTCTCTAATGATACTTATTTTCACGTTAGAGATCTCCTTGAGAAAATGCAGGTTTCGCTACCAACTCCTCAGAATATTTTCACTGTCAGCAAGCGCGTAGAATTCCTTGCAATCGCATGGTATGCGCATCAACAGCGGAACTTTAGTCGAAGCTCCAGGCAGATAATACTCCCGTTGAAGCATTCCCAAGGCTATCATATAACAATTCTTACACTTAGCAACGAGGTACAGAGGAAAAAGAGGAAAGGAAAATATAACGTCAATCGCTCAGTCGAACGGCTCTGGTGTCTTGGCCGGGTCGGGCGGAGTGCACGGTTGGCAACCCTGCAGGAGCCGCCGCCGCGTTCATTATCGCTCCACTTGTTAGCATAATTAGCTAAGTGTTACGAGCAGCTTCGCCGGAAGAGGCCGAGCAGCAGAAGCAGCGCGGAGAAGGGGTCGCCGGAGGCGGGAGGCTCAGCTCAAGGGAGGCGAGAGAGAGAGTTAGGGAAGGCGAGAGAGAGAGAGTTAGGGAAGGCGAGAGATAGAGAGAGAGAGTTAAGGAAGGCGAGAGATAGAGAGAGAGTTAGGGAAGGCGAGAGAGAGAGAGAGTTAGGGAAGGCGAGAGAGAGAGAGTTAGGGAAGGCGAGAGAGAGAGAGTTAGGGAAGGCGAGAGAGAGAGAGTTAGGGAAGGCGAAAGAGAGAGAGTTAGGGAAGGCGAAAGAGAGAGAGTTAGGGAAGGCGAAAGAGAGAGAGTTAGGGAAGGCGAGAGAGAGAGAGAGTTATGGAAAATGAAAGAGTAAGAGAAGATGAGAGAGATAGCAAAGGAGAGGGAAAGAGAGAATGTGACCGGAGACAGAAGGAAGGCGTGAGAGAGAGAGAGAGCGTGTGTTTACAGTGAGAGGGAGAGGTGAGAGGGAGATTAAGGAGGGAGGGACGGCAAAAAAGAAAAGTTAGTAAATAGAAATCGCCCCGGATTTAAGGGTGGTCTGGGAGGACTGCAGCCGTACTAATTTGGGACCCCCAAGAAAAGACACAAAACTTTATTTAAGCTTTAGAAAATATTAATAGAAATTTAACAATATTATAACCTTCTATTAAATTTTAATATACTTTCGCATAAAATGTAATAATAAAAAAAATAACTTCAATACAGGAGTTAATATTGTTAATAGATGCGTAATAAAATGTTAATATTAGAATATGTTTACGTTTTCATGAATAAATGTGGTAACTGAGATAGTAAATATCGTATAGTGCAAAAGGACGCCCAACGAGCTTCTGCCGTAGGGCCTCTAATAACAGTAATCGTTTCCAAGGTAGAAGGGTGGGTGAACAGATGTATAGATGAATAGTTAAATACACAAGTAGACAATGTAATTACAGAGAAGACAAAGTCGCCGGAGATATCGAATAAATTCTTCAATGCGCTTGGAGATATAAGATATTAGAAGCAGTGCTATGAAATGCAATTAGTACACCTACTCTCTAATATGCCGAAGGGATGTTCTCATTTTGTAAATCCCAAAAAGGATATCGTGATCTTCCGAATAGTTATTCGTGGAAATGGAAATGCATGCTTCATTCAATGAGCTAAGATCACGACGGAAAGACTTTCCTTCATGTAGATTGGAAATTTACCTTCTACATGAGTGATACTATTCTTCACTATTTTTCACCTTGTAACAGAATAGGAATTTCTGTGTGTGTTCATTTAATTGGTTATAAAGCCAGTGTTTCAGTTTTCATCGTTATGTCCTTTAAAGCGTCATAATTTATAATAATTGTGGTTGCAATTCATTTTTGTACAAAGAACCGCAAAACATGTTGTTCCATAGTTATATTGTCTCTCCACCATTAGTCGTTCTTATCTATGAACTTTCGACTTTACCTAATTTGTTGTCTACTGTCTTCTATTTTTACAGTATCTGCAAATTTATAAAAAGTGGGCCGATTAACAAGTGAACTCTCAAAGACAATTACAATTCTATCAAAGCGAGCCCTTCTTTAATCATCCAAAAAAACATATCTTTTTCTTAACCACAAATGTCTTAACTAAAAATGTGAAAGGTCAGAGTTCTGGTAGAGGCAATGTCGGCGATACAAAAATTGATTCCAGTCTTCCTAATTTTACTCCTCTTCAAAAAGTATAGTATTCAGAATGAATATTGATAAACTTATATTTAATGAATACAATAATTCTGTTTTGATGTGTTTTATTTAACATCACATGCAGAGTTTTAATACATTGAATTTATTAAATCATTGTGGTTAGATTAATTCTTCATTTATATCCATGGATTACCTCAAGATCTCTGCTACAACCACTGAATTTATCAGTCGCAGAGGCAAATACGCCGCCAATTTCTGCGGGTTTGAAACAATCTCTTCTACAAACTTTGAAAGAAACTACTCTACTACTATCACACGCAGAGACACATACGTCGCAAATTTCAGCGCGTTTGGAACAATATCTCTGCTACTACCACTGAATTTATTACGTGCAGGAAGCACTACGTCCGCAATTTCAGCGCGTTTGAATCAAGATCTCTGCTACTACCACTGAATTTATCAAACGCAGAGGCAAATACGCCGCCAATTTCTGCGTGTTTGCAACACTCTCTTGTATTACCACTGAATTTATCACACGCAGAGACAAATACGTCGCCAATTTCAGCACGTTTGGAACAATATCTCTGCTACTACCACTGAATTTATCAAACGCAGAGGCAAATACGCCGCCAATTTCTGCGTGTTTGCAACACTCTCTTGTATTACCACTGAATTTATCACACGCAGAGACACATACGTCGCAAATTTCAGCGCGTTTGGAACAATATCTCTGCTACTACCACTGAATTTATTACGTGCAGGAAGCACTACGTCCGCAATTTCAGCGCGTTTGAATCAAGATCTCTGCTACTACCACTGAATTTATCAAACGCAGAGGCAAATACGCCGCCAATTTCTGCGTGTTTGCAACACTCTCTTGTATTACCACTGAATTTATCACACGCAGAGACAAATACGTCGCCAATTTCAGCACGTTTGAAACAATATCTCTTCTACTACTACTACTACTACTGAATTTATAACTCGCAGGGGCAAATACGTCTCCAGTTTCAGCGGTTTGTAACATGATTCCAAACAGCTCTTTAAAAGTTAATAATTATGTTGAGAACTGTTCCAAAAACTGATGGAATACGTGCGAGAGCTCCGCAGCTGCGAGGGAAGCTTGCTGCACAGGTTTTTGCATTGCTGCGCTTGGCCGGAGCCCACTGCCCGGTTCCACTTGCACAAAAACCGACTTCCCTCCGACGGACCTAATTAAGTCACTACTTCATAAAGATGTTTATGTTGCTTATTTGGCACGCTCGTCTGCTTCAAGAATTAGAACGAAGGGACTGGGCAATTGACCCAAACGATGCAGGAACTTATTAATGCAAGAATAAATGTTATCATTTTTGCTGTCCAAATTCTAGGAGATCGTTGAGAAGGTGTAAAATATTTCAATAATGTCATCAGATTTTTCTCAGATACTACCAGTAATATTTCGGATGATGGCGTCATCAGTGTAACACGTGGCCCTTTGGAAGGATAGTAGCGAAGGGTGTAATTCGAACGGTCCGTGATATTCTCGAGCATCGATAATTTTGTTTTCGATACCTCAATCGATACTGATGCATGGGTAAAATCATCATCTTGTTATAAAAACGCAGTTATTAGAGAGTTTCGCTTGGCTTGAAGCACATTAACATAAACCAATTATGAGTCTTCCCGCATGTGCTTTGAGCCTTGACAACTCCAAAATAATAGAGCTCAATATTGGTTCAAAACACGTACATATCGATATACAATACATCGATTGTTACAATCACATGAACTTTTTGCGCGACCGTTCAACGCATCCCAATAGATCTTCAAAGTAAACTCCATGAACACCTCAAAATGATTAGCTAGTTTCCTCTATGCTATACCATTGCTCGCAAAATATACGTAGGTTTGGTAAC
This sequence comes from Gryllus longicercus, assembly GCA_038098605.1. Lineage (NCBI taxonomy): Eukaryota > Metazoa > Arthropoda > Insecta > Orthoptera > Gryllidae > Gryllus > Gryllus longicercus. Next base: position 554,200 of record JAZDUA010000650.1, on the reverse strand, counting down.
TCCCGGTTGGCGTATAGCTACTGGCTGTTGACTACATTAGAATTACAATTTTGAAGAGAACGAGAGCATATTTGTAGACTATTAATGAGGATTGTTAATTTTGTTATCTCGTGTCTGCCAGATTGCGGAGAAAGTTTTAGAAAGAAATGTATGGGAAAATTTGGTGATATATGTGAGAACGGGTTCACCGGCTAAGGATTCGTGAAGATTCTCGTTCCCAACGTACGACGGAGCTTTATAACTGCTCAGAAGATCTTGTTTTGGAAGACTTGATTTTGTTGATTGACCTCGGAGCGGCGTTGAAGCGCCCGGTAGCGAGTAGAATGTTCGACCATCTGCCTTCCATCGCCAGCCCCCTTAAACACTCCCATTCCGCCGTGCGTCCAACCACTGTCGAGTTCCGTCGACACGTGTTTTCCGCCGCCTCCCTTAGACCGGCGTGATTGCTTTGCTGTAGCTGCGATTTCGCCGCCGCTGCGATGTCGCAGTCGCCGAGGCGAAATGAGAAAAGAGGAAAGACACTACCTTTTCTCTGTGCTCTTGCGAACACGTTCGGACCTGCACGACAGTCTGTCGCAGTGTCTACGAAAGTGCAGCAATTCATTTCCAGCGAATTAGCATTAGTTGCTGATCGCGTCGTTTTTTTTCGCTGTCACGCAACTTACACGCTGCATTGAAAATGCGCGCGGTACCGCATTGGGTGGGTGGGGGAATATCTTGAGCGGGAAATCTCCGCAGGCGGACGTGTAGATCTGCGCCGGATCTTACCATTCGTCTGGGGAGAATCACCGCCATCTCCCGGCATAAAACACTCACTACACTATCGGGACGTTGGTAAGACTGATATTTGCGGGCAGTTGACGTGCCCGGAAACATCAATCATGAACATATTTCCTATTCTTTCTGGAAAAAATCTTAAATGAACAAGTAAAATACACTCTACTGAAATAATTTACGAACTACCGAAAATAAACCCTTCAATACTGAACTTCGATCGTTTTTTTTTTGTTTGTTTGTTTTTTTCTTCTTCTTCTAATAGTAGGAATATTACTTCCTTCTCTTCATCCGACAATGGATGCATTGTGGCTTCGTCACAGGCTTTTGCCAGAAGTCGGATTCGTCCAAGCGCCGACATTACAATTCGCTCCACTTCGGTGTACAAGCGCCTGCGCTTTCCGAAGTCGCAGGGAGCGCGATTCTCCCCCGGTGCGCGCGAGAGCGCGCGCGGTGCGTGCGCGGGGAACTCCTCCGCTTCGTCTGCGCGCGCCGCGCCGCCGCCTCCGCCTCCGCCTTCGTCTGCGCCAATGCCGCCGCCGCCCCCACCCGCGCCCTTGCGCTCTGACGTCATTGCGGCCGTCGCCAGGTCGTTCCTTGACCCCGGTGCGGCGCCGCCGCCGCCCGCGCCCACACGCGAAACCCCCCGTCCCCCCACCCGGCCCGCCTCCCACGCCGATCGACCGAGCAGCGCCGCCGCTGCACACGACGGCGGCCGCGGCGAAATCGCGAGCTCTACTTCATTAGCGGAGCCTCGGTTTGCATGACATGTCTCTTAATTGACGAGCAGACACGACAAATCCTCTTTACTTGATTGAATGGCTCGAAGCAAAAAATGGAAAAAAAAGGCACACTGCGACATCTATCCAATAGGGAAGAAGGAAAGCACTCGCTATAAAATTATTTGTTAGGAAAAAAAAGTAGGATAATATATTCTACACGATATTGCATTCAACTATACTATAAGAATACATACATTATATAAATGCATTTTCGTGTGCTTCAGTAGAATGAAATCGAGTGAATGACCACAAGGCGAAACGGGTCATTTGTTTTTAATTCGCTGCTGTTCACGTGGTTGTCGTCGACGTAAAAATCACCCGCTGTGCTTCATTAGCGGACTTGGGTTTGAATGACATGTCTGTAATAGACGCGTAGACATGGCTTCTTCACAAATCCTGTTTATTTGATTGAGTGGCCTGAGGCAGTAATGAAAAAGGCACGCTGCAAAAACAGCGGCTGTCTGGTAGGTACGGAAGAGTAGAACTACAAAAGTATTTGCATAATTTTTCGAGGAACAATGTAATATATTTTTTTTCCCAAAGAAAGCAATGTTGCCTTTATATGTTCAACTAGTGTAGAACAATATATTCGTATAAATGTCTGTAGGGCGAAGTCGAGCGAATGAATTGGACGAAACTAATCTATTTAAAAAAAACCGCACCCTCCACTTATATGTCGTAACTCAAGTCGTCTGATGACGTGGTGACGTCTTTCTGATGACGTGGTGAAAATATGCCAATACAAGTAATACGTCTCTTTTCTTGTGGTATCATGCCTTTCAATTTTTTTTTCATTACTAGATACTGACAAGTGAGAATATTTGTGTACTGTTTTGGGAAGTACCCATCCACTTTTACAGGACAATCAATAATAAATTATGTTCAACTTTGTAATCGTACTACACCACAGCATTTTCTATTGTATTAACATCTTTACGCTATTATTATTTTAACATAAAAGGTTTACAATGAATCAACTACGTAATCCGAGCCCTTTAAAATTTTGATGATGTATCGCACCTTTATTCACACCTTTGTTTCACACCTGCAGGTTTTCTTCTTACGTCATTGCCTTGATAATCTGCTAAATAAATCAGCCTAATATTGGAAGGCACTGTGATTGCACACTTTGATCACAGTAAGGATGGCGTTTAACTGACGAACAGTATTTTCAGTCCAACTCAGAGGACGATTGCCGATTGGGTGGCAGCAGTGAGGAACCAAGAATACCCGAAAGAGGCGCGCGAATTTTACAGTGTAATAAAATATTGAATTTATCACAATGGAAAGTTCACTTCCAGCAAGTACCTAAACATTAATTCGGAAATGTTACTTTATTTTAAAGTCAGCTAAATGGCATTTTCAGAACTGGGTACAGCAAAATGGTTTCGTGAATTGGTACATACTTGCCACTGAAAAAGTAATATAAACATCGCTAATTAGAATAAAATCATGTTTTATATTGTGAAAAATTCATCACTTCTGTAAATGAGAACACCTCGAATGAAAATTGGTAGTAATCTCGGTTTTTTACTACGCTCCAACAAGTGACATTATAACTTATAAATACGTTTGACAGCAAAGTGAAGGCGTTAGAATTCAGTTTGCATTGGGCATTGTATTCAGAGAATACATATATCTCAATGCAAGTCATTAAAATCTTTGACTCTTGCCTCATTTGTGTAGTACGCAGAAAAAATAGGTAAATTGATCACGCTAGCACTTCAAATGAAAAAATCACAGCTTTACTTTCGTATACTCACATACAAAATAAACATCATATACTCTCGGTTTCCCAACAACTGGCAATAACATATATAGTAAACTGCAACATCGTAAAACATTATCGCATGAACTCAAGACCTAGGATGTGACACATATGGAGATATGGTATCGGCAAGTCTAAAAAAAATCACTAACAGCTTCTGATATACAAAATAAGTAGCAAAATAATTGCAGGTTTTGTTTGTACAAGTGCAAAATCGTGCTATTGTCAACTATCAATCCTTATCGTCTGTCGACATTTATATAACAAATACAATTCGCGTTATTCGGAATCTTAAAAAACAGATTTCTGTCCATTATCTCTTTATTTACATCACATATTCAATTTAGTTTGGTCATACTTTAATAAGTTTAATTATGAGTTATTTTACCGAATATTGCTAATTAATAGCTTATATAGTTTCGATTGTATGTAAATAGCGTTTACATTTCCTTATTTTTGTGTGTAAATAACGTATGTATAAGGAAGTTCCCAAATTGGGAGCTCGGGAATTCTACCATTGTGTAACGCACCCGACAACCGGAGGTCCTTGCCCTTCACGGGATTGCAACGGGACAAAATAATAATAATAATAATAATAATAATAATAATAATAATAATAATAATAATAATAATAATAATAGTTTCGATTGCCTTCCTTCCAGAAGTTATAAAAAATATTGTGGATTGTACTTTAATACGAAACTCTGATACGAATCTTACAGCCAATTTCATCAACGGTTCACACAACCATCGATGGCGCACTTCGCGGAAAATTCATGATTGATTTAACACGAACGCTCATAGGGAATCTAGTAGCGTTGATAAACCCAAGAAATACGGCAAAGCAAAAATCTCGCAAGCCCGAGAATTGGAAGTTGTATCGACTGTAGCGGCAAGGCCTTCAGCCTCTCGACAAAGAAATGAGCTCACGAAAATATGCAGTCATTGCTTGATTAGCCTCGAAAGTAAGTGTTTTTCATATCTGATGAGTGACAACGTTGACTAGATGACTGGCTCGGGTCAACCTGTAGTAGTTATACTTCCGTAGTTCATTTCGACACACTTTTCATCCGGGACACTGCATTAGGGCAGTGCAGGATGCAGAGTATTCACAGTGTTAAAATGTAACTGATGGCGACTGATGAAATATATTGTTACTGAAATACAGACTCTAAAATCACTTAGAATAAGGGATGTAGAGTCCCGTAAGTCATGAAGTAGAAAATTTTAAAAAAAACGAAAATAATTTCTGAAATTGTAGCGTTAATATTTTCTTTGTGGCTAACTCCTTCCCTAGTGATAATTGCGAAGTAAAAGTTTTTGTAATCGCGAAAAGATGATCTTTTTTATTTTTATTTGTTTTATTTAAGGTCGCATCAACATCTATCTTGGTCATTAGCGACCAAAGATAATCTTATTCGTCATGCTCAGATAGACGTAAAGTCTTATTTCGATATGATATAAATTAATGTTTCATCCCTAAGTATACAGTTTAGAAACGTATAAAACACTTCGTTTCAAACGCATCCTGCGTTTGAAACGAAGAGATGATAATTCAACTGCATTAATTATGTTTAGTGATATAACACGCTAAAATGGGTGGAGTCGACATTGAAAACGAAATACATCCGTCATTTATTCTTCGAGTTCATGAGAAACAAGACTATGAACTGCAGAGTTGCAGCCAAGTCCAAAAATATAATTTACCTACACTTAAACGACAGTCTTTCTTGAAAAGCTGTTGCTTGACACAAATTAAAACATAGCCAGTAAATTTAGAAGGCCCGAATCCAGTTTGAAATAACATTAATTATTCTAAATTACCTGTGTGCCTTGCTTTGAAGTTAAATGATATATCTACGCAGGTTAAATAGCCTTGGTGCGCGGGGAGGGACTTGTGAGTACGGTATGTGTACGGCCCTCGTTTGAACCTGTCGCTAAGGATGTTGTACACGTGTAACTCCAGCCCAATTAGTGTAACATATCAGCACCGTCAAGGAAGCTTGGTGAGCGACGCGGCGTTTATGGCGGTGCTTAGGTGAACCACCTCGGCGAGTTCTCCAGGAGCCTTCTGGTTTGAGCTTGTTATATTCGGGCTCAGTAACATTGTTTATTTCTTCGGTGTAGCTATGTGTCTGGAGGAAAGAAACCGTCCAAGATCTCGCCAGAGCAAAGCCAGAAGATGTGTTGTTTGGAAATCTACAGAGATGGGAATAATGAGAACAATCATGCAGGTAGAGGGATACAATAATTTGTTCCTAATAGTGAAAGTTATCGTGAAATATAGAAGGAATGAGTACTTTATTTGTGTAAAAGAGCGTTTGTTCGGGGAAAGTTATACAAAAACTGAAAAAAATAGTGAAGTATGCACAAAATTAAGAATTACGTAAGAATATATACACTGCAGAAAAATAACAATAATATATTAAAGCATCGTGAGAATAATTTTTGAACGTTCCCGAAAGATTCGTTTACAGGAGAGCACTAGACGAAAAACGATCTCTTCTATTCCATGGCGATTACCCTGCCGTCTCACGGTGCGAACTATAGACACAAGATCTTCATTCATCAATATAAGGCCCGCTTCACACGCCGCCGCAGAAGCGCTCGGGACCCGCCGCAGAACACCCTCCGGCGACGACGGACAAAGGAACCGAAGCAGGTACCTGCTGCGGCCCCTTTGTCCGTCGTCGCCCGAGGGTCTTCTGCGGCGGGTTCGAGCGCTTCTGTGGCGGCGTGTGCAGCGGGCCTAAACCGACTCCTCGCGGCGAATGGAAACACAAGTTCTTCCATTCCACAGCGATCACTCCTCTGTCGTCTCATAGTCGCAAACTATCGACATAAGTTCTTCCTTCGTCGATATAAATCGATTCCTCGCGTCGAGTGGGAGCGGCGCTCTCGGCGCGGGTCCAGCTGAAGAGAGGCTGGGAATGCGGGGCGCTTTACATCCGCTTGATTAGGCCCATTCCAATAAGGAGTTGGGCGCGGCGGGGCGGGGTCGGGGCGAGGCGGGGCGGGGCGGAGTGGAGCGGAGCGGGGCGGGGCGGGGAGGTGCGGGGCGCAGCGGCGCCGACGCATTGGTCGAATCAACAGACGCTCGTGCCACTGTGTCCAAAGATCTCCCAGAACTGCCACCGGCTTACACCAGCTCGCTTCTGGGTTGAGTCCATGGCGAAAGCGACCAATGGGCAGCGAATTGTGTGTAAACAGCTAGAAGTGAAAACAGCGTTTTTCTAAAACGACGCAGGAAACGGGAAAATTTCGGGTTAAAATGGGAGTGTACAAAGGGTATCCTCTAAAATGTGTACATAACGTCTTTAAAAGCTGCCAAATGAATCATGTATAAAAAGGGATGCCTAATATTGTTTGACATGTAATGAATTTACGTATGTGTGATAGTTAATAACATTGGGATACAAGAAAACAAATCCCACAAACGTTTATGAGCTGACAAGTTCCAGTTGGGAATCCGAACTGAGTAGATTTACGGTTTATCGAACACGATAATTAATTTCATTTTGACTATTCAAATTGCCTATATGGATTGAATACTTATTGCGAGGTTTATATTTCAGCACACAAATCCTGCTGATCGTTTGTAGGGTTGATAATAGTTCAGCCTTCTGGAAATTAGAACTGCTTTTTTCTACGGAATATGTGCATTATACTACATTCTCTCTGCAGAAAGAAGCGACTTCTTTGGGTCTAGCAAAAATATGTTAATCATGTACCTTCTGTTAGCGTGCACTATACTACTTTAGGGTGAAATTGTGCTCTGTACCAGGGGTTCTCAGTCTTTACGTTACTGTGCACCACTTGAAATTTACATGGAGATTGACGTTCGGAGAATGTCTCGAGAGGAACTCGGAGATTTTCGTTTCAAATAAAACACACCACAGGGTGCACAGGTCTCTTAACATCTGACACAAGCATTTCGAGGACCATACGAAAAGTATTGCAAGTAGAATTTAGTAAAAATACGTAAGTCAACATAGTACAAACCTAGTATGCACAATTGAAATTTTTGAAATAATGTAGATGAGTATGTGTAATTTCTACTATAAATACATGTCTCAGTGCAAGTTCAAACGTGTATAGTCTGGGTTGCATTAGATCATTACCACGTATTCAATATTCACTTTAAGCTGTGAAAGAGTTTGCCTCGTACTAGCTCATATACAAACTGAAAAGCCTTTTCGTACCACCACTTTGGTATGCTTACCACCGTCTGGGATTCCTTGCGGGATACGCAATGGGCAAAATACGAATTAGGAAGGGGCACTTACAGACGTGTAATCGAGTTCAATTTTCAAAAGGTAAAATACAAAAGTACTTACCGTATTGTTCCGAAAATGTGTGTTCCAACATCATAAACTGCTCCCTAAAAATTAAGAGAAAAATACGAATTAGATTCAGGGAACGTGAAAAGTTCTAAACACATATTACAGGTATTTGTGAAAGAACGGGCCTTAAGGACTTCACTTCATTTATTTTCATATTTAAGGAAGTATACTGAACTTTTTTCTTGAGACAGTATGATTGCTTGGCATTTTAGTTATCTCGTTTTAATTAGTTTTTTCATTGGCACCCATTACTGAACAGGCTTATTTGTAAATAATAAACTAATGATTCTTCAGCATAACTGCAGACTTTCTCCTATTCTTCTTTAATGTCACATACAATTCTCGTTATTATATAGACGATGTTCTCGATATGTATCATTAGTCTGCAGCAATTTTCAGTAATTTGGTCCAATTGAGGTTTTTCTATTGGTACATCTCTGTTGATACAAATCTACATAAAAAATTCATTCAGACTATTGGCGCCATACAATAAAAAAAATCATATTTGTAATGGAAGTTTTTTACCTCTAATTGAAACACTGTTTGAAAGGAGTTGATGCGTACGATTCTGCTCATTAAGCGCCAACTTCATATCATTCAATAAGTAAGCAAATTTCGCATAAAATTATCCGTGACGATAACCCATAAACCGAACAATCATCACACGACGTACACGAGCTCACCAGATGCTTTATTAACCAATCCATTGTCTCCTTCGGGACCTCACGAGAGAGATAGAGAAAGAAAAAAAAAGAAGACATGAGACCGTTCCACCGCGCAGTACTGCAGCCCCGGGACGCAAAGCGCTCGACGCCGAAGTCGCGCATCCAGGCGGGCGGGCAGACGATCGAGTGCGGAGCGGGTTGAATTTTAAAACGAAGGAAAAAACGCGTGAGCTGGTTCGATGCCCTCGCTGGTCTAGCACGGGCGGCGGGAGGGCGCCCCGCCCCGCCTGGCCTTGGCGGCGGCGCGGGACGAGAGCGCCCGTGCGCACGCAGTGGGCCGGAACCACGCTTCGGGATCACGTCTCGCGTCGCTCCGTGCGGACGTAGACAAGGGGAAGGACAGTAATGCTGCCGGAGGAAACAGGGGATTTTTCGAGACAAAAACTCGTATTTTGGTATTTACTAGGCTGTCCGGGTGACGCCGCGTCCATGGCGAAGGTGCCGACGTTTCGGTCGCCATTCTGCGACCTTCCTCAGGCAATACGCCCTGAGGAAGGTCGCAGAATGGTGATACGCCCTTCCTCAGGCAATACGCCCTGAGGAAGGTCGCAGAATGGCGATACGCCCTGAGGAAGGTCGCAGAATGGCGACCGAAACGTCGGCACCTTCGCCATGGACGCGGCGTCACCCGGACAGCCTAGTAAGTACTGACTCCGGCCGCGGAAGCCTACGCTCTAACTCGTATTTTAGGACGCTCGTAATGATAAAGTGGATACATCTAGGCATACAACACCGATGTGTTGAAAACGTAGATGTTTCTACAAAAATATGGATGTTTTAAGCATTGAAGTTTGAAGCTCCGTGGTTTTACGTTTTCAGTGTTTTATTCGTGGATGAAAAATTTCCATAATCGCAAAGTTGAAATGTGAAATAACAACTGATGGTATTATTATCTGTTTGTGTTCAAACCACGGGAACGCGGTTTGCACTACCTTCATCGAATCTGTCCCTCGCACGAGATGATTCTGATAACCCGGTATATTCTTCGTATTTCGCACTTAGAGGGGCGTTGTTTTCGATGTATTTTGGAGTATATATAACACGTTGTGTTGTCATCCATCCATGTTATATCGGTCCTTGATGCCGATATACTACCAAATGCCTGTTTGTCCGTCTGTCTATTGCCAAAGCTAGCACTTAACTTGTTCAGATGATTTTCTCGAAAATTGATCTTCTCCGATCGATCTGAACGAACTCGAAGCTTTGCGAGATTGAAATAGATATTTTGATTTTTGGGGGTAGGAATTTTCCGGAATTTTAAATTGTGGTAAATTTCGTACTATTTTGGCTACTACCCTCGTCAGCGGCAATTTTATGTATATTATTAGGTACATTAGACACACGAGTTTGAAATAATCTGCAACTGTAAGGGTTGGAATGCTTGTAGATTGGGCGTGAAATGGCCTACTACGCTTTTCATAGTATACCGTAATAGAATAGAAACTACAGTAATCTCGAATTGAACAGCTAGATTTGATTATTATCTGCAAAACTGAGCCTTTTCGGCCACACGGAAAAACGGTTTTGTTGGATAGGTGATGATGTTAATATGAATGATAGTGGAATGGCAGGCAAGGGAAGCCGAAAATCTCACAAAACCACGCCCATCGGGAGCTGCCACGTGAACAAGAGCTTATTTAAGTAAATGGGTTGGAGGGCTTTTGAGGCTACAGCTCTCTTCCCCGAGGTCGACGACACACATTCTCAAATTCTAAGTGCATACTAATTCTATGAAGTAACGAAAGTCGTTCAATATCTCAGTTGAATACCTAATCAATAACTATAAATCAACTTAGATGAAAAAAATATTTATAAGAAAATATCAAGTAAACCGGACCTCAGGACCACACATACCCATACATACATACACTCATAAAACATATGGTTGTGCCCTGAGTTTTTTTATTATGATTCGCAGCGCGTAGTATTAGGACGGCCCGTGATGTAGCGTAGACATCTCATCAAATCACGGTCGATCGAAGACGAATAATTCGCCTTCGATCTACTGTGATTTGCAGCCGCCTCAGCAGTGGAAGGACAATGATTGTGGTGGACAATACCATACTGGTTCGCGATGTTTTCTCGGAGTGCTTCCGTTTCCCCGGCCTGGCCTTCCACCAATGCTCTATCATTTATATCAGATCGTCATAATACCACCCATTAGATGATTCATAAATTCCAGATAGGGCCTTAGGCAATGGCATCATATTGAACAATATACAAAGTACTTGGCTTTGTAGGCCGCACCAGGGATGATTGGTTCAGTTGGTTGAGTGGTGATGATAGGGAAGCAATGGTGGAGAGGCAGAGGAAACAGGAGAACCCCGAGAAAGCTGCCGTGAATTTCACGTGATTCATGGAACAGTTACAGCTGAACCGCGCAGAAAAGAATCTTCAACGGTGCCTCTACTCGTATAACAATTCTGTGTCAGCTTTGCTCCCTCCGTGCCCATTGGCTGCTGCCGGGGAACTTCTCTTCCGTGATTGAATGCGGTGTCGCCACACATTCTTTGCTGACACTTGATGGTATTCGACCACGATTGCGCCACACGAATGACTATAATAATAATAATAATAATAATAATAATAATAATAATAATAATAATAATAATAATAATTGACGGTTGCGGCAGCCCTCGTCTGCGCCGAGGAGGCTGCAGGTTCGAGTCCTGCGTAGACATGGCTGTATTTGTGATTGTCCCTTCACCCCCTCACCCCTCCTCATCCTATCATTTCATAATTCACTCTTCAAGGTGTAACAACCTTGCTGTACTGAGGGATACAGCTGTTCTTCGAGAAATTACACACGTTATGGTGTAGCGTGGTCAGTAGTAGCCTGTACGCCAATAATAATAATAATAATAATAATAATAATAATAATAATAATAATAATAATAATAATAATACGTCTCTGAGCAGTTAAACATTTGAAATAATAATAATTTATTCCTGCAGATGACCGTACGCTGCTCGCAATGTGACTGGAGCTATGGCACTACGGGTCAGATGATAGTAGGGATTGTAGGAGATGCTGTGACATTTTACAAAATCTGTAATGGCACATTCGACCCAAACATTTTGAATTTCCCCTTGGATGAGCCACTGAATACAGATAAGTACAGTGGGTACCCGAACAGTGCTGGGGTGACTCTGGTAGCCCGCGTGGCTACTCCCGGGGTAACTATAGTAAAGGTCTAAGGCACCACGCCCCCAGATATGCACAAACTCAGACCACTCGGGGAGCAGGACTCTCCGCATATCCTTCGGAAGAAACGCCACATCCTTCAATGTAGTTTTCCACGTGGTATTGAAATGAATGACAACATCGGAAATTCATGCTGGAAACGTAAGAAACTCCTTCAACTTCCGCTTATTGAATCATTTCGGCAGAGACAGTTCATGAAATTATTTTCACAAATTATGATCATCTAATATAATGTAATTATAACTCATAAAGATATTAAAAAGTTGGACAAAAACTATGATCTATTGGAAATAAAACGGTACATAATTTCTTCAATCTCACTTTGGTTTGTCCCCAACTACTAGACACAGGCATCAAGCCAATTCTTTAACTACAAGGAAATATCCAAGTTCTGATTGTCAAAAATATCAAATCCCGTATAAAAACAAATACAAGTATTCTACATGTATGTAATGTTTTAATTGTATACGCATTATAAACTTCAAATACAAGTACGTATTGAATGTCGGAAGTATCTAAATGCTTGAGTGCCGCACAAACTATCTTCGTCGAGACGCATGCGGCCCACTGCCCGGCCAGATGAACAGGGTGCGTTCCTTTCCACCACGTTCGCCTTTTAGCGCTTTTCGGCCCAGTGTGCCGCGGCGGCGGCGGCGACGGCGGCGAGACCGGTCTCCGACAAGCGGGCGAGCAGGCGGGCGACGTCCCGCGCGCCGGCTGCACGGGCTCCTACGGCCCACCCGCCCCCTTCCTCCCTTGCTCGCCCGCCCGCCCGCCCGGGCTCCTACGGCCCACCCGCCCCCTCCCTCGCTAACTCGCCCAACCACCCACCCACCCGCCTCGCCCGCACAAAAGTCCGCCCGCCCGCCCGCCCGCCCGCCCGCCTCGCCCGCACAAAAGTCCGCCCGCCCGCCCGCCCGCCCGCCTCGCCCGCCCGCCCGCCTCGCCCGCCCGCCCGCCTCGCCCGCCCGCCCGCCTCGCCCGCCCGCCCGCCCGCCCGCCCGCCCGCCCGCCTCGCCCCTTCTCACCTACCCACCCACCAAACCCCGCACCCGCCCACCCTGCGCCCACCTCACCTCGCGCCCGCCCGCCCCGCGGCCCCTCCCCGCGCGTCCACCTCGCCCCGCGCCCGCCCGCACCAGCGCCCGCGCCCGCTCGCGCCCGCGCCGGCCAAGGCAATAAATCGGAGCCGTCAGCCGCGTGGCCCTTGGGCGCCTGCCAGCCAGCGCCCGCCGCTCGCGCCGCCTCGCACCGCCTCGCGCCGCACCGGCCCTCTTCGGCGGCGGCGGTCGCCCACCAGCTCGCGACCTGCGCGCCGTCGCGCCTTCCTTCTTTCCTTCCTGCCTTTTCTCACAATTGGACGCACTAAGGGAACACCGTGATATGTGTCAAATTGGTATTCCGAAATATTAAAGAACTGCTTCAAAAGCTCGCGGGACTTGACGATCTTGTGGCGACAACTTGAAGTCCTCTGAATGAGAATTCCAGATAGCCCGTTTTACACTGCATTGAGCTTGACACTTGCACGCTTTTCAGTACAAAATCCGAATTTTCACGTTTTGGCACTCAGTCTAGGTTTTATTTATACTCTACCATTGTTAAGAATTTAATTAGTTCCTGACTAAATTTGTTATGGCTACAAATATACTTAAAGGATGAAAAGTCATCTTCGTGAACTTAGAAGTTGGCAAAGATATATTCAATTAATTCAACTCAATAATGTTGACAGTACTTCATCAGCATTCCCACAAGAAACTTAAAGAATGAAAATTCATTCAAATTATATATTGGAAGGTTTTCTTACAAGAATCAAACTCTGTAGTCCAAATTGGAGAAATTTCCAGGAGGAAGCAAAATCTTCATAGCGTGGACGTGCATAATAACGAATTTATTATTTTTCTTTCAATGTGTTTGGAACTTGCCAAGAGGAAATGTTTAGAGTGTTTATTAAAAAGTATTTTGTATAATAAAATATGATCTCGTTTCGTAACAAACTAATTTTATTATGATTTTTCAGGAGTTTACGTGATGAAAAACATTAAACGTCAGTCTTATGAAGTGATCTATAATAATTGAGAACTATAATACTAATCAATAAGCTTCCTTTTTCTTAAATTCTAATTGAACTATTGGCCTTGCGGAAGATGAAATGCATTACTTATGTCTCTTTATTGTCTGCTGCCCCGTCCGCCCAGTAAATCGTGTCACGAACGAATGGTTCTTCTATTGATTTTTGAAAATGCTCGTCTCTTCAGTGATTAAATTTTACTTGACTATAGAATCAATACGAAAAGCTTTGTGTTGCATTTTTACGTCCGTTAGAAATTTCTACAAATTAAATTAAGCACTGAGTCTATTACAGTAATTCACTTCTATATTATAAATCACGTAGTCTGATATTTTCGTCAGTATGAAAAAGCATCCAACAGCCTTCTTGTGTATGCGAGAACTTTTTGTGAAACAGCTGAAGCATAAAACGTGTGGAATACGAGCATTTAAATAAGTATGAAGATAATTTACGTCAGTATTAGCTATGTGATGGAATTGACTTAAGATAAACCGTACTTTGTAGTACACCGCATTGGCAACGATGCGACGGCTGGACGCGAGGGTGTTTCGTGCTTATCGCGGCTGGAGCACCCTGGAGTCAATGACCGCCTCCAATTGGCGTTTGTCTGCCGAGCTCAGTTACCTCAACTATCTTAACATGTACCACTCTTTGAATCACCGCCCATTATACAGCGCTTTCCATTCGGTTTCACTTGCCCATTTACTTCAGTAGCAGTTCCGCCCAGCGCTGTCGCTTGGCTCCGCCCCGCCTCGTCTTCCCCCCGCCTCCACGCTTCTCAATGGTCCGCCGTTCGAGACCTGTTCCGACGTCCACCACACGACGTTGACACAAGTGAAGCGAATGATTCACTGATAAATGGACTGAAAATAAGGCAGTTCGTTCTGCAAAATATTTTTTAACACGCCGTGCACGAAACGCGGTTTTTCGTGCTGGTTTTCCGCGTGTGAAACAGTTAATTTTTTTCACAGTTTGCGAAACATCGCAAAGTGTGTGCGAAACATCTCGAAATGTGTGTGGAACCTCGTTACATTTGTATCGACTCGCAATTGTCTTTCGTCTTGACGTCTTTGTTTATAATTTTCAAACAATAATGTTACGACACTGACGAATCCATTTACTTGTTCTTTAGTACAAGTAAGGCATTTATAGATATTTGATTTTTAATGTATATTCCTTTATTTCATGCACTGCGATTCGCTCACCGCGTGTTAAAAAATAGTATACGCAACAGGGGCGCGAGGTGATTCGCGCCTTGTTACGTAAACTACTACCCTCTATTACCTGAGGAGATCAAACGACAGCTTGTGCTATCTGGGTTTTCGTTTACTTCAGACAACTGTGGACTGTTCTGAATTCTGCGAGAATTTCTTACATTTTTTTCAAAACTACTTTCGAGTTTTTTTCAAAACTATTTTTAGTTTAACGTTGCGCCATCGATTAATTCATTTCTGATTGTATATTATTTTTTCGCTTATTACTTTCAATTATTTCCGCTATTATTTTAATAGCAGATTTACTCCAGACCTAAAAATAATACCAGTATTATTATAATTTGCAGAGATTTTCAAACTATCAAGGTTTGATGGTTCAAATCAACAAAGTTCAGCTGAAGCTACAAAAAGGTAACAAAAAAAAATATAACATAAAATAACTAAAATGAAATCTATGACTTTCTGTTTAGGAAAGGGATTTAGAGAAAAAAAGGAAATTCCTTTATGTGGAAAATGTTGAAATGGATATTCGTGACTACTGACAATCCTATATAGTCAACAATAATCCACTAATTTGTAAGGTATAATATCTATTAGGCGCTCACGTACGAAAACGGGAAGCTTAATCGGATACCAAGTCGATCTCTTCTCTGAGGTCTGAATCTGAAATGAATGTTATCACTCTTATTAGTAACTTAGTATATTTATTGAAATTAAATATACCTTTTTGGGCAAACAATGATCTATGATCTATGTCTTCACTCAATTGTTATCCACCTTTAGACCTGTTTAAACGGTAAAATTCATCCTATCTCTATTTTAGGCGTTCACTACCCACCTGGATATGCAATTGAACATTCTTTTTTATTTGCCGAAAGCCTATCTAGATATATTAGTTGAAGTCGTCAGTTCCTCTTATACTGACTAGGAGAATTCAAGCAGCCGGTTACACAAATCAGAAATTTTCCTAGGTTTCTTCGATCAATACCAAGAAAATGCCGGAGTAGTACCCTAAGAAACGGGCCCCGGACTCCGCGCCATCTTTCCTTCCTTATCTTTGTTCCCTCCTCTCCCCTTACACACACACACACACACACACATACACCTTATACCTGCATGCGCAACACAGTACGCGTCACATGGATAGAGCTTGCAGCATGTCTCACCTGAGACTATGCCCCGCTGGGGAAAATATCTTGAGGCGGAAAACCCTGCAAGTCGACAAGTATTATCCGACTAAAAAATTAGTAAACAAGCTGAATATGTCGTCACCGGCGCTTAAAAGAGTTTTTTAAATATATTTTCAAAAATGTCTACTATGCACGTTCTAAATAAAAATATACTTTGAACGTACAGTGGTCTGATATTTCATCCTCGGACGTAATATTCGTGCGTTAAAATAATCTACTTGTTAGAGAACCAAATCCGAATGATCCCAGAAGAGTTGTTCTGTTGAGTACACTCTTTCAGTGAATTATCAGGTGTTGAATTAAAGAAAATTTGTACATTTGAATGCACCTATTCTAAAACATGCTGTTCCATCCTTAAAAATGTATATTAAAATATTATTTTGTAGTCGAAACTATCGTTCGCAATGAGCCGTATCCCATTTGCACCATCGTACTTGCATCGCATAACACAATTCTCTCATAAAATGCTAATTATCTTACGGGGTAGCAACACTGACGATAAGCCTTTTCCTTCCAAGTGATCCAAGCTCTAAACCGCCTAATGTAAACAGCGGCGTTCTAGCGATCCAATCGTCCGAGCAATCCAGCGATAGCGACCGCGTCATTTCATCGCCTCACTGGCGTCACGTGCGAGGGCACGGACTCGGAAGCGTGGGCTCGGCTCCGCGGCGGGGAACGTGGTTCGCGCGGCCACCGCTAGAGCGTAGCGCTAAAACCGCAAATGTACAGTTTTGGAAATTTCTTTTGGATTCTTTTGGGCGGACAAGCAAACAAGTTATCCTTTCCCACCAGGAGACCAGACGCGTTGTATGACACTTCATTTGTCTTGATTGGTGAACGGGAAGGGGACTAACCGTGAATGACTGACACCCGGATGCACATATACAAGTTACTTCATTACCATGCAAGGATTTGACAGGTTAGAATTTTAACCAGAGTATAGGTTGGCGCCAGATCTCGCGTTCCAGCGGGGAACACCGCCATCTCTCAACATTTAACAGGCACATTTCAGGGACTAATGACGTCAGGGGCTGACGCGCACGGAATCAATAGCCATTCATTCATTCATTCATTCCTTTCACTCACTCGCTCTTCCGGCGAAGCGAGCGCGCGCGCGCCTCGCGAGCCCCGGCCGCGCCGCGTGTTGGGTGCTCGCTCCGGAGCGCGGCTGTCGGCTGCGGGCGGAGGGCGGCGCGGCGGTCAGCGCCAACGAGATGAAGCTTCGTTAAGGGCTCATGCGGGCGCATTGTGCTCCGAGGAGCGTTAAGTGGGCGAGCGCTGCCTTCGCCCGCCCGCCCGCCTAATCGCCAGCCACCGCCGCCACCGCCACACACACACACACAAAAGTCACACAGCGCGTGTGCCCGCTCGGTTCTAAGGGTGCCACAGCAATGTAAATATTAAAATCAGACAATTTGGAGTTCACAGTTTAAGGCTTGTTTTTCGCACAGTGGCACGTAGTCGATAGAGTGACTTTTTAAAAGAATTAGCCCTCTCTCTTCGAGAGACGATCAACAGACAACTACAAACGAAGAACAACAAACTAGACTCGAAAGGAAGATTTTATATTTTATTTTAAATTGCGACAATGCCTGTTATACGGCACTTTGTGTGGTATTTTCTCTCTCTCATTCAATGAAACGCAAGTACTCCCTTTAATTCATCCTCCCATCCCCTTCACTTAATGAATTTGTAAGGACTTATGCAAACATAAGGTACTATGTAGACATCCACATTCTTCAAGACTCCAACAATCGATTTAAACACTCGCCAACATGGTCCCAAATTCAGATTTATGAAAACTTAAAATTCAACCTCAATTGAGAAAAAATAATAACATACCGAAATTACTTTCAAAAGTTGGCATTATTTTCTCTTAAGAGAAATGGAACCCACGAGATCCCTGTCCTCTGTGGAAAGCCATGTGCCCTTGCATTCCTACTTGTGCTTGCACACTACTACGAGAAGACGCAAGTTCTAAGCACTTACACAAAATAGTATTAATATATATAGTGTGTGAATGTAGCATCAGGTTGTTGCAAAAGGCGTATCTTATCGCCACAAGTTATATTTGTCAGCCTAGTATTAATCGTGTAGTAACTTGAATGACTGCATACCAGTGCAGATAAAGCGGTGTAAGCAAATTAAGTACTAATATGGACAAAATAAAATTAACGTTTTATTCTAATTGAAGTTGAAAAATACATTAAGACAGGTTAGGACATAGAAATGTTAAGGTAATGAAGGAACAGTTTCACTAGGCATCAGCAGCCACAAGACAACAAAGTTGGCAATAACCCTACAGAAAGGCATGCACAAATTTAGACGCCAACGCACCGTCAAAACATTTTCAACTTCTTATTTACTTGCACGAGCTGAATGTTGGCAACAAGGCGTGCCAACTCTAAAGAAACAGATTTACCTAGCCCTAAAAACGAAATACACATGAAAAATTTCACAGGTGTTGCTTCGTTAAGAAACTTATGAAGACGAAACCCATCCAGAACAGAGAAATTACAATACTAATTTTTATAACTAACGGAAAAAATAGCTCACTTAATGTTGATGAAAGAGCAGCTCTAGCCTCGCACGTTGAGTCGTGTAAACTAAGAGTATGTAATCCCACTGCAATAATGTATTACAGGAAATTAATGACTAGATGCATTTCCTTGTTTGCTGCTTCCACGCGAACGGAAAAAAGAGGCTGTTTTTTAAGGTCGCTTTTCAACAACTCGGTGATATAGCGACCACTGTGATTGTTTAAACTGTAGGGGAACTGTAAGAACAACACAAAGGTCATGTCGAACCCGCGACCATTCGAGCCGAGGCAGCTACGGTCAATCAGCCTCAACGACCTCGGCTAACCGGGTCGTCTCGCTAAGTTTATTAAGACCCATGTGAGTTTATTCTAAAATTAGTTTTAAAGTCGTTAATGATTGTGTGACATTGTCCTAAGTCCAGCCATAAATAAAATAAAAGGCTATACGTAGATAGTTTTAAAGGACAGTTTTATGCGCTGTTCTTTGCTTTTTAAGATTGTTTAGTTTAACTTCTAATCTTTCACTTTTCCTTTGAGATTCATGAGGCTACCGCGACTGATGAGCAAAAATGTGTTTCAGTGAATTTACAGTGAACACTAATTTTGTCACGATATCTTTAATTCTACAGTTTACTCGTGAGTACTTTTCGCCCGAAACAAGGTACCTATGAAATTAACTTTTTTGCGCCAAATTATTTCTGTAGATCTAGTGAAAATCTTTCATTCAAAATGGCAACAGTCTGCATAAAATGACCGCGTTCGAAAGTAGGTTCTTGGACTTTAGAAATAAAGTACAGTTAAGAGAGATTGAATGAGACTGCTCACAAGAAAGTTATGTTATGTCTATCGTCCAAAATCGTTTAATTGGAGAATTGAGTGGTTAATATGCACGGTAATGAAAATGGATGGAAGAAGCCCGAGGTAAAAAACAGCTTTTAAACATACTGCGGACTTTAACCGGATCAAGTTGGCATTGGTCAACATGAGGAGGCTAGAGCAGGTGAAGTGAGAGCAAATATTATGTGGATAAACAGGGGTATCAGAATGATAGTGGAAAATTTCTATCACACTCGTTAGAAAGGCAAAGTATGTAGTTACAAGGTATATACTTAAATACCGACGAAAATTGGGTACATAATAAACAATTAAATTCTTAGAAAACCAAAACCAGTGTTTGGGATAATTTTTTATACCATCATTGAATCTTTACATCAACTAAAAGAAAAATTATGGATACAAATGTTTAAACACAGAAATTACACAAATATCAAAAATTAAATACATAAACGAGAAGAGAGTAATATAAAGAATACGATACGAATATAAAGAATACGATCGTATACTATTCAAGCAAGGAGGAAAATTTTGATAAACCTGAAAAGTTGAAAAAAACTAAGAACTTTTGTTGTTTTTAAATCTTTACCACCAGTCCCTTCCTTTTTGAATGTATTTAATTAATCGAAACAACTTTTAACGTGGTTTGATTATCTCTCACTCTCATTCTAACAATAAGGTACTTTGATTGAATTAGAATATTACATTAGCGTTCCAAAACTCACCCTCCCCTTGAGTCAGGGGAAGGGGCGCCTGGGCCACACCTCGCGAGACGTGGTGCGGGGGGGGGGAGGGGGTGAGAGGAGCGGCGTCCCTTAATTGGCTTGCCTGCGGCCCCGCTGCGAGGCTTCTCCGCCCCCGCCCTCCCCGGCCCCTCTCGCCCCGCCCCGCTCCGCTCCTATCGATTGGGCTAACAAGGGCGCGGTGCACGGAGCGCCGTCACCGCCCGCGAAGGGCTGCTCGCCACTCCGCCCGCCAACGTTTTTTTTTCTTTCTTCTGCGTCTGCAGCGGCGATGGTGTAACGGTTAGCGTACCGGACTGTTGTACCCAAGATCGCGGGTTCAAACCCGATCGAAGCCGTGGATTTTTAAGGGCGAAAAAAAAATCCTTCGTACGCCTTCCTTCGGAGGGGAAGTAAATCCGGCTGTCCCATGTTAGTAGATTTACTTGCATGTAAAAGATCCTCAAGCCTAAATGACGCCTCTGAGCTAAATTCAAATCGCCTGTTTCTCGCCCAAGAAATACCTCCTTCCTCTGCTAGTTGGAGAAAGGAGCGTAGCGAAATTTGAGTGGTCAGATGGAGGAGCGTGCCTGATGGCCCGAGCCTCGCCACGTAAAATAAGGCAAATTCAATTCAATTCAATTCAATTCGCTTGACGCTCGCATCACACTTGGCAAGCAGAGGCGAGGAGGTACCAAGCAGCTCCAGTTGTTTTACGCTTCCGAGTCGAACTGTTCATACCGTGATCACTGCTCGTGGAATTCTGTTGGGCAAAACGGTTTGGCGACAGGCTTCCTAGGATCGGCTGAGTTTAGCTCAGAGACAGCATTGCTGCTGATTCCGCAGCGGCTCTGACAGGGAGGTCCTAGGGTTCGAATCCCGGGTGACTGATTTTTAATACTAGCTAGGTAGAATTCAGGCTCTGGAGGAGAATTACAGCCGGGTTCTCTGATCGGTAGTTTTCCGTGGTTTCTCCTATCAGTAAAAGGGCAAATGCCGAAGGAGCTCCCTTAGAAATGGGCCTTGGACCGCGTACGATTCTTCCTGTTCCTTGTTCCTTCCTATCCCCTCACAAACACACTCGCATGCACTACGCTACCAGCCGTGTCAGGAGAATATACGTAGTTTGACTCGGCTGGGGTGATGCTCTCCCGGGGTGACACCTGAATGGGAAAAATCCCCCGCAGGTCGCGTAGGTGGTTGTCAGATGTCGGCATTCTGCGGGGGAGAGCACCGCCACCTCCCGGAATAAAACATTCACTACACTGACGGGAGTAGTGACAGTAGCAGTTGACGTGCCAGGAAACGTCAACCTGGTTTCGTAAGGTGTTCTCCTATTCCCCCCATTGCTCATTTCACGATTGCTAAATAATTCGTCGTATATTCGTAATTGTCATATATTTGTCGATTCATGGGCTGTATCAAGTAAAGATCGGGCGCAGGAAATAGTAATTCATAAAGAAAAAAGTGCCCAGAGGCCAAGTTCATATTTCCCTGTCGTAAGGAGCTCAGACGACTCGTCAACATCTTGAAGTCACCGACATTTAAACACGTTGGCTGCAATTCTCCAATGCTGTTCAAAGCCAGCGACGTATACACTTGGGATGAAATCGCGACAGATATGTTTTACATGTGTATTCGCGTTTCTCCAGACAAACAATCTGCTTCATTAGCATGCGTATCACTCGATTTCCAGGGATTTATGCTTTCAATCAACGAAAAACGGATTACCTGTTCTCTCCAGATGACCCGTTCGAGAATAACCCGATCCCTATCCTTTTGTCTCAAAATTTCATTCTGACTTTGCAAATGCTTAGAGATATATACAATAGTAGTTGTTACCTGAAAGTGAATCAGAAGCTTTATATACTAGTTAGGTAGTTCCCCAAGTCGTTCAGGGTCCGCCGACAGATAAAAACATATTATGTAACTGTGTATGGGTTATGTTATCCAGTATATTAGCGTAATTGCGCATAGGCGACTGAAGGTCCTCACTGAAGAAGGTTCTAGGTTCGAGCCCCGACGTGGGTGTTATACCGACAACAGTTAAGTAGCTGATTCGGGTGATGCCTGCGCGCCTGCACTGGGATGAGAAGTCGAGCGGCTAGTTGCTCACATCAGTCGAGTCCATGTTCTATCCATCAATTCCGTAGTAGTATTTGATGCCGAGGTTTAGACTTCGAGTGGAAATGACGGTAAATATATGCAACAGGCTTTATACGCGTATTCTTATTTTTCCAGTCCCACAATCTGATTTATTAGCAGGCTTATCATTATATTTCGAAGGATTTATTCTTTCGATCAACGAATAAAATAGTCTAGTGACTTTTGGTTACACTCAAGAAGAGTATGCTCGTATTTTATCTGAGTTTGAGATAGAGATATTACGTAGCTTCAGTGTGAACGGCCGAAGCAGTATTATAAATGCATAGTAAATTCGGAAACTTGAACTACGATCTCGGAAGATAATTATTCTTCGCAACCTGATCCTACTCCTATTCTTAGTTGACACTCCATTCCTATAGCGCGATCCACCCAATAGCGTGGAAAGGCAATTCTTCTTCTTGTTATTATTATTATTATTATTATTATTATTATTATTATTATTATTATTATTATTATTATTATTATTATTATTATTAATTAGTTGTATGCAATCAGAACATTAATTATGAAGCATGTATTACTTTGTCATGAGTTTGAGGGGCTTCGAAAATTTAAGTAACGCAGTATGCAGAGCATCAAATGCCTATGAAAGGACCAATCAGATCTGGGATTAATGCTTGTAACGTGAATAATAACCACTGTTTTGGTAATGTGTACTGCAAGGGACCCTGATTTTTTCTTGCACTAATGAAATAAAAATTGTTTTAATTGTTGAATGACGTAGTTCATCAGCTTATTCTAAATAAGAAAAAATCAGTTCCAAAATAAATCACTAAACAAAATTGTTGGAACCATTCAGCAAATTAACGCATCCTGTTCGAACCAGACGACAGTTTAATTAATAGACAGATTAATAATTGTGAGCGGCGGTATTGCTGCGCTAAGTTAAAAGAGGGTTTCCACTTCTGTTTAAGAAAACAATTCGTAAATGAAGCTAAAGACCGATTAGAGGGTCTCGTTTAGAAGGCATCTATGCCTCCAAATTATCTGTTTTACGAGGAAAAAAAATCAGTGAAGTGAGGAGAGCTTCACGTCGTGAACTGGGCCTTAGAAGGCACACACAGGAAGCAAAGATTAGAAAGGAGAGGAAAGCAAGAAGAAGAAATGAATGTGGGGAGAATAGAAGGAAACGAGAAAGTGGAGAAATGGTCAACAAGGGGCGGAAAAGGGAGGTAAAATACTGACTTATAAAATTTGGAAGTGGGCTTGGAGAAAAGTGAATGAGAAATGTTAAGGATAGAAAATCTTGAGACAAAATAAATAAGCAGACAATACACTAAAGAGAGGAATGAGGAGACAGGAAAGGGAAGTGAAGAGATAGAAGGGAGAAGGGAAATTGAGAAAGCAGGGGGGTGGGCGTGACATATCGTGATTTGGGGATCACGGGCGGATCAGGGATAAAGCAAATTGATAAATGAAACTCGGATGGATTCCGTTGTACAATGGGTGATGGTTCAAAAGCTGAATGTGCCAACATGGTTGGGTTTAGCTTAGGAAAAAACAAAATAATTTTGGCTTCGCTCGAGCATTTCCACGTTGACAACAAGACTCCAGCCATCGACCTCCAGGACCAACATAAAACACTTGAGTCAAAAGTACACAAAATTTCCTTTGCATTTTACACAAAAATCCAGACTTTACTCGCTTTCCTTGCGAATACTGCTCTACGTAATTAAATACACGTTTTACATCCATCCATATGCTTTGGCTGTGGAAAACACTACTCGGGGGAGGGGGAGATGCGGGGCGGAGCGGCGTGGTGGCGAGCGGAGCAGGTGGGGAGCGGAGCAGCCGCACGGGCGGGGCGGGGCGGGGCGGGGCGGGGCGGGGCGGGGCGTCGTCGTCCTCGGCAGGCGACAGATGCGGCGGCGGCGCCGGTCAGCGCGGCCAGGAATGCAGCGGCGGATGGAGGAGGACGGGTGGGCATGTGGCGCGTTGTCCAACATGGCGGTGGCGCGCACTGCGAGATGCGCAATAGCGGCGGCGCGGTGCGCGGGCGGGGGCGCGGGCGGCGGCGCGGGCGGGGGCGGCGGGCGCGTGTGCTTGCGCAAGTGGTGCTAATTTGAATAGCCGTCGCGTCGGCGGCCTCGCGGAGGCAGAGCGCGCGGTAAACAAGTGGCGCTAGCGCGAGGACGCCCGAGGCGGCTGCTGCTGGAGGCTCCACGGCCGCCGTGACACACCGGCTGCGTTGGTTCGGAGGCAGCGTGGCTGATCCAGAGGTCCTTTACTTTCAGTTCCAAAGGTGGCGGATTGTCGGCACTGGCTGTTGCCGGAGTAGTACAATAAAAAACGGGCCACGGACCGCACGCGACATTTCCTTCCTCGTTCTTGTCCCCTCCTCTCCTCTTGAGCCCACACTTAGATGCTCTTCACTAAATCATATGTCGAGCGGGGAGCTTAGAGCTTGTCTCCAATGGGGAAGTTACCCGTAGGGGGAAATCCACTAAGCAGAGATGAAGGTCGCCGCCAGATCTCACGTTTCACAAGGAAAGAGGAGGAACACCGCCACCTCTTGGGATAAAACAATATCTTACGGATCCACTGTCCAGTTAGCACGCTTGGAAGTGGCAACCGTTCGCTACGAGGGGCCCTTCCCCGCGACCTCATCTCGCCGCGCGCCGCAAACCGCGCCCACGGGCAGGAAGCGGTCGCCACCACGAAGCCTCCGGGCGCTCGAGTGCAACGGCGGCGGGGAAATTATTGCGTTTAAATTGCAACACAATTCACAACTAATGTGCCTTTCTATTCATTAACTGGAACTCGTACATACAGTAAAACGTGCCTGTTTGGACACTCCTTAACTTATGTAGGCTTTTTTGTACTAGAACAATAAATATGCCTTAACATTGCTCTATATTGCTTCCCCCAAGAACTGTAGAAGGCTCTCGGTGGCTCATTCGATAGCGCGCTGGTTTTCGTACTGCGCAACCCCTGGTTTCATACCCGGCCGGAGCAAAATTATAACTGCGCTTTCCTTACAAATGTCCCATTATCTATTGCTGTATAACCAAGAGAAAGCTCACCCTAAGGTTATGAAGACCAGTATATACGGTGGAGGGATGTCTTTATGCAAACCACACAACCCCTTATCCCATGGCCGAGAGGCAGGGTCACCGCTGGTCGGCCAAGGCCCGTAGCGGGCTATCGAGCTACAGGACAGGAAGAAACCATAGAGGTGTAATTGAAAAGGATTGCCTTCGTTTCCTGTGACTTGCTCCATCTCTCTAGAGCCACGTCTTGCGCAAATCGGGTATTGTGAAGTGATACTTAGATTGATGGGTCAATTACTGAAGTATTCACTGGACAATATGAAGGTTTTTTTCTTTGCCTTTTACTCCATAGTCTCAAGAAAAAAAACTCCCTTCCTTTGAATCCCACAACCTCTGTTTTGAAGTTTTCGCGATCTGTGTCAATATTTCTTAATACGAGCGAGTGATGAACAAAAGCATAATTTGAGCATGAAATGTTTCATGAACAGGAGGCGCGATTTGAGCTCTGATAAATTTTCCTATTTTTCAAAGATGGGAAATACTCACCTTGTAGGTGAAGCACATTTGTAAAAGAAGTCGGCAACGGCTCCCGTTGTCTGCCCGAGTCCCCTGCGAAACAGAAAGCAAATATGTTAGGACTTGCTAATATGAAAGGAAGAGGTCGCATTTTTTGTCCTCGACGTTTTGAGGACGTTCGTCTACAATACACCAATTTTAACTCTTTTTTAGAGACTACGAAGAATGTGACATCATCTGTTGTTAGTGATATTATGAATAATTTCAAACTGGCTCTAATTTTCCAACTGTGGAAGATGGAAAACCTATTTTTTTGTACTCTTATTTTGCACCTCAAAACGAAGACGAGTACTCTTGATATTAAGCCCGCCATCGCTCCAACAAAATGTTTAAAAGAGTTATCTGGAATGAAATAATATTTTGAGAGCGTTTCAAAAATGTTCGGGTGTGAACTATAAGATTCAACAATACATCACTGCCGAAGAAGGGTTTCTCAGATCGCTTTAGAATAATTGTTGTATCTAGTGATCATTTTATGTGCAATTGACATTTTGATTGTTTGAGATTTTCGTCGTAAAGAAGCTTAAAACATATCTTGAACACATTTTATTATTAAGTTATCATTCATAAGAAATATTTGAAAGAAATCATCGGGCTCCCGTTTGCATATTCTGCAGGTATGCCGCCTATTTGAGTGGTTAAGCCTCGCGCCGACTACTATGAAGTTAAAAACCTGTACTTAATTCTTATTCAGGTGAATGAACAGAATTTCCTGTTATCATAGTGCAATGATTTATTGGTATTATTATCGAGAATTTAAAAATATTTTCTGGTATTTTTGTTACTAAGATAAGTAGACACTATAGATTAATGAACTGCATCTGATCATAATTCGCTGTTTAGTAAAGGATCTTTGAAATTACGATATGAAATTTAAAAAAAAAAATAATGTTTGTTCATTGTTATGGGCCAAAAAGAATAAATATAGCACGCAGACGTTGCAAAGCAATGGAAACATTCTCAAAGTAGAAAACCTGAAACAATTTGAGTTTGTCGTAAACGACAGTAAAAAAAGCCCCATAGTTCAGCAGCATTTGGCCCAGAGAAGGGGTCATAAGGAATGGGGGCCCGTGAGCCTCTTACAAGACCCTCTTTGGTGTCAAAGCTCATTTACGTGCCACAATTACCGCACAATTAGCATGTTTCCTATTTACAAACACTTACGTTTACTCGTTTATGTGTCATCATTTGTTTGGAAGTAAGAAATTAAACTCATTCAAACATATTGGAAACATTATTGAACTAATATAAGAATACTTATATTGATAACTTTACATTTTCCCGTTAACTAAGAGTGTGATTCCACATAATGGCTCTTTACTTCCTCTAGACGTTGAAACAATTAAATGATTAACTTCTTTTGTCCATTAATAAATGAATATACATCAAGATATTTCTACTTCGATACAAGAAGTTAAAAGTAATCCATTTATTACAGCTATTAAGACTGATCATTATCGGGTTATCGACACACAATTTATCACACGTAACTCAGCAATACTTCAAAATGAAAGTCTCTCGCTTCATCGAAGCAGGTTTGTCACAAATTGTAACACGTGCCATTAACTACCCTGTAACCCACTAATTATGTTACCTCCGTTCTGGCGTGCACCTCATCAATTGTTATGTCGATGTTCCGGCCGACAAACGGCGAAAATATTGTAATAACCCAACAGATGCGAAGGGTAGGGACAGGCGGGTCGGCGACAGGTGCGCTATCCGTTCGGTGCGTACAAACACGTTCGGGAGGATGTGGGCGCCCGGAAGTGGAAAACACGTTTTGGAAGGAAACGCGGACCCGCGCAGGGAGGCGGGGCGGCGGCGGTGGCGGCAGGCGAGAAAGCGAGATCGGCGCGGCGCCGCCGTGACCCACCGCCGCGCGCACTGGGCCAGGGGTGACCAAATCCTTAGCCCAGCAATTTTGGGCGACCCATCGGGTACTGGTGAGCTGGTGAGGTCGCTCATATGAGGTTCAAATTCCGATCGAGCTTACTATTCATTACGCGAAGACAAAAATGAAATAAAATTGCCACGAACACATCTGTTTTGACCAATGCTCTAAAGTATAGATGAGGGGGGGGGGGGGCGGTCGAACCGTCCATCGGGGCTGTAGCAGATTCAGAGGCAAAGGAGGACTGGGGAAGTTGAGGCAGTCAAGAGAGGCGGCGAAACTACCCTCTCAGCGGCGAAATTCTTATGAAGTATTTATTTACAATATTTAGAAAATATAGTTTATCAATTTTGTTTGCGTGGGTGGATCACATCAGCAGCTTTTTCTTCGTGCAACGGCTGCAGCGGTTTTGCAAGAGAGCACGACACAGCAAATATGAATCTGGTTGATTTTTTTACTTATCTCATTACTAATAGTTCTTATTGAATTTGTGTTCATTTTTAAAACGTTAATAAATAATTATATTGTGCATTTAGTTGATTTATGAATTCCCACTTAATGATTTTTAATAGCCTGGCTTCATGACATATTGATTAAAAGAATTTTGTTGAACGTCTACTCGTGTTCTGTCAGTCTCGCAATTTAACTAATATTCAATGATTAATCGTATGTTTCCTGGCCAATTGAATTCAAGCCTCTGCTGTCCTGATCAAACCTTTGCTGTGCAGATTCGCATACAATGAAAGCGTAGACGCGGCGGCGTTGGGGGCGCGGATGGATGTTGGCGGGGGCGGGGGCGGGGCGGCACCGCAGTGGACGGGCGGGCGGTGACCGCCGCGCCCCGCCCCTCGCAGGGAACAATGCGGCGCTATTTTTACGCTCGGCCGCTGCAGGCTGGCGCGGCGCGGCGCGGTGCGGCGGCAGGGAGCCCCGCACGGCCCGATTTAGAGGCGACGACTCGCCGCCGCTGCTCCGCCTCGAGCGGAGCGGGGCTCGACCGGCGGGGGCGCGCCGCCCCGCCCCGCCCCGCACACTGGGCCCAAACGTAACGAAAGGACGAAGCGCGAATCAAAAGGAAGAAAAATACACATTTGAGGCTCTAGGATTGCATGATTGATTTCGGGCGCGTTAACGGTTTAGGTCACTAGACCCGAAAGTGTAGTGCATGTTTTCATCACGGGAGGTGGCGGTGATCTTCCCCCACTGGATGGCGAGATCCGGCGCCGAACTGCGTCGGGTTGCGGGGACTTTCCCCATCTAGGTATCTCCCATCAGCAGAGCCGGGACACGCTCTAGCTCCCGATTGGTCTCCCGGCAAGTGTGTCCTGAGAATGACTGTAGAGTATGTGAGGATAAGTGGATGAAATTAAGTGGAGAGAACAGAAGGAAAAGGAAGGAAAGATCGCGCATGGCCCGTGGCTCTCCGGTGTCAGGCATTCGGAACTAGATAATGGTAAGCCATTCTTTTAGGCGGCGTTTAAATGAAACGGAATTAAAAGGTCAAATAATTCTATAAAGCAGATGATCAACATAAAAAATATATTTAGTGTATTAAATGACATATAATTGAAATGTGTTACTTCGACAGTAGCTGGCTAACCTCTAGAAGAAACGAAAAAGGGAAATAAGCCAATATTTTTTGTTGAGAGGCGTATCCTTGGCTAATACCAAATGTCTCAATTCTTTATGAATATAATACCAACACCCAGGCATTAGAGCCACAACTGGAAAATGGATGAATGATTTGGCAAAGAGTCGATCGTGAAGATGCAAGGGTAAGAAAAGGAGGCAGGCGAAGCGCGAGGACGCCGAACGTCTAGGTCCATCACAAATTCCGTACGGATCGACTGGGAATTGAACCCGGGACGAGTGCTCTGACCGTTACACCTGGGGTTGACGCAAAAATATAGAGGAAAAGGACTATTTCCAACTAAAAATTCAATTCATTTAAAAAATGCGGATAGTTCTAATTTTGCTAAGCATCGATTGATTGAATTATTATTTCGTGTTCGCGGGCGCATCAACAACTTCGTCCGTGCAGTCCCGTAAGTGTGGTGCACATTTGTGTCTTGGGAGGTGGCGGTGTTCTCTCCTCGCTGGATGGTGAGATCCGACGCCTACCGACGGCTGGCGTGGTTTTCCCCATCCAGCTATCTCCCACCAGCGGGGCACCACCGCACCGGGACGAGCTCTAAGCTCCCGACCGGTCTTCCGGCATGTGCGGTAGAGGAGTGCTGAGAGACAAGGTCAGGACAAGAGGAAGGAAAGATGTCTCTTATATATAACATTTCAATTGAAAACGTCTTCCATGAAATACCCCCACATGAAATTAACAAAAAATACGTAAGCCCATTTTGGTTTTATGTCGCACCACTGTGTGGGTATGTGTGGTGGGGAGAGTCGAGCGGCGTGGCGTGGCGTGGGGAGGAGTGGGGTGGGGCGGGCATAACAGGACTGGGAGTGGCGTCGAGGGGGAAGCGAGAGGCGGAGAGCCGGGGAAGTCCCGTGAAGCTAGAGAGGGAGAGAGAAAATTGAAATCCAAAGCCCTGTTTACGCGATGAGAGAGCGCTTCAGAGAACGAGAATGGACCGATCAACGATACCCGATATTCTAAAGGTTCTTTCACAAGATCAAAGCTGAATTTCTAGACGAATGGTGGGTTGATGAGCCAAACTACAGAGCAGTTCAATGCTGTATTAACTGAATATCGATTTACTTGAATACCCTATAATACACTTGTGTCATATTTCAATTGAATATATTGTAGTACAATAATTTCAAAATAGGGTATCGTATTTCTGAATTATATCAACAGTATTGGGTTTTGAAAGTTTGACTCAAATGCTTTGAATAACGGTAAATTAATTGTCGAGTAACGACTAAGGTAACCGAAAAAGTTTATTTTTAGTGTGTAGTAACTATGGATTTGATCTCATAATCCGCAACTTATTGTTGACTGCCATATTTTGTATGGACGACTGGTCTTTTTAGACGAAATGAACAAACAAATCGAGTGAAACTTGTTGTAACGCCTGATTAGCTAAATTGTATGGAAGATAAAATCAATATCGAATATATGAATCTTACCAGCGAAAGCTCATTTCATTGCGAGTGCATTCCGGTGCAAGGCTGCATGATCGATAAACTCAATCTCTTTGTTTCTAACTCTCCCTCACTTCGCTCCCTACCTACCTACGCCATTAACTCACGCCTTCTTCTTCTTTCTCGTCACAAAGAGAAGAAGGAGGAGAAGAAGAAGAAGACGAAGAAGGAGAAGAAGAAGACGAAGAAGGAGAAGAAGAAGAAGACGAAGAAGGAGAAGAAGAAGAAGACGAAGAAGGAGAAGAAGAAGAAGAAGACGAAGAAGGAGAAGAAGAAGAAGAAGACGAAGAAGGAGAAGAAGAAGAAGACGAAGAAGGAGAAGAAGAAGAAGACGAAGAAGGAGAAGAAGAAGAAGAAGACGAAGAAGGAGAAGAAGAAGAAGACGAAGAAGGAGAAGAAGAAGAAGACGAAGAAGGAGAAGAAGAAGAAGACGAAGAAGGAGAAGAAGAAGAAGACGAAGAAGGAGAAGAAGAAGAAGACGAAGAAGGAGAAGAAGAAGAAGACGAAGGAGAAGAAGAAGAAGACGAAGGAGAAGAAGAAGAAGACGAAGGAGAAGAAGAAGAAGACGAAGGAGAAGAAGAAGAAGACGAAGGAGAAGAAGAAGAAGACGAAGGAGAAGAAGAAGAAGACGAAGGAGAAGAAGAAGAAGAAGACGACGAAGAAGGAGAAGAAGAAGACGACGAAGAAGGAGAAGAAGAAGAAGACGAAGGAGAAGAAGAAGAAGACGAAGGAGAAGAAGAAGAAGACGACGGAGAAGATGGAGAAGACGACGGAGAAGAAGGAGAAGACGACGGAGAAAAAGGAGAAGACGACGGAGAAGAAGGAGAAGACGACGGAGAAGAAGGAGAAGACGACGGAGAAGAAGGAGAAGACGACGGAGAAGAAGGAGAAGACGACGGAGAAGAAGGAGAAGACGACGGAGAAGAAGGAGAAGACGACGGAGAAGAAGGAGAAGACGACGGAGAAGAAGGAGAAGACGACGGAGAAGAAGGAGAAGACGACGGAGAAGAAGGAGAAGACGACGGAGAAGAAGGAGAAGACGACGGAGAAGAAGGAGAAGACGACGGAGAAGAAGGAGAAGACGACGGAGAAGAAGGAGAAGAAGAAACATGTGCGAGCGCGGTATTTTCGTCACGGTGAGAGTTCTCGTCAGGCAGTTGCGGTAGTTTTTTTCCCCCTGGGCGCAGTCCTCGCGCTTCGCCGTCCCCCCTCCCTTCCGCTCGCTGCCCCGCCCCGCCCCGCCCCCGCCACGGCGCCGGCGCCTCCAGCGGCGGATCGATGCGGGCTGTGCACGGGGGGGGGCGGCAGCGGTGGCGACGCGGGTGATGGTGGGGGTGGCTGCGTTCAGGTGGCCGCGGGCGAGGCGGAGCCCGGGTGAGAGGGCTGGGCTGCTGCAGGCAGAGGCTCTCAATCAATTCAATTCAGCGCCTTATTGCATTATTTTACGTGGCGAGGCTCAGGCTACTAGATCTGCTCTCCCGCCTAGCCACTGAAATTTCGCTAACTCCGTCATCTAGAAGATAAAGAAGGTACAGAGAAGTGACTCTAAGAAGGGTTCAGTTTGACAGATCGCCAAATAAAAACTCATGTCCGACGATGCGTACTAGAGGTAGTGACGAGCTAACTGCAAGGGGGATAACTGCTAACGAACAAAGCGACGAATTGAGCGCAAGGGCATAACCTGCAGTGTTGTTGCCAGCAGGAGCCAAGCAGTAGTTGTCAAAGTGGTCCTTTCTTAGAATAATCTCTCTATAACTCAGGCTACAAAAAGACTGTTAGAAACTATCTCAGAGGCTTCTTTTAGGCTTGAAGATTTTTTACGTGCAGAGAATCTACATGAGACAGCCTACTTTACTTGCCGTCTGAAGGTGTAAGGTGGATTTTTTTTCGCCCATAAAAATCCACTTCTTCAATAGGATTTGCTATTCAAATCCGCGATTCGGTCCCATGCGCTAATCGTTACATCACCAAAGCCGCAACGAGCTCTCGAACTAAATTATGATGCTTTATACACCGAGTATATACAGGAGGTAGTCTAAGAAGGCACCACTTTGACAGATCGGGAAATAAATGAACGTCGTCATAGGGTGACGACAAGTTCTGAAACAAAATGCTCCAATTTTATTCCTCGATTTAGCTGGTTTCCCTAGCAGATGAGAGGGATTCCCCTCCACCATTATGCGTATTGATTAAAAAAACACGAATTTTTACTGGAGAATGATTCACATCACGAATCATGGAAGAAAAAACAAGTAGTTTTCTTGTTATTTTTTACTGTAGAACATGGGATTATTTAACCAGCCCATAGATATAAAACAATTTTAAGATGGATCAACACAGCACACAAGCATCTTTCCACATCACTTTCAATCGAATCGACCCCTCCAAGCAGCAGTAGGCAACGCACTTCAACGGCACCTGTCCGTCTCTATGAATACGTGAATACTCCACGAGCACTGCGTCACCGGTGAATTTCCACCGCGCGCGAGCGAAGCGCTACCTCATTTGGTCGCGAGCGCGGCGTAAGACAATGGGGTATGGAACACGGCAGGGGCACGGCACGGCAAGAGAGAGGAAATAGGGGTATTGACAGGACAGGACCAGAGAAGGGACAGGGGCTGTGGCAGGGCAGGGCAGTGCAGGGCCAA
The DNA here is from genome assembly GCA_038098605.1 of Gryllus longicercus. Taxonomy (NCBI): domain Eukaryota; kingdom Metazoa; phylum Arthropoda; class Insecta; order Orthoptera; family Gryllidae; genus Gryllus; species Gryllus longicercus. The sequence continues at coordinate 520,663 of JAZDUA010000650.1, read as the reverse complement.
AGAAGGGGCAGTGGTATGATATGGGCTGGGCAGGGCACGGCAGGGCAGGGCAGGGCCAGTAGCGGTAGCTGTGGCTGGACAGGGGCAGGGCTAGGGCAGAGGAGGGCTGGGCACGGCCAAGGGCATGGGCAGGGGAGGGGAGGGACAGGGAAGGGGAGGGACAGGGAAGGGGCAGTGATAGGGCCTGGGCAGGGGCAGGGCAAGGGCAGGGCAGGGGAGAGGAGGGTTGGGCACAGCCATGGGCGTGTGCAGGAGAGGAAGAGGGAAGGGGCAGTGGTAGGGATTGGGCAGGGCAGGGGAGGGCTGGGCACGACCATGGGCGAGGGCAGGAGAAGGTCAGGGAAGGGGCAGTGCAGGGCCTGGGGCGGGGCAGGGAAGGGGCAGTGGAGGTAGATGTGGCTGTACAGGGGCAGGGATAGGACAGAGGGCTGGGCACGGCCATGGGCGTGGGCAGGAGAGGGACAGGGAAGGGGCAGGGGTAGGGCCTGGGCAGGGGCAGGGCAGGGGCCCGCCGCGCAGGGCCGCCGCACGGGTTGCGTGGCCGCCGGCGGCGGCGCCATCGACCCCTCCGCGCCGCGGAAATACTGCTCGCCGCCAATTAAACCGGATTCATTCGGCTGCGCGGCGACACGCTCTCCGGCCATTCAGAGCGGACCGCAACTCACTTGCAAAGCGCCGGGGGTCGACTTACCATGTCAGTGCACAGGCAGAGACACCGTTATTACCATATTTAGTTAAGTGAAGTGATGTGTTCAGAACATATTATATTTTTATTAGGGAAACTGTAAAAAACAGTCATTTGTCTTCTGCTCCGACTTCGTCGAGGAAAGATTGTCAACCGGCCTAACTTGAAACCCGGAAAAGCGTGACTGAGGAGTTGTGTGATTTGTATTCGCTGGATTCATGCCGATATGTTGATCTACAGAATATATATCTCCGTAATTACAGAGTTATCCGACTTTTTCCTCAGGCTTTCACGATGGTATAACCCGACGTGTGACTCAGTGGAATTTCTTATGTTAATAAGGCTTATAGCAAACCATAGTTTCCTACTTTTCGCCACTGTATTTCCGTGTTTTCTTCTGTATTTAAATTGTGCAAAGATTGAGACTAAACGACTGAAATTCAAAAACAACTATATTTTTCTGTCCTTTATTAGAAACTATGATTTACATTAGAATCCCCTTTTTAAATTAATAACTGGAGATTTCTTTTTGAACAGGGTGGCCACTCTTTTCCTGGAAGAAATGTCTCATACTTTTTTTCAAGTTTTCCACGAAGTGACCACTCTGTTTAATGTTGCTATCAGAGTATTCTGGACTATCCTCTTAGACCACTTAGGTTTTAGGAAATTTCCTCTCACTTGGGGCCTGGCGCATCATGTATATGTAGCTGTCCTGACAACAGATGCGCAATGTCACGCATTCCCATTGCATCACAGACGGAGCTTTAACAAATTCCCTCTCCCTCTCTCTCTTTGGGAGGGGGGGGGGGTCAATGAAATTTCCTCCAAGCTTTCCTCGAATTTCCAGAAACTGGCCACATTGTTTAATGTAGCACGCATGTGATAGCTCATCAGTAATGGTGTATCTACCAGCTACTCTTATCGATAGTTCTCTGTGTATTTTTTCGATGAATACAAGGAGAATGTCAGAGCAATATCCTAAGAAACGGGCAGCGAGCCGCGTGCCATCTTTCCATTCTCGTCCTCGTCGCTTTCTTCGCGGCGACTCAGACCAGAAGGCCCTAGGGTTCGAGACCCGACGTTGGCGTACTTCCGTTACTAGTTGTAGAGCAAGGTCGGCTACAAACGCAATCTGGAGGGGAATTCTTGCGGCCAGTTGCTCGGACTGGTACCTACTTTTCCGCGATTTCTCCTATCAATTATGAATGTCGGAAAAGTACCCTAACAAACGGGCCACGGCCGCGCCCGATCTTTCCTTCCACTTCCTTCTTCTCCCCTCACCTCTCACTCACGCATTACTTTCACGCTTACACGAACTAAACGACTACATATGTCGGAAGACCAGCCGAAAGCTTAGTCCCATCAAGAATGAGCCTTAGAGCTTGTCCCATCAAGAATGGTATCCTGCTGGGGGAAATACCAGAGAGCCGAGGTGTAGGTCGGCTCCAGATCATAGCATGACGTGCCCGGGAACATGAATCAATGAGAGGTCATTAGAATATACATTCAGACTACAGTCGACTCGGGTTATAGTGAACCCTCGAGTATAGTGAACTTAAGTCACTGGTCCAGTTTCACTTACACTATAAATAGACATAAGATTCGGTTATAATGAACCTCGGTTATGGAAAATCCAACGACGTGAAAATTAATTTCCTCCTGGAAGAGAATATATCGTCTCATTGCCACAAATTCCATCACCACGAGGCTTGGAAAGCATATCTTCGCCGAAAGGTCATAATGGAAGAAGTCTCCCCTGAGGTGAAGGTAGCGGACCGGCAATGGGCATCTTACTGCTGACTGGAGAGTGGGACGGTGTTCCAACAGTGCAAGAGGCATTGAAGGGTGTCAAGTCTGCATGACGATACTTAGACACGGAGTAAAATGCAAAATCAAATATAGCGAGAGCACGAACTCTGGAGAAGGATCTAGTTCTAGAGAAATTACTAATGAAAACGTACGACGCAAACATTTGAAAATAACTAATTTTTTAAGGACAAATAAAGATATTAAAATTTTAAATTGACGCTGTTAATGTATTTTGCTGTATCCCTATATTAATAAAATTTATTATTATGGAGAAATTCTATTTAATTTTGACATCATCGGGTGTAGTGAACATCGGATATAGTGAACAAAAACTGTTCATCTCCAGAAGTTTACCACAACCGAAGCCGACTATGTTTAGAAAATTAACTCTTCATGTGAAGCTTCACGTCGTGAGATACTCCCCTCCCCTGAAAAGCGGATATAGTGAACCAAAAATGTTAATCCCGAGAAGTTCACTACAACCGAAGCCGACTGTGTTTAGAAAATTAGCTCTTGGTGTGAAGCTTCACGTCGTGAGATCCACCCCTCCCCGGAACATCGAATATAGCGTTTGTATTTACTAGGCTGTCCGGGTGACGCCGCGTCCATGGCGAAGGTGCCGACGTTTCGGTCGCCATTCTGCGACCTTCCTCAGGGCGTATTGCGGAAGGTCGCAGAATGGCGACCAAAACGTCGGCACCTTCGCCATGGACGCGGCGTCACCCGGACAGCCTAGTAAATACTGACTCCGGCCGCGGAAGCCTACGCTCTCACTCGAATATACCGAACCAAAACTGTTAGTGCGACTGTACTTAGAAAACTAGCCCTTGGTGTGAAGCTTGTCGTCGTGGGCTCCGCCCTCCCCCGCGGCCGCCGCGCTGCTGCGCAGATTCGCCAGCATCCGCGGCGCGGCGGGAGGAGACGCACGCACGCATGCGCGGGGGGGGGGGAGGGCGAGGGCGTGGTGAGCGAGCGGCGTGGGCGTGGTCGGAAGCTGCGCTGGACCAATGGCGCCGGCGCGTGCGCGCGCGCGGGGCGCATGCCCGCCGCCCGCTGCAGCGCGCAGCCTCCCGCGCCCGGAGGACCGCATTGGGCGCCGCCCCGGCCCCCGCCCGCAAATGCGTCGGCGATCGGCGCACAGCGGCGAGAATGGCGATGGACGTCACGAGACGCTCGGCGCGTGCGGGGGGCCAACGGCCGTCGTCGACGCCACGCCATCCCTTAATAATCCACTCGTCAATTTGTATCACGTCGGATCACTAAAAGGTGATTTGATTCATATTACGATATACACGATATTATGATTATTAGTTGATATTATACAAAGTCGGTTATAAATTCCTTTCTGTTTAAAGAAACATTTTTTTCTGCGACGTTATTACGATTATACAGATGCAACGTTAGTAGGGATGTTGGAATGCCAGAATAATCAAGCCCACAGAATATTGACTTTTTATAAAATGCTAGATAAAAAATGCACAGAGTTTTAAATGTCTAGGAGTAAAATACTATACCGAAGAAGAAAATATCAGACGTTTATATACCTCCCTCTAGGTAGCTTCAAGTTCTTAAGCGTTGTAAAGTGAAACAATTTGGTATGTGGAGAACGATATATACTGATGATCCAACTCTATAAATTATAGAAGAGTATCAATTAAAACTGTTCTTCTAGATGCGAAGAATGGTAGATAACATCAAACTTATTGATCCGACGAATAAATTGCTGTTTGTTGAGACCTTGACACTTCTTAGAACTGCCAAACTGTTATTGGAATAATGGGCCCAAGCATGCAACTTCTGAGAGAAGAGCCCGCAATTTCGACGGGAAGGAAGTAATACTTCAGTATTATACAACTTGCACTTGGTGAAACAACGCGAAAGTTGTGGTAATAGACTCACTGTGAACTATTTATTTAGATATAATAAATATGTTTAACTGTATGCATTTTAGATAATGTATTAGTTGGTAACTTGGAATAAATGGAATTATTTTTGGTTCCGCTCGAATTTCGATTAAAAGCCATGGATATTGAATTGAATTCAATTGAATTTGCCTTATTTTACGTGGCGAGACTACACGTGTTTAACGTATCGTCTTAGAAACAACGTCATCGAGTCGCCGCATAAGGCGCCGAGTAACGTAACCGCTTGCTCGCTCAAGCGTGAACTGTCGGGAGCTACGAACCGCCCGCGCGTGCCCCGCTCCTTCCAGGCGCTTTCCCTCCCTCCTGCCCCGCCCCGCCCCGCCCCGCCCAGCTTTGGTCCTCCCCACCCCACCCCACCCCGCTTGCGCTACGCCATGTTGTGTCGGCCCGCCCCGCCCCGCCCACACTCAGCACGAAACCGCCCCGTCCGCGCTGCCCCATCTCGCGTCCTCCTGCTTCGTTCCGCCCCGTGCCTCCACGCGTTGTGTCGCGTCGCCCTGCGCTGCCACGCCCCGCGTCGTCCCGCCCCTCCCCGCCCCGCGTCGCCCCTTCCCTCTCCGCTCCACCCCGCCATGTCACGTCGGCCCGCCCCGCTCCGCCCCACACCCAACCGCACCTTTCAGCCCCGCCCCACGTCGCCCCCGTCCTGTCCGCTCCCCGCCCCGCCCCGCGCACTGCTGCACCGCGGCGCGAGGGTGGAGCGGGGCGGGGTCCGCGGCGCCGCATCGATCCTCGCCCGCGGCGGCGGCGGCGACGTGGCAACGGCGCCAGGGTGTGGCCCGTTGCGACCGCCCGCCCGCCGCCCGCCCGCTCTTCGCGCCGCCGCCGCCGCCCGCTCGGCCGCCTAATGAACGGCGCCCCAGGGACCAAGACGTCCGCCGAGTGCGCCCGCCGCCGCCGACTAATTGCGCGCGTATTTTTACCGCGCTTCTCTTTGCTGGTTTAGCACCGACTTTAATTAAATTGCCTACCAAAGTATTAAACAGTTACTGTACGGTACATGATATGTGGGATATCGCACTTTTTTTAGTTTTTAATTGCTGCGTAAGTAATATTAGGCTGAGTAAAGTTCACGGTGAACTTCGAAGATTTGTTGGCACAGCACTACTATGTCCAGCCACTGCACTGTAGACTCGTCCAGGGTTTTTAATTGGAGGAAAATTACGATGCACACTGAACAGCCGACTGGATGGGCGCCAGGAGATTCTGATGTTCATTGGATGGCACATAGGATGGGCTCAGAAGCTGCTGTCAATTTAGAATCCAGATAACGTAAGTGAAGCTGGGTAAGTGCCTTGCCGTGCACCCCATCACGCCCACATTATCTAGAACATCCTATTTATCCGTTGAGGGTGCTTTACTGCACAGGGATCGTACGTATGAGTTGCGCCAATTATTCAGTTTGGGAGAAAATATACCTCGTACGGTATGTCGATAATTTTATTGATAATTAGAGATCCAAATTTACAGAATTATGCCATTAACGTATTTTATTCCTATACTCTAAAATTTGTAACAGCATGACTACAAATCGAAGTTGCACCTTAAACATTAAATACAATGCACATCCAATAAAATACATTAGTGTTTAGATACGTACTACAGTCAAATAATGTGGAGCGAGATAAGGAAAGATGATAAAAGGAATATTGAGAGAAGGACACAGGAAGCAAAGTGGCGAAGCCGAGAGACCAATCCAGAAGAACTCGTATGCCAACGGACGCGTGACGGGCGTTATCTGCGCCCCAGTAATATTCCCCCAAGCGCTGGCCGTCGACGGCCCGCAGGCAGCAAGAAGCAGCTGTTTGCCGCCTCCCATATCTCTCCGCGGCGGCCTTCGCCACGCGATAACCCCGCGCGCTCGCGCCGGCGCCAGCCCGGCGCCGCCTCCCCGCCAGCACGCCCCCGCGCGCCCGACCGCGCTGCATCCCGCGGTCAACTTTCCCTAAGCCATTAGGGGCTTCGCGCACCCTCGAACGCTGAAGCACTATCGATCTTCTGCGCATGCGCAGTTCGCGTTTTGCACCACTTCTGTTCCTCTGCGCATGCGCAGTCGAGATTGCAGTCGCGTGCTGACCGATAGTGCGAGCACAAACTCCCTATTAGGGAGTTTGTTCACGCTTTGCACATTACTATCGATCTTTCTGCGCATGGGCAGAAGATCGCCAGTGAGAGAGCACAAATTTCCTACTAGGGAGTTTGTGCACGCTTTAGCGGCCAGCAATCGACTGATCTCGATGTTCTGCGCATGCGCAGAAGGTCGATGGTGATTGCGATTGCTTTAACGTTCGATGTGCACACAGTTCCTCCTTTGCGCATCTGCGCATGCGCATAAGATCGAGATTGCAGTCGATTGATGCCCGCTAAGGCGTGCAAAAACTCCCTATTACCTACCTCCCCAACTGCAGCCCGTTCTGCTTTACTCGTTAGTGTAAGGATTGATTTCTACGTTTACCGTGGTCTTCTCAGTTAGTACGATATTGATCAATTATAATAGATCCACTTTCGTCTATTTTCAAGAAACGCATGCTATTGTAGAACCCTCCAAACGTTCAAAATCACTTTCAAACGTTTGTGGCAACAGTACGTGAAACTTACGACCATGAGCATCGTCTTACCCCCTTAACATATACAATTGTGAAGATTCTGCCGTGTTCACCTGTGTTCGAGGTTTCTTCTGAAGTGGTATGATCATATTAACTTGTACTACTTAAAAAATAGAAATATAACAACAGTTTTTACTCCTTCCGAAACTCGGAATGAACGACACGGGATGGAGTAATGCTGAGCCTTGGTGTTTTGAGAATCGGGACGGAGAAGATACGGAAATCGGCTGAAGGATCGCGATCGCGTGAGGTCTGTGGACCGATGAGAATGAGCTCCGCTATCCGTCGGTAACAGCCAGGAGGAAACCATAGAACGAATTCGAGAAGTCGGACGGCAGAGCACAGTCGGGAGTTTCGTTTCACCGCAGACTTGGTTAACACTGAAAGCACGTTTCAACCGAGACCCGAGTCTAGTATTTCCCTTTCTTTTGAGCCTGAATTACCTATTCACTGGTATACAAAATTATATTCGTTTCTCTACGATAGTGGTCAGTCGCCCTATGCTTCGAGAACCCAACAAACTTCTGCAGTACTTTTATTAAAAAATTCTATTCAACCTAGAATAGTTTTGGATGTTCATATTCAATTTTCATTCTTCAGAACATTTAATAAGCATTGCCTTTTTACGTGCATTAACATAGGAAGGATAGAGGATTGAGAATTTAACAGTTCTATAATGATAATTTATGAAAAGTAATGCATGAGTAATTGCACTTGTAACCTGTAACCGATGAGAATATTGAAAGTTCAACGTAATTATAATGAATCAACTCATCTTTGAACAATATTCATTCTCATATACTATTACAAAAATTAAATATTCCATTACAATTTGAAATAATCACGAGATCAGATGCATTATTTTATCTAAAACAAAATATTTATTACGAAACTAAAATTTAAAAAAAATACTTTTGTTGCATTAAGATAATTTTTCGAACATAAAATAAATCAACACACTAATATGAAATGTCTCTCTCAAAAATGTTTGTTATTTAACAAACGATGAGAATAAATTGAGAACTGCATTATAGCTAAAAGACATTTTTCCTGATTCCGAAATCCGACGAGAGTTTAATTGGCTTCGATAATGTTTCTAGGACACCCACACACGTCGTTGGTGATAAAATTAGAAACTTAAAATACGAGCGAGTAAACATACACCTCAAAGAGTTCTTTAGGTACACACACGGTTTTCTTAATGCCACCATTTCGAGCCTAATAAACGACTAGCGAGATGCGTGCCAAGATCTCGACTTGCCTTAGAAATCCTGTTTTAGGCAGTAGTAATTGTTGGCGCTAATGACCATAAATAGGTTGTTAACCGTGCAGTGTCATGTAGACTGCATTAATGATGACGAAGGAACTCCAAATTATGCTTAGTCATTCTCGTAAAAAGCACAACTTCTTTTCATTTAATCAGACACATACAAGTTTCTTGTAATATGACCATCCCCCAAACCGACACCAAACGTATTCGTCTTTACAAAATGGTAAATGATGCAGAAAATACTAAATAGATCTCTTATGCTTCAAATGTGAATCATCTCCTGAAACTAGAGAAATAATTCTCAAGATATCCAAGAATTATATTGAAATAAAACATTACATTTTTTACGGTACAAATCCTTCTTCAAAAATAATTCCTACAATTCTATATTTGTTTTAGTTCTCTTGTTACCGAATGTTGCGTACACTGTTACATGGGCGCTGTGCATTACGATTATCTAACGTTTGAAGAGAAATGTACGAACAATTTTCAAACGTAAGGCGTCACGAATTGGATTTTTTCACGAATATAAACTTTTTGGTCTGGATTTACTAAACAGTTGGGGCATTAAAATTAATACTCGCCCGGATTCGAAAGATAGCGGATTCAAATTACATCATTACAGTTAACACGTTTTCTCAACGTGAAATCTCGATCATTCGGAACTCTATACGCAGGAAGGGTTATCCAGAAACATTACTTACAAACTTCTCTAACGATAACTCGGAAGATTGATCGTTTGTCACGTCGGCTTTAGAATTTTAGATCAGGCGATCATACCACTACGAGAATGTCGTTGAGCGAAGAGTACGGATTGCAGGTCAGAGGTCAAAATGGCTGGCAGGGCGCGCAGAGCGCCATGGACGCTCTGCACCCGTCGTTCGCCGGCTTAACGAGCGAGCGGCGCGCGGTTGCCGGGGCAACGGTTGCTAGGCGACGACCCCGTCCCAAGAGCCACCTCCGCCACGACGGCCGCACGCGCGCCTCCATCGCAGAAGCATCCCCCCCCCCCCTCCCTGGCACCGGCGGTACAGCAAGCATCAGCGTCTCCGCCATTCACCCAACTGTAGTCAACTCTGCTTCCGGCTCTGTGTAATTGGTCCACTCATGGGAGAAACTTTTCCGATATTCGTTCATGCCCATCTAAATTGAGGGGTGGGGTCGGTTGAGTAAGAACGTACTCAACGAGTCAACGAGTAAGAACGGTAAAGAACTGATTCGGTTTCATTTCACAAACCGTGCCTAACTTGCGATGAAAATTATTTATTTCTAGTTAGTCATTGATTGTATTCAAGACGTATAAAAACGTGTACTTAAATATTTACTTGGATTATTTTGTGATTAAAAATTGTTATATTGCGAATTTAGTTGATGAAAGTTAATTGCGCGGGCTCTTTGATATTCGGTGATATGGGGCTGTCCATTTACCTTCGACGTATATGACCTAATTCTGTATCTCTCTATAAAATAATTTATAGTAATATTTCCACATGTTTTTCGTCAATTTTTAGTGGCGGGTCGAAAGAAGCTAAGCCACTCCAACTGCTCTCACCAAACGAACTCTTCAATGCGTTATCATCTGTCACTGGAGCTCATCTACCAGGCAAAAGAACACGTTTCGCAGAGGAATGCGGTTTTCAACCGTGCTCATTTGTTTTACAACCAGACGAAATAATCTTTCGTCGGTTTAATCGAGGATATTTTCACTCTGAGCAGAGGCACCCGTGCTACCGCAGTCACTACCATTTCCACTTCCATCACTGTGGCTCTACCACCACCTACACCTCTACCACTAATCTCACCTGCATCCGCCCGAACTACCACCGTGGCTTTGGACGACGCACATTCCTTTCACAGCCTATCCCCCAATTTTATAACCTGCTGAAATGTGTAGTTCTGAGGGTGAATTAGGACCCACCAATCTACCCAAAACCAACGATAATTTACTCGAAACTCTTCATAAAGCCTTCGACTGCCATCATTTCTCCTTAACTTCTGAATGCTGCCTGGCAGTGCTTTTGGGTGAAAGGATATTAAAATGACGGCGGCCATTGAGCGTGCGCTACTCTCTGCGAATGGTTCCTAGATACAGAGAGCAGCCAATTCCTTTGCGCCGCCGATTCTATTATTTATATCTAGTATAAGGAAAATTCAAACTGCGTTGTGTGGGTTGAAAACCATCAATCTACCCTAAACTAGTATTAATAGCCTTGAAATTCTCCAAGATTCCTTCACTCGTAATTTCTCTTCAGCACTTGGCAGCTCTCTGAGAGTACTAACAGGAGAGAGGAAATTACATGGCGGCACGGGCGTCCAGAAGGTGGGACACCCGGGCAACTTGCCCGAGAACCCCAAAATTTACACAAAATGTATTTCATTCAATACTTTTATAGAAAAAAAAAGTAGTTGAAAAATCATAAATTTTAAAATATATTATTAGTAATAAAAATAATAAGGGAAGCTATTGTTGGAAGTAAGGGACCCTCATGAACCAAGGTTCCTCGTTTTCTGGGCGCCCGCGCTTGGCGTACCCTGTGACTCGGGGCGCAAACAAGTCGCCGGCGCGTCGCAGCGCCACGAGGAAAACAAGCGCCGGAGGAATCGCATTTCGCTGCGGCCGCTGCTGCTCCGACGTCTCAGCAAGAAGCGGCTCGTCCCGCCCCGCTCCGCGCCACGCCACGCCCTGCCACGCCACACCCCGCCGGGCCACGTCACCCGCGCTATTCGTCAAGACCGCGCGCGCTATTCGTCGGCGGCGCGGGCAGCCCAGCACTCCGAAACACGCCCTGCACCGCCGCGGCTGCCCCATCAGGATGGAAACGCAGCCCCCCTCCCCCCCCCCGCAAAAACCGCTTCCGATCCTAATCTGTCATGGCGCCTGCCTCGTTACGCAACTCGCTCTGGGGGTTCATTCACCGGCGTGCGGTGGCATTATATTCCCGTAGGGACTTCCGAACTGCAAACGGGCAAAAACGAGCCGAAATGTTGGGAATTCTCTGAAAGAAAATGTCACGGTTCGGTATTCTTTTGGAGAATTCGTAACAATGAATGTACTCTGGTCGGACTTTTGGAAAATTGTATGTTATTAACCTTAGGAATTGAGTTAACTTACCCCAGAGTGCGTAGAAATAAAATTTCAAAACGATTTTTGACAACTTCACCATTTTAAACGTGCGCCTGAATCTGGAGCTACGTGAAAAAAGAACATTCTTGTTTGCACGTGAAGCTCTAACGTAAGAATTCTCAAGATGTTCTTAGTCAACCTTTCGTTTCACAATTCAGAGACCTTGACTGACGGGCAAAGTACAAGGTCACTTGGTTAGGAACTGGTTAAACAGGACCGAAGATGTAGAAACAATCACGAAGATGAATTCTCTGGTTTTGCGCGCACCCATGGGAAATGCGTATCTGGTAATTGCAGCGCCCCAGCCATCCCATCTCTCATATTTCATAGCACAACATACTTCTACGCCGGACGATCGGTGACGAGCATGAGAGAGGTGAGCAATATGTCTCCAGGTGATTCACGACGCTCGAGAAATATCGACTGGCTGGCTGACCGCCCCTGTGTTCCTCGAGGCGACAGCCACCCGAGCGACGCTGCTGGATTGATTAGTGGCCCCGAGCGCGTCAACTGCTAAGGCCATTAGTCCAGTAAGTGTGGCGCACGTTTCGTTGCTGGAGGTGGTGGTGATCATCCCCCGTTGGATGGCAAGATCCGGCGTCGACTTGCGGGGGTTTTCCCAAACCATACCTCCCACCAGCGCCTCACTGTCCTAGCCAGGACAAGCTCCAAGCTCCGGACTAGTCTCTCTACAAGTGTGGCAGTGCAGTGCATGTAAGGGGTAAAGAAACGACAAGGAACAGGAAAGAAAGATTGCGCGCGATCCGTGGCCTGTTTATTAGGGCCCTGCTCCGGCATTCGCCTGCTGTTCCTATGGAAACTCCGATGGGAGTTTTGGCGGGGGGTGAGCGGATGGCCGCTAGAATTCTCCTCCAAACAGCGGCTGAATGCGACCTATCTAGCTAGTGTCAAAAATCCTGTCACCGGGACTCGAACCCTAGGACCTCCCGGTCGGAGGCGCTGCAGTGGCATCAGTTGATGCCTGAAACAACTGTTTCATCGCCGGCGACTTGGCTTTCCGGAAAGCAGGTGCCGCAGAGGGCGCGAACTGCAAACGACACCCGAAGGCGCCTGCGAGTGGAGGCGAGAGCGCCTTCATCGGTGCTAACAGCTCGGGGGCACTTAGCTCCTCGACAGAGCGGCGGCTTCTTGTTGTTTCGGGGGCGGGGAGGGGCTGGTGACTACGGCGGCGGCGTCAGGAGAGCGTTAACGAGTTGCAGCGACAAGTGCTGGCCGCCATGTTGGTTCCAGCGCCACGTGGGCTTCAACGAGTCCCCAAGGCCGCTCCGCTCCACTCTGCCTGCTTCGCCGCCGCCGCCGCCGCCGCACGCGCGCCTCCAAGCGGAAACGCCCCGCAGCCTCGCCACGCGCCCAGGGATCCCCGAGCTTCGGGCGACGGCAAGCGAGTGGCTGGCCACTGCGTCGCGCGACTCGCCACGAAGTGTGTCAACAAGAACCCAATTTCACTCATCGGTTTAGCCAGCCCGTTACAGCACACCCATGATACATCGTACATTCAGTTCTCCATTTCATTTTAATTCATTTATAATGTAATTTAGGGGCTCAACGGTCACAACAGATTTACTTTGATCTTCGGCAATTGAACGGTGATCGTTGCAAATGTATATTACCAATACTCCTCATAATCTCATAATTCAAATTATAATTTCATCATACGCGCAGTTCGCTCTATACACTCCTGATCTAAGCATATTTCTTGACTCGTGAAGGTTCGAGTCCTCTTCTAAAACCAAGCTTAGCAGTGTGCCTACGGTTCATTCGGAGCGAGAGAAGCAACCAGTTGTTGCTACGCACCGAAGTTGACGGGGCATACTCAAAAACGGATTAACTCCTTTTTATCAAAGTTTTGACTCTTAGCGGCGCTCTAATAATATAATTTATCAACAAAACTATTCATCTATAAAGCTGCAAACATTCTACCAGGTAGCTCTAACAATGCCCCTGCGTGCACGAGCGCGGGGACAATGAGTGCTAGCGACATGCAGGGAACGTACTGGGTTCAGTGAAGGAGTAGAATTGAAAAAACACCACATTGCAGGGTTGGCTGGCTATGAGAACCTCGGAGGCATGACCTTGAGGGAAGAGTTGCACATTTTTCAGTGGCTAAACACATTAATTTTTAAGTAAACTATTTAGCACACAAAATGCTGAATAGCAAAAAGTATATTAATTTACTAATTGAAAACCTCACTCCCTCTTAATGAAACACCAGAAGACATTTAAATTACAAAAAACTGTTCTAGCTATTGCACAACTTAATAAGTTCATGACAATTGATTTTTTTCATAATTGGATAGTAAGTGCTTAGAATTGAGCAGAATTCCAAATTTTCAGTTTTTAACTCCAGAATTGTCCAAGAGCCACAAGAATGCGAGAAGAGCCACGAATTGCTCGAGAGCCGCGTTGGCTACCGTTGCCGTATTGTGCGGAATCTAAATGGCGCAGGAGGCGTCCAGCTAGGTTTGCTTGGAAGTGTAGCTTTGAAGAAGTCATGGGTGTTTTCACCTTGTGATAATGACGTGTAAAGCAAAGACGAACCACGATCCGTAAGAATTTTATAATTGTGCACCTGGGTGGTTGAGTGGTTAGCTCAGCCCCCTCGACCCCCAGAGCTGACCGTGGTGGCGGCGTTCCCAAAAGGTGGGAAGTCAAAATTTAACAGCAACGCTCGTAAGCTTTCCAAGGGTTCCAATTAGACAATTTCCATCAATTTCAGCCCACATCGGAGATAGGCCAATGGATATAGGCCGGAGATAGGCTCAAAGGACCAAGGCATTACAAGTAAACAAATAATTTTATAATTGGTGAACAAAGATGGTTCTGTCATACGTTCTGTGATTCACCTGGTCGCCAACATCCCGTTAGCAGTGACACTAAAAGAGCTTTAGCACTTGTAGCACTTACAATAATTAGTATGCCGCTTCTAATCGAATGGTCACGGGTTCGGATCCTGTATGGACGTGATTCCATTTACTTTACGGAGACTTGCGTTCGGATTGTGCAGCCCTCACCGTCTAAGATCTCGCATGTTTGTTAATATGGCTGAAAGCACATGGCGATTCGAAGGACACTCAGGCTCACCCAATTGAACTCCTAAAATTTCACACTATCAATGAGCCAATATAGGATTGGGCTCTGCCATTAGGAATTTGTGCTATAATCTTCATCCCTGATGTAGAAGTTTCGCATTCCTCAGAATGCGCAGTAGTAACCAATCAGAAAGGCATCACATAAATCCAAATCAACATGGCTAGCTTTTGAATCGGATCGACGAAAAGTAAAGCACGTGGGTAAGTAGTATTAAGTTTGTTTATGAATTTAACTATAACACAATTTTTCAAATTATATTTACAAAAAATCTGGTTGATAACAAATAAGATAAAATAATTCTCTGTGTAACCTATTGTTATTTAATAAATCTTACTATTTAAATTAATTCCTAGGTACGCTAAAACAACGTCGATTTTATGAACTTGAGTCATGAAAATCATACATTTTTTTATTGTATAAAAGTTATTTTTCTTAAGGGCAATTATTCACCAAATTTATTCATTTTTTAATGAATGAGCATGAACCTAAAACTTCATGGTATTCGTACTGGAATAGGTACAGTCCAGTATGAGAACGTTTATTGTAAATTTAAAATTATATTGGTGCTGGCATATTCACATTTTGATCTTTCAATATATGTTATATGCTCTATTTATCATATTACGATTCATTTATGATTCAAAATACACATTTCTGGTAGGCGCCGGGCTTTAGGTTACTATCTTTTACAGCACAGATACGCGACGTGACACCTTGTTACTTACATCATGACTACATCTGTGAAATGCATTTCATGCAAGAAAGAGGAGATAGGCCTCAAGGCCATTTAGTAAAGCTACACTAAGACTTCTGTGTACGCAGGAGTACGGTGAAAATATTTTAGAATCATCTCCTCTTTTAAAGTAAAGCGCAATACTTCACAATTTATTATCCTACATAATGATTCAATAATTGATTTTCCGGTTTCTAAGGCATTTATCACTCGGAAGAAGCTAGATTTTAGTGCATGTGTTTTTAACGTTTGAATGAAAAAAATATTTAGGTAATCACACGTTGAATTCGTTGATTGAGTTCCGCATTCCACACAAAAATAGTGGCCAGACATACATCATTAGTGTCCAGAAACTACCTACACCTTTGTCTAGACTGTACATGTTTTTCGTCAATATTTTCGTACTTTCCAGCTGATGTTAATCCGGTTCGGCCACTAGCCGTTCTCTTAGAAGCTAGACGTCCTCAGATGCGGACGAAGATCGTACAAAACACTTACGTTTGAAGTTCTATGCGCACTCGCTCGAAAAACTCCGTTTACATAACTCCACTTCCTTATTTATTAACGCTGAATGTTACGAATATTTGCTCTCTGTATTTAAAGATACTCGTAGTTGTTAACCGGGAATACACTAAGATGTAGTGAGCTTTTATTATTCCCCATTACAAATCCATTTCTCTTCAATCCCATTTTTACGGTTGTCACACACGTTATTCAAGGCATTCACAATCTAATTTATAACTGCTTCGCCTGCCTCGGAAAAGGAAGATATGTTCTTTACGCTTATGCCAAGTCAGTGAGATCAATTCCTTCTGAAAATAAACCTCGCCAACTGAAAAGATCAATATTCTCTCCCTCACACGCCACATTATGGATGACATATTCAGTTAAAAGTATTTTTTTGTATAAACTAAAAGCATATGCAATTTCTGAAACAGAATTCGTGTGTGCCTGCAAACAACAGAAATGAAAAGACCTATCGTAATATGTTCTGTTTCAGCTCGGCGTGAAGGTAAAAATAAGCATGAGCAACATTTCTGCATCTCAGCAACTGAACTTCAACAGAACAAAGACTTCATGTGGAGTCTTACTTAGTAGAATAAAAATAGTACTTACATAACGGACCCAATATTTTATTTGTATCAAATTATTTTTACGCATTGACGCAACGAATATAGGAATTTCGGGGACTAGGTTACAGAGAACCATAGAAACAGCTTTTATGCAAAACTTCTAATTTCAGCAAGAGAGCATTCAGACAGACGATAATACAGTAATACTCGTTCTTAGTGTTAAGTTCTTAGGGAAAAGAAGCATTTTAAGTGTAGCGAATAATTAAACTCCGATTCGTCAAACTATTATTTAATTTCATTGACATATGTTACTTACTGCAAGGCAACTAATGAATATGAATGTTCAAAATAACCATATAATAATAATAATAATAATAATAATAATAATAATGATGATACGCAATTTGTTAACTTGCTAATCATGTTCTCGGCGGTTGCTCTCCGTAATTTCTCCCTTCTCTCCCTGGATCCTCCAACTAAGGACGAAACGAGTATAATATCTTCCAAATAGGCCCTAATAATAAGAAGTGACCACTCAACCGCATTGCTAGTTTTATGTATAATTTTAGATTTAGTTAATAAGTCAATATTAATACATATGTATAGAATCAATAAACTAAGCTATAGGCTTGTCAAGAAAACGAAGCAAATGACCCTCCACAAAAGGAAAAGATAATTGCCACCAATTCCGGATGGTTGGTGGCTTCCACGCGCGCACAGATATCCTCGGGTGCCGAGTTCCATTGCGCACGCACGCGCGCTCGTCGGCGACGGAGGAGGAGGAGGAGGAGGAGGAGGAGGAGGAGGAGGGGGAGGGGGGGGAGGTGGCGGCCTTGGGCGGAACCCAGAAGGGAAAGCCGTAAAGGCGCGTGGTCGGCGTGAGCGGCGGTGGCGGTGGCTGCGGCTGCGGAGACGACCGGCCCGGCCCGGACCCCGCGTGGCCGCCGACCTGCCGTCGCCGCCGCCTCCTCGCGAGATTGCGATCGGCGCGTGCGGTCTGCGAGCGCCAGCGGCGCGTTTTTGTAGGGTCGGAAACCGTTGCGCGCGCTAGGAAGCGCAGAAATGCCCTTCCGCCGTCGCTCGGAGGCCCATTACGCTCATTTAACAATAATGTAAAGGAAGTGTTGGATGCAACGGATGACGTTGCTTTCATCTTGAACCACCGCACTGACTCGTAATATTTTAATGGCAGGTTTTAAATAAATTTTTATATTTGGCCTTTACATCTAAACATATTTTAATTTTAATAGGGACTTTTTGCATGGCGTAGCGTAGAGCAATCGACAGAAAATTCTTTATAGCACTTTTGAGCATCAGCGCCTTGTGCAACTCGAATTGCGCATGCGCGAGATTGCTGTCGATTGCTTCATGGGAAGCTCTGCAAAAACTCTCTGATAATTCTGTTCAGTAAGCGCTCTCTGTTCGATTATCGACAGCCAATCACTTACATTGCTACGTGCGAGGCGGACGAGTCAGGTGAAAAGTGGTAGAGTGGGGAGGCAGGTGCGCGTGTGGCGGGCTGGGACGGTGGACGTGCAGGCAGGAGGGGTGCGGGTGTGTAGGAGTGTGCGAGGATGTGGGGGTGCGAGTGTGTGACTAAGTGGTCGGGCGGGCAAGCAGGTGGGCGTTTGGACGACCGGAAAGGTCGGGTGTGGGTGGATGTAGGAGTGGGGAGTGTGTGAGGAGGGCAGGGAGGTGGGCGCGAGGACGAGCAGGTAGGAAGGACGTGGGTGTGTAGGAGTGGGCTGGTGTGAGGATGAGTGGTCGGGCGGGGGAGGGAGTAGGTACAGATGGGCTAGAGGGTACGTGAGCGCGCGGGCGAGCCGACGCGCAGATGTGTGGGCGGGGGCGCTGTCGAGCGCCCGGCAGTGGGTCCTGAGCGGCCCGGGGCGGGAGGGCCGACGCGGCGACGTGATCCGAATCATTTAGCCGCTAATCGAGGGGCCCGAGCCGGGCCTGCGCCCGAGGCCGCCTGCCCGCCAGCCTTCAGTAGCCCTCGGAGGCACAAAAGACGCGACCCGCCATTATGCGCCGATTACAGGCCCCGAGGGCCGCTTGGGGGGCGGGGACGAGCAACAGGCGGTCTCTCCGAGCCTCTCCCCTCCACTGCCCCTCCGCCAACAGAATTAATCTCCCGGTCTGGCTATCGAACCGTGCGGTCCTGCTTGTTCGTTTCGCTTACTCCGTGCAATCGGATGTTTTACGGCTTTGACTTTTCAACTTGCGGAGTAATTTTACTCTCTGACCCCAAGCAAATTCGCCCGTCGTTTCTCACACCCCATTTACGGCCAAAATAGGAAATATAAATATTTGAGAAAATGATCTATAGCAATGAGAACCGTGTAATTCAAATAGTGATGTCTCTGTTCAAGGCACTATGTGGTTAAATTTCACTAATGGCAAGTTAAGAAAATATATTTTTTCCCTTGGAAATGTGAGTAGTAATTACTTCAAAACATTATTTCAACAGGAAAGTACATTGCTGTTATGTTGTCTTGTACTTTCGAAAGATCGCTATGAAAATCAATATTTATGTTTTAGACTTTCTTTAATACTTTTCTTCATATATGAAGTTTTTTCTTTGTTCCGGTATTGGCTTGATAGCGTTTGAAACCAAAACATTCGTATAAATGTGAATATACTCTATCAACGATTCATAACGAAGCCGAGTTAAGTTAATAAAGTTTCCATTCTGGTCGATGCAAGGGGGTTCTGGAAAGTGACATTATGGGTGTGTAGTGGATCATTATGAACCAGTTGCTACTTAGTTTTGAGGTCCCGGGGAAGAATATTGCGATTGTTGTATTCTCGGTCTGTCTCAGAGCGTATGCACCTTTAGAGTGGTAGTTAGGACTAGTCCTGAACGCGACCTCCTCAACTCGTAGGACTCTCGGCCAAAGAACTTGGTGAGGGCGCTTCCCCATCTAGCAGCTACATGATCTGAGGTTGGGGAAGTGAAAAGAAAAACTACTTCATACACAGGGTCGGAATAATTTACTGCTCCGCTGAGTAGAACACAACTGGCCTCGGCCTAGCCGAACCCAACCACTGCATACACTTTTGTACTAACGACGTGGGTCCCCGAAAAACATAGGTAACCGGCTGGGCATTTACAAACCGCTAGCAGATCTAGAACGGACGCCATATCTTCCCTTTTGTGATCCACATGAGCTAACCAAACTAACGACGTGAAGACCCTGAGGAACACACGATCCGGATGAGAGTTTCCAAGATGCCACCAGAACTATCACCGAGCTCCTAGTCCCCCTTGTGGGGATAAGCAGGAAGTAACAAAACTAGCGACGTTGAGGAACACCGGAGCTGGTTGAGCGGTTCCAGCGGAACTAAAACCCGGGTCACAGCGCCTCTAGTGCGCTTTAGCCGGAAGAAAGAAAATTATTGTCTTAAAATGTTTTAAAATTACATTGTATTATTATTCTTAGTTTTAATATGTAAATTGTAGTGTTCTGCCACCAGGTTGTATACCTACCCGGAGAAATAATAAATCTATCTAAAACTAACGACGTGGGCAACGCTTAGGAACCTAGATAAACGTTTCCAATGCCCCACGAGGGCTATAACAGATCTCTCTACCCTCTTTTGGAGATTAGCCGGAAGTATCAAAACAAACGACGTGGGTACCGCAGAGAAAATCCCTACGGATAGTAAGGTAACTGACGCCTGTAGTACTCGCGTGTGCGAGGGAGGGTGGCTCTGCCCTGTCCGTCTGTGCCCACTCGCAACCTAACTCCTAATCCGCTTTTGGACATGAGCCGGACGTATCAAAACGAACGACGTGGGTACCGCTGAGACAGCCCCTGCGGGTACTAAGGTAAACGACGCCTTTCGTAGTACCCGCGTGGTGGTGCAGTGCGAGGGAGGGCGGCCCCGCCCTGTCCGTCTGTGCCCACTCGCAGGCGACGACTTCGGCGCCGCCCGCCACCACCAGCTCCTATTTCGGGGCGCGCTCCTCCGCTATTTCGGGCCGCGTTATTCGGGCGGCCCTGGCAGCGACGGCGACAGCGCGGCAGAGGGCGGGGGCCGGCGGCGATGCTAGAGCTCGTGTCGCCCGGAGACTCTTCGTCGCGCACCTTTTTTAATGAAAAGAAAAAAAAATTCTAAAAGGTGACATGCTGTAGCGGTGTATCAATTGTGGGTGGCGCTGGTCAGTCGGATGAAAAAGGCTTATCCCGCTAAGAATTCGAGGGGCAAGTGGCGTTTAACGGTGGTTGGAAGATGGAGAGTGTTTCAAGACAGCGTATCATAGGCAGCACTTGACCAGAATCTCAACGTGGTCAAAAGACAGTCGCTCGATGACATAACGTGTGAGTAGGGGAGGGGAGAAACTGCTTGCGTTAATGCAACGTGATAACAAGATTGGTTCCTGGGTTGCTTCTTGCCGCTCCACGCGGCCATCCTCTTCTCCTATCTAGCGGGTGGGGCGGGGCCAGGGCCGGGGCGGAGGCCGGAGCGAGGACGCGGCCGGGGGCGGAGCTCAGGGGGCGGGGCGCGACCGGGCAGTAGAGCGCGCCTTTGGAGCTGATCCGTTTCGTCGTTAGTTGACTGAACGTGTCAGCGAGTAGATCGTTTCGCCTTCTCGCAAGTGCTGAGTTTACTGTTCGTCAGAATCATATCCCGCTTCGATGAACGCCAGATATAAATATACCTTGTCGTTTCAAAATTCTTTACACCAAAATGATTTGAATTAGCAATCTTCACAGTTCCGCGTTAATATTTAGCATTTTATTGAGTGTTAAAGTCCACATACTTCGTATTATTGCAGTACTTTATCTACTAATAACGGAAATGAAGTCAACCAATCTCTACTGGTATATTAATCTAATGCTTATTTCGTACACAACGAAAAAAGAAGAACTCTAGGTCACTTGTGCTTCGTTCGCTCACTAATAAAGGATGTGCAAAGGCTACCAGGCGATTTCGAGATGGGGGCACTCGTCTCGACCTGTATATTAACCCACATTAAACGAACGCAACATATTGACGAGAAGGGAATGTTTGGCCAATTTCCGTTCCCAATTCTTTCAAGAGCATTGCGCAGCGAAACTGGTTCGAGCCGTTCGTTCCAAAGGCAGGGCACAAGCCGCGTCATAGGAATGTATCGATTCTGCTTACACCTGGAATTCTCAAACCGAGCAACAGACGGGGGAAAGCAGGGCGCGCCGTGTGGCCGACAGGGGAAGTTAGACGACGTGGAATCTTTCTGCGCTGATAGCGAATTTTGTCATTGACTTGGACGTCTCGAGAACTGTCCGAGTAAGCAGAGTTTGTCCTGTACAATCTGAGGAGTCCGAGACACGATTACTTCGAATTCAATTCAATTCCATTCATTGATGCCTTATTTTACGTGCGACGCTCAGGTCATTAGGGTTGCTCTTCCGCTGGCCATGCAAATTTCGTGTGGTCGAATTATCACGACTCTACAGAAAAAAAGTCTTGTGCAGGAAGCGCGTTTGAGCGAGATAAAAAAAATATATCTTTAAAAAATTGTTTTTCCGTTTATATATTTTACAGTTAGGAATCCATGTAATCTTTTGATAACCCTGCAGAGCTTAATGAAAGTTATAAAAGATACCTTAAAATAAAGAGGCACAGTATGCAGATACTATCATTGGCACCATACAGCCAAAAAAGGTACATCAAAGATCACTTGATATACTGTAAAAGTAATGCCAGTGAGACCTAGATATTGAGAATTGTTTTTCTTCCAATATTTCCGAGTCCTGCAACTAAATTCCCGAAACCTTCAGAAGGGTGGCGCCTCGAGTCTACAGGAGCCCTTCTGTAAAGTGTGTAGTCACTTGGAAAAGTTTGGAAAGCACTGCATCTGCAACGAAGTAGCTCCGAGGGTTTGCGCAAGCGCTCGCCTCGGGAAGCGCTCTTCTGCCTTTCGCTCGCCGCCCCCGCGCCCCCGGCGACGCGCCAGCCGCCGGCGAGAGCAGCGGCGAACGGACTTTCCAACCGGGACAGCGCACCTCATCATGGAGACGAACTGGTGGGGCTCCATCAGCACATAGCTTCTCGGATTATTTGTAATCTTTGCAATTTTCGAAAGCTCAGAGGGGTTCAATGAAAGTGAGTTCTGATCGCAATTTTTTAAACGACTTTTCCTCTATCCCAGTGAAAAGTTCAATAAAAAAAGTTGGAGCCATTTCCCTGATAATTTTGAAAATCTTGAGGCTTAATGTAAAGTATCCCCCAAAAAAATCAAAATATCCGTTTCAAACACGCAGGGTCTTGAATTCGACCCAACTGTATTATTTTAGAGGAAATCGTCTGTAGGCCATAGAGTTGACCACAGGCTTTAGGACCGGCGGACGGATAGTCGGCGGACAGACGCGCCATCTACAACAAGTTTTCGGTATCAAGGACTCACAAAACGTGGAAATGTTACAGGAAGTAATTTAATACGTGCATAAGACGATTTATTCACGTTTTCGATACCAGGGTCCCACAATACGATTTTTTCTGTCGTATTATGGCAGCAATACATGTTACTTTTACTACGTAAGAAGTACGAGTATTATGGCAAAAACAGAAAAGCCAGGCAGAAAATTAAAAAATCGAGTTTTCGTGCGCGTCAACACCACACCCGCTTTCTGGGCTTTCCCCCCAAACATTTTCTCCAACAGAGTCTCGCAGCAGCAGATTACTTTCCAGGTGTTTTTGTGTTCTATTTGCCTGTTCAGAAATAGTGTTTTAGCTCGGTATATAGTATAACAATAGCACGTCCTTATCAGTCACAATAATCTGGGAATCTTGAAACTCTACAAGAATGGAATTAGTAGGCACCAAGCAATATGTAGTTCTGGGACTTTATGACTAGGGTCTCTTGGACTATACGCAGTTGGAGCGTCGAAGTTAGGAACATATTCCATTTATGTTATCACGTGACTCGAATCGTTACGATAACGAATTACACACTATAAATCAGACGAGGAATATCGCTTCGCGATATATCGTTACTTTTTCGATCGCGCGTGCGCACAGAGTCAATAACGCACTCGTGTCGGGAGTGCATGATGTAGCGCTTCACGCAGCGCTAAACAAATTAATATACAGAAATGAGAGGCGTGTTCTCTGGCGGCGGCGCGGCGCCGCGAAGCCGCTAGGAGCAGTCGCGTAACAGAGAAAGTCCTCTCCGGCTCACTTTACGTTGCGCGCCTCACCCGCGTCATCCTACACCTTCACCTCCAGCCCCGTCCCACCCCACCGCCCCGCGTCACCCGCTCCGCCGCGCCCCTCCCGCCCCGCCAATGGGAACTTCAGTCTGGAATATATAGCTGAACGTGTTTACAGATGTTGAAAGAATTTAGAATTCACTAACGCTGTTAACAAATACTCTTGAATTCATAAAATGAAAATTTCAGTTTTTCACGCATTAGGAAATATTTGCTTAAGAAAAATGTTTACGACGCCAACAGTCTCCACAAATTACTGAGTAACTGAGAATTACTCTCTGCTTATATGCATTTTTACCGCTTGGCGAACGAAGAACATAGTTCCCACAAAGACCTGTTTAGACTGACAAGTATCTGTATTTCATATCCGGAAATGGTAAGTTAACTTCATTTGCAAACGAAATGAGTATGCTGCTGCCATTATTACAAACGTCGCGCAGGCAGCAAGTTCCTCGTAGACATTGCAACATCGCAGAAAAGCGGCAACAATATAATAAATAACAGGACACAAGCTCCGTCGACGCTTTCATTCAAAATTACACAAGGACCGTCGCCAGTGAGTGCATTAAATGAACGGTTAACATTATGAATGTACAACAATTACGAATATTGACTGAAGGAAAACATATCATGAATAGTGAAAAAAGATGAAACTACGAACGTTCCTTAGTATTATATAAAATCAATTTATATAAACTTATGTAGGCCAAAGAGCATACCGCTAGTTTAGTATCTTTTAATAGCATTAAATTATTGTTGGGTAGTAATTTAAGGAAACGTCCTTCCCCTAGTTACTCCAGCCACAAGACAGTAACATAACGCAGAACGCCCCAAACGAAATCAATTAATTTCCGCCACCACGGGGCTACTGCGGACGGTAGCAAAGAGAAGACAGAGATCCGCCTTCTTTTCTGTCGGAAAGAATTCGGAGATGGCGCGGAGGGGGCGGGGCGAGGTAGGGGGGCGCCGCGCCCTCTGCCTATTTCGGGGCGAGGCCTGCGGCGCCGCGGGCGTGCCCAGCGCCGCTATTTCTGCCGCCGCGCCGCGCCGCGCCGCGCCGCGCCGCGCCGCGCCGCGCCGCACGCTTTCTCAAAACCACCTGAGAGCCTCGCCTGCCCGCCCGTCGAGGTGGCGCAGGTGGCAGGGCCGCACAGAGCCTGCCTGCGCCCTTGTTAGCCCCCTGCGCTAATGGTCTCCCCTCAAGGGCCGATGAATACCCTAAGCACGACTTAAATGTTGATTGATTGATTGTTTCTTATTTCCGGGATGGTCAAGTGTTTAGCTCATTGTTCCCCTAAGGGTAGTGCATGTTTTTATCACGGGAGGTGGCGGTGATCTTCTCCGCTGGATGGTGAGGTCCGGCGCCGATCTACATACCCGCTTACCGTCCCCATCCAAGTATTTCCCCCAACGGGCCACCGCCCCCGCCCGGACAAGCACTGTGCCCCCGACTGGTCTCCTGCCAGTGGGCGAGAAGTGCATGTAGGTGTGTGTAAGTAAAGGGTGCGAATGCGTTCACAAAAAGGAAGGAAATATCACGCGCGGTTCGTGGTCCATTTGTTAGGACACTGCTTCGGCATTCGCTCGATCACAGAAAGCATGGAAAACTACCGACCAGAGCAGCCGGCCGCTGGAATTCTCCTCCAGGCGACCACTGAATTCGATCTGGAAGTGTGCTTGTGTCGAAAATCCTGCCACAGTCGGCCCATGAACCCTATGACCTCCCTGTCAGAACATCACTGCACTAACATCAGTTTATGCTCTGTGCAACATCAGCCGGTTAAACATTGATCATATGCAACCAATATTATTATGAAAATAATACTATTATATTTCAATTTACAAAATTAATGTAATAATAATAATAATAATAATAATAATAATAATAATAATTAATAATAATAATAAATCAGTGACATGCCCAATGGACTTCAGCCTCACGTGACCTTTATTCGTACTAAGCTTTCAAAATAACGAGTCATTGAAAACCTCAATTGAATCTGTTAAATTATAAATCGAGAAATTAAAAAAAATCTGTATTATTGAAAAATGCTTAAATAAAATTTAAAAAAATAATAAAAATGTTCATGGCGTCAATAATCTGCACAGACACTCCAGCTGCCACGATTCATGTGCCCCCTACCCACGGCCCCTTGGTTCCGCCACTGCAATATGCCGGTTCCCGAAAAAAATGCTTTAACTAAAAAGTTCTAAAATTGACCGATATAAGTTCCTTAGCACAAAGTTTATTACAATCGTATAGACGCGTGAACATCACCCAAATAAAGATTAGAGAAGACAAAATGAAAGCCAAGGAATTAAACAAGATACAACCAATGAAACCAACTAAATGTGCTTCAATTTTCTATTATAATCTAAATAGAATGGTCTAATTCTAAATACCATTTTTACGAGCCCAAGACTTAATATCGTCAACCTACGAATGGTGACTGTATAACTTAATTTTGCAACAATACTATTTTATTTAAAAGTATATCGGATGACCTCATTTTATTACAGAAACATCATTCCCTCCCCCCTGATCAAGACTTGTTCCTGACTTTTACAGATGTTCTACATTTACAAAATTCCTGTATATGATAGTTTCATCGATATGAATCTAATCTGAAACAATCAATCGATGTTGGATGAGAACAGTTTCGCCTGGAAGTGTTCATTCGACTATTTGAACGGCAATATTTTACATTAAGAAATGAGAAAAAATTGTAAGGACCGTCTCAAAAGCAGCTGAATACAATGACTATAGAAGGTTGAATGACATTTAGCGCATAATCCCTGTCAATTTGAGAATTTAGCTTGGTTGATCCATTTCGCTTTGGAGGAAAACCGCTCACAATGGAGTGTAAGAAGGTGACGGGCAAATTCCACACAATGAAAATAGACCTGCAACTCATGCTCCGCTCAGGCCACGCCTCCTTTGTGAGTCGTCGGGTCGCGAGGGGTCAAAGGAATGGCTTCCCACCTGTAGGTCGTGCATAGACTGCGCTCGCAGGTAGGCACCTGGTGGCTCAGGGCTTGATGCACTTGTCTCCGAGACTTTGCCACCGACCTCCTCGGGACTGGGATCATCGACAGCACAGGGAATACACTGCGTGTTACAATTATTTTTACATTATGTAAATTTCGGTACAGATCGATCACAACGTTAGCGCAATCTACACATTTTATATTTCCGGTAATCATATTTCATTTTTGGAAATCATTTCTTCAGAGAATGGCAAAGTAAAAATCAATAAATAGCAAAAAACGTGACTGCCAAGTGTTTGTTAAATACGACTTTCTACCTAAATTAATCTATTCAGAAACCATTTGAGGTACATAGACACTAAAATGACCCATCCTAATCATCGTGGTTTATGTCTATCGCCCCTAGAAATCATACGTTTCTCAATGATTTATTAATAGGTTAAATCTTTTTAATTGAAAGTATTATGCATTCGTCTTCGTTTCATCAACTTTTGAAACTTTAAAAAAAAAGTTTAGCAAAACCTTATTACACACATTTTGAAATCGAGGAAAATATGATTCACAAAAAGGCATTTCTTAGTACTGTCAAACAAAATACCATGATATCTTACCCAGTATTAGAATATAAAAATGTTGTAAATGAAATATCGTGTCCCTGAATTAGCCATCCAGAAGTCAATCACAAAAGTGCACTTGGCAATTCTTCTAATATACTACTGCAATTGTTAGGACACTTTTTTGCGACCGTAGAATGTGCTTGCGGTAAAAGTCTGGAAACCTTTTTCTTTTACTTTAAAAGTAATTTTGTATGTGTTACAACAAAAAGTATAGGAATCTATGTCAGTGAAATTATAAACTTGTGCATGAAAGCAGAGGTAGCAAGTTTTTAAGTCCACTGTTTTCACATCAAGTCACCAACTTAATAAGGAGGGAAATATTTATTTTAATTAAATAGAAAAACTAGCAAAAAAAAAAGAAAATGTACGTAGTTATTTCAACGTTATGAAACGAGCAGTCCTGAAAGACGTCGCTTACACACGCGCTGAACATGCTACTCGTGAAGGTCAGCCACTTACTGAAGCCGTTACTCTTCAGTGGGCTTTCGTTGGCGCTGCAGCATCGCGAACGGACGGTGGTTCGAGTCCCGTCGGTGGCGGACTTTCGAAACTAGCCTCGTGTATATCTAGATGGAATTCAGTCCCAGTCAGGAGGAGAATTCTACAACGGACTGCCCCCATTGATAGCTTTCCATGGTTTCTCCAATCAATACCGGATTCATTGCGAGCAGTGCCGAAACAACCGGGCCACAGACCGCGCGCGACCTTGCATTCCTCATCTTTGCCCCCTCCTCTTACGCACTCACCTCCAATTACATATACTTCACTTCAGACATGTCGGGAGCTTAGATCCTGGCTGGGGCGGTGACCGCTGGGAGCAGGGGGGGGACAATCATGGGGAGGGTCATGGGGAGGGGGAGAGCATCATAGATTTTTGTTAAATAATACACATATTTGTTATCATATTGCATCTTTTTTTATATACTGTTGATATAAAATACACAATATTATCGTTTTAAATAATTACATAATTCGAACGTAAATATTTAAATCAATTTTGCATATAAAGGAAGGTAACAAACGAAAACGTTAGGCCTTGCGGGGGGGCATGGGGGACATGCTCCCGTCCCCCTGGAAACGCCACAGGATGGGAGAGATACCTGGTGGCGGAGGAGTTCCGGGGGTGTAGATGGAGAACGTCCGGCAGTGGAGAGTCGTTCAGGATATAACACTCCTGACCAGAGGAGTTGATGCGCCCTGATACAATAAATACTCACTGACACACACGCACATTCCTACGCACTCACACTCACTCACCCACCGATTCACTCACCGCATATACTCACACACACTGACACAAGCATTAACGCACTCACCCACTTATCACACGCCTGACTCCCTCCCCACACGCACCGACTCCCTCCCTCCAGAGGGTTTTGTCCCATGCCTTGGGCCAAACGACCCACTGGCGCCGCCGCCTTCTCCTCCTCCGTCGTCGTCGGCAACGCCCGGGCTGCCACCGCCGCCGCCCCGCCCGCGGGGCCGAATACCACAGCGCCCGAAATAGGCCGAAGGCGGCGGCGGCGGCGGCGGCGGACACGCGCACGGACAGGCAGCGGCGCGGGCGGCGGCGGGGAGGATGGCGGGGGCGGGGCGGGGGCGGAGATGCAGAGGCGCCGCGGGCGCAAGGTGGGCGGCGCGGGCGGGGATGTGGAGGCGACCGCGTGGCGACGACGAAAGGAGAGGTGCTGGCGCGAGAGCAATAACTCCGGGAGCAATAACTGCTGTGGTCATTAGTACCGTTGGTGTAATGAATGCTTTATTCTGGGAGGTGGCGGTGTTCCTTTCCCCGATGGGCGGCGAGATCCGGCGCCGACCTCAACGTCGGCGCGCATGGGTCTTCCCCCTTCAAGTATCTCCCTCAGCGGGGCACCGTCACAGCCGGGACACACTGTAAGCTCCCGATATTAGAGTGAAAGTGTAAGAGTGTGTGTACGTTGAGGGGTGCAGATAGAACAAGGAAGAGGAAGAAAAGATCGCGCGCTCCGTGGCCCGTTTGTTGGGGAAAAACAGCTCCGACCCATTCCTGATCGTAGAAAGCATGAAGACGACCGATCAGAGCAGCCGTCCGCTAGAATTCTGTTCCAATCTACTAGCTATTAGCACCTTTTGCGACTGCCACCCTCGGGTCTCGAAGCCTAGGACTTCCCGGTGAGAGTGTGGCCATTGCTGGCTGTGCGCTAACCTCAGCCGGTGAGAGGCGGCGGCGCGGGGTCCATGGCGCGGCGTGGGCGCGCAAGGTGAGGCAGCTCAGACCGCGTGGGAGAGCCTGTGCGGGTCAGGAGGCGGGAGGGAGGGGGGGTCATGAAGTAAAGGAGGAATGCAGTGTTTCGGAGCAGGGTGCTCCGGATACATGGTGTGCACGGGGCTGGGGGAGGCTTGGTCTTTCAGGAGGGAATCTGCGGGCCGATGAGATGGCGGCGGAGACAATCAACTCCGTAGATGCGAAGAAGAGAGAAGGCAGTCATCGGGCGTAGGAGGGATCGCACACATGGGAGGGAAAATGGCGCAGGATTGACAACGAATGGGGAGTAGACAGCAGGAGCGTATGCAGGGAAGAGGTGCCAAATGAATGACAAGATTGGGTCGTCACACGTGCGGCGGGAACACGTGTGTGAGTATTACAGTTGGAAGTATGACGGGAAATGGAAGTTTTTGCTGATCCATCAGAAGGCGTGGGAGCAGCTCAAGAAGAATGATGAGACAAGTAGTGTCCGACCAAGAGCTAAAGGAAATGGGTAAGTGGAACACATGTGGAATGTGCTATACAACGGGCGGTGATAGAAGGTGCTATACAACGGGCGGCGCAGCAAACAAAATCGCTAATTTGATATGGCCAAGTTGATGATATTAATTTGCGTATTTCCAAGTCAATGGTGAGGCTTCGGTCTTGGCAAGCCGCAATTAACATAAAACATCGTTCAGTCCAGCCACGACAAAATTTCCAACGCATTTTGCATCAAAATAAAGATACAGCTTGTCTTCATTCCTTTCCATCGCTTAACTACTACTAAAGTATTCGAATTAATTAACGCGCTGCGCACGTTTCATTTATCTATTTGCTTCACAAAAAAATACTCGCGTTCCTCACATGCATATGAGCGGCAAGTCGACGCGGTCGGGGAGTGGAAGTGCTAGGGCGTGGAGGGGACACAGGGCCGGAACTGGCGGGGAATGGAAGAGAGCGGGGAGTGGAAGGGTGGTTGGAAGGGTGCAAGGAGTGGAAGGAGCCGGGGACTGGAAAGGGGCGGGGTGGAAGGGGTGGGGAATAGAGGTCGAGATGTGGAAGGGGTCGGGGAGATGAAAGGGACAGAGAGTAGAAGGGAGCGGGAAGATGAAGAGGCAGGGAGTGGAAGGAGCGGAGTGTTGAAAAGGTTGGGTATGGAAGGGCGGGGAGTGAGAGGCGACGGCGAGATGCATGGGTGGTGAGTGGAAGGAGGTAGGGGTGTGGCAGAGACGGGGAGTGGAAGTGGCGGGGAGTAGAAGGAGGTGGGGTGTGGAAGGGCCGGAGAGTTGAAGCGGTCAGGAAATGGGCGGAGGCGAGGTGTAGAAGGTGTGGGATGAGGAAGGGCGGAGAATGGAAAGGCGGAGACAAGAAGTCGGTGGAGAGTTGAAGAGGCTGGAAGTGGAAGGGGTGGAGAGTTGAAGCGGTCGGGGAGTGCGAGGGGCGGGGAGTAGAAGGAGACGGGGAGAGGAAGGGGCGGGGTGGGAGGCGAGAGGCGCGTGGGCGAAGAGGAGGGGGGCGAGACCTGACTTTCCTCGTTACGCAACTGCCCCCAGCGCTCTCCATCGCGCTTCCTACTCCCGGCAGTTTACACGTGTTTTAACTTAACATGCCTCCGCACAAGCGCGCTAAAATCGCTTACAATTATATTTTACGCGAAATTTATTTTCTCTCGTTTTATTATATCATTTTGCATACCGGCTGAACCTCTTAGATATCGTAATATTAAAAGTTACTCCCAAGCTCTGAATGAAAGTACCGTTTACTTGAGTTTGAAATTTGATTCAAGAAGAAGGATATAATATTGCGTATTTCTGCACAATCTGAAGGCTCAACTAGATAGAATACGCATCGTGGACGGAACACAAATGGACAAGCAATGGTATCGAAAGTGGTCAAAGGGATAATAGATTATGCTGTAGTTGTCACATACCAAGTACATATTTGGAATGCTTCCTAAAAATGAATGAATTTTCAAGAATATATTTTTTTTGGTTATAAAAGCAATACCATTGAACTTATTCATTTAGATGAATGATTTACATAAACTTGTATCAAGCCACGCTTGGTGACCGACGTGACACATTAGCACCTCCAGGAGATAATTCGCACCTGTAGCCGTGGCTTCGTAGTTCCCCTAGAAGACGCTGCTGCGGCGTGCGGCGCGGCGGGGGCGGTGGACGTGGCGGGGAGTGATATTCGGGCGGCCGTGGCCTTCCGTGGGGCGGCCTTGCTCGGCGGCGGCGGCGGCGGCGGCGCGCGCGCGAGGGGCCTTATCAACCGTTATGAAACGGGCGCCGCCGCCGCCGCCGCCGCCGCCGCTGCTCCGCCGGGGCTGAGGCTCTCGACGACGGCGGCGGCGGCGGCGGCGGCGTTGAGTAATCGAGGTAATTAGGGACGCCACCGGCTCCCGATGCGTTCGCCTCCGCCTCCGCCTCCGCCGTCTCTCCGTTTGAGGCGCGCGGAGAAACCAGGCGGAAACATCTCCTCCGTTCAACGGGAGCATCGTGGACACGCAAAGCGGGAAGAGCATCGGTGAATTACGTCCTACCTTTCCGTTACTGGGGAACGACTCTCAACAGCAAAGTGTATATTCTTAATTATATACTTTTTATGATACGCTTTTCATGTATGCAATATTCTACATCACAATTTCAGAGAATGCGCCAAAAATGTGCTTATTTTTGACATAAGTACAGGAGAATTATCAGGTAGTTTGCGAATTTCCAAAACCAAATACCGATTAAACGGCATGGGTATTATTAACGACATTTTCCATCCTTAATGACGAAGTAATTTTTCAAAAACCATTCAAGCTTTTCGTAATTTAAATAAGAGTATAATTTAATCATTGCTTAATTACTGTAAACGTTCCTTCTCGCTAGTTTCAAAACTAAATCCTAATATTAGTTTACGTAATATCAAAACGAATTAACCCACGTTGCTCCCGAAATACTTCACTGAACCATCCATTCACGAAATTTACGAAGCAACATTATTTCGTTCCCACTGCTCGTTGAGGCGAATCGCCGGGAGTGCTGGTCGCTGGAGGGTTCTGCGGCGCCGTGCGCCAGCCAGGGCGCGCGTGGCCGCAGCACCTGAATCCACAGAGTTCACGCGACGCAGCTGTCACGACGCGGGTCACGGCCGCAGGCGGTGCGGGGCGCGCGGCGGAGACACGCAGGGCGGTAGGTACGGCTGGCGGCAGGTGGGGCAGGAGTCAGGCAGGGTGAGAAGAAGGTGGGCGGGCAGGTAGGGGCAGGGGCACGCGGGATGAGAGGCCGGCAGGCAGGCAGGCAGGGCGGGAGGATGGCAGGCAGAACCTGAATTGAATTTATGCCTTACGTGGCGAGACTCAGGCCATGAGGCTCTTCCGTCTGACCACGCAAATTTCGCTACGCTCCTTTCACCAACTAGCAGAGAAAGAAGGTATTTCTTGGGCGAGAAACAGGCGATTTGAATTTAGCTCAGAGGCGTCATTTAGGCTTGAGGATCTCTTACATGCAAGTAAATCTACTAACATGGGACAGCCGGCTTTACTTCCCCTCTGAAGGAAGGATTTTTTCGCCTTTAAAAGTCCACGGCTTCGATCGGGTTTGAACCCGCCAACTTGGGTACAACAGTCCGCTAACCGTTACACCATCCGCGCCGCGCCGCATAAGCTGCAGGGTGAGAGACAGGCAGGCAGGCAGGCAGGCGTATAAGCAAAAGGACGGGAGGAAGGTAGGTAGGCAGGCAGGCAGGCAGGCAGGCAGGCAGGCAGGCAAGTTAAGCGGCGCCGCTACTCATGCGAGCAGCCAGAAAAGTGGATGATGAATTGGATAAGGACTGAGAACCAAAACATTTTTGAGATATGTCATGGCATTTAAAAAGGAAAAGAAAAACATGTGAATGTAGTCGGGTTAATTATATAGCAGCAAACCCTTTCCAAGGAGCGATTAGAAAAACACCTCTACAAGATAAGACTGAAAGTTATTTCCTTATTGTTGTTCACGAATTTTGTAATGATAAATTATCAATCCGTAAAGCAATTCATCGTTAGAGAATAAATACAGATCAGATTTAACTAAGGTTTTGTTTGACTTTCTATTTAAAGCTAAGTCTATAAAAACTCTAAATCAACTTTTTTTCTATTTTAATTGAACCTACATTTCAGGGCCTGTCACAATTCTACTAAGTTCCACTTAGTAGTTCATTTGGCAAATGAAGTGTCAATGCATTGTCAGTATGCAGGGCGACGCATACAGTAGTGAGAGGCAGATTCATCCTTTCGCCTGTGGATATGCACTTGAGGATATAAAGAATACAGAAAGTGGAAGAGGAAATGAACAGTGGGTGTGTATACAATTCGGAGATGCAGACAAAATAGTAAGCGGAAATAGGGTCAGAAATGCAAAAGGTAAGAGCGTTTGTTGGCGATGGAGAATTCGTTGAGGTCTGATACAGAACGTGGAACGGCGGCGTAGGGCAACGCACCAAAAGTACCGCCGATGGGCCAAGTGAAGCGAGGTGAGGGCGTGGCCTCACAGCGCATGTGGGCGGTCGGCGGACGCGACAGCGCCATGCCACCCGGTGGCAGGTGGGCCCGGGCAGCGGCGAGAGAACAGGGTGTGGTCACGCGAAGCGGCGGCGGCAGGTAGGGGCGGCGATGACGCGTACGTAGCGCGACGAACGGGGGGCGGGGCGGGGCGGGGCGGGGCGGGGCGGGTCACGAGGGAGGGGAGGAGTGGGGGCGGGGCGAGCGCGTCCGCCCCGCGCCTTGACCCCGCTGACTTGCACACGCCGTCGCCGCCTGCCGAGCCGGGCGGGATCTGGGGATGACGACGCCCGCGCCACGCGGCTCGTGCTAAGCCGGCTAGCAACGGCCGAGCGGCGGAGCGGGGAAGGGGCGGGGAGGGGCGGGGCGGGGCGGGGCGGGCGGCGCCCCCGCGGGTCACTGACGCACTCGCAGCGGACGCGCCACGCACGCGGCGAAAACGACTCAAAATGGCCACCACGCACCACTGGCACAATGCTCCGGCAAGAGAATCACCAGCGCACGCCGCGCCCTACGGAAGAAGTTAGCAGCTCGGGCTGAGGGCCCGGGAGCAAACGATGGAGACATTTCATTACCACCGTGCAAGAACACGAACAAATCATTTGTGAAAACTGTGCCCAGTTTTTCAAAAATGTAATGTTGAAACAAAGCGGAGTCAAAACCAAACGCACTTTCTTGTACAGGTTTATAGGAACAAAAATGTTATTAATTTCCAAATCCTAGAACGTTCCAGATATAAATTAGTTCCCTAACTTGCCACTCGGTATTATTTGAGTTTTTGATTTACTGCCACTTGCCTTTTTAATTATTTTTTTTTAATTTATTTATTTTACCATCACTTCCACGGTCTTCAATTCTTTCACTTCTACTTCTTCCAAAATGGGCGATGGACGGATAGGAGAAGAATTTTAGAGATAAAGTTTTGCGGTTAAGGGACTTCCCTATAATCAGTTTTACGACTATAATTTATCTCTTAGTTTCCAGTGAAACAATATGGGAGCTCTTGGAATATTGTGTTAAAGCGTTAAATTGCATTAACTTACAGTCACGAGCGTTTTTTTTTCTTTAACTGCAGGTCATATGGCGAGACATTTCGCAAGTTACTAAATCTCTATAGTAACTTGCGCAATGGGATCAAAATTATTTCAGAGTAAGTGATGCCTCATTTGATTCTCAGAAGGAAAGAAGGCAAACCACTGCTCAGCATTTTCTTACGAGCGTTAGATGTGCTCCTGATGGAGCCCGCACACTGAAATCCCGACCGGAGTGAAATTACCAAAAATGTCAGTCGTCCTCGAGCTACTTCGGTTCCCCCTTTTGCCCTTACGCTTTCACTACTGTTCAGAGCTTTTACCAAAAGACTATAGAATGCCGAAGCCTCGAAATTCTCTTACTTAGATATTGGAAAAATTAAATATTTAATATAAAAACCGCAGTCAGGCCTTTCGATAAAAAACATATACTAAAGTTTTAAAGATATTTGAGCTTACACCCCCGATCCATTTATTATATTTGTTATATATGAATATGTAAAACTTTTACATCACAGGGTACTTGCAAATGTATTTTATGACTTCTCCAGGTAATATATGTTCCCTGAATTTGCCATGCATTCCGAACTCTCACAGCCTAACCCACTACCGCGTTTGGCAACTGAATAACTTGAAAATAAATCATTTTTGTAAATAATTTGTGCCCTAACGGCATTAGCATAATTATGAATTTTATATGAATACTTCGTTGAAAGCAGTGAATCCATTCAACTTTTAGAAGCGGATTTTTCTAGGGTTTCTATACGTTAGGATTTCTCAGCTCGAGTACGTAACACAAATCTTTGCCATGTATCATGTAGCATGAGTTTTGAGTACCTTTCTATATTCAATTATATTCTTATCTCGTCTTAACAAACAGGAAATTTCTATTCTACCATTCTTGAGAAGCAATATAATGTATGGGGTTTTGGTAAATGAAGTAAGCTCTCGGCGGATGTTATCGAATTTTTTCTGTTTCTTCAGACTAATATTCTACAATTCTCCATCATTTATCTCATTCTTGCTATCATCTACTCATTAGATCATTTACCAACCGATGGCCTCAGCAGTTGAAGTGTCCCAAACCCTCAACAGTAAGCAAATAAGTAAATCAATCGAACAAGTTATCTACCAGGTCTTTGAAACTCCTTTAAGCCCTTTCTAAACTAAGTGAATGAAAGAAAAGTATACTTCGTAGTACTGTACTGTTGTAAAGTCGATTTAACCCTTAACGGCCGGCGTGCGTTAGATTTAACAATCCACCGTTCATTAAGAGCAATCGAAACAAATGAGTTGTGGCTGAATATGGCGTATAAGTACAGTACACGTAATCAGAGACATGGCATTTCTTGTTTACGTGATTTTTTTCTGGTAAGAAAATATTATGACTGAACGAGACGCGACCAATAACAAAATCAGATTCGGGGGTATTTTCTGTTTATCGACCTCATGAAGTTAACACGTAAATACTCTTTATCTCTCTGAACCCACGCGCTGTCGCGAATAGGATTGAAAAGGCGTCGGCGAGCGTCGCAGGGGGGGTGGTCGCGGAGCGCGGGGAGCGTGAGGCAGCGGGTGCGTGGGCGGCTCGAGGAGGATCTGGCACCTGACCCCTGCGGCTGCGACGTAGGCGCAAAGGCAGAACGAACCAACGTACAGCCGGATTGACACAATTACAAGAGGCAAGGCCAAACTAACGGGACCCCATTGATATTGAAATACTGATCATTTGTACTGAAATATGAAAGTAAATTGTTATCCATGCAATAAAAAAAAATATAGTAGGCCTATTTAAATGTTTTCCATGTAAACAAAATGTAAAGACATCCATTTTTGATGCTCTGAAGAAGACTAGAACACATGGTCGAAACGAAATAACATTATATTTAGATTTATTTAGTTAAAAAAACAGTAAAAACTGTATGTGACATGTGGGAGAAGATCATTAGCAGTAATTAGTCTTAATTTTAAAAAAAGATGAATAACTAAGTATAACGTACTGTAATATTATAATATTTGTGGTTATTAATTAAACATTACAAATGTAAATATTAAATCATACAATATTACATTTTCATTTTTATAAGAAACATAAAATTTTGTTTATGGTATTGTTTGGTGCCCCCAACTAGCAAGTGCTTACTTTCTAGCGCCAAGACTGGATCCTAGATTGTAGAGGAATTAAATGGAAAGTGAAGAGTGTGGAATCAAATGGTGAGGCAAGAATCTCACTGGAAGAAATAAATTATGGAGTAGGCGGAGCATTGACGAAGTGAAGTTAAAGACTGAGCGGCTAAGAAAACAGTAAATGACGGAGCATAATCCGAAGGCAATAACTGGAGCGAAACTATCTGTCTGGGGTGGGGTAGGGGTAGGCCAGTTTAACGTTTAAGTTTTATCAATCCATTTGAAGCATCAACACGAAACACGTCGCTTTGTATCGACAGAAGCGAATTTGAGGAATATGAGGATACAAGGAAGTTTTGTTACACGGAATTAATACAGTGTAATCCTGGGCTAGAGATGCTGTTGGCTATCTCTTCATTGGATGAATGTGACTTCATTTTAAAATAATAATAATATTTTTATTCTCATTTTCAACTGTGTCCAAAGATATAACAAATATATCTTCTGAATCATTAAAAAGTTTCATTTTACAGATATTAATTTTTATTATTTTGACGGCTATTTTAGCACTCCCCTTTTTTCCAGTCTCTTGGTCCTACGGTTGCACCAATAAATACCGTGTCTTAATCCGGTTCACTTTTTGCAGGCGCGGCATAGCAAGAGGATATGCAGCGCGAGGCAGCTATGGGCTGCAGGGATTAGAAGACCGGGACTTCAGCCAGCAGAGAAGCATTGGAAACAAGTAAAAAAAACCTTCTTTCTTTTATAAAAACACGTGATGATGCGGATTTGAGATGAAGTCTCGAATTTTTTGACAGGATAGTAGATAACGGAGTAAACTGTTCTCAACATGAAAATGCTCACCCGAGAAGAGTGGGGTTGGCTGGGGCGGCAGCCATATTAGGGAAACGGCGCTTTGGCGGCGGGTGGATGGTAGTGTTATTCTATTTGGTTGATTGTGTACGTATCTGTGTGGGTGAGTGAATGAGAGAGTGGGAGAGAGAGAGAGAGAGAGAAAGGAAGAGACAAAATACACATTATCGATGCACTAGTAATGTGCTGCAATGGTTTGCCAGCACGTTTTAACCTAAACGAAGCTGTTTTTTTAGCGGTTAAAAGAACAAGTATTTTTCTCTATATATCTGCGTTGTGCACTATATCTACGAACCTTTTTTGCAAGTAATAATGGACCAGTTTCAAAATTACTTTCTTTCTTTTTTTTGTAAAAAAAAATTGAATATTGAGATTTGTTTGTTTCCTTCTACACCGTTGGTCAGTGAGTTGCAATTATAGTTCGATAAATGAAGAATATTAAATCTACAACCCGCTTGAATATCATATCATTAACCTTTGGCCCCTGGGTAGTCTATTCAGTAAAACAAATCGTTATCTATGCCGTACAGGATTTCACAGGGCCGAATATAATTTATTTTTAATTTTTAATGGGGTGCCGACCTTTTCCCCCTCGCTCGGGGACCCAGAACGTCTCCGAGCAGCGCCAGGAGGCAGGGAAGTCGGGGCGCCCGGCGATAGCCAGCCTTCGCCGCAGTGGCGGGTGCAGTGCGTGGTCGCTAGGCAGGACTCGTGGGCCAGGGCGGCGCCGTCATGGCGGCCACCGTAGCTGCCGCGTCACCATCAGCAACGCAAGCGGCGCGGCCGCCTCCGCCTCCGCCTCCCGCGCCGCCCGGACGAAGCCGACCGCCGCCGATCGCGGGCGCGGCGAGTAAAAATACGCTCCGAGCCGTTCACCACCCGCACTTTCGGAGAACAATGCTCAGAAATAGCACCGCGCCGTGGGACATCCAGTCCACTTACCAAAGGAGGGAATGACGGGACGGCCCCTCGAGACAAGGCTAGGGTTCTCGATGAAGCAACCTCCCGAGGACCTGCAACCACCGGTTTTTCTACTCTTCCCCGAGGAAGCTGAGACGCATGCGTCGGTTTGCCTGTGAGAATAGCACCCGCCTCGCCTATGCTTCTGGGAGCTGCAGGGTCGCCAGCGCGCCCCCAGCCCCCTGCATCGCTCGCCGCAACGGGGACGAGCGTAGACGAGAGGCGCGGGCGAGCGCCGCGTGGGTAGGGCGTGGAGCCGCTGCGTTGGGCCGACGCAACCCGCCACGCGCCGCGTCGCCAGCCGCCTTCGGGTGTGGCTCCTCGGGCCGCCGTCCCCGGAAGGGCCAGCCGGCCACCGCCCGCCCTGCGGCGCCCGAGGGCTCGCTTCCGGGACGCCCCGCGCGGCGGCGGCGGCGGGTTGCAGGCGGCCGCCGCCGCCGCCACCGCCCTACGGCCGCTCTTCGGCCGGGGCGAGCCCGCGCCCGAAATAGCTCTAGGGGAGATGCCTATCGCTCCTCCGCGCCTTTCCGGCTAACGAGCCGGAGGCGCTGGAGCGCGCGCGCGGGGGTCAACGCGATAAGTGGCGGGGGGCGGGGCGTTGGGCAACGGCGATAGCTCCGGAGGCGCAGAGGCCGGGGGCGCCGATATCGCGCGCGTTACGAAACCCCCGCAGAGGCGGCGGTGGCGACGCAGGCGTTATCACGGGCCGGGAGCGCAGACGCGCCGCGGCGGCCCGGGTCCGCGGACGCTGTGGCGCGCGGGGAGCGCTGTCGCCCGCGGTGGAAGCACTTACCGCCAGGTGCAGCTGCGGGCCGGGCCGGACCGGGTCGGGCCGTGCGGTGCTGGCGGGGGCGCTGGGCGGGCGCGACCCGCCGGCCGGAGCGCTCTCGCAGCTCCGCCGCGCCGGGCTGAGCGCTCCCGACTGACGCACGCTCGCCGTCGCGACGCCGCACGCCGCCCGCGCCGCGCCGCGGGGCGGCCCACTGCCCGCCTCCGCGCGCCACGCGCCCCCGCAGCCCGCGCGCGCCGCTCTCGCGCCATCTGTCCGTGGCGACACGAACCACGCCGCTGCACTGGTTGGGGGGCTCCCCGCCTCACCTGCGGAGCGGCGCGGCGGGAGGAGGCGTCCGATTGAAAGGCTGACGTCGGCCTCCAAATGACCAAGTTCTATCCGACGTGAAGGAATTTCATAGAAGAGCACGTTGAAACTCTAAAAACACCTAATGTTATACACGGCAGTTCTCTTGAGCTACGAATCTCCACCCTCACTCTCTTACCAACATTAGTTCAATAATTTAGGGATGAAAAAATAGCAACGAGCGTGTTTGACAAAACATGATAATCAGAAATGGTTGCTCCCTTGTAATAGAAACCATTGAATTTGATATAGTAGTTCTTCCATCAAAATCCCCCACACTCCGCACGCATCTAGCGTAATGAGAGCTCAAAAAAACGTTCGTGGATATTACACAAAATAATGTCATTTGAATGGATGAACTCCAGAACGGTATAAGTGACTTTCTATAAATTCAGAGAAAATACTATTTTAGAGATAGATATTTTATAGATGTATCAGTTCAGAGTTCCAATATGTCAAAATAGTATTTTTGCCACGTGTGTCACATATAATTTTGTTATTCTGAGGCCGCGTCTTGTACGATGCTAAGTATTTCCACAGAATCGATCATGAAGCGCAGATAAATTGCGAGATTATTTTGTTCTCGCTTACTGTTCACATAGTACCGAAAAATTCCTGTAATACTGCGATAAAAAACTTTTTTTGACAGAAAACCTTGTATTGTGACGCCCTGAGATTAAAAAAGTAGATAAATCTTGTTCCTGTAAATTACTTTTAACACGTTAGGTAGTCATAATCCACTTTTTGTGGGATCTCGACTCGACGAAATTGATTGACGGCAAACGGTCTGTTTGTCTGTCGGTCCGTTCGACCCTCCGTGTGTGGTGAACGTCAGCGCCTAAAACGTTCAGACGATTTTCTCCAAAACTGATATTTCCACATCTATTATCATATCCCTGTGAGGTTGATACGGATATATTGATTGTTGAGGGTACTTGACATGAAACATTTTCAATTTTTTTTGGCAAGGGTAAACTAGTGGTGCTACAAAATGGTACAGACTTTCTCGTACTATTTAGTTCTCTAATTTCTTTGGTCTGGGATAGATTTTCAGTATTGCCCCATCCTCTTGTCTGCTGTTATGTATCGCTGCCCAAACAACATTTTTTTAAATTCTCATTTTATTTTGTTTTCTTAATTGTAGAACCGAAATATTACTTGAAGAATATGAAATTACAGTAAAACCTAGTCTAATACGACAATTTTCGTTGAAAAATTTGGTGCCGTTTTTAATAATAATATTTTAACGGCACTTTCTTCAAATATTATTTGCGATATTCAACAAATGTTCTTCACCGAATTCCTGAGGAGCCTATTCGAGTTTTGCGCACAGAGTAATGTCAGCTGTTATGAGTGTTATGAGTATACAATCCAAAGCTGTGACGCATTCAACTAAAGAGCAAGTTATAATCATTAGAATGTAAGGAAGAAGCCTCGATTACATCAGTAACATGTCCAACAGCTCAAATTGTTAATCTTAACTGGTTTTGATCAATTTTTACTTGTCTTTTTACTTTGTCACTGTCTGTCTGCCTGTCTCTGTCTGCCTGTCTCTGTCTGTCTGTCTTTCCGTCCGTCAGTTTGTCCGTCCGTCTGTCCGTCCGTCCCTCCGTCCGTCCGTCCCTCCGTCTGTCCGTCCGTCTGTCCGTCTGTCTGTCCGTCCGTCCGTCTGTCTCTGTCTGTCCGTCCGTCCCTCCGTCCGTCTGCCTGCCTGTGTGTCTGTCTGTCCGACCGTCTCTGGCAGTCCGTCCGTGTTATAGACTCCGTTTGTTTCCGTAGCAACAATGCAAACAAAGTTACTTACTAGTGGTGTTACAACAGCAGACACATTCACATAATATTATGATGTTAACGTTATGTACGACGGGACGCCCATAATGCTTCAATAATTTCTAACTCAAATTACGCAAAAACTACTTACATTTACAAAAAAATTGTACATCACCTTTTTAAAGAGCTAATTTTGAACAATAGACTTTACCTGAGATAAAAATCTCCATTTTCAATTTCTCTTTTTAGCAATTTTCGAAAAAACGAGCAATATCCGAAAATGGGACTAGCACAGAATATTTTACCGTCTCTTACTATATAATTGTAGAAATCTAAAAAAAAATGTTTGGGGCGGTTTTTGAGTATAATTGCGATAATTTCAAACGCAAATTACGCAAAAAAAATGTTTTTGAGAAAAAATGTACATAACCTTTTTTAAAGAGCTAATTTTGTGCAATAGACTCAAATAATGAGGGAAAACTGTAACAAGGTTCAACTAAAGACAACTGATTAGAAGATTTATTTTAAATACAATTAACAATGTTCAAACACAATTGTGTGTTTAAATGAGATTTTAAAAAGTCTTACGCATAAATTAACATAGTACAAGCAGAACAGTACATTACAGAATAAAAAGTACATGAATAACCACTTTTATGAAATGGTAAAACAAACAGTACTGCTTGAATAAAGGGTTTACTGTTTTACATACTACAAAGTTATTAATAAAAAGAAAATTGATTTGTTTGTAGGGGACATTATTAAAATAATATTGAAAGTAGAAAATAAGATTAGATTAAACTTGGAAACATTATTTCTTTCTCTCTGTACAAAGTATTTAGTCTTCTATTTCAAACGGATCAGAATCAGAGTCATTTTGTACCATTTCTGAGCCTTCTATGGCACTTGTTTTAGAAATAACAGGGCACAAAATATTGGATGAATGCTGAATATTTTGTGAACAAACTTCTTTGTGTGATTTATCACTACTATTCTGCTCAGAATCAAAAATGAAACCTGGAACACTATGTGAATTATTATTTTTTATAAGTGATACAGTAATATCTTCAGATGTGTCAGCTAGTGCTTCAGTGTTGTTCAGGTCTGCTTGTTTTGATGTTAACTCAATGGTGCCATTTATTGGATTACATTGTCCAACTTGTATTGAATTACACTGTTTGCCAAGGAATGTTCCCACAGTTGCCAAATTTGAGCAGGAAACATTTTCTTCTGTGTGCTCTGCATTTGATTCACAATGTGTTATCAAATTATTTTCAGTCGCTGAATTGCTTTCTTCTTCAAAAGGATCAACATCCACAGTGTCTTTAAGTAAACTGACATCAGTTTCATCGTTTCTATTACTGTTTTGCATAATATTCTCATTTGAACAAGAAGTAATATTTTTGGAATGAGAAGTAGGAGAAGAATCCACAGCCTTAGGCACATACATTTTCATATGTTTTTGGCTAGAAAGAATCTGTGAAGAAATCTCCATTTCTTGAGAATTCAATTGAGTGCTTCCTTTTTCTGATGTTATTTCTTGATCTTTTGAATCAGATATGCATTTCCCTTGAATGTTTGACTTTGATTTCAAATTCTGTGCATTTCCTCTAATACTTTGTAAATGTGATTTGTGTTTTTTTATAACAGATGTAGTTATTTTACTTTTCTTGGGTGCCTTATTAGATTTTGAATTAAATTTAATAACTTTCTCAGCTTTTGATTTTTCTTTATTTCTTATTGTTAGTCTTGATTTTTTCCCTAAAACATGAAAGTATTATTACGTCAATTGAAATAGTTTTTAAAATACATGATTATTTATTCATCATCAAATTCTTACAAAGATATACACTCACTTTTACGGGAAATGTTGTAATCATCAGTATCAGTAGATATTACTGAGTCAGAATCGCTAGAAACTTTACGTTGGTTCTTGCCTACAAAAATTAATAAATAAATAATTGAAGCCACCTCCAAGAAATCAAAGCAAGTATTATAATGAAGTCAGTTTCTTTCTTTAGGAAACAGTAATATATTCTATATATTACTGTTATATTCTATATATACAGTATTATATAAACCGTAATATATTCTATTATTTCATTGCAAGTTGGGCTGTAACATGCCATTTATGTACATGCATACTGCTGTAGTATATTGAGATCATACAGAAGTATTTAGCAAGCTCCTCTTAAGAAAAATGCTATATTTTCCCAATTAGCCTACTTATTTGGTTTAATAATTGCCTATTGAACATGGTAAAAATAACAAAACATGGGCAAGAAATATTTAAAAACAATTTGATGTATTGGAAGCTATTTATTAAAAAAGATTGTTGGTTGTATAATTTAAGAAAATGAGAATAAAATAATTCCAACATTCTTTGACTTTCTGAATTTAATTAATAGAATTAACAATGAACAGAATTAACCTTTTTTAAAATAAAAAACAAACAATCATTGGAAGAACATTTTAATCACCATAAAGATAT
The DNA here is from genome assembly GCA_038098605.1 of Gryllus longicercus. NCBI lineage: Eukaryota > Metazoa > Arthropoda > Insecta > Orthoptera > Gryllidae > Gryllus > Gryllus longicercus. The sequence goes on along the minus strand of JAZDUA010000650.1, from coordinate 476,372 downwards.
AGTAACCTTTGAATCTTTGAACCTTTGATAAAGAAACCTTTTGAACTAGTCTAAAGTGAGGTGACAAAGTGTTTTAAGAACTAAGAACTAAAAATAACAGTGCATCTACAAACCAAAGAAAGTGTATTTTTAAATTCAATTTGAAACTAAGAGGTCTATCTCTTAGAACAAATTTTATACCATAGTAGTTCAGATCAAAAGAAAATTGCTTATTAGTCTATAACACAAGATTGTAATATGTATAAAAATTTTTAAAAAATATAGAAATATATTCATTCTAATTTCTTAGTTGCAAAAATAATGATAGAAATGTTCACAGAAAATTCAGAGGATCATGCTGTTTCTGTTACCTTTAAAAGTCCTCTTCTCACCAATAGGGCCGTTGTAGCGAGCCAAAAATCCATATTTCTCAAGTCTATCTTTCAGTTCCATGCCATATGCTAACTTTGCTTGCTCTTTTGCTGCTTTAATTCTTGAAGCATAATTGAGTCCTCGGTAATAAATCTGTAAAAGAAGGCAAATATATTATTACTGGTAGAAATTTTGTATCAGAATATAAAAAGTAAACCAATCTCTCTGAATTATTGAAATGTAAATGCAGAAATAAGTAATTTATGATTTTATTCTTGTTATTGCTTGTTTTTTATTTTTCTATTTAAATTTCTTGAATATTAGCTATATATCTAATCTCAATTACATGCACATTTACTGTGGAAAAGGAACACATTAATATTTTCTCTCTGCTATGACTGCTGCTATGCTGCTGCTATGCTGCTATGCTGCTCTGCTATGCTACTATGCTGCTCTGCTATGCTGCTGCTACTGGCAGATCCAGGGGGGGGGGAGAGGGCTATGCCCTCTCTTCCAAAAAAGTCTAGTTTTCGTTCACAATTCTCTATTTGCGACAATTGATTCAAATGTTTATTTATATTCAATTATTTAATTATTTAAAAAATAATATTGTATAGTGTTATATCTACAGTACATAAATAATATACACTATAATAACAAATATGTTATTATTTAACAAAATCTACGATGCCCCCTCTTCTCAAATGATTGGCTGAATCCTCCCTGGTATGGAACAGTTTATAATTTGAAGAAAAATTCAGTTTTATTTACAGAACAATAAGCAAAAAGAACATTTGTCAAACAATATAATTGTCAAACATTACTGCATACATTATTTTACTAATTAACAATAAATTTTGTTGTATTCCTAAATACTAAAACAATTAAAAATTTTCAGTTCTTAATATTTTATATATCAGAAGATTTACAGTTTTAAATAAATTTCTCACTTGTTCTCAGCAGACAATTTGATTAGAAAAATAATGGTTAAATCCTGTGTGCTAAAAGTACAGTAGAACACAGATAACCAGGTTTAATTGAAAACAAACAACTTCCAGATTATGAAATTCCTGGATTTTCAAAATGAATCAATAATAGGGTTGGTAAACATTTTCAACATAAAAAATCTTGCTCAAATAATTAATATTTCTTTCACACATGTTTACACAAGTGTAGCAGGTGAGTAAAAGTTAAGGTGACCAAAATGCAGTTTTAGATTTTACGCATAAGATTATATTGTTCTTAGTAATAATTATATTTAAATTGTACAAATTTCATAAAATTTAAATTATTGTTGTTATAACTTATTTTTTTCTACATATTATATAATTTTCTGCAATGAACAGTTTTTACAAAAAGATTAAATTGTGTTGATGCAATTTTTTTTCCTCATCAGTCCAAATGGTCATCAATGGGTCAAATTTTTGACATTGGAATTATTGATGACTGCCTGTCATAGAAGTTCAGTGATTTTTATCAGAACTTAATTTTATAAAAAGCCACAAATGTTTATAAATACAAAATTTTTGAAATAATTTTTTAAACATTTATTTTTGCCCTGTTCTATGATCTCATCTGAAATAAAAATTCTTGAGAAATTCAGTGATAAACTACAGTGCAATTTAATTTGAATATGCTTAAAAATTTATTGTAGTATATAAATGACTGAAAGTATTGAGAAATACAGTAGAATGATTTTTTAGTGGAATGCTACAGATTAAAATGTCAAAGAAGGAGTAGCTCTTCAACTATTCTTTCCTTACTTGTCTCTCCAATGTACCAGAACTCCAGGAGTCTTAAATACTTTTAAAAGTTTGAGATAGAAGGAACATAAGCTCTTTAAATCAGCAACTACTAGCTTGCCATGAAGCTTTAGTTCTGAATAAAATCATTGAAATTTGTGGAATATCATTTAAATTATTTGGTGAATGGTGGCTGTTCTCAAAACAATGGGCAAAGAATTGCTACAGTTTCTGGGAAAACATGTAAAAATATTATTTCATGTTACTGACCAAAACACTGTATACTACTATTCACTAAATTGAATTGAATATTTTCCCAAGAAAATTCAATTAAATACTTATTCAAAATTAATATTAAATGCAATCTTTGTAAGTTTACATTTAAAATTGACATATGTTTACAATTTAGAAATTAATATAAAATTTTCTTTAAACGGTTCTTTGACCTTAAAAAAGGTAGTATCTAGCAAAGGCCTCAAGTATTTTCGTAGTATGCCAACGTGCACTTGATCCTCCCCTCTAAATAATTACGTAACGCTTGCCACTGCCCCCCCCCCCTTGTAAATACGAGAAATTAAAATAAAGTATAGCAGAGTAAAAACAATTTTAATTCATTTTACTTGTATATTAAAATTAACGATTATTAAAGTGGAAATTAGTTGGTGATTTGGTAGCACCTAACAAGTTTGGAACAAGTTGTGAGTGAAGGTAGGACGAATAGACGAGACAAGTTTTGTCGCAAGGACACGGGCCGTCGTGTTTGACGCGTGAGCGAGAGTCTACTAGGTCCGTTAAAACGGATTCTAGAATATACTGCATAGTTTTGAATATTTTCTTCGTAATCTTAAAAGTACATAAAAATTGATGAAAACTCATTTCCATTTATTGTTACAATTTACATCTAATAACATTATTTATGTTTTTAAAACAAATTAATCTGTTAATATTTTTGTGTTTTACTACAAGACTCAAAGATAGGAATTATTGAAAAATGTAAAAAAAATATCAATGTTACTTTACACTAAACTAATATCCTCCTACCCCCTATGTAACGTAGAGTAACGCTGTCTCAAGCCCCCTTCTCTTTAGCGTTACGTAATTTATGGACGACCTCAAAACAATTGTAAAAGAAATTATATTGAAAGTAGCTAGCTACATTATAATTCATTACGATTACTGAAGCCAATATATAAGCAATGAAGTATAAATCACATAACAGCAAGGGGAAAACACTGCAGTAATATCCCGCGTGCATCGTAAACTCATCTTCGTATTTGCCGCTCGTAATAATGGTGGCAAACCTCACATAGAACAAAGGGTATTACGTGAGTTGAATGCCTTTGAGGTTAATCGTTAAGGCAATAAATTTATAACATTATGAAGTGTAAATAAAAGACAACCCATGGAAAATAAGCTTCTACCTAACACTAAATTAAAATGATGGAAAATCTGACGTGAGTGAAGATTTGGCAAGACTGATGGTCTGAAAGAAGTGTCAGAGGTGCTCAAGTGTGACCAAATCATATGTTCAGTTCAAGGTTTTGAGGCAAATTTGACAAGTGGCTTTCGATACGGCGTGAAATAGAGGCTTTGGACTTAGGAGACAATCTATGGTTACGTCGATATCTATAGGACGAATCCTAAGCGAGTAATCGTAGGTAAGCAAGTTATTGTACATACGTGAAATATCAAATGTTTTAAATGGGCAGTCTCTTATGATTTACTCGTCCCAGAAATAATTATATAAGAAAAAAAATTCTTCGGCTACGAAGGAAACAATTAAAACGAACAAATATGTCATGTGTTGTAAATGTTTTGTTGTTGATGACATAGATGTAGTTCGTGAACAAGTGACCCTGACCGTGAAAAAGAGTCTCTCCCACGGGCGATGGAAACTAAATGCTAAAGTAGGTGACTGCTCAAATTTGAGCAAAGATGTGAAGTTTACTACTTCCTTGCAATTATTAGTTACTGAAATAAATAAAGTCTATTTTAAGTGTGATTTGCTGTCTCCTAGTTACATACCTGCACGATTAAATTGTTCATTGAATCGTCGGGCGGAATAAGATAGGATCAATAATAAAGTTCTCTAGTGTGCTTGAAGTGCAGTACAAAAAAATCGATTATAGGTACGCGGGTTATTGTTTTAGATTCAGTTGGTTAAATTATTTTTCATTGGAGTATAATGAGTTAAAAACAAGTCATTATAACTTTTTATAAGATCGTTTATTAGTCATTTGAGATACTATTCTTTTAGAAAAATGGCATAAAAAAGTATTTTGTTGGCAAAAGTCGTGTTGAGTTGCAATTACAAGTTAACTTTCTTCATTTTACTTTTTAAAAATAAAAAAAAAGGTAAGTGAAATAACATAAATTTCACTAATACAAATTACTGGAATGCTTTTCTGTAATAAAAGGCAGGTCCTAACAGTTTATGAGAGGGGAATGTTTTGACCATGTACACCACAAATTAAAGGATTACTTATTGTTGGACTATGTGTACGGATTTGATATACAGAGAGATTCAAAATAGTTTGGAAGACACTGAAGATCGTGCTGTTGTTAAGAAAGCAAACCATGAAAATGAAACTGAAGGAATGAAATTTAGTATTTCACTGTGAATGCTAGGCTTATATTGTTAGCAAATGTACTAATTGGAAACAATATTAATTGTGAAATTGAGCGTTGAAAAACAAAAATGCAGCATGAAAGAAGAATATGTGACTGTAGGTGATTACTTTTGAACATTTGCATCATCTTAAATTTTTAAATAGTTTTGGAATGAAAATTGAAAACCAATATCCTGAAAATAAATAGGATGTTTGTGCTATTTCCCAACGTAGTAGATTTTACCATTAACTTTTGTGATCTGTAGGCAAAATATCGTACAACTGTGGCAAAAGTTTCATGAATCACAAGATTCACAGACATCATTTAAATAAAGGTAAAAAAATTAACTTTCCTTCAAGATCTTCTAATAGAAGACCAATATGTATTGATAAATAAAACAAAAAAAACAGAAACCCTTAGAAATTTGTATAACACAAGCACCTTCAATTCTGTCATGGGATTGAGAATGTGTCAGAAAGGAGACTTCTTTTTTTGATGATCACGAAAATTAACATACTGAGATGATTATATTCAATAATTACCATCTTATATAAAATAGTAATTTTTTATAGCTTCTCCTTGACTTTTTTTTGTAATATTTGCTTGTGTGAATCGTATTGTTAGCTAAATTTTCAAGGTCCAGCTAATTTGTAGGCTCTTCCACAAATCTTATGTAGTACAAAATAGGTAATTTGCATTTTCCAAGAAATGCAATCTGTATAAAATATTACATATTGTTTATTATATAATTATCATTTATTAATTATTTAAATTAATTAATTAAATAAATTATATTACAAAAACCACATTTATTTTTGTTTTTGTGATTTGTTGAGAATTTTACTCTGCATGATAATCAAAGTATTGCCATTTGATATCCTAGGGTTGCCAGATGTTCACTATTTATATTTATGATTTACTAATTAGAAGATAAAAATAGTGAACATGTAAAAAAATCTTATCAAATTTCAAAGAAAAAAAAAATCTTATTGTAAGAGTGAACAATTGTTGTAGAGATTTTAGTGTGTATTATGGCAAGTTTTGAATTTTCATTAGAGCTGACTATACTTTGATGATAATCCTGGCAATTGCGCAAACCCATGCAGAATTAGTTTGGTAACTATTCGTAATACGGATGTCTTTGTGGAAGTGCATAGCATTATGAACATAAGCTAAAAGTGTGCTTCATAAATGCTTTTATACATATACTACTTTAACAATCTCCTGATCAGTGCTGGGCCTAATGCACAGAGAATTGTATTTGAAGATTTGAAATAACATATAAAAGATATTTTCCATTTTAGGAAAAAGCAAAGCTCAACTTCACACTGGACTGTGTTTTAAATAATTAAGAGAATTTATCATTACTACTCAAAAATCCATTCCTCTCCCCACCGCTCCTGATTCACTATTTACTCAAAACATTTCTGGCAACCCTACATATCAGAAGGGGACATCTGCAGACTAAAATTCTTTAAATTTAGATGTGTTTTTTAAAATGTTTTCTCATATTAAATAATGTATAAGGGTAGATAATGTTATAACTATCTGATTCAAAATATTGCCTTTTGGTGAAACTAGAAAGGTTTTCCCATGTTCCTGAAAAAGTTCAGAATTGTTAGAAGTCCCCCTTTTAACTTTAATTTCCGTTTCAGGTTTTAGTAACGGTCTCCATAAAATAGCACGTTTGCTTCGCCAATTTCGCAGCATTCTCGGAAAGTTTTTCAGCCTTCGCTTCTTCTCTGTGGGAACGGGGTCAACTGCCCGCGAAACACGACACTTGCGTGAAACTGATTAATAGATTTACGAGCTCTGATGGAGAACGAATTGTATGCTTAATTAAAATAAATTTAGGGAAAACAACTTATTCATAGCAATGAACACTATTAGAACTGATGTAGGCCTACACTTCAGGTAAAGGTAACCTCATAACATTGATTAAGCGGCCACCTCCAGAAGCAGTTAATTTTTGCTGATACTAACAGTACCGTCGCTACGCATGGGGGAAAATGCAAGTCCGCAAGTCAAGGGGCCCGATGATGTGACAGATGAGGAAAAAATGTAAAAAAATGAAAAAGAAATTAGTACTTCCGAAAATCGTTAACGTAATTTTATTAGTCGCGTTACAGTAATCTGATATTTCGTAAAAATTTCGATTACATTTTTACCTTTAATAGTTGTAGCCATTGCTTGTAAAGGTAGCCAGGGGCGGATCCAGAGATAAAATTTTGGAAGGGGAAATTAAAAATGTAATGACACATTCGAGAAAAACATATTTTGTAAAATGACGCAGGCTACACTCAGCACGTGCTGCGATACGATTTTATTCGTTTTAATGATTATCCAAAAATATTTCTATTTTAAGTTTGTGTGACATGTTAAAATTAAAAGTTACTGAAGAATTTTAGGGGGGGGATTTCCCTTATTCCCTCCCAGTGTATCCGCGTTCACTCTATGAAATGACTCTACGAAACATTAAAATAGGTTTTACTGAAATTCATATTTATTATTTAATGTATTTAATGACAAGTGATTTTATTAAACATTAACCAAACAAGATTTTTTTATTGTTTTAAGCTCACTGTGGATATCGTTGCTCCCTAAATACTTTTACTTAAAACTATTATTTAAAATATATTTACATAAACTTTTTCAAGCTCTTAAACGTTGTAATTTTTGTTATTTGTTGGAATAAATAAAATTACTCTTATAATTTCTTGATACAATTTTCTCATTTTTAATTTTCCGGGGGAGGGGGGAGCGGCGGGGGTATCAACATTGCGCCAGGCACAAAATTGTCTAGTTCCGGTACTGGGTACTAATAATGGCCTCTCAGGCTGTATTTTATTTCTCAAGGTCTAATACACCCTCGCGTTTCCGTTTTTGCTGTGAAAACACAATGCCGCCTTCTCGTTTGGTTCTATCAAGCAGTGGCGAGGTGTCCTGTCATCGATACCAAGCAAAATAATAAAGAATATTCGTTCTACATATTTTCAGCAAAAATTAGATATTTAATCAGTACATAATCATACTTAATATTGGTTACAAAAAGCCGAGAAATAGACATAAAACAACGAGATCTCAGAGGTATCGCTAATGTTAGTGCATCAAATTGAGAGCTCGCTGCCCGCTCTCGCTGACTCAATACGGCTTGTTAGGGTTCATCCATAAAATACGTAACGCAAATTTGGAGTATTTTGAATACCTCCTCTCCCCCTGTAACGCATCCGTAACGCGCGATTGACCCCCCCTAAATAATTACGTAACGCTTGCGGCATCCCCACTTGTAAATACAAGAAGTGAAAATAAATTATAACACAATAAAAAATTGTATTCTTTTTATTTGTGTAGTATATTAAAATCTATGATAATTTAAATCAGAATTAGTTGTCGATGCTCTGACTACACCTAAAAATAAGATTGTAGGTAAGTTTTGAGTGAAGGAAGGACGCATAGGCGAGACAATTTCTGATCACAAGTCGTGCACAACCGCTGTTGTGGATGGCGCAGAGGAGAGAGTCTACTGAGCCAATTTAATTGCATTCTAGAAAATACTAGAGATCAGTTTTGAATATTTTCTTCGTAATCTTACAGATTCTATAAAAAATTGATGAACAATTATTTCCATTTATTGTAACGGCTTTTAATAACTTTAAATTATTTATATTTATAACAAATTATTTAGATAATATTTTAATGTTTTAGTATAAGAAAAAGGAAATATTTAAACAAACATTAAAAAATGTAAAAAGAAAATCAACGCTACGTAGCACTAATCGAATCCCTATGTAACGCAGCGTACCGCTGCCTCAAACCCACTCCCCACCTCTTTGGCGTTACGTAATGTATGGACGACCCCCCTAAGACGATATGCGCTACTCAGCTCTATGTTGAGACAATCTCGGCTGCTCGACGGTTTCCAGCCAAGCGTAGGGACACGCGCCGTTCGAACTCTCGGTGTGAACTTACGTCAAACGGAGCTTTTTGCGCTCGCCCTGTTTGTTGGAGGGTTTACTGAGTATTAGTTGTGATTTCAGGGTTTTGCTAATTGACATGCATTATGAGAAAAAGGTTTGGTTCACATAAATTAGAAGAAAAGCACTTGACTGTGTAGAAAGTCCGATATTACCCTTCGTTATTAAATTTGACTAGTTTCCAAAAGAAACAAAGTTTACATCATGCACGTTACGGTGTCTGGTTATCTTCTTTTAATGCCACACACTGATAAGTGCGTAGGCTAGCCTCCAGAAGCCCCTTTCTTGTGAGACTTATCCTGGGCAAGTATAGGGTAGTTTGCCATAGTCCCTAGGGACACTAATGCGCCAATTGTGACGTTTGATTTGAACACCAGATAGCGCAGGCAAGATGCAATATCAGCAATCTTAACTAGTAATTCAAATGGAAACTCTGATTGATGCTAAATTGACAAAGGATTTAATTTTGCCACGATCGGCCAATTCCTTTCCTGGTATCTGTTTTACATGCCGACAAGCGTCCGCGTGCACGCCGTTTTGGCAACTATAAAACCCCCGACTTTGAGTTTGAATCCGCGAACTTGGGATCAGTAGCCCGGCATGCTAACCACTATACCATTAAAGCCAGTTATGAGGTTTACTAATGGCTCCGTGGAAGTGAGTGGCACAGCGCTTTTGAAAACAAAAGGCCAGGCCAACAAAAGACGCCAGTAAAAATAATTGGATTTGGACTGGATTTTGTTATTTAAGAGGCCTTACAAAATCAGCTAAAACTTATCATATCGATCGAAATCCAAAGAACTTTAGTTTTACACCACCTCAAACTTAAACTCCGTCTTACGTGCTAAGACTTTTACAGCAATCTCAATTTTAATATGGGGTTCAGGTGTTGAGAACGTTTATTGAAACGAACGCGGAAAAATAGTACCAGAAAATGAGCGTAGTTTGAGTTTTAAAAGATAGAACATCGTTCGGTAAATATTTCGAATACCTCATCTCCCAGTAGCATCAGAAAATCGAACAGTATATTCCTCACAATTTGCGATGACCTTGCATCAATGTTACGCCTCGCCACGGAGACAAGCTCGATTGTCTAGAAAGAGTACTTTGGGCTATGATAGTCATAGCGGCTGAGTTGTAATAACAAAATACGGTTTACCATAATCAGAATGTTTGATTAATTTCGGCTGATGTTAGATACTCGCATAACAGTTTGATTTGAGGCTCCAGATATGTTCTTAACCAGATTGCTGACTTAAGATCAAGCAAGATAAGTCGTAAAGATAGAAAATAAATTATCCAGAAATCATCTCAACACGTTACAATGCAACAGTTTATTTTTCAACCCTATTTTTGTAAAAAAAGGGGGATATTCGGAATCCGACTTAGGTCATGGAGCGTCAAGATCTTACAAACACCAAAATTCGAGAAAATAATGCGACTTATTCCACAAATGTATGCACTGTTTGTACTCGGCGCAACAGCCTGTGAACGGGCTCAGGCCTTCCGGCGACGTCTCTTGCCTCGCGGCCATGGGTTAAGGGGGTGCGTGTGGTTAGCGCGTAGACATCTCCACGCCGTATTCCGGACTTCCCAAACTGAGAAGTGAATTTTTTCATCGTCACGCAGCAACATATACTGCGACATTGGAAGGAAAAATCACACTACAATCTTGCCTGACCGGGAATCGTTCAACAAATAGTGCGACGAAACTATTTTTTAAACAAAACCGTTGGATTGTTATATCCAATTTGTACACACATAATTAGCTTTTTCTCTCCTGTAATTAAAAACGTAATTATTCTCTGTTGCAATTAATTTCAAACGCAAGCAAGCACCGATAAAATACCTAAATTGTGCAAAGATACGTATTACCAATTAATTCCATAACATTCATAACTCCTTCATTAACATACTTAGGGAACAAAATGTCTGTAATTATCCAACTTCTGAAGCAAACGACTTTTGAGTAGTCTTATCGGTCCAAATCTCAACATTCGACGGTCGCTATTGATGCCTGCTTACTATCTTAAGTGTACATAGTACGTTGTACTCGTAGTTCCTGTGTTCGTAGTATGATGAAGTGAAATGCATTCGTATTTGAAACAACTGTTTTTTTAACAGGTTTTTCATCTCGACAAGTCGAGTGTAAATGAAGAATGGATGACCAAACGTTCATATGCCCATTCGACATGTCCCATCAGATTTCAAAAAGAAGGATTCAGTACCATTTGATTAAATGCCAGAAGAGCCACCCTGATGTACACGTGGATGTATGCCCATTCAATGCCTCGCATCGAATGCAGAAATCAGAACTCTGTGATCACATTGGCATTTGTCCTTCGCGACCTGCAGAAGTTGATGATACGGGATTTGAAAAGATATTTTCGATGAGTAAAGCAAAGGAAAGGGAGAGAGAGAACGGACTGAGGGATGAAGATGCGAAGACGGTTGAAGAAAACCATGAAAATAAGTCATCGATTTCTCAAAAGAAAATGATACCCCGAATCCCAAAAACATGTCCACGCGCACTTAGCGTATGTGGATTGAGTATTCGCGTCCAAAACCCTGATTGATAATTTGTTTAAGGATGTTAAAAAATGTTCATATTTGTATAAGGATTTTAAATATTTAAATGATTAAAGTGCTTCTCAGACTCTCAAAATCTGACCTTTGTGGAAACAAAATATCTTTCCAACGAAATGGAAATGAAGTTGTGCCGTAATCAAGTGGTGAGGTGTCAATCTACAGATTCGGACTGACACGTCGACAGAGCGTGAACAAGAATTCACTGTCGCTTTTCCGGAATTCTGTTGCAATACAAATAACAATTTTTGTTCAAGAGAGAGCAATTTTATTTCCCACTGCTTCATTTACTTTCAATTAATCAGTAATATCGCTTGTAAACTATATCAAAAAATTACTTCTCTTAAGTTTTTAATCTATTAAAATGGAATTTTTAAACTCTGGAATCTTGCATTATTTAAAAAAAAAAATAGGAAATTTTTAGTTGTAACACTATTTTACAAACTATCCTAGTAATGTGGGTGCAAGAGTGATAATCAATTGGGGAACTCAATTCGAAATACAGCGGTGTTTCTTAAAACATCATTCACAAATGTACCGCTAAAATAGAAATACACCACAGAAAAAAATAAGACTTCATTTCCACGGTTGGCTGTTGACTTTGTAGTTGCAAGATTAATCCATAAAAGAAAATACCGAATTCTGCCTGAGAAATACACTGATGAATCTATCACCAAGCGGCAATTGTTATAGTTTCAGAAATACAACTTATTACTCATAAGGTTTTTTACCAATTAACCTTAAACGTCCAATTTTCTCTTTTTTTCCTTTACAACAATATTCCAGAAAAGCGACATTTTTCCTTTGCCTGAATGCTCTCGGTCTGATTTTCGATCGTGAGAACTCTGGACATGGGATTACGAAGACTAACCATGACATCGATTAACAAATATTCTGTTGTAAATGAATGAATATGGCTACTCGAAAATTCTTATTAGAATGAATGTATCACCTTGCGTATTGTAATGTAAATAGTTAATTTTCTGATGAAGCATTAGTAGTTATGCCTAAGGTGGGTCAGTGTGTTTTAAAGTAATACTTGTTAATACTCGTAGTCCACGGTGTGCAACTTCACTTATAATTAATTGACTTATAATTACATTGTAAAACAAATTGTCCGAAAATTGTGTTTCCACAAAGATCCTACGTCACTTGATTATTGTCGTTATTATTATTATTATTATTATTATTATTATTATTATTATTATTATTATTATTATTATAGTAATATTGGAGTTAATAAAAAACCAAGATCTCATTGTCAGTCTGAGAAGTACTGCTTCGCGAGACAAGAGACATTGACATTACTGTTTTACATTAACAATGCTCTTTTACATTACCAATACTCTTGTACATTAACAATACTCTTTTACATTTACAATACGCGTTTACAATTACATTACTCGTTTACATTAACATTACTCGTTTACATTAACATTACTCGTTTACATTAACATTACTCGTTTACATTAACATTACTCGTTTACATTAACATTACTCGTTTACATTAACAATACTAATTTATATTAACAATATTCTTTTACATTCACAATACCAGGCGCGGATCCACAGGGAGGAAAATTAGGGAAATTCCCCCTCCCCTAAAATGTTTCAGTAACTATTAATTTTAACTTGTTACGAAACTTTCAAGCAAAAATATTGTAGGAAAATCATTCAAACGAATAAAATCGTATCACAACAAAAGCTGAGTGTAGCCTGAGGCATTTCACAAAATCTGTAATACGACACATTCGACCAAAACATTTTGAATTTCCCCTCCCCAAATTTGTCTCTGGATCCGCCCCTGACAATACTCGTATTCATGAAAGATTTTATGTAGACCGAGCTGGTCATTTGGCGCGTTTTTCAGCTTTGGCGTGTTTTCCGCACTTTTGCAACGATCGATTGATTCCTTTTACAGCGGTCTTTGTATGATCGATGTGCCCCAATTGTAATGTTATTTACGTAAAATTTTAGATTGTTTTTTTTTCTTCAGACGAAAAAATTACATAATTTTCTGTGAAAACAATACATCAAAACCATTTCATGTATTATTTTATTCACTAAAAATGACAAAGTTAAACAATTGTTGAAATATATAGATAGACATACATGCAATTGCCGCTCGGGTAATGCTGGGCATATGATTTAACAGAGGCGGATCCAGAGATAAATTTTGGGAGGGGAAATTAAAAATATTTTTGTCGAGTTGTCATATTACAGATTTTGGAAAATGTCGCAGGCTACACTCGACCCATCCTGCGATACGATTTTATTCGTTTTAATGATTATAAGAAAATACTTTTCTTGAAAGTTTCGTGACAAGTTTAAGGTGGGGAAGATTTCCCTTATTTCCCTCCCGGTGGATCCTTTACCGCATCGTTTTGCCTTGGTGCCCGTAAATCTGTTATTTTACGACGAAAATAACTTTATCAATTTTATATACAAATTACTAGATCTTTGTACAATAATTGTATTGGTAATTAAGAATAAAAGATTTTACTGAGTGCTCTTTTTGTACTACATGTGTTGTTTTCTTCTTCTTTCGGAGAGGATTTGAAGCGAATTTCTGAATAAATATGTTCATTGAATTATTAACACAGAAGCCTTTCAATCATAAAGTTTCTTTCCCGACCTCACATTACACGTGAGGCAATGCCGTTATCCCGCCAGGTGCCCGGGCTAATTGCCTTGTCAATGGCATCCAGGGACTCCGTTGTGAATATAGGAAAGGCGGCGGAGAAGTTTCATGTGAAATTGAGAGGCTTATGTTAAACACAATTTCAATTTTGAGTTTATTTGGCTGCTGGCTTCTTACTATTAAGCTAACACTTATCTTTATTTACACCTCTTGCCCACCGTTAAATAGCTACCTTCTTTTCTTGAGGAAGGGAAAACACCACTTAATTGTAAGGTGATTACGCTGTCTGATTGATTACTGTTTCCAGGCGCGTCAACTGCTAAGGTCATTAGTCCCGTAAGTACAGTGCCATTCTTGGACACAGAGCACCTGGAGTAATCATCCTTGAAATTTTTATTTTTGTCTCGTCACGTAGTTTTGTCTCGAGCATAGTTAAACAATTCGGCTGACAACGCTGGCAAGAAAGGGCAGTTTCTCAATTTCATTAATTCTTTCAGTTTATATATTATAATAAATGTACCTATACGGGGCACACTTAATTCACAGGAGGCCATGGATCAAAGTAATAATTAACAAAATCACTACTAGATATGAAATTGCACCGAAAGTCGTAGGATACAGTGACCACGTAGCACGTTCTTTCAATTACAAGAAATGAAATGAAATCTCCCCCTCACCCGGCATAATACGACGTACCACTAAACGCTCGTGCAATGCGTTGATCGGCAGAAGCAGACAGCAGTGGCAGATTGCAGTGACAGCGTATGTGAAGCTTGAGCAATGAACAATAAAGTGAGATATTGAACATTTCATTTATATCATGAGAAAAAAGTCGGTTTTCAAAAAAAAAAATCAATTTTTTGCCGTCTCTACACGTCACTCACTGGGCCAAAAGGAGTGTATACTACATATCTCTCAGAGGACTATTGACTCTGTTTTGTGAGGCCCTTGGTACTTTCTTTGCCCCTTGCCCTCTCATAGGGATCTTGGAAAAAGAAACAAACAGTGCTGCTGAGGAAATAAAGCTTTCCATCGTAGCCTCAAAACAGACACTTGGTACACACAGTCCAGGCATCTCGAACGTGCCATCTCCATGGTGAACATTCGCATATAAAGGGAAGATTCTCGCTTGCAGCTTCTGTGCCCCACCAGGTGGGGTCCAACCAATATCACCTATATTATCATCTTACATGGGAGGTAATATTGGTCCAACCAGCCTGAAAGACGCGGGTAAACATAGGGAATGCACACATTAGAAAAGGAAGAAGTCAAGTTCAATTGTTTTGGGAAAATAAGAAAACCAAAATAAATTCAATAAAAGAAAAAGAAATGCGAAACAGGATAAAGGTGCTCTTCCCCTTCATCTTAGAATAGAAATTCATTTTACGTTATGACAAAACGAAATGACCCAATTTTGTCTTTTGCACTCTCGTTGATTTCGACTAATAAGTCGTTTTTTACCTTTTCACGTAATTTTTCCTGCATTTTTTGCTGATTTTATCGATTTTAAAATCATTTTAATGGTACTTGTTTCAAACAAGATTTACGAGTTGCAACAAATGTCCACCACAGATTTCCTGAGTGGTCTATTCGATTTCATCACTATATATTGTAATGTCAGCCATTGTGAGTACTTTGTAATCTAAGGTTCCAGTGACACTCATCGGCGCCATTTCGGTCTGCGTCAGTGCGGCCGATTTCGCGATAAATAAAGGCAGAAATTTTCTCTTAAAGAACAGTCCAAATCCAAAGTTTGCAAGCTGGGTTCGCTTAAAGAAAACTCGATTACATGAGTATTACATCCAACAGCTTGAGTTCATCTGAAGTGGTTTTGATAAAACTTTTACGTAATTTTTGTTTGTTTTCGGGCATCAAAATCCGCCCCCTAGTGATTATTTTGATCTGGATATTAATTAATGAACTACTAATTATAAATATTTGAATTTTCGCTTACCGTATTGAATCTTTTCTGTTTCTCAGTTCCTGTGAAGGGTTCCATGTTACCTGGTGTCGCCCATGCTCGACTCACTCCTTGATCATCAAAAAAGACCACATGATAATGTGTCTAGAAAAATTATAAAAAGTAAAACAAAGTTAGATGTACAAGTGGCAGAGTGGTTCAAAATATCAAGATATTTTAGTTCTTATTTTCACAATAAACATTTTGAACTAGTTAACATAATTTAGTTTTCTCACACATAAATCAAAATTCAATAATAATTAGATGTCACCCAAGAAGGTGGTCTAATACCAATCATGAATGGTGGATGACCATATGTTGTAAGTTGATTAAAAAATGTAATCAAACTCAATTAAAAGACAAAGAGGTAACACAGGATCTTCTCTGTTGGGTAGCTAAACATTGTTCAAAACTTCCGACTATATGAAAATGCATTAAGCATTTGTCAAGGAAGTTATGATTTTTTTTTCAGATATCTTGTATATATATATATATATATATATATATATATATATATATATATATATATATATATATATATCTTGTATCCATTTGTAAGTAATTAATTTGAATAAAAATATTTTAAATATATTTGTTCATGCTTCTTTCCACATCTTTTATAATAATGAATGCTTTTTAACTCATTGATGCACAATGAGGCCCCCTGTCTTCTTTTCATCATTCTAATTCCCTTGTGCTGTGGTTGTGGATAATAATATTTCTTAACACCTTAAAACTATCATTCTTGTGTAATAGCTTAAGGAGAGTAAATGGAAACTAATAGGGTTTTAAAAATCTAGCTTTTTCTGTAGGTAGTTGTACTTTCACTTAAGGGGCCTGAAAGGCCCCCTATTTTTCTGTGGGGTCTCATTTGCATGAGGAAGAATGTGCTGAGTTCAACAATGGACTATGATAATGAAATCCTTCTGAACGTCCACTTTACGTCACCATCTCTTTTGAGTTAGCAGATGTTCCATACAAAATTTAGTTCCATTTCTGCCACAAAAGGAAACACATTCCTAGTGTAATTTCTGTGGAAAGTGGCAACAATCAAAATTTAATCTTCTTTCAGTGAATAGGTGGGATAAGTTGAACTAAGAAGAGCTTGATTAAATGCTGAAAGGAATTATGAATATATATTCATGATGAATGAATATTCACAGTTTCGAAGACATCCGAAGGTGCATGCACTTTGAAGGCAAGCGAAAGTTGGTGTTCTTTCGGAAGGTATAAGTGGAATAAGCCTGCTAAATGTGGCTAAAGATATTCTGGTGTTGTGATGGGGAGAATGGGTTTGTATTGAACGGCAGCATATACTCTGGTAGGCCAAAAGGACAAAAATATTTGGCAGCAAATATGATGAAAGATCTGACCCTATCCTTGAGGAACTGAGGATACAATTACTGTGGACAATTTTTTTCACTCAGTTTCATTAATCGCAGAGTGCTTGTTACAAAAAAACTTACATTGCTTAAAACTTTATGTCAGAATACAAAACTGATTCCAAATGAAATGAAAACCACTAACAATTTTTTTCTAGTGAATCTGCTTATACCAATAATTGGATTTTGTCTTCCAAAACAAAATAAAATAAAATTAAGTACATGCCTTGGTTCATACATTACAATCAGTAATTTATTAATTTTGAAAACATGAAACCAGATATGATATTATATAATAAATCAAAGTTAGGAGTAGATATGATGAATCAGATGTTTGATGACTATATATCAAAACATCAATCATGCTGATTGCCAATGCATCTCTTGTACATTATAATAGAAATTGTAGCACTGAATAAACACATTGTTATAAAAGATGCACAAAAACTACAATGGAAATGTCCGTTGGTGGCAATGAAATTTCCTAAAAGAAAAAAGCAGAAAAACTTGCAAAAAGAAACAAAATCAAGGATTAAAAATCCCAAAACACATAAAAGAACGTTGAACTGCATAAATGTTTTCGGAATTCACAAATTGTAGCTATAGAAGCCAGCAATGGAACTTCCACAAAAAAATGAAAGCTTAGTGATTTTTAAAGTAAATAATAGTATAAATATTAAGCAATATTTTGGTTTATTATTGTTTATGTATAATTTCCACTTATTTATGACCACACAAAATGAACAGGAAAAGTAAGAGTGTTTGTACAAAATATGTAAGAAATATTTGAGGTATAATATTGTATTGGTTGCAATAATATTGTATTAGTTACAATAATTGCAAAATAAAAATTACACCATAATCAAAGACGTGCTGTTGTAAACTACACAAAAATGTAAAATACCAATATCATACAGTCTACTAAAAATTACTTCATTCTTCCCGTCTTGCCTTGTAATTTCAGAAGAAAGCCTTAGGGTCCCCTTAAGTGTTTCAGTGTAATATTCTTCTCGAGTACATTGGAGAATTAATGGAGCTTCAGTAATAGATGATCATTTTTTTATATTAAAATTTGCAGTCTGTTAGTGACTTTTTGCTCCATTTAAAGAATTATAAAATTCAGACCAAATTCTTTCTAGTACTTGAGTGTAAAATCAATTTAGTCTCAGTATGGTAGCTTAATTTACAATATTTAAAGATTTTGAACTCCAGATCATGATCATGGGATAGTTTCTTTTCCTCTAAGTTAAATTTTAATTTCTCTTTTCGATCTGTAGAATCTCTTACCGGAATATCCGAAAACCCATTAAGCCAGTAATAAGCTTCCACGTCTGGATCATCATCCACTAGAGCTGGCCACCAAGGGAAACCATCAAGTTTAGCCCAAACCACTGAACCAGCTGTGTACTTATTATTTATGAGGTCAATATGTTCATTCAATCGTGGTCCTCTTTCAGGCTTATCACAACTATTGTATCTTGCATCTGAAATCATTAGAAGTTAACAAATGTCACAAGAAGGCTTAAGAATACACGTTAAAAAAATATAATCTCAACTGATGATATTCTAAATATATATTGAATATCACAATTTCACTGTATTTTTCAATCTGTTTCAATTTGTAATGTACAAGATTAACCAGAAATCTTCTTAGACAAGTGATTTAACCAATAATAAACAATTTTTGATGTGTTTATGTGATCAGACATCACAACAGGAGGCTTGCCAGAGAAATTGTGGACCAGAAAGAAGCGTGTATTAAGAACCTATGTATAACACACAAAACTGGTTCTAAAAACTTACTCGTAACACACAAAATTGTTTCTAAGCAGTGTGAGTAATAACACTTAATGTTGTGAATGCTTCTGATAAAAGAACATCTATTGTATTTCAACAATACTGTTTCTGTGAATTAACGTACTAAGAAGACATGATTTATATACAAAAAAATGTTATCAATGTATCCATAAATTACGTAATGCAAATTTGGAGTATTTTGAATACTTCCTCTTCCTTCTGTAATGTACCTCTAACATGCTCTTGAACCCCCCCTAAGTAATTATGTATCACTTGTGATAACAGTCCCCTCCTCCATTTACAATATGTAAAAGTAATTTATATAACAGTAAAAATATTTGTATTAATTTTATGTATATTGTATATTAAAATTTATGATCATTAAAGTAAAAATTAGTTAGGGATGATGACTGCACCAAACTATAGGATTGAGAATAGTATTTGAGTGAAGGATGCATGGGCTTTTTAGAATTTTTGACACGTGATGTACATGCTATTGTGAAGAAAGCATGGGCAAGATTCTACTATGCAATTTTAATTGGATTCTAGAATATACTATAAATCATATTTAAATATTTCCTTTGTAATTTAACCGATTCAATTAATATACCATTGATAAAAAAAATCCATTTATTGTATCAATTTATACATGCTAACTTTTTAATTAATTTATATTTTTGTAATTCAATTGGTTAATATCTTAATTAATTAGCAAAAGACAGAATTAAATAAATTATTTCAGCAAATGTTGAGGAAACAAATCATCATTACATATCACAAAACTAATACCTGCTACCCCTGTATAACACTGCCACAAACCCCCTCTCTCCCTCTTTAACTTAACATAATTTATGGATGAATTACCTCTTACATTTGGTGTTATTAGAGGACATGAAGCCAAAGCTACTTCTAGATCAATTCCCTTCCTCTTTGATTAATCTATAATGAGTTAGCTACTGTTACTGCACTTTTAACTGTTCTATTGTCACTGAATAAAATTTTTGATGCAATTATTTATAGTACTTGTCTTTACTGTTCTCTGTGCTTGAAAAATTTATTGTCATTGACACTGCTCTGATGCAATTAGGCAGGGAGATTTGTCCCCAGGTTTTCATTTTCTTAAGAACTCAGTTAGTTATACTGATGCCTCTCCCGGATATAATAGAGTTGTTTTTACTAGCTCCTAGGGTTACTACATATGTGACATGGGGTGAGATGAAGATGGTGATATTTTGATTAAAAAAAATCGAATAAAATTTTATTATGGTGTTTCTTGTCCAGTTTAATGTTAAAAGACATCCTTTACTTCATTTCCTACTACCTTATGATATAGTTCTATCTTTACCATTATTCATGTGGCAGACCCAGTATTCTGGAATGTCAACTGGATCTTTGACATTTTCTAAATACCTCCACTTGCTGCAATGTATCTTACAACACTGCACCCAAACACCAACATCACGCCTCTTTCTCAACCATTCTAAACGTTGACGCTGATTCAGTTCAGGGGAAGGCTGACTCAGTTGAGTGTATGAATTTTCATTTATTAATACACTCCCATCGCTTGCCTGCATAAATGAACAACATAAGAATTGTAAAATAATAATTGTGGAAACAAACAACAACAATAGAATGCTTTCCCTTGTAATTGTGCACAGTTGATTCAGTATTTTTTTCCAAAAATATTGAGACCAGTTTAGAACATTGTTAAAATGTTAGGAATTATATCACAATGTGTCTTGCTAGTGACAACAATACCTGTGACAACTCGAAACTTTGTAAAACATCATTGCTACATATTCTTTCACTCCTAGATGTTCTTTCCATTTCTTTTTCTTCTTCTGGTGAATCAAAATAAATGTCAGACTGACTGGTTAATTTCTTTTTTCGATTAAATTTTGTTTTGTCACTTGTTTCATTTCCTTTAACATTGTTAATCATTGTAGACCTGCATGTTTTATCTTCATCAGAAGCATATGTTTTTTCAGTGCTATCAGCTTCTTTATATGTTGTGTTTAGTGTAGATTTTATCTTCTTTGTGTTTAATGAGTGTGGTTTTGAGAGAAGAGATTTACCCTTTGCAATATTTTGCAAAGGATTTCTTGTTATTGGTTTTTTCTTGATTTGTTTCTCTTTGTTTACTGCTCTGTCATGACATTCGTCAACATCATTTAATTCTTTATTTTCGAGAGAGCTATTTGTTTCTGGCATCAGAACGAGTTGGTCTGTGGTCAGTGGAAAATTGTTTCCTTGTGAATGTTGCAGTTTTATGTTATTGTCAATGTTTGGTGGTACAAATTTTTTACTTGTTTTCAACTGGTTTTTATTTGATAAATTTCCAGAAACATTTCCCTTTATAGGAACACTGAATTTTGGAATTATCTTCTTTACATGAGTGTTATTTTTATTTGAACTATTGTGATTTTTATTGCTGGTTGTAATGGATTTATTTTCAATTACTGCAAAAGGAAAAAAAAAAAAATGTTAGTTCTCTAAAAGTAGTATATAACCAATAAGTTTACATTTATAAGTGCTCATTACATTCTGTTTTTGTTTCATTTGAAACTGAATTGTTCTTGTCAGTATCATTTGAAGAGTCATTATTTATTCTGATATTTTCTGCAGAATGAATGACTGTATTGAAGATTTCATCATATGCCTCATCAGAAAGTGATACTACTTTCTTTTTCTGGAAAAAAAAAAGTTGTTATGTATGAGCTAAATATAGAAAGAAATATTCAAAATACACACTCAATTTGTATATTTGCACTCACAATTTTTGCTGTCTTTGATGCCTCACAATCTTCAATATCCATATTTGTTAGGATTCTGAAAGGTAAAATGTTAATCTTTTCTTTAACGTGTTTTTCACATAAATATTTTAAGAAATTGTATTCAAAAATGAAGAAAAGAAAGAAGTAGGGATAAGAAGACCATGTGATGGAATAGAGATAGGGCTCCCCAATAAATTTGTTTCAAAATTTTATTCTAGTTACAAATATAAATATTTATATGTATAATATATAATGTATAATTAAAAATAATTATTAGCTTTCTATGAACTATACAAAAACTGATATTTTATAATTCAGATTTTTTAACTAATATAGGTCTAATGTATTTTTTTAAAAATTTTCTACACAAAAATAGAGAAGAAAATTATTGCAAATTACTTTTATATGTATGTGTATTATATTTTTTATCGTATTTTTAAATTGTAAAGAATATAATTTAATCCTCTTATATTTTTTGATTAAGTACATTGTGATATTCTATGGGGGCCGCAACATGTTTAGGCCCCTAGCAATAATTATACAACATTGCAAGTGATGCCATTTCCTTTGCAAATATATTCTGAAATTTCTTGGGAATTCACAAGTGTATAAGTAAAAGGAAAGTGTTCAAATTATTCACAATGAAATAAGGACAACCTTTTTAATACCAGACACAATAGTAATGGTTTATTTATGTTAATTGGTTATTAGAGCTAAGTTTCTCTTTCTGTTGGTATTATTTATTTTATTTCCATAAAATTCAAACATTGCATTTAACTGATTCCACTGTCTCAAATTATCATTCTCTTACTTTAAAATCTCACTCAGATAATTTAGTTAATATTTACTGTAGGTAATTATTTGTATTATTTCATTCAGTTATTAATTGTAGTTGTTAATCTGGACGTACAGGGTAGTACTTCACTTTAAATTAACCTTATTTATTTTTTATTATGATAATTGATTCAATTTTGTTGGGTTTTACAGCTGTGATAGTGAAATTACAGCTGAAGATTTATTACAATCTTTTTTAGCCATAAACGTGATTATGAATATGATCTTTCATTGATCTAGTGATCGTGTGACACACTATCATTTAGTATCAAATATTATCTAGTAGCAAATGGAGGTATTGCTAGTGTGATGAATATTATCTAGCCAAGAAGTGTTACTTAGGTTTGATTTTTACTTCCCATCAAAAGGGAAGGCATACAAAGGATTTTTTTGTTCTTCAAAATCCACAGTTTCTATTGGTTTTCAGATTGAAATATGGTTCTGATGGAAATATGAATCGAGAATATGAAAGTGAAATAATTATACAGAAACTAATTTTTTTTTTCTTCTTTTTTTTTTTTTCCGCTTTTCTTTTTCTTTTTTTTTCTTTTTTCTTCTTCTCGCGAATAGGCCAACTTAGGACCACGCGTTCATACATCCTGCATTTTACCGTGGCTCAGTATCATATATCGCGGTAGCAGGTGCATGTAATTCACTCTCAATTGGGGGGATCAGTATTTTTACTGAATCCGATAAAAAAAATAATTAATTTAATAAATAATTTCAATTGTTGAAATAGGCTGGGTCATTAAAATACATTCATCTAGAAATAACATTCAAAGATGATGACAATTAATAGTTTTATCAATTGTTTCATTAATTTCATTTTAATAAGTTGTGGCTTCATTTAAGTTCTTTTTCACCAAATATGCAGTTTGTAAACCTTTTTAAGATTTATAGGTTGTATTATTGTAGAACAAAAAATCATGAAATTTCTGTCCCTAAGTATTTTGACTAAGAATTTCATTTTTTTATGTCTCAAAATATTATAATTTAATCCTTTGAAGTATTGCCAGAAAAAATATACAAAGAAGTTTTGGACATTTAAAAATGAAATATGTAAATAAATTGTAACCAAATGAATTTTTGTTTTTCAAAATATAATGACATCTTAAAAACTGTTCAATATGATTTCAAAATCAATTGGTGTAGTTCATATTATTTAATATTATGTAAAATTATATTATTTTTTTAATACTATGTAGAAAAAAGAACTGGTCAAAATTTATTTTCTGGTCAGAATATTTTTTATTTGCACTGATACAAATGTAACACTTTCAAAAAAATTTCAAACTGTTTAAATAATCAAATATATTAATAGTGATATTTAAATGAAAAATGTCATTTTTCTCCAGGGGCACTTTTAATGTAGTCTCTTCTCTTACTCCGCAATTCATGAAATTAACATATTCTAGTAGTGAGTAATTAAGAACAGTTTCATTTTCTGAATAAATTTAAATGCTGTGCATTTTTGAAATATATTATATAGATATCTATAATCTCTAATTTGGATATTAGTATAATATGATGTGGTTATCCTTTGATGAATACAATGTTTTGGTTAACATTTTCAAATACATTTTTATGCATTTGCAAATAATGCATCTGTATCAGAATAAGAGAATATATTAATTTGATTCTGACAACATGTGCAAGGAATGGTGGAATAGCTTTTGCAAGTGTTGCCAATTTGACAGCACTTCTTCCCATTCGTCACTCAGTTTATACAGTGATTCAATTTCAACTTTTTCTAAACATAATTCCAAATTTCTTCTATAAATTTCTTGTAAGAATATATATAGTGAAATACATTTATAAAGATGGTGTTAGACCAATTGTCACTATTAACTCTGAATTTTCGAAAGTTTTTTCAATTTTTTTGCCGTCTTCTTAAAACTACAATATTAAAGACAAAGATTTTTTTCTTCAAATGGAATTTGTTCTTCATAATTAGTGCTTTAAATAATATCTTGTACATTTTTTGAAAATAGTAGTTTTATCAAAATTTTATGCAAAATGTAGCCAACATTAAAAAAGAGATTTTGTCAAAAACTGCTCCAATTTCTTTCTTCTAACCTTATGTACGGGTAGTGATAAATGCATTGTATAAAATGACATAAATGACATTTTTCTGTATGCTTTTGCTTTTTAAAAAATTACGCAAGCATAATTATTTTGACATCTCTCATGTCCTTAATATTTACATTACCATTTATTAGCATAAATTATTGTATTTTTTAAGTACAAGCACAAACCAAGGAATTCTTTTCTATCCTTACCCTATGGTACAAGTGCTTCAAATGATGTCTTGTAAAGTTACTCGAAGACTCCAAAATTTCTTGTGAAAATAAGCTCGAAATTCCGCATTTATAGAAACGCTCAAACGCGATTTCTCGAAAATGGCTTAAAATTGTTTCTTTAGATTTGTTGTCCAGAGAGTGCTAAATGAACTGAACAACGTGAACTAAATGCCGCTTCGATGACTTCTTAGGTTCAAAAATTAAACGAAAACAACAACAAACAACTCTCAAGTCAATATTGTCATTACAGCCATTTCTTACCCATTTTTGTATTTGTGAGTACAATTGTTTCAAATAATTTATTTTGAAGTTTTTCGAAAAATCGAAACTTTGGGGTAAAAACGAGCTTCAAAATGGCAATT
The DNA here is from genome assembly GCA_038098605.1 of Gryllus longicercus. NCBI lineage: Eukaryota > Metazoa > Arthropoda > Insecta > Orthoptera > Gryllidae > Gryllus > Gryllus longicercus. The sequence continues at coordinate 451,059 of JAZDUA010000650.1, read as the reverse complement.
TTCCGAAAACCTCGAATTTTCCAAAACGATATTTTATTAAAAACAGCTCCAAACTTTCCAATGAAGTCCCCATGTAGGACCATATTTTGCCCTTCTATAATATTCTTGAACTTATATTTAAATTCTACACGAATTCGGAAAAGTAAGAAAAAATATTCTTTGTGCGCAGCTGAGAAGAACGAGGGGCAAGGATTGAACATACTGAAGAGACAAAGCAACTAACTGGTACAATAAAATCTAAGCTTTTCTATAGCACTTCTAATTACTTTCTCGTACGTACTCGTATAAGAGTATACACGTAGTTAATATACGTAGTACAGTGCAAGTTATGTAATGCTGGAGAAAATTGATGTCGAGATTTCAACGGATATACAAAATTGGCGTCCTTTGATACCGAGAAAGTGTTGGTTTTTGTTTCCAAAACCATCCATGTGGTCATCTGTGAACAAAACTAGCGCCCAAACTATTCATAGGATTGATTTTCCCAAAATGAATATTCCCCAGTCGATCTAGTTCGACTGGAAGCTCTGCAATTTTGAAAAACATTCTTTAAATTTTAGGGGTACTTTATGGGAAGACCCAGGAACATTTTCAATATTTCCTTAAAAACAGACCCATTTTTTCTTTCTTTTCTTTTGTAAGAATAGAATAAAGTACCCTTATAAAGATGGTACGATTTTCAATGTTAATTCCGAATTTCTGAAAATTGCAAAAGTCTGAAATTTCTTCAGCGTTTTCCAATTAGAGATAGAGATTTTTCCTTCAAGTGAAATTTTTTCTCCGTAATTAGTTACTTTCTTTGAGATCATGCATATGTTTTGAAAATTTTAGTCGTTTTTGCGCAATATTGAGTGAATTTGGGGAAATATTAAAATAATTCAAAAACAAGAATTTCTCAAAAACAACTCCGATTTTAAAAAAACCTTTTGATGGGGATAGTGCTCAATCCACTGTATAAAATGACATAAACGCGATTTTACTCTATTCGCCCTCCCTCAAAAAAATTACAAGAATGTAATGAAACAAAATTGTCTGCTCTGTCACGTCGTTAATATTTACATTGCAGGCAGTTTGCACACATTATTGCATTTATGAGTACATGTTCATGTCTTATGAAGTTTGTCGAAATCTCATTACGTGAAAATCAACTCAAAATTCTACATTTTCAGAAACGTTAAAACTCCACTTTCTCGAAAACGACTCCAAGTTTTGTCCTTTAAGTTTTTGAACGGATAGTGCAAAACGGACTGAATAACAATATATAAATGTCACTTTAATACATGACTTCCATTATTTCTTCACTTTGATATATGTCAAAGTGGCATTTACTACAGAACTGATTTTTCTTACAGATTTAATTTAAGGAAATATTACAATTTAATTAGTACTGAAATGTATTTTTTTTAAATATCTCTTATGCTGCGAATATTTACATTACTGCAGCTATTTGTATACATTATTGCATTTGGGATAACAAATGCTTCAAATAATTTCTTGTGAAATTTCTCGAAAAAGCAAACGTTTTGTATGAAAATGAGCTTCAAAAATATGCATTTTCAGAAACGCTTAAACCCCATTTTCTAGAAAACGGATTCCAAATTTGTCAATGAAAAATGGACAAGATATCACTCTTCTGTAATATTCTGGAAGTCATACTTCAGTTCTACCATTAGCAGATCAAAAAAAATGTAGTTTGTATGACGATAGATGTCAGCTGGGAAGAGGATGGGGCAAAACCTAAAAGCTTGGTTCGTTTTGTGACAGAGAGATGCGTCGTGCGGGTTGCATTCACAAGGCCGGTGCTCAACATACCTCACTGTTTTGCACCGATTTTAAATTTTTGACAACATTAAAAACAAATTACTTAAAAATATATTGATAAAATTCATTCTTATAATATGAATAATAGCTTAAAATAAGGTTATTTGTTTAGTTTTAATTTATTTAACATCAAAAAATTTAAAATATGGAGTGTGTCGTTCTATGAGGAAGAAGTGCAAACTGTGCATGTTTTCTCTGGAAACCCTATCTTATTAATAATTCAGCTAATGTAGCTGTATGCTATATTATCTGAATTATTTATTTCAGACAGCAACGAATATTTTGGCAAAATTTCAAAATAATATACGTAATACTAGGGATAAACCGTCAAAAGTAACTGGACAAAATCAAGTTCCCATGTTAATAATGCATTATAATGAATAGAAAAACTCATATTAATTTATTTAATATTAAATTTAAGTTTATTATTTCAAAATTTTATTAAATAACTGGGGTTCACGGACGTCTAGGTAGTTGTGAAGCAATTTTAGGGTGATCCTGAAGGGGTGAGTTGAAAGTTTTGACCGTGTACGATTGTTACCTCGTCTCATGGAGGAATTTAATCTAGTTCCTCTGACATTTGTTATAGTCGTTTAGGCACATTGTGTTGTCGGAATACAACTGCGTGTGTATTGAAGATTTGGCCCCCTGCAGGGAAATATATCACACTCATATTCATCAATATAAACTAATACTAATAATTTTTGCATTTTCTGTTGCATGTTTTGAAACCACCCTAAACGGGTTGTTGGGTATGAAGGACGGACCCAGCCCAGGCGCAAATTTATGAATACTTTTTTCTCTCTTTTTTTCCTTTCTTCCTTTTTTTATTATTGATTTTAACTTAAGTCTTCTTACACTACCATCTATAAAATTAATTAGCATTCCATGATATGTAATAGTAATAATAATAATAATTATTATTATTATATAAATATCAATGTTATATATGTTAATATTATAATATTTATATTATATAATATTATTATTATTAATATTATATAATAGAAATGAAATTATTATTATTATTATTATTATTATTATTATTATTATTATTATTATTTATTATTATTATTATTTATTATTATTATTATTATTATTATTATTATTATTATTATTTCGTTTCTATTACACCAGATTTACAATCGCAGGGACGCCGGAAATTATGTTTTATTATACTAGAATCGTTCCCGTTTGATAAAAAACACAGAGTAATGGTGCATTTCTTACGCATAATCATGGTGCATTTCTTACACCGTGAAAAAAATATTTGCAACTAGCGGACCCCGGCAGACGTTCTGCCCTCCATCTCTCTATTTCTCCTTCCCTCCCCCTATCTCTGTCTCTCTCACTGTCCCTGTCCCTCTGTCTCCCTCACTGTCCCTGTCCTTCTCTGTCTCCGACTCTCTCTGTCTGTGTGTCTCTCTCCCTGCGTCTAGGTCTGCCTCTTGTCTCCCTCTCTCCCGGGTGTTATTTCACAATCGCAGGGGAAGAGACACTTAATACTTCAGGGTGCTGCGGGCTAAAATCATCATCAACCCGCGTCTACGTGCGCAGACACATTCCCATCGTACTATGCCTATATTCTTCCCACAAGTGCATGCAATAAGTAGGCAAGTTTATCGCAAGCGGATGAACAGTATGGCAGCGCATTATGTAGGAACCAACGAACAAACAAAAAAATGTCTTTTATATATAAGATCATAAAGGAGCTACAGATTTTGACTCATCCCTTATCATGTCCCAAGTGAAGGAATGTGAACATGGAGAACGATTATTTAAATAATTATATTCCCCTCTGCCCTCAAGAGGCTAGTCAAAATATACATTTTTGTAATTTGTGAAAAAACAAAAGTACGGCAAAATGGCGTTTATATGATCTAATAAAGTACATTTAACACTATACCTACCAACAGTTTAACAGAAAAAATGGAGCAGTTTTCAAGGAAATCTTTTTTTATTTTTTTTTAATTGCACATATTGCACGCAATATTGCGCGAATACTACTAAAAGTTTTAAAAATCTACATGATCTCAATAAAATAACAAAAATTTGATGTGGACAACAAATTTAATTTGAGAGAAATATCCCTATCTTTAATTTTGTACTTGCAGGAAAATCCAAACTTTTGCAACTTTCGAAAATTCAGATTTAACCGTTTAAATCTCTTGTATTGTATTATGCCACCTTTATACTGATGTTTTCTCTATTCTTACAAGAAATTTAAAGAAAAATTTTGTACTCATTTTTGAGAAACTTTTGACAATTCGTGGCGCTTTGTGTTAAGTATCCCCAAATCTTAAAGGATGTTTTTCACAATCTCAAAGCTAGAGTCGAACTAGATCGACCGGGAAATGTCCACTTTGAAAAGAAATCATACGAATTGTTTAGGCGCCAGTAGTGTTCGCAGACAGACGGACGGAACGATTTTGGAGGGGAAAAAAAAAAAAAACCTTTTCCGCCTCAGAAAACCCCAAAACGTGTATTTCCGTTGACATCTCGAAATCAATTTTCTGCAGCATTACATGATTTTCTCTATACTACGCATATTACTCCGTATATGTGTACGTACATGAGAAAGTAACTAGTGGTGCTACAGAATGGGGCAAACTTTCGCGCACTAGTTTGTTTTCAATTCACTTTAGACTAGACTAGCTTTTGTTAATTAGCCCACTATCTTCCTACCTGCTACCTTATCAGCGCTGTATTTATTTGCTTGTTTGTTTATTTACTTCACGTCAGAAACAGCTAAAATCTAAATGTGACGCACTAAGGAGAGAAGTGCACTAGAAGAACTACCTATGCACCTTTTCTTAAATTCTGGGTTGTCTACTCTAACCCACATGCAAGTTGAATAGTGAATAAAAGTGGAGACGAGCGTTTTTGGCAAATATGTATAAGAAAATATTAGCTGCCATGTAATAAAAACTATTTGCAAAGGAAAAAGAGCTACATATTTTAGCATTTAACCCTCATCGTGCCCTTCGTGAAAGAATCGACCTACTGCCACGAGAACATGGAGAACCTTAGTTTGAATATCTATAGAACTCACTGGACTCTCGAAAACGAGCATAGATAGTGAAGTTACGTTTATGCGCTTAATAGACATAGTAAAACATTCCATTTCCAAATTTCATTGAAAAATTTGGACCCCTTCTTGATAAAATGTCGTTCGAGCCTTTCTGAAAATTCCCAATTTTAAGCTCGTTTTCACAGAAAACTTTTGAATATTCTCCATCCTGAGAAACTGCATCAAACATAATTTGAAGCATTTGAACTCACAAATGCAACAATATATAAAAACTCCCATGAGGTAAATATTAACGACGTGATATGTATTTCAAAACAATTACAACTTGCACAATTTTTGAAAAATCTAAAGAATACATCAAAATGGCGTTTTTGTCATGTTAAGTTTATTTAGCACTATATGTACCAAAAGTATAAGGAAAAAAAATGAGCCGTTTTTGAGTAAATCTTTATTTTTCAATTTTATGCAAATTTTATCAATTTCACGCAAATTTATGCAAAAACTTCTCATATTTGAGTAAAAAGGAAATGATCTTATTTAAATTCCTAATTTTAAAGAACATATTTTATATAGAATTCAACCTATATCTTCAATATTGCAATCGTAAGGAGACGCCGAAAAAATGTGTATTTTGCAATTTTCGATCAGTCAAAGAATTCAACGAAAATCGTACTTGCGCCTTTTGTATTGACGTACAAAAAATCGGAAATGTTCGTGAACTCCATGTAAAGCACTCCCAAAACCTTAAATATCCGTTTGAAATGCAAGGGGACGTGTCATCAGCCAAATCGATTGGGGAATAGCAGTTTTGGTGAAAATCGTTCGGTGATTATTTTTAATAGCAGAAGAAGAAATGAGGCAAAGTGTCGAAGAGAAAATTTTACTTTCATATAACCAGAACGATTACAAATGGGGAATTTTACATATTATATCCCGATCTGGTGGGAGATGAAAAAATACTTTAATACGTTAGGATGTCTCTTGATAAATTTGAAGCTTAATTGGACATTTTGGAAAAGTATATAAATAAATATGATGGAAAATATTGTGTATACAATCACATTAAACTCGAGAACAGAATAATAATGGTATTCATTTATTTGGAAACTTAAAAAAGTCGGTATAGACAAGACAAGATTTGCGCAAATAAGGCACAAACATTATTTACATTGATTAATAAACAAATTTATCATTCCAAAATTTAGTATAATTTATCCACTGTTCATAAATGTACCCAGTTTCAGCAAGATTGCATAGCTTCTTGTAAATATCTAGTACTGTGAAGATTAGTCTGACAATTAAATTTGATTTTAGAGTATACTACAGATCAGTTTGAAATATTTTCTTCGTGATCTAAGAGATGCAATCAATTTCCCCTTGATGAAAAAACAAATTCCATTTATTGAAACAATGTAATTTTATAAAAATTAATAAATAAAATTAATAAAAATTAATAAATAAAATTAATAAAAATTAATAAATAAAATTAATAAAAATTAATAAATAAAATTAATAAAAATTAATAATTTTATAAATGTAAGTTTATTGTAAATTTATTGAAAACACAACAATAACCGTTATAAATGGTTCGATTAACAAGTAGTGCTATTGTAGTACTTGTGCTGTAAACTACTGTAGTAAATATGCTGTCAGAATTTCATAGAAGAGCAAACCCTCTTTTTAAAAGGACAATTTCGAGAAAAAAGTTGGATGCATTTTTTAAAAAGGCTGAAAATTATCCATTTTGATTTAATTTAGAAACGAATACTGAGATTTAGAGTAACTTAATCATAACTTATTCAAAACATTTTTGTCAACAAATGCCTAAAACAAAATATTCATGTATTACCGACTATGTACGAAAATTTCAAGAATATTGGGTGTAATTTTTCAAAAGTCAAAATTTGTAACAAAAATTGCTTTGTTCTAGAGCTAGAATAAAGAAAACTAGTGGTGTTACAACAGCGCATACATTCACGAATTTTTGTAACTTTTGCAATTTTTGAAAATTCAGAGTTTTTAACGAAAATGGAACACGTTCGTTGTCATCGTCTGTATAAACGTACTTTGCTCTATCCGAGGAAAAAAGAAAACTAGTGGTGCTACGACACAACACATTTTCTTGTATTATTTCTAAATTCGAAAATTCTGAGAGTTCAACACGACACGTGCCATTATTATAATATCCCTTCTTCTATCCTTGAAAAAAAATTGGAGTTGTTCTAAATTACATGAAAACTACTCATTTTTTCGAAAATTTGAAATGGATTTATTTAAAGATCCGTCTTGAATGAATAGATTTCATAAAGAAAATATATCTCTAGCTTCAATATTAAAGTTGTAGGAAGAAATTGCACTTTTGCAATTTAAAAAAAAATCTGAGACTTCACCGACCATGAGACCTGCATCATTCTCTTAAGCGTCCTTTACGCTAACTAAAGACAAATGAGAAAAAAAATTGGAGTCATTTGTGAGAAAATTTTGAAAATGTTTTTGATGTTCCATGTAAAGTACCCTCAAAAATCAAAATGCCCTTTTGAAACTCCGAAAGTCTCGAGTTCATTCAGATCAATTGGGGAATATAAATTATGAAGAAAATCGGCTGAACGGTTAGGCACTAGAGTTGGGCTAGCGCGTAAACGGTAGCTAGGGTTACAGACAAACGTTTTGTCATTAATCGATTTTTCGGTATCAAAGACCCATAAAACATGGACTCGTCTTTCATATATTCAGCGCATTCTTTCTCGCACTATTCAAAAGTGCACCTTTCGACAATTCAGAAATTTCAACAAAAATGAGACTTGCACCATTTTTGGGCGTCCTTTAGGGCTATCTTAGAAAATAATTAAAGAAAAAAATTGGGCAGCTTTTGAGTTTAAAAAAATCACTACTTTCAAGCAAAAATTACACGAAAACTACTATTTAAAAAAAATGTATGTGACCTAATTTAAAGATCTAAGTTTTAGAACAGATTTAATTTAAATCTCTATCAGCAATATTGTACTTTTGCAATTTTCGGAAATTCAGGGCGTTTGATTTTGCAATTTCCGCCGGTTGCGAAAATGGGATCAGCACATTTTTTTAGTGTCCTTTGCTACATACGAGAAAAACTGTTTTTGAGAAAATAATAAATTGTTTAAAAACTGCATATATTTCTCTCAAGATTACGTGAAAGCTACTCACATTTTCGAAAAATCGACCATCTTTCAAGATCTGTCTTTGAACAAGAATTTATTAAGAAAATATCTCCATATCAATTTTGTAGTTGTAAGTCACCGAAAAAATTTTAACTTTTACAATTTTCGAAAAATTAGGGATATTAACGAATACGAGATTTGCACCGTTCTTTTAAGCCTTCTGCTTTCGAGGTCAAAGTTTCATAAAAAATGGATCCATCTTTTGAGAAAATTTCGAAAATGATGCTGCTTTATGTAAATAACCCCAAAAATTGAAATATCCGTTTCAAACTCGCAGGGTCTCGAGTTCCTTCAGATCGATCAGAAAATATCAATTTTGAAGAAAATTATCTGAATGGTTTAGGCGCTAGCTTGGATCACTTATAGACGTTTTGACTTTAATGGATTTATCGATATCAAGGGCCCATAATACCTATCCAATACACGAACCAAAAACCGTGCATTCAACCTATAATCAACCTATGTATTGAACCTATCAGACGTAGTAATTTACTACATACTTACTTCCTCTAACACATTTAAACAGAGCACGTATTTTGGTTAAATTTATCCAAGATTTATCTTCTTTTTAGTTATCAGGGTCCAACAATAAGAGGTCTTTCTGTTAAAAAATCCACCATTTCCTCGGCAGCATTAGAATAATTTCTCTTTACTTTCGGAGGAGGTCAGAAGGCAAACAATACTTTTTGAAGGGCGTGGTAGTTGTATTCCTTTGAGGCTCCTTTATAGAACTAAGCGGTTAGTTCGTAGTGTTGGTCCATGCGACGAAATGGTTACACGAAAACTGTTCTTATTTTCAAAAAGTGTACAGGACTTTATTTAAAATTCTAATTTTTCAAAACATACTTCATTAAGGAAAAAATCTGTCATCAATATTACAGAGTTGTAACATTGTTTTTGGAGTTTTTGAAAATATAGTTCGCCGAAAACGGGTCCATTTTTAAAGTATACTTTGCTCTATCCACGAAAACAAAATATAATAAAAAACATTGAGAGCCGTTTTTGAGAATTTTAAACTACTTTTATTTTCCAAAATCGTATCTATTGAAAGATGTCTTGGAAGAACAGATTTCATTATTCGGTAAACCATCTGTCTTCAATATAGTACTTGTAGGAAAACGTCAAAAAACAATTGAACTTTCGCAATCTTCGGAAATTTACAAGTTTAACGAAATTAAAATCAGTGCCATTTGTTTGAGCGGCATGTGCTAAAAAATAATTAAGGTAAGTATTACTTTGTAAATGAAAATGCATTATTATTTTGGATCATTAATGCTTTTTCTGAATATTTGTCGATTTTTAGTAACGTCAAAATATCCTCATTTGTTCCACGGTAAGTGATACAGTATAGATTATTTGAAGTATGAAATATGTTTCATATTGTAGAAAAATGTACAGATCTTTGTTTCAACAATATTTAGTACGTTTAAGTATCTATTCTTTGTTTAAACAAAACCTCAACATTACATTATTGTTTAGACAAAACTGATTCAAAACTGGGTTTTAACACACGTCGCCATATAACAAAGCAATACGCGAATGTGGCGGGTGAGAACCCTTGTTTTTCCAGAGCTCTAATTGCCCGAAAAATACTCATATTTGCAAAATATTGTACATTTATTATTGAGAGATCTAAGTTTGAAGAATACGTTCCATTCAGAAAAATCTCTATCTTAAATAATGCAGTTGTGGGAGGGTGACAAAAATTTCAGAGGTTTTACTGAAAATCAGACCTGCGGCATTTAACAAACGTAGTTTGTTCTATCCGAGACCTCACCATCCCTTAAAAAGGATACATTTTAAGAAAATGTAGGGGCTTCATGTAGAGACCCCCTCCCCCCAAAATTAAAATATCTATTTTAATGTCGCCTTGCGGCCAAGTCGATCGAAGAATATCCGCAATCCTGAGAAAGGTTTAGGTGCTCACGTTGTCCGGAGACGGACGGTCCGATAGAAGTTTTTGAAAACAAACTTTTTCGGTTTCAGAACTCACATTTCCCTTAATATTCTGATGTCCTGTTTTCCCTTTATCCTGATGTAGATGACTCGCAACACTAGAATACTTTGTGTGTATGTGAACTTTTACATCATTAAAAAAAATTTTTTTTCGAGACTTTTTTCAAAATTTTGGAACACGCCGACAATTTTTTCTGAACTTTCCAATTTCTTATATTGCGATTTTATTCACCCCATCAATTCGTGTTAGGCAATAATTTTTAACAGTTTAATATGTTATCATACACAAGAGCTCACGAAGGTATATTAAAGTAATTTGAAATTTAATTATATCAAATTTTAAAAAATCATGAAAAATTAATCCCTTCATTGATAACAAAAATTGATGAACAAACAAAAAACAACTTAAAACAAAAACATTTACACTAAATACTTGATGATGGTATGAAAGATATGAATGGTGAAAAGGTCATTTTATTTTGCAAGTAGGAAAAGTTGCAACCCAAGGCCCAATAGACTGAGAAGAAACCTACAAGAAAAATAAAATCAATTCTACAATGTGTTTCTTACACTATTTTTAAACAGTAAACAGTAAACAGTAAACTTAAAATTTTCATTTTAAGTATACAAATCACAGAATAATTCATTAATGGTCAGTAGTAGCTGATGCGGTCAGATGAAAGTATTTTGTTTTCTTTTTACATTTTCAGATTTATACATAGCATTTTTTGCATTCATAAATACGTAAAATTCAGAACTGGATTTTCTTGACATTCACAAGAGCTGCATTTCTAACTAGATTTCTGCTTCTAAAATATTTCTAAATCCTGAAAATTGCAAATTTACATGAAATTGACAATGATTTTTTACACAAAAAAGGATTGGCAATCTTCAGGTGATATGAGGATTTTTGTTATGACTTTCCTGACTTCATATTCCAATAATTCATTTCTTCTTTGATATTACTTCCATTATAAATAGAAAAGGAAAAGAAAATCATGACTGCTACTCATTTCCATAGAAAATCATACTTCTATTTCTTATATTAGCTGTAAGCTGATCCCACTAGCAAAACTTGTTAATTTAATTAGAATCTATATAACTTTTTAAGTAGAGTTCAAGCGCCTGAAGATTTTCAGACATGTTTATTTCGTTATTTAATGTTAGAAAACAAGTTAAAAACTGAATGTGTTTGTGTTGTATGTTATGCTAATGAATGCATATGGTAATCTTAATTAATTAGGTATGTCCTTTAACAAAATTGTACCATACTTTTGTTTCAATCTATTTTTACTACAAAAAATTATAAGAAAGTGAATTGCATTAATATGGTAATGGAAATGTCTATGGACATTTTTAATAATAGCTAGAAACTATTTTCACCAATGATTAGGTACCTGGCGAAAAATGTTAAAAGATTAATATGATGAAGAAAAAAAAATGTTCCAATTCAGAGAGTTTCTCAAAGATTAAGTCATTAACATTTCAAGACATTCATTTAGCAGAAATATTTAATTCAGACTTATTAAAATAAATGTAAGAAGAGCTAATTATTATATAAATTTTTTGAAATGTTAATAAAAAAATAATAAATTAACTTCTTTGAAAGATAATTTTATGTTAGGCACTCAAAATTATGTGTATTTCCATAACCACAAGTGAAATGTTGAGCTTCATTAAGTTTTAAATACGACAAACCAGATTAAAAAATTTGTCATGGTAGATGTTCTGTACAGCAATGGAACCTTTTCCCAAGTTTTCAAATGGTTGCTTATTCTTTAGCAACTCAACCACTTTTCTATGTGATCTGGCGTCTTTGTAATTAGTACTAAATGTTAAGAGAGCATCCCAGCCTACTGGCAGACAATAGAGGTTGGGGACCCAATTAGAGATCAGTCTCATACTATAAAATGATCCCTCAACCATGAGTAATTAATACAAATGCAGACTAAACATACATTAAGGGTCCCCCATTAATATTTTATACAAAGTTTTATATTAGTTCATAAGGTTAAAAATATTTTAATGTTAATGTTTAAAGGGGTATGGGTTATAGTTTTTTTTCATATTAATTTTAAATACATGGTATGTAAATGTTTTTAGGGAGTCCCATAGTTTAGTCATTCTTAGAGCCCCTTTAAATATTAATGCAGCCCTATCTTCAACCATATCTGTAGATAGAATTATAACCAAATGGGAGGTGCTTAGCTCTTGATTAAGAATAAGAAACCGGTCTTCAAAACAAATTTTGAAATTAAGTAGAATTACAGATCATATGCATCTCTGAACTTTTGACAAAATATTGCTGTGCATTACACATTTTACCTGAATGTGAACATTTAAAAGTTTGTAATTGTTTTGATATAAATGAATGAGCAACAAAGTTCATTGATTTATTATAATTAAGAGTCCAGAAGTCCAGGCAGTACAATAGGTAGGCAAAAAGGCTTTTATTTTTATGTTAAAAGCTTACATATATAGAGACAAGAGGCAGGCATTCATTCTTCTAAAATAAGGATGAAAAAAGGCTTTTAATCTAGCTACAGTGATGATGCTAAAAGGAATATAAATCATGAAATATTAGATTTAAAAGGAATTATAGTAAAAAATTAATAATTAAAATGATTCGTATTTTATTCTAACTCTAAAATTAATGTATATGATTATCTTTTCTGCAATCTTGATTCCACATACCAGTCGGTATGGCGGCTATAAATTTGTTTTATTCACGATGCAGTCTCTTTGAAATTATATTGTGGACTCTCTTTTGAATCTTGAAGAGGCATCAGTCAAAATGGAATTATATTTTTCATTCTTTGCTCTGCATAATTCCAGTAGAAGGCTAAATCATACGCAGAGAGCTGTCCTCAAAAGGGATAAAAAGTCATACTCAAAAGTAAGATGGGATTCCTTTGGAGCAAACAAAGTCTGGCAGCATCAATGAAAAAATAAAATAAAATACCTTGACATTTTTCATGTAGATTATTACAAGTAGATCAATTAATTTTACATTAGAAATCTTGACATTCTTTTTCATTGAGATTTTTAATTAACCTCTGCTTCCATAGAAAGACAAAACAAGACTGTGCCTTCATGTTGTCTAGACTTGCAGGTAAATTCAGTTTGATTGAGATTGGTATCAGGAGAAAAAAGCATAATAAAGACATAATAGACAGAAAAAGGCAAAAATAAGACATAATGGCAAAAATAGGGAAAATAAAAAAGTACTAAAATAACCTCAGAAGTGCAATTAAGTGATTTCTATTGTTAAAAGTTGCGAAACAGTAACAATAATAAAAAGGCATTTTGCCAAACTTCCAGACTCTAATTATAATGAAGGTATAATTCAGGTAATTACCTGTATGTTTTGGGTGATATATTTTGGAAGTTACTGTATTTGAATGAACAAAGTTTGATATTACTAGGGTAAATTATAAACAAGATTTTTCTGCTTTGATGTGGGAATCACATAAAGCAAACAGATATCTATCCATGTAATTAATAAATTTAAAAGGATAGCAACTATTGTGTTTCATGTTACTTATTCAAGCTTACATATTTGATGAAAATTGTTTTAATGAATGTGGTCAGATGTTTATACAATAAAAAGCTCAGAAGACATTAAAATAGGTGTAGTTCTAATTAAAGGTTCTTAGAAAAATTATACGAAAATGTCTCACAAGCTTCTAAATTAAGAATATTAATGGTTTTAATATTAGAATCAAATAATCATATTGTGATATAATACAAAATTGACTCACTAATATTCTTATTCTGATCAATCTGAACTGTGCCTATTGCTCCCACATACGGAAATATCTACTGACCTTTGATAAACAGTAAATAATTGAATATTTACACCTTAATTATGAAATCATCAAGGACAAATCCAATTTTGACTAAAGCTACTTTGTATAAATCTTTTGATAAAACTATAAATACTCTTTAAGGAGACTCATAAATCTTTTGTAAATATATTGCAAGTTTGATTTAGAAATGTTCTATACCAAAGTTAGAAAATATATTAAACAAATTAAAATAAAATATAATAATTTAGAAAAACAAATTAGTAGTAAGAAAATTTTCCTCTACAGAATTTCAAATGTTTTCAATGAATAGGTGGGGTAAATTTATCTAATAAATATCATGTTTCTGATATTAGAGGAAAAAGAAGACAAGAGTGTTAAAATATTGTTTATAATTTTTGATAAAACATTATTGAATATACAATATTTTTCCTGAATTGATTGTTTTGAATTATAAATTATTAAATTTATGAACATAAAACAATGTTCAGTCACTTAGGGAAATAAAATAAAGAATATTAGAATTCCAACAAAATTGTATTGTAAAATTTATGTACCTATTGCCACTTATTGTCTAGAAGAAACTTCTTTCTTGAATAATTAAGTTGGACAGCCTACATATTATACAATAAAAAATTAATTAAATTGTGATAAAAAAAATATAAGAAAAATACACAATTACAAGTAATAAATATATAAAACATTGAGGACAGTACAAATTATACTGGTGTTAAAATATTAATGTCATCAGCATTGAAACTGTTACTCCCACAATACTTTTGTAATATCAACTTGTGGAGATTATCCTTTAGTTTCAAATTGTTTTTAATTTGTTTCTTTATGTTTTTTAAATTTTATTGCCAAGTACATACTATCTAATGATTTAAATTTGAACAATTTCATGGCAGAATTCACAAACACACAAATGTAATAAAATAAACCAAACTAGTTGTAAGAGTAAATTTTTATTATAAGCTGTAATTGCATTTAGTGTCTCTTTATGACATTATAAAACTAACATTATAATGCATTATTGAAATATTAATACTATGTTAAAATTTCATGCTTTTCAAAGATATATTTAAATATAATATAAATATTTATTTAACGATTTTCAACATAACATTTCGAATCATAGAATTCGTGATGTTAAGAACGAAATGTATACATAAGAAAATTTTGGACAAAAATCATTTACGATCGATATCCTAATAAAAAAGTATGCATTTAAGTGACAAAAATTACCTTTTTGTAAATTATATTGAGAAAGTTTGTACAACGCAACTGCAATTGCATAATTTTGTGTATGTAAGATGATTCAACCCTATTGCAATAAAATCATCTGAACCGCGTTTGTATCATCAGTTTCCGCGGGTGTTTTGAATTTAAAGTTTGCAAACCAAATAAATGTTTTCCTTACCTAAGTATTTTTTAGCAAATTTTACAAAGAACAAGTAAACACTTTCTTGAAATATTGCTGTAACTTTCGTTGTTGAGAAACAGTAAAATAAAATCTCTCGACAATGTGTGAATTACCAAAAACAAGAGCGAGTAGAAATCAAGATGGCTCGCATAGCGCAATGTTCGCGCGCATCGTGGAGGGGGAATCTGTGGACATGAAACGTAAAGGCATCGTTGATGGTGGCAGGCAGAGTGGCGGATGGTGGTCGAGTCTGGTTGTCAGGGTGCCCTCGTCCTGCTGCTCACGGTGTGTTGCAAATGTGGTTATTGTAGGACGTTTTTGATGCCAATTTTAGCTTCAGAATCATCTTAATATCACGTATAATCTACTAAAGGTAAGTTGAATGTCTATATTTCTAAGGAAGGTCGGTAATTGTGGTGTTTCTAGTTCTATTTTTCTGAGTCTGGCTGGGACGTAATGTGAAACGTTCAACTGCGCATGCGCGAGTGGAGGGAGTCGGGCGATGTATACAAACTCACGTGCAGGGCAGTGCATTCAATTTTTATTTAATTTCAGTAAAATATGGAGAGAAAAGGTGTTGATTATTGTTTTATAT
This sequence comes from Gryllus longicercus, assembly GCA_038098605.1. NCBI lineage: Eukaryota > Metazoa > Arthropoda > Insecta > Orthoptera > Gryllidae > Gryllus > Gryllus longicercus. Next base: position 435,230 of record JAZDUA010000650.1, on the reverse strand, counting down.
AGTTGACATTTATTTTTAAATTTTTTTTTCTTGGAATTTTAGATTGTACCGTTTTTTTTGAGGTATGTCAAATGTCGTTTGTTAATGACATTACGAAAACACTCCTGAAGTTTAATGAAAACCTTTTATTATTACGCAGATGTCTTCTACTGACGTTCAGAGACCGGTAAAAGTGCACGATCCATGTGTAAAACCAGTGTCACAGGATTCTGAAAAACATGCGAGGAGAGCTACAATTAATTCTGGAATACCTGCTTCAAAGAAAAATAAACATGATGATGGGCGTTTTAAATTTGGAAGGAAACGAGCTCAAAGTTTTACAGCAGGCAATGGAAAATTCTTTATACCATATAAAAAGCGAAAACGTGAAAGCATAGTTCCACCAACCAAATTTTTATTGGGTGGTAACATTTTTGATCCATTGAATCTCAACAGTCTGCAAGATGAGGAGGTCAACAGGTATGTTAGACTCAGTTAAACTGTGTTTAAATTATTACTTGAACATAAAATAATATTTATTATTTTTTTGCGTTTTAAATAATTTTTGTAAGTGCTGAAATACTGTGTGTTTTATACATTTATCATTGAGAATGATACGTTACTGAATACATTTTAATGATGTGCTTAAATGTTATTTTTCTCAGGGCAATGAATGCAGTAACTCCAAAATCATCTCCTCTTCCAACACCAAAGCATAGAAGAGGAGAAGTGGAAGTCATAATTCCTCCAAATATTAATGATCCTTTAAATTTGATTGATTGTGATGATGATGCTAAATATGAAGAACAGCTTGTATCACCTACAAAGAAAAAAAGTAAAAAGAAAAAGAAGAAGAGGAATTCTGCTTCTTCATCCAAAGATGACAGCTTAGAAGTGGCAGTAACTAGTAACAATACTGATCAAACTGTTTCATCCACCAAACCCGAAGAAAATGAATCAGAAGTTCCAACAAGTACAAATGTGGAAGTCACCTCCTTGGAAACACAAGATCAGTCTGCCGCAAAAGGCAAAGAAGTAAGAGATATTCGTAAAGAATTAGATTTGCCTTTGAAAGATGATGAAAAGAAGCTTCGCAAGTCACTGGATGAAAAGGACGCCAATAAGCATGAAAAGAAAAATAGGAAGTTTGACTTGAAAGATAAAATTGTTAGTCCTGTTATTCCACAGCCTGGGGCATGGAAAAGGCAGCCACATGGTCATCGAGGTGGAGGTAACATGGGACATGGTGCAGGTGATGGCAGATTCAACAGGTTTAGACCAGGAGGACGACACCGTCCTAAAATTCCTGGTCTTAACATAGCACAAACTCCGAAGTTCCAAGAGAAAAATGTAAAATTCCAATACGGCAACTACAATAGGTAAGCATTTTTTAAAGTAATTTTTAATATTATTTTGTTTATATTGTTTCTAAGATTTTTCTCTGTTTTTAGGTATTATGGTTATAGGAATCCTGCTCATGAATTAGATCCAAGACTCAAATACTTTTTACAGAGGAGAGAAATATTTTATGATAAAGATGTTTTGGATATTGGATGCAATATTGGACATGTGACACTAACGATTGCTCGAGACTTTGGAGCCAAGAGTGTCGTGGGATTGGATATTGATCGTTCATTGGTGGATATCGCTCGTGTAAATGTTAGGCACTATGTTAACTATGCTGATTCTCCATCGAATGAGGGTGCTTCTGCAAAATTCTTTCCCATTTCAATGCCTATTTTGTATGGTCCAGTCGATATACCTGGCATCACAAAATCAGATAGTCCATCAGGGCACAAGAAATTCCCTCATAATGTGTCATTTGTGCAGGTGAGTTATTTTCATTACTGAAGTAAATGCTGAGAACTTTAATACAATAAATTTATAATTATGAAACATAAGTATAGTTATATCAAATCTAATATTCAACACCAGCTTCTTCTAAGAATAAATGTACATGTTTATATTTTGCTGCTGAGGAAAGATAGTTTAGAAATGAAATAATTTTGTGTTGCGCAAGTTTTTTGATGGAACTTTACTTATCATTGTCTTTTATTTCAGGGTAATTATGTTTTGGAATCTGATGTATTATTGCAAACAGAGCAACCTCAGTTTGATGTCATACTTGCTTTAAGCATAACAAAGTGGATCCACTTAAATTGGGGAGATGCAGGTCTAAAACGAGCCTTTAAACGCATGTTTATTCAATTGAGACCTGGCGGTAAATTGATTCTTGAGGCACAAGCGTGGGATTCTTACAAGAAAAAGAAGAAACTTACTGTGAGTAATAATTTATTATTTGAAAATTTTAAAAATAAAATATCCTTTTCTTAATTTTTATTTTTTAATTAAAACCTGTAAATTACAATGCACTTATTGTTTTCAGGAAACAATTTTTAAGAATTACAACAGCATTGAGTTCTTGCCAGATAAATTCACACAATATCTATTATCATCTGAAGTTGGATTCAGCAAGTGTGAAGTGATCGGATTGCCGTTTCATCAGTCTCGGGGATTTCAGAGGCCGATTCAACTTTTTACAAAAGGTGAATCTCCGTCGCACTCTATCATGAGCACCAACAATACACCTTGTTACACATCTGCTACTAATGTGACACGAGTTCCTGTGTACACTAGTGTAGTGGGCTCAAGCAGGGAAACAGATTCGGGCAGTGCTACACCTGCTCCAGTGGACACTGGCAATGCATCCTCCGCTGCTTTGGTGGGATCATCACTGAACCAGCAGATCCCTGTGTACATCCCAATGGAAATTCCAGAGCAAACTGGCAGTTCGGAAGAGTCCGGAAGTAAGACTTCTGATGAAAATGCAAGTAAGGAAGTAGCCCAAATGGATAACGTTCCAATGAAAGAAGTTTCTGCGAATGATAGAGGGAGGTCTGCTGAGTTATCTAGGGAAGAGGTGGCTGAAGAAGCAAAATGTGCAGTGAAGGAAGAGAGGCCCATAAAAGAAAGAGAAACCCCTGATTCCACATCAACGATGGAATGTGAGGATATTGAAGGAGATAGTTTGTTGTTAGAGAAGAAAAATGATCAAAAAATTGTTGTAGAAAGTGAAATAAAGGAAGAAATTACAAAGAGCCATGAAAAAAGTAATGAAAACACCTGTAAAGAGATCAATACACCGGTAGAGAGTGATATTCTGAATGAAGGTTCTTTAGACAGTAAAATAAACGGTGAGAAAATACAAAAGGAAGCAGAAAATGAACTTTCAAAACTAGACACTGTCGACAAAACAAATGACACAGCCAGTTAATCTGCTTTATATCAAAATCTGGAGTAACTGGAATACGTAAAATGTTGTGAAGATAAGAATTATGTTAAGTTGCACTTTGTGCGATAACATGTATTTTTAATTTTAAGACTGAGAATGATTTTTTGTTTATAAACAGATGTTTTTCAGTGCATTGTACAAGTATGTAAGATAAAGCATTAAATGTTTTAATGCACATTGTAACATTGGAGATGTTTCGTTGTATGATAATGTATTACAGTAAAGCTGTAGTAAATGTTCCCACTCTTCTAGGAAGGGTTTTAAATCACGAAGTAGAAAGCACAAATTAATGTTCTTTTTGCCTTATTTTAAAGCTTATCTACCACTTCTGAAATGTATATTATATTGCACAGTGTTGATAGAAAATATACTCTATTGCTATTTCTTTGAGAAATGTAACATTTTTCTTGTTCCTTCCGTTGTTATTAATATTTCAACTGTCCCTATCCACTTGCTTCGTACATTCAGGTACTGAACTTTTTCCTGCATTTTGTAGAAAGGGGTCAATATTTTAAAGCATTCCATGATGTATAGTATGATGTATAGCATTATTCTATAAGGGAATTAATTCCATGTTGAATGGAATTGGATTTCCAATGTGGCAAATTAATGAATAGCTTATGGCCGCTCTTGCAATTTTTTATTAGAAAAAATAATTTATTTTGCTTGATGTATTTCTTGTTACATATTATGTTATTGTTGATATATTGTAATACCAACTACCCAATGCAATCTATGAAACATGGGTATGTTTTCAGTAATTGTTTGTATAATGTTGTATTGATAAAGACGTCGTGTTATCACAAACTATAATTTTTTATTGAAGTCATATCGCATTCCTTTTAATACCAGTTGAAGTTGAACTTGAAAGTTAGCAGTGTCCTTATTATATTTTGAGACTATTTGAGGTTCAGAATATAATGCTGTAATTTTGTTTAGTCATTTTAATTGATTCTTATGTATTAGTAATGATTTCACTGAAAGTTGCAATCAAACTAATTTTCCTTTTGAAGGTACATAAATATCAGAAATTTAAAAGGAATTTTGTTTTCATTATAAATTTAATTTCAAATTTTAAAAATACTTTGATATATTGTTATTTGAAGTCCTTTGATACCTTTGTTTTATGACAAGGTAATGAAACAATTCATTGGGTCTATTATTTTAATAAAATTAATGTGTTGTGAATGTAATGTAAATAAATAAATTATGGTTACTGGTAGTATGAACTACATGATTACTTTATCCATGATAAAATTAGAAGTGGTTAGGAACATGGCTGAAGAAAAAAAAACTTGATGGAAAATTGTTCTGTTTTGTCCACAATCTTTAGTGACCTACATGTTATTAAGAAGTTATACTTTTTTTTTTCTCATTTGGAATAAAGTGAAAAATATTGTGAGACATCACATTATGCTAAAAACAGTTGAATTTAGATCAAGTGGAGAAAAACTGATGGTGTGTAGGAAAACTTTAATATTTGAACTGGTATTGGCCTCATATATTTTCAGATCAATGAAAACCTATCTAAATTCTGAGGCAGACTATTGAAACCTCTTTTAGACCTTTCAGGAAAAAATACTTCATTTCTGTCTACACTGCCATAGTTACCTGCTTTGTATTTTTATTCAACCTGTGTGTTCTTTGTTACAAAATATTTTTAATTACAGGGAATTAAGATGTTCTACAATTTACTTTCAAAGCTTGGAGAATTTTAATTGTAGTAAAGACAATGACAAATTAGAAAATACTTATGCATTTGAAATGCTGTGATGCCATTAGGATACTAACAAAATTTTTGAAATGTTTGAATCAATCTAAAAAGTAGGCCTTCATTTATAATTATAGTTACCAATTTTTCTTTTGAATTCAAATTTATTAAACATCTGAATTAATTTAAAAATAATTGTAGAGAAACAAGTAATAATTAATGCAAATTAGTTTCTCTATAAAAGAAAAAAAAGGTGCATTAGGATGTTTCCGATCGAAATTATAGTCTCTTGAGAAAAGTGTGTACAGATGATCATACAGAGGATGAAATAACAAAGTATAATTTTTAATGGTTTAATTCACATACATTAATAATACATATCTAATTTTAACTGTTCACTACTATGCATAAATTACAAGAACAGAAATATTTTGATGCTTGGAAGTTTGTACACATGGAATGGTAGAGAACATTTTAAATTACAGTTAATTCTTATTTGTGCCTGAGTGGAAAATTTTGTTTCTTGCTCATTCTATAATATACGATGTTACAAATTTAAAAAGGTGTTACATCTATGCAAAGCATACATTTATATACCAAGAAACATTTTAAAATGTGTTTTAAGTTTCAAAATTATTTTACAAAATTTTCTTAATGCTAAATTGTGTCCTAACAAAAATGCAAATTTTTAGATGTTTTTACTTTAATTCTTTGCCTTTGTGTAAATACAATTCTCGTACTCTTTGCACTTAAGCAAGAAGTACAATCAAAGAACATGAAAAAACTGAAAAACCTCAGTACTTACTTGAAAAAATTAAGTAGATTCTTTGTAATTAAGAATTTGCAGGTCAAACTGCACCAGCTTGACAGTACATCTCATAGTATAGTAACTGTGAGAACATTCAAAAATTTTGAAGTAATATTTACACTTAAGAGTTGTGTACTAAAATATCACTCAAATATCATAAAATTCTTTATACACATCCTTGGCAGTTTTAAAATATTTTTATTATTTTCCTGTGGGTTTTTAATTTTATTATAAATATAAACTTTCACATCAGCTACTTGTTTATCAGACATAACTAAATGACTAGTCTAAGGCTATTCTTAAGCAAAATAAGGAAGAATTAATTTTATATTTTGGGACATTTTGTTCAGTTTTCAAAATATGAATGATTGGGTAGAGCTTTCTGCACTTTTCTTTTATTTCTGTTCAGAAAACTTATCTTCAGAATTTGTGAAATATTGCTTGCATTTTCTGCTTTTAAATTTCATAAATACCATTGAGAATGTTTAATTTCTCCCCTGATGGGTTTTTGAATAATTTCGGGGAAATAACTAGTTCTAAATTAAACTATTTGCAGTGATTATCAAACATGAGTCTCGTAGTTCACATGGAAAAAAGATTGATATGAAATATGAACAGTTTATGATAAAATATACTAAATTTCATAGAAAAGTCTATCACAAGAGATGTCCACATTCACACTTTTTACAACATCCATTTTCTGTTGCTTTGCAAATTGAGAAATTCCCGTATGTTTTTTCACTACTAGGTTTTCTGTGATCACAAATCTCTTCACCGTACATGAAGAGTAAGTATTGCACTGGAACATTCTTAACACTGTTGTTATGTTTGATTTTTCCCATTTGCAAACAACAAGCAGGCACTTTGTCTTCCAGAGCCACATCTGAAGCAAACTTGAACTACCAGTAAATGATTTGTTAATCATCAACCACATCCCACAACATAAGTGAAGCATCAGTGCCTCCCACAGTAACCACATTTTTATCATTGAAGAGGAATCTTGCGGCTGCAATTTGTAAACTATACACTTTTTCTTCATTGTACTCAGCCTTAGGACTCAAACAAGGATACCTATAAATAAAATCAAGAAATTCAATATATCTTTTATTGTATTGATAATGGAGGAATGCATATTTAGAGAAGTCACTGACCTGAATAGCCTTAGATACCCATCAGCATCACCTGTTACAAGTAAATCATGAGCTGCAGATCTATTTCCTGTGATGATAAGAGATGTCATTGGGTAATATCGGTTATTCCAAATTCCTGCAAACAAATTATAAATTGCATATGTTCAAATACTCCTTAAATGAATAATAGTTGACAATACACCAGTTCTTTACTCACCTGCTACCAAAAATCCAACTGTTGAGTTGTGCGAGTACCATTTAATATCCTTCATAGCCACTGCACTCTTTTCTGCTTGCAAGGCCTTAACATCCCCTGTGGAAAGGAAAAAAATGTAATATTGGTAGACAGATTTAGTTATATAGTTTGCCATAAGTTGTTTAAGAAACAGTTTCAGAAAAAAAGTTATAATTTTTATTACAGCAAGATCATGCAGTGCAGTAAGAGCTTCAGAGCAAAATTTACCAATTTTCTTAAAAAAAACTTGTTTTAGATAAAAAAAAAACAAATGTATCAAAATTATTTACATCTTCAAAAGCATCTAACTTAATGAGAGAAATAATGTGATGTTGAAAGTTATTCTGAAACATGAATTATGAATATTTTATTGAGGAATGATATATTTATGAAGATTATTTACAATTTTTTATTCTCTCTGACAAATGTTAGAAGTAAAGTATGTCTTATTTAATCAACTGCTTACTATTAAAATTGATGTTTAATTTTTTTAAATAAGGAGCTTTCTAATGGCAAAGTTAGTGTCATTCTTTAACAATACGCACGTCCAGGCAATATAATATGTTTTACATTGGCAATAACAGACCCTATATGTAGACAATAGAGCATATTTTACATTGGCCTTTGCCCGTTCACGTATCGGTACCGCACCCGTGCCCGTTTACGTACCGCAGTCTGTCGGTACAGGTGAGGGGATCACATATCGCGCAGAAGATACAACACGGAACGGAAAAATCAGTTATCTATCCTAAATACGACAATATACATCCTAATAGCTTCTTGGTTCATTATTTAATGGATAATTAACCTTATTTGTTAATTGACCTTAACGTGCTTTTGCAACAAGAGAAAGTGGTTAATCATTTGAATGCCACGCTAGACTGCGAGTAGAATACACATTGTGCCTTTTTATAAGTAGGGAGCGAGTTTTCTTGTAAATACACATTTTTACTCATAGAAGATATTTAATTATTTGGTAGTATTTGCAACACATTCTGAGCGCACTATAGTTATTTATGCTCCAAGTGCGTTAAGGGTTCTAATGATCGAGGGGCGTCCGCGGACAACACCACCTAGACATAAATCTATCTAGGTGGCGTTGCCTCGGGCCACTCGATCCTTGAAAACCTCGGGTAGTTAGTAGCTCCTTCATTACAACCAGTTAACGCCCGAGGTACATACAGGATTTTATTTTGTATCTCCTTTTATTGATTCAGATTTACCTATTTACTAATTAACTAGAAGTAAACTTGACTCTGTTTGTCTTTTTATATTTCCGGGACATGCCGAGTGATCTTCCAACATTCTTGGTAGCGACATGATTTGTGTGTCTGTGCGAGGACGGGAAGATGCGGGGACAAGGAGGAAGGTAAGATCCTCTGCCATCCGTGGCCCGTTAGTTAGGATTCTGCTCTGGCATTCGCATCGGATTGATAGGTGAATCCATGGAAACAACCTATCAGAGCTGCAGGTTGCTAGAATTGTCCACAACATAGTTGTTGAATTTGACCCAGCTACCTCGCTAGAGTCGAAAACCCGCCATCGTCGACCCTCTAACCCTAGAATCCCTTCGTCAACAATGCTCCAGAGGCATATAAACTAACGTGTTCCAGGAAAGTCTCTCCGCGCTGAGCCGAATCGCGGGCTCTTACAAACAAATGCGTTTATGTTCGTAGCAACTGTTTCACTGGGAAACATGTATCATGCTTGTGAGTAGTTGGCAATTTACGTTTTCATTTGTTACACGCTACAATTGGTGGTGCCAATATAATTTCTATTGCTAGCACTCTCACCAGCCGCTGGTGCCACTGCGAAGAGATTGCATGTTGTATTTATGGGGAGTATGGTTTCCGTGTTCGATCCTTTGTTGGCTACGTAGTGGGAATGTTTACATGTCGCTGGAAAACATTGTAAATTTTACGTACGTATTTTATAATTTGTTTTAAATTCGTATTGTTTGACAACTGTTAGAATTCAATTATTTTTGTGGAGGTAGAAAGTTCCTTCAGCTGCTTCGAATCCACTTTAAGGCCACATTTTGTGTTAAAAAAAATTGAAAATGCTCGTATGGGATAATTTTAAGCACTATCATGCAAGTTCATTCTATATTTATATATATTCTGTGTTTTAAACAAATTATTGAATAAATGATTGTTTACATGGACGTTCGTACACATTTTGCGCTTTTTATTTCGGTTCATTTTCTTTACAGTCACTTAATTTTGAAAATATTGTTTAGTTGTAGTTTTTATATGTGTAGTTGAAACATTTTAATTTTTAAATAACTTTGTATGCATTGTTGCTGTGGAAACGATTGGTGTCAAACGTTGTTCAGATACACACATTCAATGTTATAAATCATATTAAAGACCGCGTATGCATAAAAATGTTTTAGTTCTTGTTTAATAGTTTTTACTTTCCCCTATACGTACGGAGTAATACGGATTATATTCGGCGTAATATACAAATACATACTAAAGACAAATTTATGTGATTCTGCGGAAAATCGATTTCAGTATTTCAATGCAAAAAAGTTTTGGAGGTGCCTGATGCCAAAAAATATTTTACTTTCTTGCCTTCCTATGTACTAAAGAATGGCATAAAGCAGCGAATTTCGAACGATAAACTCGCATTGAGGTCCTTGTATTGAAGTATATCGCGTTCCTATTTGTAGTTAATTACTTCCTCCAACACGTGGTGTAGTCAGAATTCACGTTTTGTGAGTTCTTGATAGTACAAATTTTTCGGTATCGAGTTGATACCAAAAAATTGGTTGGTGGAGAAACTTCTGTCTGTTGTTTAGTCTGTCTGTCGTTTAGTCTGTCTGTCGTTTAGTCTGTCTGTCTGTCGTTTAGTCTGTCTGTCTGTCGTTCAGTCTGTCTGTCTGTCGTTTAGTCTGTCTGTCGTTTAGTCTGTCTGTCTGTCGTTTAGTCTGTCTGTCTGTCGTTTAGTCTGTCTGTCTGTCGTTTAGTCTGTCTGTCTGTCGTTTAGTCTGTCTGTCTGTCGTTTAGTCTGTCTGTCTGTCGTTTAGTCTGTCTGTCTGTCTGTCGTTTAGTCTGTCTGTCTGTCTGTCGTTTAGTCTGTCTGTCTGTCTGTCGTTTAGTCTGTCTGTCTGTCTGTCGTTTAGTCTGTCTGTCGTTTAGTCTGTCTGTCTGTCTGTCGTTTAGTCTGTCTGTCTGTCTGTCGTTTAGTCTGTCTGTCGTTTAGTCTGTCTGTCGTTTAGTCTGTCTGTCTGTCGTTTAGTCTGTCTGTCTGTCGTTTAGTCTGTCTGTCTGTCGTTTAGCCTATCTGTCTAGTCTGTCGTTTAGCCTGTCTGTCTAGTCTGTCGTTTAGTCTGTCTGACTAGTCTGTCGTTTAGAATGTCTGACTAGTCTGTCGTTTAGAATGTCTGACTAGTATGTCGTTTAGAATGTCTGACTAGTATGTCTGACTAGTCTGTCGTTTAGTATGTCTGTGTAGTCTGTCGTTTAGTCTGTCTTTTAGTCTTGTCTGTCTGTCTGTCCTTTAGACAGTCGCTCTGTCTGTCTCGTCGTTCATAACAAAGAAAGCTCTCGGCCTTTTGGATTTGCCACTGCGGAACGAGGGATAAAGATCTGACGTTGCCATCAGTGTCCCTGCGGGAAGGAGAAGACGGCCGTGATGCATACACGTCGGCGAGACCCTTCTGTTACGGCATACTGAAAAGCTTCTAGACAGAACAGCCGATTTCATGTTCCAAGTACGAATTCGATTTTGATTGCAGAGGACGTGGGGGGATATCGCTGGGCAACATCTAGCACAGAGGTTCCCAGTGTTAATGTCACTGAATAGCTCTTAAACTTTACAGGGATGGTAAGTTCCAACCATCCTGCAATGCCAGAAACTCAGGGATTTTCTTTTCCCTGAACACAGGTCTCGAAACGTCGAACACAGGAATTTCAATGACCGTATAAAATTATTTGAAAACGGAAACTATGTTGTTGAAATATTATGGTTATCCCAATTGAATCAACATAGTTGGAATCTGTGGAATTTGTGTTCTAAATACTTGTATCAGTACAAGATGAGACCTGTAGTTTGTAGTCTGGGTTGCTTCTTTCATTGCCACTAGTATCCAAAATTAACTTTTATAAGTTACCTGTTTCAATAAAGGTTTTCCCAGTTTTTTTAGCTGAGTACCAATTGAATTCCCGTTTCGTACCATTAGTGATAAGCGTTCCAACGTCTGGGAACTCGTGCTGTAGCAGCTTAGTTAACGAGTTTTAGGAGTAGCTTGCCCCTAGAGAGAATTATTTAGATTAAACTGCACTGGCGCTCCTTTCAAAAACCTTTCCCATTCACAAATTCCTCCGCCTCGATTCTTCATCCAGCATGTAAAAAAAGTTATATTTGCTTTTAATAATCCCACGTGTCGGAAAGTTTGCAAGTTTCTTTATGCGCCGAAGTTTGTTTTAAACATTTTAAAATAATTGTATTTTTAACTTGAGTTTGGCATTTTTCTTTCATAAACACAACTTACATCTTTAAGTTTTTGGTGTCTCGTAATATTTACTAGTTATTGAACTCGTCCTGAAATTGAGTTGGTTCGTTGAAAATTGAAGGAACCTGTGGCCATGTTATCAGGTGAAAACGCTCTTCACTTGGATGACAACTCGTTACTTTCCTTCCGAGAACTCTCACCCCCGATGTGGAAGAGAAGAGAAAAATGATGAACGGGTGTCTTTCCTTTCCCAATGGCAAAAGGGGAAGCTGGCGAAAATGCAAGACAAGGACAAATAGGGTAGGTCAGAAACCAGCCGCGGATTGATTGGTTATTTAGGGTTTCCGTGCGCTTCAATAACTTTGGACCTCGGATCCGGAAGTCTAGTGCAAGCTATACCCCGATGTGACTAGTGCGAGATCCGTCGCAGACCTACACGTCAACTTGAGGAGTTCTCCTTTCTAGGTTTATCCCTCAGCGGAGTGCCGCCCCAGCAGGGACAAACTCTAAGCCTTCGACATGAGTGGTTGCGTATAACGCACGTACTAGAGTTTGTGCGTTTGGAAGGGGAGAGGGAGTGTTTGTTAAGGCTCTGCGGCGGAAATCGCCGGTGTTGGTCGGGTGGGTGATTGGCTGGCGCGGCGGTGCGGATGACTTCCGTTGCGTGCGCGACCGGAGGGCGTGCGTGCGTTCGTGCGTGCGTATGCGGAAGTGCTTGTTACGCCACGCAACTGCGTGGTTCGATCCGAAAACGACTCGATGCACTTTGGGTCGCAAGGCACCACAGCAAGCAGAACAGTACGCATTATAAATAATATGTTCTGAAAAATGTAACAAACAATTTATAATAAAATATAGTAGTAGTAAATAAGTATAGTAGCAGTAATAAATATAATGAATAATAATAAATGTAATAATCCGTAATAATGTTTAATGAAAATGGATAATAAATATTATAAAATAAATAATATTGAATTATAAAATAATATAAATGAAATAAAAGGTAAAATATGCTGTTTGAAAATAACAAATTCTGGAGGAAAACATTGATCTAAGATTCTCCGCCAGATCGAACAATTACAAGTGATTAAAAAATAACCGTTTTTAACTTAAGTCATGTCAATAATTAAATTTGTTCAAAGGATTGGTATCCCCGAACGGGATTTGAACCCGGGCCTCCTGGTTTACGCCTAGATACTGTAGATGCCCTTGCTCTACAGGCTCAGATGCCCTTGCGTCCAATAAGATGGCAGGAAAGTTGACCATTAAGTCCTTAGCATATTATGAGATGAAGTACAATAAGTTCATTAAATATAAATTGATTTTATTAATGAAAATAATACTCCAAAGATAATGCAATTGAACGCTTTCTAATGGATAATTTGCGGCCAGATTTTTATAATTAGTAATAGTATTTACAGAAAATCAGGAAGAAATGTGTGACGCCTAGTTGACGTTATCCATCGATTATGAAATTAAAGGATTTAACTGGCCGGAAGGGTTCAAGAATTTAACGTACCACTGTAAGAGAATTGTGATTAGGAGCGGTGGGTTGTCAGTACTGACAAACAACCGCACGCGGCTGATAGTTCTTTGTTGCCAATTTTTTCACGTGTACTGTCGGTTATTGCGTATGTGCTGAGTTTTTCTTGAAACAGCATTATAGAGAATAACATGTCTTACACAAAGAAAAATCATAGTTTTGAAATTAACGCTATAATTAGAAGCCAACAATTTTCGTGTGAAAACATGCGACGTGGCATGCACATGGTTTGTAAAAGATGAGCTACACGGGGCAGGAAACGGTGAGTGAAAACACCCCATGTCCTTTGAAAGGTTTTTAAAAACATTTTTGAATTCTCAAGAATGCTAGAAGATGACGGCCAATCGACCTCTAATTAAACAATTAGGTGTATTGTTCATGTTTCAGAGTACTTGTTTGCGTTATTTTGTTTATTACTGACAGAGCAGGCAATTCAATGTTAGCAATTCTCAAAGACGGTAAAGTAGGTATGTATATCGTAAAATGGAATACATAAATATTTAGTACGATGTCGATTAGTTTCCTTAATTTGTCTACCTTTTTTAATCCGTAAAACTCTGATCGCATCCCCTGCTCGCTGAGCAGGATACGTTACTGTGCTATATGTGAGTTTGTTCTCTTATGGAGGTAATATGAAAAGGCAAACCGTGCCGAGTTAACATCTAGATAATTAGTAAATAAATCATTAACATTAGGTAAAAAAGTCTTATATGTACCACGGGCGTTACCTGCTTTTAATAATCTCGGTCATTAGAACCTTTGTAATGCCCTTGGTGAATAAATATTGTGTATTTGCAATACACGCTTCAAATGGCGAATGAGTATTATGATTCCTAGAAAATATATTTCTTATTTATATAGGATTTTTTTATAAAGTGGCATTGCGAAAAGTATTGGATGACACAAGGTCCAAGACAAATACTCGGATTTGGTTATAAAATTCGGTTAACGCCTCTGTTTACAAACTTCAACTGCGTTTTTTATTTGATTAGTTTATTTTTCGGACAAGCAAACTGATGTGGTCATTAATCCCGTTAGTGTAGTGAATGTTTTTACTTTGCCGTATACGTACGTATGTACGGAATAATACACGTAGTATAGGAAAAGTTAGGTAATGCTGCGGAAAAATCGATTTCAATATTTCAACGAAAATACACGTTTTGGGGTTCCCTAATACCGAAGAAGTATTTTTTTTCAAAACGTCCGCCAATCCGTCCGTCTGTATATGTGAACAACACTAGCACATAAACCATGCAAAGGATGTTTTCCAAATTGCAGAAGGCCCTGTCCATTTGATATAAGTTGAAGCTCTGCGATTTTAAAAAAATCATTCATTAGTTTTCGGAGTACTTTACGTGAAGCCTTTGGGACATTTTCAAATTTTTTTAAAAATTGCCTCCAATTTTTTTCAGTAAATTTCTTATAAGAATAGAGTAGAGTAAAACACACTAATAAATGTGGCATATGTCCGATTTTCACGGTTAACTCCAAATTTTCGAAAATTTTAAACGTTGGAATTGTTTCAGGGTCTTCTACCACAGAATGACTGATAGACATTTTTTGCTTCAAATAAAATTTGTTGTCCATAATTTTGTTCTTCGATTAAGGTGATGTCCATTTCTTTGAAAATTTTAGTAGTTTTCGCGCAATATTGCGTGCAATTTAATTAAATTACAAAAAACAAGATTATCTCAAAAACCGCTCCAAATTTTTATTTAAACTTGGGATGGTGATATATGCGCTAAATAAGATGACATAAACACCATATTGCTAGATTTTGTTTTCTCAAAAATTACAAAAGTATGATTTTTTCGACTTGTCTTTCACGTCGTTAATATTAGCAGCAATTTGCTCATGTCACATGAAGCTTCTCAAAAACTCAACCGTTTTATGTCAAAACTAGCTCAAAATTTCGCAATTTCAGAAACGCTCAAACGTCTTTTTCTCAAAAAGGCACCATTTTTTTTCTTCAAACTTTTCGAACGAAAAGTGCTAATTGTACTCTTTAATATGATGTAAAGTTCATGTCGGGGTATTTTTTGTTTTTTAAAAAATTACCCAAATGTATTTTTTTAAATATCTTTCCTGCCTGTATTATGCACATTTCAAGTAATTAGTAAACACTATTGTATTTGTGAGTTAATGTGCTTCAAATGACTTCTAATGAAGTTTCTCAGGAACTCAAAACTTTTCTGAGAAAAAGTGCTTCAAATTTCGAATGCCGGAACCAGTGCTGGCTCAGAGCTGAACTCAACCGGTGCGTCCGTTATTTGCTTTATATCGGCCTTAGACGTTAATCCCCCCCCTGGTTGTGTTGCAGGTGCGCGCCACTCACAGAAGACGAGGTCGTAGTCGGCGGTGGTGGTCTGGATGAAGCCGCCGTCCGTGCTCCAGTCCATCTGCGTGAGCGGCTGCGAGCCGCGGATCTTGTTCGACTTCTTGTAGGAGAAGCCGTCTCTGCTCACGCGGAACAGGTAGATGCTGCCGTTTTGCGAACCCACGGCGATTGTGTCTCCGCCTGAAAAGGCCGTCGGGTAGTAATGAAGCGTGGAGAGAAGAATTGTCTGTAGTGATGGTAGAATTTAGCATTTCAATTTTAAACAAATTACATTTTGAAAACAGGGCTACACCATTTTATAGCATTATAAAAATGAAGATTTAGCATTTTGGAACATGTGTTGAGAAAATTAAGGGAGGACACTCAGAGTTAAAAAGATATGTCGATGCATTTTAGATTTTCTCATTAAAATCAGAAATTAGGGAAACTGATGTAATATTTCGCCATTTGCGAAGTTCAACAAAAATAACAGGGAAAAAGGGTAAGGAGTAACGCGTGTGCCGTAAGCACCGTTTGCCTTCCTCTTCTTTCTTTCCGTAGAGCGGACTGAGGAAGTTGAGACCTCTTGAGATGACCCTGAGCGCTCAGGCTTTCAGGATCAGTTTTTTAATTGTTTTTATTGTGCTTTTACTTAACTTTGTAAATTAAATCATCGTTATAAATCAATACTCACGACTATCCATTTATGTTTTGAAACATCGTTGTGGTGTTGTCGATGTTTCATCCCTAATTAGAGAATCGATTTTGCATTTTATCTCAGATTGAAAACCTTGAGAAATATTCTACATAGATTGTCAAACAGAATTACTATTTTTTAGCGTTTATTCACATTTCGCATTTTTGGCAATTGCTAAAATCTACCATCTCTAAGTATCTGCACAAATCGAATGGAATCAGTACGGTTGCAGTTGGGAATATAGAAAGAAAAAATAATTACAAGAAGCGAAATTCATTCCATCGACCTTCGTTTGTTTGTGCATTGGACCCTTATCTATTCAAAATACTTTCTGGAAAGAAGAAAATGGGCTGGAAAATGCGATAATAACTCGAAGGTTCGCAACAAACGTAAGTACCAACTTACGAAAAAGGCGTCTGCAACACAAAAATATTCTGTGGGCAAGAAGGGCGGAGGGCTTACCTAGGTTGTAGGCAGAGCGTCTGAAGAGGATGGCAGTGGGTGGGGATGGCAATGAGTGGGGATGATAGTGGGTGTACCAGAGTTGGAGGCAGCGCAACTAAGGGAAATGGAAGTGGATGGGATGGTGCAGGACGCACCTGGGTGCAGTGGTGCAGCTGAGGGATATGGAAGTGAGTGGGCAGGGTGGATGGCTGAGGGCGCACCTGGGTTTTTAGTGGTGCAGCTGAGGGAAATGGAAGTGGGTGGGCAGGATGGATGGCGGAGGGCACACCTGGGTTGTTAGTGGTGCAGCTTAGGGAAATGGAAGTGGGTGGACAGGGTGGATGGGTGAGGGCGCACCTTAGTTGTTAGTGGTGCAGCTGAGGGAAATGGAAGAGGGTGGGCAGGGTGGATGGCGGGGGGCGCACCTGGGTTGTTAGTGGTGCAGCTGAGGGAAATGGAAGTGGGTGGACAGGATGGATGGCGGAGGGCACACCTGGGTTGTTAGTGGTGCAGCTTAGGGAAATGGAAGTGGGTGGACAGGGTGGATGGCTGAGGGCGCACCTTAGTTGTTAGTGGTGCAGCTGAGGGAAATGGAAGTGGGTGGGCAGGGTGGATGGCGGGGGGCGCACCTGGGTTGTTAATGGTGCAGCTGAGGGAAATGGAAGTGGGTGGGAGGGCGCACCTGGGTTGTTAGTGGTACAGGTGAGGGAAATGGAAGTACGTGGGCAGGGTGGATGGCTGAGGGCGCACCTCGGTTGTTAGTGGTGCAGCTGAGGGAAATGGAAGTGGGTGGGATGGTTCAGGGCGCACCTGGGTTGTTAGTAGTGCAGCTGAGGGATATGGAAGTGGGTGGGATGGTGCAGGGCGCACCTGGGTTGTTAGTGGTGCAGCTGAGGGATAGGGAAGTGGGTGGGCAGGGGGGGATGGCTGAGGGCGCACCTCGGTTGTTAGTGGTGAAACTGAGGGAAATGGAAGTGGGTGGGATGGTGGAGGGCGCACCTGGGTTGTTAGTGGTGCAGCTGAGGGAAATGGAAGAGGGTGGGCAGGGTGGATGGCGCACCTGAGTTGTTAGAGGTGCAGCTGAGGGAAATGGAAGTGCATGGGCAGGGTGGATGGCGGAGGGCGCACCTCGGTTGTTAGTGGTGCAGCTGAGGGAAATGGAAGAGGGTGGGCAGGGTGGATGGCGCACCTGAGTTGTTAGTGGTGCAGCTGAGGGAAATGGAAGTGCATGGGCAGGGTGGATGGCGGAGGGCGCACCTGGGTTGTTAGTGGTGCAGCTGAGGGAAATGGAAGAGGGTGGGCAGGGTGGATGGCGCACCTGAGTTGTTAGTGGTGCAGCTGAGGGAAATGGAAGTGAATGGGCAGGGTGGATGGCGGAGGGCGCACCTCGGTTGTTAGTGGTGCAGCTGAGGGAAATGGAAGAGGGTGGGCAGGGTGGATGGCGCACCTGAGTTGTTAGTGGTGCAGCTGAGGGAAATGGAATTGCATGGGCAGGGTGGATGGCGGGGGGCGCACCTGGGTTGTTAGTGGTGCAGCTGAGGGAAATGGAAGAGGGTGGGCAGGGTGGATGGCGCACCTGAGTTGTTAGTGGTGCAGCTGAGGGAAATGGAAGTGCATGGGCAGGGTGGATGGCGGAGGGCGCACCTCGGTTGTTAGTGGTGCAGCTGAGGGAAATGGAAGAGGGTGGGCAGGGTGGATGGCGCACCTGAGTTGTTAGTGGTGCAGCTGAGGGAAATGGAAGTGGGTGAGCAGGGTGGATGGCGGGGGTCGCACCTGGGTTGTTAGTGGTGAAACTGAGGGAAATGGAAGTGGGTGGGATGGTGCAGGGCGCACCTGGGTTGTTAGTGATGCAGCTGAGGGATATGGAAGTGGGTGGGATGGTGCAGGGCGCACCTGGGTTGTTAGTGGTGCAGCTGAGGGATATGGAAGTGGGTGGGATGGTGCAGGGCGCACCTGGGTTGTTAGTGATGCAGCTGAGGGATATGGAAGTGGGTGGGATGGTGCAGGGCGCACCTGGGTTGTTAGTGGTGCAGCTGAGGGAAAGGAATGTGGGTGAGCAGGGTGGATGGCGGGGGTCGCACCTGGGTTGTTAGTGCTGCAGCTGAGGGAAATGGAAGTGGGTGGGATGGTACAGGGCGCACCTGGGTTGTTAGTGGTGCAGCTGAGGGAAATGGCAGTGGGTGGGCAGGGTGGATGGCGCACCTGGGTGGTTAGTGGTGCAGCTGAGGGAAATGGAAGTGGGTGGGCAGGGTGGATGGCGCGCCTGAGTTGTTAGTGGTGCAGCTGAGGGAAATGGAAGTGGCTGGGCAGGGTGTGATTGTGGGGTGCGCACCTGGGTTGTAGGCGACGCAGCTGAGCGGGGAGCCGCACACCCGCACCGTGGCCACGGGCTGCCCCGACTCCGCGTTGAGCACGATGAGGTGGCCCTCGGTGCTGCCCGCGGCTAACGCCACGCCGAACGGGTGGAAGGAGAGCGACACCACTTCGTACGCCACCTGCAATGCAATTAGAACGCGACAGAATGTAAAACGTGTTTGATATTGAATAGAGTTTATTAAAAATATTTTTTTGATATTGCATGTTGTTTATTAATAATATTTCTTTGATATTGAATATTATTTATTATTTTTAAATAATAAAACATATTAGAATATTGATATAGTGGCCGGTGTGTTGAATTCATATGAAGCTGGCGTTGAGACAAGTATATTTACAGCCTTGTATTTAAACACAAGGATCCGACAGCAGGAATGTCCACAACACTCTAACTTGGTATAAGGAGGAAATTGACTTGGTGCTCTATACATGTGTGACATACGTGCTTATTGCGACTCAACCATTCGAAATATCCCAATGGTTTATTAGACAAAATATGCTTAAAATTGTTTTAAGAGCATATTTGCGAAGTTTCGATGTTTTTCCCCCCACACGATATATATGTATGTACCCACAGACACTTAGACATATGAAGTCTAATGGTTTTGACATGGATATTTTACGTTCAATGTTTTTTATGTTTCCGCTGTTTACTGTCACTGTGGTCGATCCCCAGGCGGTAGGATTGATATTGGCAACCTTTCTCTAGTGTTGTTACTTTTTCGCTTATTTTCGTCTGTTAGAATGCAATTTCGATCTTGACTACATAGAACATTGATTAGAAAATGAAGACGACAGTAAAATTTAAGACAGAATGTACTTCAAACTAATATGAACATGTTTTGTATCACATGAGAAGTAGGGTATTTTACTTCGAAATGTTTCATCAGATTTTAAACATGTATGTTTTTTTGTCGATGTTTCCATCGACATCGAAAACCTTTCGTCGATGTCTCGACGTTTCGCCGGAATGTGGCGTGCCTACCTGCGTGGTCCAGACGAGCTTGTTCCGGCGCCAGAGGGCGATGTTCTTGTCGTGGCCTCCGGTGGCGAACAGCTCGTCGTCCGGGTGCACCGCCAGCGCCCACAGCTGCCGCGAGTGCCCGAACACGATCTGCGGACGCAATTGGCGCACGCCCTGTTGCTACAATTGCCAACAGTTCGTGCTCGTATACAAAATACAGTGGCTATGAGGGGGGGGGCGACGGAGGACCCGGAGTGGTCGCCCCCGATGGAGGTGGTTATGCTCTCGACGGATCAGGAATAGCCGGATGCGGCGAGCCGTTGGTGCAATAAGTTCCAAGCCGATGGTTCGGACACACCAGACGGTTCATACTTTTACTTATCACTTTGATCCTCCCCAGAATTTAAATCTGTTCTTATTTGTGATATGTTTGTGGCACCTGGAAATTTCATTAGTGTTAAAACAGCAATGTGGTCAGTTTTGTGTTGCTAGAATATCCGTAGTTTAAAAAAAATCAACGCATTGTTGGTAGTGATGGAGTAGATTAGGGAAGATTCAATATATTGAAGGGCTGTGTCGTGACGTGGAGTGGATGATAGAACTAGAAAGAAGAGCTGACAGGTGTTAGTATTGTAAGTGTGCTGCGGTGTTAGAAAATCTGACTGTTATATTTCATGATAATTATACAGCAAAAACATTAACATTTATAATTTTTATAATAATAATAATTATTTTAAGTATATAGTATTCATGCGTGCTTATTGTCACGTGTAAAGAATGAAAATTATAGCGTTCTGCCACCAGATTTCGCAAAACATTGTACTTGTACAAAATGTAGTAAATATCTAAAACTTTTATGTATCAAAGCGTTAAATACAGATTCACTGGTACAAGAAGGTCTGACGTGAAAATATTTCATTTCGGTCAGTTATTAATTTATTAGTAGCTAAAGAAGCAGTTGCATGTTAGTAAACACACATGTTATGTCTTTGTTTTGCAAGAATACCTTAATCGTGTGTTCTTGAAATTTGATGAAGCTGAACGTGAGACTTATTTGAAAGAGATATCATCAGAAATGAATCAGATACTCGATAAAAACAAAAACCAGCATTCTGAGCAATGTGAGACCGGCGTAGTCTCAAATTGTTTTCCGCAAGTTGCTGGGTTGATTAGATACGTGAGCTTCAAGGACGAAACCAGACAGTATTTCAGAGAACTATTTCAGTTCGAAAGCGTTTGAAGTCGTTCAGTAACCGTCTATTTATTTAAGAAAAATTACCTTTTTCTGATTGTGAATTTTTTAGAAATTCCGTTCGCGCCGGCAACAATTAAGGTGTACTGCATTGGAATAAGTCGCGGTTAATACGCGGTAGTTGTTTAAAAAATTGAGTGATGTCAGAAAATGTGTTGAATTAAGGCGGTGCATGACCTCATTCCGTCCTGATCTAGATCCGCAGTGGTGAGCCAATTTGAAATATACATAAAAAAGTACAATGACTCGGCTCGGAAACTATAAATGATCTAAATAAATAAACATTAATAAGTATATTATTTATGAATGTAATGCATACGAAGCTAAATATTTCCGTCGGATTTAAAATTTTGGTTTGAAATATTTTCCTTATCTGAGCAGTGCTGTTGAAATCTTTTGCTTGCCATGTTCGTCAACTGATGCAGATGACTAAGTAATAAGAAAGATTTGGTACACAGTTTTCCCGGTCAATTTCAAACCGGAGTACTCGGGTGTAAATAATGGTAAATGACATTTCAGGTTTCGAAGGAGTATGCAAGGGAATCAGCGGTTTTGGATATTAAGAGATGTGCAAGGCGCAACGTACGAGCAAATAATCACTGCAGTTTACTTTCCATTCTTGAAATCGCTTGAAGTATGAAGCAATAAACCCTATTTTGTCCATAACGGGGAAGCGAGAGCGTACGTCGTTGCTGCAGCGGCGATGTCCGGGGCATCTTAGGGGGTTAGTCCCGGCGAAGGCGGGATTTTCGCCACATTGCTAAATAGCTGGATAGAGTTCAGCTGATTTCGTGAGAACAATTTTAGCAGCCGTTTGCTTTGATCGAACGTTTTACATGATGTCTCCGATCAATATCAGACAAATTCAGGGGCAGTACCCTTACAAATAGGCCGTGTATCGCACGCGATCATTCCTTGTTCAACCTTCTCTCTTCTCTCCCCCATTCTCTCTCTCTCCCTTTCTCAATCTCTCACACATACACACACACACATGTTGACGTACACACACGCACGCACAGTCTTGCAATTACATGCACTACTCTACCCCACGAGTCAGGAGCTTCGAGCTTATCCCGGCTCAGACGATTCCCCGCTGGGTGAGATCCATAGCGTGGAACAGCCCGCAGGCCGACGTGTAGGTCGGAGCCGGATCTCTCGTTCCAGTTAGGAAGAAACACCTCCTCCTCCTCCAGGCAATAGAATGCTCTCAACTCACGGCAAGAATGGCCAAAGGACTTGGCGCGAAATACTCCCAACTAACACATACCATTACGTACACCCAAGCGCTTCAATTATTTTTTTCAGCTTCAGGGGATGTCGATTTCGATTATCTGCACCGGGTACCCTGATGGGGACACTTATTAACCTTTTTACACTAGACAAGCTTACGGGTTCCTCGGTTGGTGATCAGCAGACTCAAAAGGCCTTCCGCGTACGTGAAAGGCAAGGGCCAAACAAGCATGCCCACGGCGGGACTGGAACCCGCGACCCTTCGGGCCGAGGCGCCGAGTCGGCACCCGCTCTACCCGATCGCCTCGACGAGCGAACGCCGGCAAGTGCGCCGTGCGGCGGCGCGCGCGCACCTGGTTGAAGCGGCGCTGCAGGGAGCCCTCGAGGATGTTGTTGCGCGTGGTGCCCACGTAGATGTTGCCGTCGTTGCGGCCCGGCCGCTGCGGGTAGATGCTGCGCACCCCGCCGGCGGGCTCCGGCAGCTGCGCAAGAGGGGGGGGGGGGGCGCCCGGTCACCGACTGCGCTTCGCGAGGCAAGTGGCTGCTGCGCGCTCGCGGTGCGCTTGCGCCTCTTAAGACATGAGGTTGCTACCAAAGAGGGTCACCGCGGCAGCTAACCGTTGGCAATACAAATCCACTGTCACTGCCTAAGAATTGCAGTAAGAAGTGCTAGATTTACAAATATCTTTTCCTAGATGTGAAAGTAATGGCGGTGACATTTTAATCCATGCGGTCACTCTGAGAGCTACGCATGGGATTATTATGTATATTAACTAGTTATTGCGGTAAGTGATTGGTGTTGCTATCTTCGCTGCTTGTTAAAACAAGAGCTCGTTCCCCCTCAAACGTAAACTCCTTTCCTTAATTTTGCAAGATTTCTGAGAAACTTATTCCAAATTTTACTTCCTAGCTTGTTTTGTCAAAGAAACAAACCTGCACGTTCAACCTTATTAATGTCACAGCGCGTCGTTACATATAAACTATTCGGAAGCTGCGAGCAAGCTGAAAATAACTTGAAATTTGAAACAAGACAGTTCAGCATAATTCATTTTCTTTTTTTTTAGCGTTGATGACTCGTTTTCTAAGTATGTTTCAATGACAGCAATTGTAAATCCAATTTTAGGTAGTCACCTAACAAAACCAGTCGGAAAAGAATGTCAAACGTAACTACTAGAAAATGGTCTGCGACACGTACTTTTGTTTCGGTGATCTTTTTGTAGTTCTGCAGCGAGTCCCAGGCGATGATCTTGCGATCCTTCTCCCCGCCCGAGAGCAGCGTGCCCTCAGACAGCATGATGAGCGAGCTGATGCCCTTGGTGTGAGCCTGTTAAGTGACGCATAACAGCCCATTAAGATCGTGGACCGTCTCAAACAGGCGCGTCCAGGCGCGCGGTAAGACAATTCTCATGCACGTGCACTTTTCGACGAGTCGAAAGGGCCGGAGAGAGACTTACCTCGAATTCGAGACGTACGAAATAAGCCCCGTCGCTGTCCACGGAGTAGATGGTGATGAAGCCATCGCCGTCGGCTGTCACCACGTCACCGTCCATTTCGAACTGAATGCTTGTGATGTTTGTGCGCGTCGGCTGCGAGAATAGAAAGGAACGCTACCATTATATTTGCGTTGCACACGAGAGAGCTGTTTTAACACCTCCGCATGCTACATCCAAATGTAGGTCGCATTCTGATTGATTTTTACCCTTTGGAGATAGAGTTGTCTTATGAAACGTTCAGTATTTTTTTAAATAGTATATTTCTTCTGAGCACATTAGGTGAGAGGTATAATCGTAAAATGGATAATGGAATAGTAAGTTTACTTATTTACATCTTTATACTTTATTTTAAGACATCGTCAGTGAAGAGACGAAGACGAACCTTAAGCAGTTCAGCCAACAGTACCGTGTTTTTTTAGAATCGACGTTCATACAGAATTCATAATTATGTTTGTGTATGTCTACTCCTACACAGTAACAACATCGGCAAGTCTTAATTAAACTCCATTTATTTTTCTGCCGTTTTCTTTAGCATTTCGAAGTTCTCAATAAGCGAGGCGGCAGCTGTGTTGATTATTTCGCCCCAGTGTTTCGTTAACTGTGCAGTACCCAACTTTTCATACGGACGTGACTTCTTTACCGTGCGCGTACCGCACAGTTTCAATCAATGAAGATTGAGAAGTACTAGTTTCCACACGTGAGTACCAAACTGTTAACTTATTTTTGAGTTCAATTAATTTATCTGGGAGTTTCAAGAAAAGGGGGAAGAACTTTCTTGAGACACTGGTTCGCTAAAAGCTCATTCTGCACCAGATCATCTTGTAAGTTATCATTTCCGCGTTACTCCAAAGCACTATTTACTTCATCCTTTTCTTGTTTAACCAGTCACCGGATGGATGCTTGGAGATGAGAGACAACGAGTTATGTTATATGCTTCATAATTTTGTAACTACTAATATCTGATTTTAAATAGCTCTTTGTAAAATAGTCATGAACTACTGCTTGCTGTAGTGTTAATTAGATGCAAAACACTTATTAATACATATCTTTGAATAGAAGTGATTCATCTATGGTGACTCATTGTTTTTTACTATGACTTATGTTTGATACTATTGCCTCCCTTCTGTTTTTACTGAGATACTCTTTATGCATATTTTATGTATATTATTCACATATGCTCTCTATTTTGGTTTACTGTATTATATTTATATATAATCTGCATGCTTTGATTACTACTTTACTACATACACCAGTTATTCCAGGTCTGGTTTTAAACCAGGATTTCCTGCATCACACCTTTTCGTACAAATGCCAGTTTTGTAATGGTTAGTGTAACGGACTGTTATTCCCATGTTGGCGGGTTCAGACACGATCGACGCCGTGGATTTTTAAGACCGAAAAAATCCTTCGTACGCCTTCCTTCGGAGGGAAAGTAAAGCCGGCTGTCCCGTGTTAGTAGATTTACTTGCATGTAAAAGATCCTCAAGCCTAAATAACGTCTCTGAGCTAAATTCAAATCGCCGTTAGTTGGTGAAAGGAGCGTAGCGAAATTTGCGTGGTCAGGCGGAAGAGCGGGCCTGATGGCTCGAGTCTCGCCACGTAAAATAAGCCATCAATTCAATTCAATTCAATTGGAGTTGACAGCGTGAGGGCGGGACTCACGGGCTTGATGATGTCGGTGCGCTCGAAGAAGCCGTCCTTGCGCCGCGTCCAGAAGGTGAGGTGGCCCTTGCCGTGCGTGATGAGCAGGTTGTCGTCCAGCGGGTGGAACACGGCGCCCGTCAGCTCGTCCTGCAGCGTCTGCAACCGGAAACCACACGTCTTTAAATCTAATATATTTCTGTCCACGAAAAGGGCAACGAGATGGGCGGAACGGTGTACATAGATTTATTTGACGTGTTTTTAGTTGAAGAAAGGAAAAAAAGAAAACAAAGGAAACTGAATTGGCTTTTGAATTATGAAAAACAAACAATGGTCAATAATTGTAGACTGGAATTCTCAAGGGTGTTAAGTGACACGACATTGCTTTTGAGTTATAAGCATTTTTTTAAATTTATTAAGTATTTTCTTTGATTCTTATGCAATGAACTATATGAAACTGAAATATTCTTACTGGACTATTTACCATATTAAGCATATGCTAATATCATTGGGCTGAAAAAGAATATAAATCAATATTTAAATCTGAAATTGGGAAAGGTGGTAAACTCGTATATTGATAAAAAAATGTTATGTCACAGTTCTCACAAAAAACTACTTTTCTAATAATAAAACTAGCAATATCTCTAACACACCATACCTGGCGGTAAACACAATCAGTGTGAAACTTGAAAATATATCACCATTGTTCCCTACAGAGTTCAATAAAGAATGACTTTGCGTCTTCTGAACGATAGTCCAATAGTGATCTTCCGTTTTTCTAGGGACTGTTTTGAAGGTAAGGTACACTTCGAGGACTTGGTATTGTCTTAAAGCACCTTTCTGAAGAAAAATATCAATCTTTTGTATATTAGTGCTTAACACCTTTGAGAATTCCATCCGACAATAGTATATTTTGTTCGAAAAACGTCATTATATCTTGAGGATAAAATTGGTCATAGGATGGTTGGCATCCTTGCCATCGTCCCCCGGGCGTGAGGCTTTTATCAGCTCTCTTGGCAGACGTTCACTGCGGCTGATAAAACTTTCTTCAAAGTAAAAACCACAACAATATGCATAGAAAAAACGTATTTTTAGTGTTTGTTTCGTCACAGATGTACTCATAACCAGTGGTTCAATGGCGTCACTCGAGGCAATCATGATCAGGGCTCGGATTCTGATGATCTAAAAATTCTTTGAAACTGACCCATAAAATGACTAAAAACACAAGGAAAATGACCTGTAAAATAACTTCAAAATAAAGGGAAATTGACCTAATTTTTAAACAAATAAAAAATTAATATGAAAATGATAATTTATTCAATGAATTTTTCAATTTTAAGTAAAATTTATTTATATAAAATTATATTTCATGTAAATTCTCCATTTTAGGAGATAATGTTTTCCTTAGCCCCATCTTTCAACGGTTAGGTTTAAAAGATCGAGGAAGTTACCGATGATCCGCGTAATTTTGAGAGTCCACTGTAGTAGTTAATTTCGTCATGAACTTATGATATGAAAAACAAATGTTAGTATGTCATTGTAAATTCATAAAACATTCGCCAACTAAACACACGAAAAAGAAATAAAATGCGTAAAAATGACGAAATTTACCCAAAGGACCAAAGAATACCTAAAAACTGAAAAATGACCTAATAACTATACATTTCTATCACATATGTCGCAATAAACATTCATTTACAATTACGTACGTCTAGAATGAACCAGTAAAAAGATGACATATCAGAATCCGAGCCCTGGTAATGATGATGTCACACCATTTTAATTGTTCACCTCATCCTCCGTTTGATGTCGTCTATTAAATAATTAGCGATATTTTAATTGTCGTTTTTAACGAATTTCTTCACACTACTCGTTTAAAATCTAAAAAATAAAGAATATTATGAATACTAGTATTTGATTTTCAAGTAAATATAAATCCTAATGACAAGGTGTAAAATTACAACGTTGGTCAATATTAGTCACCCATTCGTGGAATTTGGGAAATAAATAACACGAGTTTAATGTTGTCAATAACCACGCAGAGCATTATTGTCAAAACAGATAAAGAGGAAATGGCAAAATGTTGTAATTAGAACGAACATAGGACAGTATTGTTACTTTATATATTGGTTATGTTATACTTTTAAACCCTAATAATTTCAATAATATTGAGGTTTCTAAATTAACAATGAAAATACAAACTTATGTTCAGTTCTGAAGTTATTTATTGAACTTGATAAAATACTCAACAATATAATTATTGAAGTTGAAATCATATTTTTACTCTTCTCCTATTATGAAGATAGGAAATCTTGCAAAAAATAGATGTGATTTTGAAGGAAATGAAAGTTTTTGAGATCCCTAATGAATTGAGTAATTTAATTTTCAGGGGTAGTATATAAGAAAATCGTATAAAATTTTAAAATATTTTAAACAATTTTAAAATATTTTTTAAAAAAAATGTGCGTGCATTTTGATGAAATTCTATTTACAATAAACATTTTAAGAGAAACAAAACCACATCATCTTATTCATTGAAAATATCTATTAATATAATGTTATGGACTATTTCATGTTGGGTTAGTTAATTTTGAGAAATTTGTTTATAAGTGTGAGGCTGAAAATTTTTAAACGCTAGCATTGTTCCTATGGCAAAAAATGCTTTTGAACGTCATTGTATAAAATCGAATCGAAGAGTTGCTAAGTTAATTAATTTAAAAAAAGGTCAATATCACTCAAAAACTGTGGTTTAGAAAATAATAGAAAAGAGACTGATTGTGCTGCTTCAAATAATTCGAGAAAGTCTGTGCCATATTTCCAGTAGTTCCTTCAAGCATGTATTTGGCATAGGTTTACAGCAATAAATCGAAGTCAAGCTTGACTATACTATAGCGAAGTATTACTTAAAAATTAGTTTTATGGGTGTTAGATATATGCATTTCATCAATGATTACAAACAATTGTCATCTAAAACAATGGTTTACCCATAAAATGCAAGCAATAGCGCATAGTTGTTACCGTACTTTATTTGAATTTCTTCGCAAGAAACAATATTATCAACGAATTAAAGACGAAACAAACTCGTAAGTGATTTTTAAAGATAGAATAGGATTTGCTTGTTAAAAGTTATAACTCAGTTTTTCATGAATTTTACATTGCGTAGTGGTCAATTTCTTTTCCGTGTGACCGACTTTCTCGTGACCTTCAAGTTCGAAAATACGAGTTTTTGGAAGCAGAAAACCTCACCTAACCGAAATGACTTCTGAGAATTCGTTCATATCTTGCATGAAATCAAAATGATTATTACCTGAAAAACGCTTTTTTTTGGAATTTTAGCCTTTGATTATAATTGTTTGGTTCCTGAAAATTATTTGCGGATCTCAGCCGTGCAGAAGACTATGGTGACATTACTCTATCCTGTGTATTGTTGGTTCGATTCCTACTTAATCATGAATTGCCCTTTAATCTGGAGAAATTGGCAGGTGCAAAACTCTCACATAAACATCTAAATCAATGCTTCTCAAAGTTTTTAACCGTTCCCCTTGTACAAGACTAAAGGATATTAATGTGCCCTCGCAATGACACTTCCTTGAATTTTCACTTTCTAGCTCTGAATTAGTAAGAAGAGAAAGTATTGTAATCGTGCGCTGAAAAACTGCGAATTTTCGACAGAAAACGTATTGCCAGGGTCTTATAACGAAAAAGTTGATAATTCGTATTCCTATATATGGTATAGTAAATACTTCCTCTAACATGTGTACTCTGAATTATTATTTGTGGGTTCTTGATACCAAAAATTCCACTGTCGTCAAAACGCCTGTCTGTCTGTCAGTGGTCGATGCTGGCGCCTAAACCGTTCAGCCGATTTTATCCAATGTTAATATTCCCCGAATGATTTAAACGAACTAGAGGCCCTGTGAGTTTGAAATGGATATTCTGATTTTGGGGTGTACTTTAAATGAAGCATAAATAACATTTTCAAACTTCTCTCAAAAATGGCTCCTTCCTAAACTTTGTTCTTGGAAAGCGTAAAGGAAACTTAGGTCTCATTTTTATTGAAATCCCTGATTTTTCCAAAATTGCAAAAGTTCAATTTTTTCGGCGTCTTCATGCAACCAAAATATTGAAGGTAGAGATTTTTTTCCTTAATGGAATGTGTTCTTTAATTATATCTTGAAATTAGATCGTGTACAATTTTTCGAAAATATGAACAGTTTTCATGTTATTTGCATGAAATATACACTATTTTCATATCTTAAACTTTTTTTTCAAATACAGATCCAAATTGTTACTTTAAATTGCTCCTCATATGAATCAAAGGACTAAAAACGAGTGGTGCTTGTATCACTTCCGGCAAACTCTGTATTTTCGAAAATTTGCAAAATTTTAACATTTAAAAGTTACACATTTAAAAATAGAGATTTTATTTTTATGTAATCTCTAAAGAATCATTTTCTGAAAAAAAAACCGTTCCAAATTTTATGTTCAATTTTTTTCCCCATGGATAGAGCAAGGAACGCTTAAAAGAATTGCACAGATCTAATTTTCGTTGAGCTTGTCCCTTCTGGAGCGGTGCCCCGTAGTGGTAGATACTAGGTTGGGGAAATCCTCACTATCCGACTTGTAAGTCGGTGACGGATCTGGTCATACAGCGAGGAAAAGACAACCGCCACCTCCCGCAATAAAAACAAACAAACAACAAACAAGAGTTCCACTTACACACAGGTACCTTAATTTGTACTATCCCATCAGAAATAAGTTATGCCAAAAAAACAATACGTAATAATACTAATAATAGTTCCTTATTATTGTTAGTATTATTATTATTAAGAAGTAAAGGATGAAAATAGGAAGGAAATACGGAGAAAAAATACCTCATATGATTATCATTTCCTTCAGCGCTCAGGCAAAAGCAGTGCGGGCAATGCTGGTTACAAGTTGTTCCGCAACATTTGTTTCAATGTGTATTCGATAAGAGTCGATTTTACGGTCGACGGCGCAGGCGAAGGCGTCGCGCTGCGTTTATCGGCCGAGACGTGAAGCTCTTATCGAGAGAGCTCGACCGCCGCGCCGCGCCGCGCCGCGCCGCGCCGCGCCGCTCCGCTCAGCGGGCGAAGGTCCCGTGGTTGGAAGGGCGGCGACGGAGGTAATGGATCCTGGGGATCAGTCTCTCGATCCCGTTCGCTTTGCTGCCTTCTTTTCTGAGAGACTCCTGAAGGAGTGGCTTCTTTAAGTGAACGGAGTGATGAGATTTTGTTTTCAGTTTAAAAATACGTTGTGTCGTGCAACCTTCTGAGAGGTGTATTTAGGGATGTTATGCTGGTGGTCGATATAAAACTCTCCGCAACATTTTCTTTCAATGTTTGTTTCAACTTTCATTATTGTTGTATGTATGATCGTATAGTATTGCGTTCGTTTTCTTTGCAGCTGCCATCGATGACTCCAAGCCGTATGAATTTGCAGAAGTGAACGTGACTTGTTTATTAATTTGTTTGCATCCGCAGGTATTAAGAATGACTGAGAACACAAAACATATTATAATGAGACCTACTTCTTAAATATTATACTGGTGGCATGTCGCAGAAAAAGCAGCTAAAGTTTTGAGAGACATTCTAAAAATTCGAATAAAACAATTAGATTAAAGAAATGAAATGATATTTACCTTAAGATATCTTTAGGTGGTATAAAATAAACATAGTTATCAAGTGACAGTGATCGTATGCTTAGATGTAATAATTAGTTTTTCGAAGCATGAAAGTAAAACTTATTACTTATCCTCCATGTCGTGAGTTAATCACGAATTGAAGGTGTCCTTTCTCAGCCTTAAGGTGCAATGGTTCTCTCGCCATTAAATAATAGGCGGGCAGGGGCGGATTAATATTTTTGCCGCCTGTAGGCACATCAAATTTGCCGCCCCCTGTTTAAAATTAATGTTACATTTCTAATTGTAGAGTTTCAGTAACAATTCCTCATTAATTTAAACATTTTAACTTTAAAAGTAACATTATATTTTGCACATTGTTTTCATAAATTAAATAATTTTTTTGGATTAGCTAATTTTGGATATAAACTGTATCTTCATAGCAAATAACGTTCAACATTATTAACGTTTCAACAGTGAAACGTTAACATTAAAAGGAAACTAAAACATGACAACTAGAATTGCAACATGTTTTCTTTCGTCAACGGGCCTTAGTTTCAGATATATATACTTCTGAAATTATAAGGTATACTCTAATGAAGTAGACAAATAAATAGCTTGTATTAAATATTAATATGATATTTTTAAAATAAAAATATTTATGCTGTTATAGTTTTTAGAGAACCTAAATTTGTTTTAGAAAATATCAAGAAAATTTTGCGCCTTTGAAAACTTGCCGCCCTTGAAAATTTGTCGCCGTAGGCACGTGCCTACTGTGCCTATGCGTAAATCCACCTCTGTAGGCGGGGCACACGTTTTCTTTCAGGACGTTCTCTTTGCTCCAATTTACGGCACCTGCAAGCTTTCTACCCCGCGTCCCCCGCAAAGTCGAACCCACTAGGGTGAGGGGGCCTTTTTCTGGCTTCGGTTGCATGATGTCTTCTTTCATGCTGGCGTAAGCATTGCTCTCGGGCACCGTTCATGGGGCGGTGTCGTCGTCCTCTTCGGGATCCAGCGAAGCGTATTTAGTACTTGAGATGCCTGAACAAATTCCGATTACATTGCGTAATGTTTCCCTCGTATCTGCTGAGGTTGTATTCAGATGAAGACCCTAGTCCCCCAATTTGAGAAAAAGTACGGGTCTCAGGAATTAGTGTTATGTCAGTATATGAAATTCAATTTTATTTTGTAGTAAAGATATGTATTAAACTGTGTTTGTCTTTGTAAACGACTTGTCTTAACCCTTAACATGACCATAACTCGGGAAATACAAGTATTTGCCCTTGAGGGAACGGGAACATGACCATGACTCGGACATACAAGTATTAGCCCTTGTGGGGTTTCTTAGAAAAAACAAACAAGTCCGAAATTACATATTTTGAGATATTTCACCAAGTTATTCCCTATAACTGGCGCAAGCGAGTGCCAAACACAGTGAATTATATAGAACGGGGAAAAATTATAAATACATTATATGCACGTCTACGCTATTAAGTTTTGGCGTCTCCTATAAAATATCGAATTTGGAATAGTTTGGTTCTTGTAAGAAATCCTTCACTTATGAGCAAACGAGGAGTTTCTCTACGGATAAAAGGGATCCCGTATCAAACACCTATTTCGAGAAGCGAGAGGCGTCATTTTATCCCACGAGGTGTCAGCAAAACGCTGGCAGTGGAGTGGATGAATGAGTATTTCGTGTTTCCCGACGTGTCAACTACTTTGTTCATTAGTCTCGTGAGAGTCGTGCATCTTAAGGCCGTGAGACTGCAGTGGTTGTCTCCCGCTGGAACGCGTGACCCGGCGACGACATATACGACGCCGACTTGCCGGTTTTCTTCAGTTGTATCCCCCAACAGGTCACTGCCCAAACATGTCGCCCGATTTGAGGTCTGATGGTTGAGACGTGGGCGTAGTCACATTTGTTTCGAGTCTTTCGTTCACTTTACTATTAGTGACAGTTTCGACAAGTTTCAATGTGACACCCACTTCTCTAAAAATATCAAAGAAATCTGCATGAGCTAATAAATAAAATTTCATGATAAAACCTGTCAGACCATAATGCTTAACAATGAGATAATAATCTGCCAGTTATATTTCTATGTCTCACTATAAAAATAAGCTATGGGAGTGAACTTAACCTTGGAAATCAATTGTGTTTTTTTATTTACAAATATTGCACTTTTATTTTTATGTTGAAAAATTTATTGTTTAAAAAAATTATTATTTAAAAAAAATTTAAAAAAATTATTTAATATTGGATTTTTCTAAATCAACGCGCTCTTCGTGTACACATGTTCGTGCTAACAAACTTTAGTTTCTCCTTCTCAGACCACAATGCAGCGGTGCATTAGTAACTATTGCAGACGTAAGAATATCTTTCTGCTTCTTGATTACCATTCAGTGGGATGGACATGTTCATTAAACACGTTGCCTTAAAAATACTTCCCTCTTTGTATGAAAATATGTTTTATTTCTCCATTAAACGAAATAATTCTCAGAGCTTAAACTGTGAATAAGGAGAACTTCCTGATTAAATGACTCAGAAGACGTAATCGTCGGACTCCGTGGCGCAACGGTAGCGCGTCTGACTCCAGATCTGAAGGTTGCGTGTTCAAATCACGTCGGGGTCATGAAGTTTTTCCAGCCAGCGGCAATCCCTCCGTGCTAAGTTTGTGGGATCTAATTACATTTAATACCTAGACATTTCTACCTTGTGATAGCGGTGTAACAGCTAATGGCAAATCACCAAGTATGATGATTATTATTCACCTTTTATCCCGTCTATACCATTCTTGACATCCAAAACGGTCAATAATTGGTTCTCTGCATTTGGTTACCAACCTTGCGGAAGGCAAATGTCTCAACAGGAAGCAAATTAAGACTGCTCGTATTGAAGGGTCATCAATATTGTTTAATAAAGTAAATAATAGCTTTTCACAGCAGAAGGTATCGTAAAATTCTCGCATGCTGAATTAGATATGAATATTTTTTAAAATCATAATTGAAGTAGATTAGATAAAGATTGATGACTTTGATTAATATGTATCAGTGTTAAAATTTATTATGAATTGGAGATGTACAGTAGAAAGATAAATTATTAGAGAGAACATGTATAATTTGAAGATTCTAAAGCATTTTCAAGACATTGCTCGAAGGAGCCATGTCTTTCGAAACACAAAGGCCCAGACTAACGGAAGTATTCCCGCAGGGCGGACGAGTATTCTAATTGGAATGCCACAGCGACAGGCAGTGGAAGGCTCCGACGAGAATGCAAAGGCCGCAACCAAACCGCAATTCGGCGCCACAAAAGGGGAAGGAACGCCGCCCCCTCCCAACACCCTTCCCAGCGGCCACGGCCTCGCAAATGGTGAACACCCGAACCTTCGACTGCCGATGCAGCCGCCTTCTGTCAGTCACTCGACTCGAGGCTTTTCGACCCCACGACTCTCATGACCCGTCTCTTCATCATCCCCAGGTCTCCACTCTCCTCCCTCACACCTCGCCTCCGCTCCCTTACACTCCCCTTCACCGTATGCTCCTCTTGCACCTTCCCTTTCCTCTCACTTCCCCCTTCCGCCCGTCCACGCTGCCGTCCCCCCGGAAGGAGAGCAGCGGATTGCAGCCCGGCACGCCACCACGCTGCCACACCCCACCCCGGCGCCCGTCCGCCGCCATGCATATGGAAATCCGCCCTGGCCGCGCCCTCGCCCAACCCTATCGGAAGCCCGCCGGCCGCCGGCCCGCCCGGCCAATTTGGCAGCGACGGCTGACCCCGACCAGCCCCGCTCCACGCCATGCAACGAAGGGCCGAAGCCAGGTCTCGGGAAATTCTAGCTCTGCCAACGACTTCGAAAAACAATTGTCTTCATGTGCTGGCCGCACGCTGCTTTACAATTTGATTGAAATAATGCAGCAACTTACGCCATTCTCTGACTTTCCTTCTTAGCAGAGCCTTGGCCTTCTGTAATTTACCTAATGTAACCAGTAATAATAATAATAATAATAATAATAATAATAATAATAATAATAATAATAATAATAATAATAATAACAATAATGATGACGATGATGAAAATAACACAAAATGATAATAAAACTAATTTAACTAAACCTTTAGTAAATATTTGGGATTTTCTTTTGCTTTGCATATTTATGTTCTAATTTTATCTTTCAGTTTGCGAAGTTTATTGCGCCTATAAACTGGTATTGTATACTCACGCGTTTAAATAATGTGCATTGCTTCAAAAGATCCCACTTGAAAGTTACACAACGTATATTGCTAAGCCTTATCTTAAGGACTCGTTCCCTCTTGATTAGTGAAGAGGCTGTCGAAATCACTCCTCGAGGCTTCTTAACGAGACCACTGTAACACGACTTCAAATCCAGGGATTGGTCGTAAATGTAGAAGAGAGTTTTTTATATCTCTCCTGCAAGTTATTCACACGAAGAGACACCATAAAGTAAACCCGGAGTCCTAGAAACCCCGAAGGCTGTCGGTCAAACGGCAAGACCCGGGGGGCAGCCCGAGGGTCGCAACCTTAAATTAGATCGTGCATAGCGAAGAAGCGCAGGCCTATTCTAGGAGTGTTTGTTTCGCGCTTGAGAGGTCACTTGGCGTCGGCGTTGTCATGCGAGGCGCGGGAGGCGTCACACAATGAGCCAAACGGAGGGGGGAAAAAAGGAAAAAAAAGGACGCGAGTATTGTTTCAGCAATTCGTCTATTGAGTGCATTCCGCGCGTGATCTATTTATTCCTAGGTCAATATAAGCCTCAAGCCTCGGACGCACTGTTGAAATGCAACTCATTGAATAGATTTTTTTTGCGAACAGAATTGTATCTACAAACATTACCCCTTACATTGTATTGCGTTCCGGAGAAGTATTGGATTATGAAATTGTACTGGTCTCGGTTACTCGTTAGGCTGTCTGGGTGACGCCACATCGTTGGCTGGGACGTCTCAGCTGTCATTTCGCAGGCTGTCGCAAGGCAGTGATTTGTGGTTTCAATTTTTGTAATTCCTTTTACATTATAGCTTTATATTTTGAGCCATTGCATGTATTGGGTATTTGTACATCATGTACATCATGTAACGAACCCGATTATGATGATTGTGTATGGTGACTTTTGATATTCGATTAAAGTGCATGTTTCATTTTGCTGTCACTGATTTAATTTGATGCTTTTTTATTCTCCTATATTCAATAACTATTTCCGACCTTCATTTCGTTATATTTTGCTATCATTTGTGATTTTATAGATTTGACCACCACATTCACACAACCAACAAATTTTGTGTCTACGAATAAAACAAGCGAATTACGAATGAATATATCAACGAATCAACTCATCCCAACGCGCTTCCATGATTCATTCTCGTGACACAATGCTTTTACACACTCATTCATTTGTAATGCCCCAGTGTAAGTTACATAACAAACAGCGCGCACACTTGTACTAAGGCGCTACTAAAAGTTTCTCTCTCAAACATCGTGTTAATTATCACTTCAGTGAGGGTGATCTGATATATAACGTTCAGCCAAGAAGCTGGTCCATATTTGAAGTCCGTAGTTAAAATCTTAGTCATGTGAAAAATTTAGAAAGCTAAGTTGGTTTATCGGTGATTTTAAAATGCTTGAACTCTTTTATAGACATCCAGTAAACTGCGTCCGTCCATCCGACCGTCTGTCTGCCTTTCTGTCAGAAATCAAAATGCGTTTTGGATGACTGTCAGCTTATTCGATGCACTGTCAGCTTATTCGATTCCTCTTGATGAAACAAATCGATTAGTACAATTCGAGAAACGCTGAGAAGCACTATACTATCTAGCCGATATTTAGATGAAGCATTAAGGCTGATTCATCAGACTGACGATGATTAACCATAATTTTGTAATGAAACAAAAATGTGAACAAGTGTTTTAATCGATACTTTTTCACGTAAATTTCGATGCCCAAAAATGGGCAAGGGGGGGAATTGTAATTTGTTTAAAATGAATTTATTATGTACTTCCGAAACACAAATAAAACTTCATAATATGAAAATACACGTTGCAGGCACAACGCTAAGATAGTTATTGGTGAAAATTATAGTCATATATT
Organism: Gryllus longicercus; assembly: GCA_038098605.1. Classification (NCBI taxonomy): domain Eukaryota; kingdom Metazoa; phylum Arthropoda; class Insecta; order Orthoptera; family Gryllidae; genus Gryllus; species Gryllus longicercus. Next base: position 397,920 of record JAZDUA010000650.1, on the reverse strand, counting down.
TTTACATTTTATATACTTTTTCTTTTATTGTATTTTTAATTTCATCTATATTCAATTTTTTATTTCATGAATGCCTGCGTAGAAATTACGGGATGTCTTCTCTACGTGAAATATATTAAAAAATTCAATTTGAGTATCCCTCCATTACTCACGAAAATATGGTCCTAGATTTATCCATGACAATCATTGAAACTACAACCAGTAAACCTGGAATAAACAGAATCTCGAAAAGATGTCACATTTAAATCACTTAATAGAAATGTATTCCTTTATATCAACGACAAATATAAACATTACAAATCTTATTATACTGATGTTTCATTGATGGATGGGAAAAGCTGTATCTGCAGTAGATACTGGAGACGATTCATATAGATTTAAAAACCAAGTCTACCAATCTGACTATATTGATTTTCAAGCTTCATAAGTAAATAAATTCAAATTCGAGAAGAAAAAAAAAAAAAAGAAAAAAGAAAAAATCGAGACAATTTCGGCGTGTTTGTGACGTCATTTGGGCCCATTGCGCGCGGCGCCGCTGGCGTCGCGTGGGGCGTCGGCCGGTCCCTCCCCTCCCCCTCCCCCCCTGCCGCCTCGCTCCGTCGCGCAGCGCAGCGCCTACCGCGCCGCCGCCGCCGCCGCAAGTGGGTCAGAAGGGGCGCTGCGAGCGGAAGTCGGGCGCGGAACGAAGGAAGTGGCGCCCGCCCTCTCGCGTTTGTGGGGCGGCCGCCCAGGACCTGCCCTGGGGCCGACTCGGGCCGACCTTCCCTTGCCGCCCTGCCCTGCCAGCCCTGCCCTCCTTCGCTAATAAACACATTGCGTTTGGGGCCACCGGCGGCGGGGCGGCGGCGTTTCAAGGACTGGGAGATGGGGCGTGGGGTCTATTGTGTTCTCGATTTTTAGGGTGGTGACTTTCCGGGTGGTGTTTTTGGCGGCGCCTGGGATAGTTCAGTGACAACATCCGTTGCCGCAGCGGCGACGCCGACAGGGTTGTAGGGTTCGAGTCCCGAAGCTGGCGTATTTTATCTACTAGCTACACAGACTACGTTGGCTATGAGGCTATGATGAATTCAGCCACTGTCTGGAGGAGAATCAAGCGGCCGGCAGCTCTGATTGGTTATTTTACTGGTTTCCCCGATCAGTACCAGGCGAATGCCGGAAGAGTACCCTAAGAAACGGGACACGGACCGCGCGCGATCTCTGCCCTTCCTCCTCTCTACTTACACATACAATTTCTCCGATTCTTACGATACATTGCGCTACCACACCTGTCGACTTTCCAGCAGAGGATGTACTCCGTAGGGGGATATTCCTGGAGGAGTGAAACACTGCAAGTTGACATTTAGGTCGGCACCGAATCTGACTTTCTGCGAGGGGTAGAACACCTCAGAAGATTCACTACACTCTCAGGATTGTTGACCATGATTGCTAACGCCAGAAAACAGTGAATACTCACTAATTCGGTTGTGATAGGAGTCTTCAGAATTGTAGTAAACGTTTGGCCATCTGCCGCGTCTTACTTTGATGAAACGTACACCTAGTATCATTAAATTCAGTTAGGTCGATGGCTAGGAAATTCGACCGTTACGTTTGTCTAGTAAGGAATATTTCAAGACAATGGAGTTCGGGTCGATAATACCCTAGGCAGTGGCGTAACAAGAAGGGATCTGGACCAAATTTTTAAAAGGAATCCATGTATTTTACTTTTCTTAGATTGACATTATTTTATTAACACAATATCACGATAATTAAAATTAAACGATATAAAAGTGTATAAGCCGTTCGTAACTCGTTGTACTCTAAATTGTCATTCAGAACTGATCCATCAATTCATATGCATTTCTGTGAGAATTTATTATTTCGTAACTTCCAAGCCGAAAAAGTTTTCAAGTAGGGACTTGACAGGACAGAGACAAGGACTATTTTCCATCTAACCTGTTTTAATATTTCTGATACATAAACGTATATCTTCTATTACACAATATATACACACGTAATAATATTAAAATTATTTTCATGTTTATTTATAACGTTTCTAATTTTCTTTAAATAGAATATATATATATATTAAAAAATAATTGCACATTTTGAATGAACTTTATATTTCCATTATTTAAAATTGATCTTTGAAATGGCGCCTAACTGCTACGGGCATTAGTTCCGTTGCACTTAGCGTTGCGGCCATTAGCCCCGTCGCAGTGAAAGTCTTTATCCTGGGAGGTGGCGGAGTTCCTCCTCCGCTAGTTGGAGCAAATCGGTGCCGAACTACACTTTGTCTTGTGGGAGATCTCCTCCTCCAGATAAATGCCCTCACAGAGGCACCGACCCTGACGGGACTGGGTCGAAGCTCCTTACTCGCACTCTATGACCTCCCGGACAGGGTCACTGCAGGGACATCGGCAAAGCTGTCCCTGAACTCTCAGCCGGTGATCGTATCAGGGCTTTTGGAATGTCTTTACAGTCAACGAGTTAATATCATTTCTCCCCAAATGTAACGGACGTGTTACATTGTGCGCGATTTGACAGGTCAGTTTATAAACTTTATAAATTTATATTAAAGGTATGGCATAAAAATATAGAATGAAATATGTGAAAAATTCTTAAATAGGTTTTCCCCCAAAAATTGAAAAATAAATATTTTCCCAAAAGTGAAAAATAAATATGAAAATTGCATATTGCATACCTACATTGTAACGAACGAATGAAATGCAAAAATAGAATGAGAAAAATTTCCATTCTAAATTGAAAACTGGCCAAAATAGACTTGATATCTTTATAGATACACTTAAAAATTCGTCATACTCGAAAATGTGGGGAAACAGATAAAAATGTCGAAAATGCACAAAACTATCCCCAAAAATTGCGGCATAATCGGAACATTTCCGTTGTACAACTGCCAAAAATACATTTCAAAAATATTTCAAAATATGCTGAAAATTGTTGTACAAGTAAAATGAGACACCTAAATAAAAATGTCTAATGAATAACGAGCCCAGAAATGTAGTTGGTCCTATTTCATGTTTTAGGCTGCGCACGCCCCATGACAGCATACGAGTCTTAAACTGCTGTCAAACTAAACATTTATCTAATGACTGCCTTAAGTGGCGCGGGGCGTCACTGCAGTGCCTTTGACTGAGGGTCCTTGGGTTCGAGTCCCGACGCGGGGAAGGTTTTCGACGCTAGATTCATACGTAGGTCGCATTCTGCCGCTGCAGGAGCATTCTAGCGCCTAGCAACTCAGATCGGTAGTTTTCCGTGGCTTCTCCGAGCAATACCAAGTGAATACCGGAGCAGTGTCCTACCGAACGGATCGCGCGCGATCTTTCCTTCCTCTTCCTTGGCCTATCCTCACCCCTTGCTTACATACACTTACGTACCCTGCACACTACCACACATGCCACGAGGGATGTCGGCAGCTTGTCTGCTGGGGCGGTGTCCCGCTGGTGGGAGATGCCTGGTAGGGGAAAACCCCCGCTAACCGATGGGTATGTCGGCGGTTCTCGCCATCCAGCGGAGGAAAATCACAGTCACCTCCCGCTATGCAAACATGTAAACTTACGGGACCAATGATCTTAGCGGTTGACGCCCGGAATCACTAATCTATCACTCTAATTTCTACGCTATCGTCCCATTGATTATTCTCTCATTTTATTAGTTACACCCTACGTATATTTGTACTACAACAAGTTTTGATTCATTGTTGAAACCAATGTCGTAACTTTATCCCCTGTTTGTATACAAGATGGGATATCTAAATTTTCAGGTAGATGCACTGCGGATGTTATCATAATCGATGAGTAGCTCCGATATAGCCTCCCGAAATAGTAACTGATACGATGTCGTTATACGTAACTTCGTGATTGATTTCTCCGATACACACAATCTCAGTTTGGAGATCGAATAAGTGGAGAAACTGTTGTGGTTCCGGCGAAACTGCTTATTCGCACTCGCATCATGGTTGGTGAAGTTTATACACATGTTTCCAGGAGTGGTCGGCCGGCGTGAGATGTAGGCCACAGAGCAATGACCTTACTTTCTCGATTCCCGTGGTCACTACCTAGGCACAGGTACAAAACATAATCTAATTTTTCTGAAAACTATTTGAACCGAAAAACCGTTGTGAAAAAATTTCAGAAAACGTATTCTGCTCGTTGTGTTAAGCCCTTTAAAAGGCAGCAGGAACAGTATTTTGTTTTTGATATCACGTTCTACTTTGGGGGAAAATATTAATTGAAGTTGAAAACATTCATTAACTTAGCTCTTTCTTTAAATTCCTTACTACAAATAGTTAATTTTCATTTTTCTTGTAGAGAATAGAATTTTCAATCCTATTAATCATACTGCGAATATATTTTTTTTTCGAAAAATAACAAGAGACGTCTCAAGATTCGAAGAGCAGGTTAATGCAATTTACTTCCTCCAATAGAGAGTCAGGTATTCGACTTGGTTATAGAAATCGATCTATTTGTAATTTGCTCGAAATCTACTCGTATGTCTATTGTCTGTCTTTTATATTTATACCCCTGAGATTAAAAACAAAGAGGTCTCAGCCAAATAGAAGGAAGAGAGAAAATTAGCCTCAGCGTAATATTTTGAAACATCGAGAAATAACCTACGTACATCAGCCATTAAGTAATTCATCTCCTAATGGATAACATTCGTCTTCCTGTTGGTCAGAGATCATTACCACAGGACAGCTTTTAAATCGATTAGTTTAGTTAACATACCGAGAATGATACAAAACCCGTGCATGTTCTGTGCGCACGATATTGAGGTGACTAGACCATGCGAGTGACTTGAGGCGCCTCGGAGGATTCTTTCCCGATGACGTGTTGTTGGTTGAGGGGCAGCAGAGCTGAACAGTTTTTGCCTGTCTGTTGGCTCATGTGCAGAGCCTTCCAACTTGGCTTGACGCTTCACGATGCACGCTTCACACAAGACCAATTCCTATAGATCCCAGATGTGTGGATGGACATTCGTAAAGACACGCAATGGTACTAAATTTCTAATGACGTTAATTACACACACGTGTGTGTATTTATGCACAGTCTCTCTCTTTTCACAGTTTGATTAATCTTCGTGAATGTTGGAACATCTACGTGTTTTTATGGAGAAGGTTTTATGCTGTTCTTTTTGTTGTAACTCCACTAGATGGCGCTGCAGCACACGATAGCGCTTCTGTTCAATGGAATTCCCAATCTACCTGGGCTTCATTCTTGCTGGGCGTTGCCATGTGATGCGGGGCAAGTTAGAGGACAGGAGGAGTAGGCGGCGCGAGATAGAGAGGGAACGCGAGAGAGATGGAAAAAGAGAATGGGAGAGGGAGATGGAAAAAGAGAATGGGAGAGGAAGAGGGAGAGACAGGATAACGTCTGCTGGTTCCTGCTAGTATTCTATATAAATACATAATTACTCGTATCACATATAAATTAATAAAATTATAATACTTTTATTAATTGGTGTGGTATTGGTGTAATTGATACCAATCCATGTGAAATTTAAAACCAATAAAACTAAAGAAATGCGTACAAATTTCGGAGGAATTTAATCGAATAATGACATCTTCATTGTATGTTTAACTTGACGATCCTTCAGCTTGTTCTGGCATTTATTGTCATTGTCGTTGACTATGACGAAGCTTCATTTGGCGGGACCCCCAGGCACGTGCCACACCGTTCCCGCCCGGACCGCGCGGGGGCCCGCTCGGCCGCGAGGGCGTGCGAGCGCATGCGAGCGCATGCGAGCGCATGCGAGCGCATGCGAGCGCGTGCGGGCTCGTGCGGCGGCGTGCGGTCGCGTCGCGTCGTGCGTCGGCGGCGGCTGGCGCCAGCGAGCGAGCGGCGCGCGGAGAGCGGAGCGGAACGCGCGCGCATGGGAGACGGCACGTCGCCGCCGCGGGAGGCGGCGCGGCGCGGCGCGGCGCGGCGCGGCGGCGCCGGATGAGCCAGCCAGCCAGCGAGAGAGAGACAGAGAGACAGAGAGAGATGGAGTCACACAGACAGGGAAATAGACGCAGAGAAGGAGGGAGCGAGCGCAGAAAGAGACGGAGCGCGCACAGGCAGGAATGGGTCACGCCGCGCAGTGGGACAAACGCAACAGGCTGGCGTAATGTGTTGTTTAGGAAGCCCCTAGTAAAAGCGGTTCTTTCAGGGCACGCGTACCCTGATAAAAGTGTATTTTAACACTAATGCTAAAAGTGAGACGATGCTGAGTATGAACGACGGCTGTACCAGCAACTACTGCCTTTAATGTACCATTAAGTGATTTGGGTATTTGAATTAAAATAAAATGAAAGTCAGTAAACCTGCCTAAAAACAGTATATGGCACACGTGTTGAAAGTGATTTTATTGTGTTTCTAGGATTGCGCCTCTGGGACTATCAGCCTAGTGTCGCAACATTTCCTACTGGCACAGTAAAACGTCATTTTACCACTCGTATCATAAATATCTACTTTGTTTTAGAGTATTTCAACCAAGGGCCTGTCTATAAATTATGCAATGCAAATTTGGAGTATTGTAAATACCCCTTCTCGTCTCCCGTAACATACCTATAAAGCGCGTTTGAACCTCCCCCTAAATAATTACATAACGCTTGTGACAACACCTTAACTAAAGTCAGAATTCGTTGGCAATGCAGACTGCACTTATCAATACGATTTGAGGCAAATGTTTGAGTGAAGGAAGGACGCATATGCGGGAAAAAAAAAAAAAAAATTCACGCCGTCGTGGATGACGCAGGGGTGAGTGTACGTGCCAATTTAAATGGATTCTACGAAATGTGCCGTAGATCAGTTTTGAATATTTTCTCATCTAACAGATTCAATTACTGATGAAAAAAATTTTTCTATGTATGGCAACAATTTGTACATCAAATGTGTTTCTTAATTTAATTTTTTAAATATTTTTATGTTTTGCTATAAGATTGAAGCAAAGGGATTATTTCTTCAAATATTGAAACATTTTAAAAAACGATACGAGTAACTAACCTAACAGCCACTTCCCTTACGTAACTGCTTTAAACCCCCCCTTTCTCCTCTTTAGCGTTACGAAATTTGTGGACGACCCCTAAGGCATCACTGTCAAATAACGTTTCGTTTCTTTATACATAATGTTCCGATGACCATATTGAAATGGTTCCCAAACCGTTATACTGTTTTGAATGGATCAACATTAATGATATTGTTAAAAAAACTTGGATAGTTTATAGAAGTCGATTCCTTTTCCGTCCTGGTGAAAACCACGATCATTTTAAATAGAAACAAAATGCCTACTCTCTGAAAATTTGTGTACATTTGTTGGGTAGGGAGCGGCACTTCTGACAACTATTAACTTGGCGTATTAAATGCGCAGTTTTTCTTGAACCCAGGAATCCCTACTCACAGTTCTTTACAAACATTAGTTGAATTACGAATAAATGATAGCATTGAGCGTTGTTGGCATTATCTGATTACCAGAAATGTTTGCTCCCGTGTAATAAATACTATTTAACATCGAAAAACAAGTTACAAAAGTTATATATTTGTCCTGCAGTCGAGAAAACTATATTTCATTTTGCGAAATGAGGACTCAAGAAAACGTGTGCGGTTATCGTAATAACTAGTAACACCATATTACGATTTCTTAAAATTTGAAACTAAAATCGAAACAGAAACAGTTTTGTAGGGCTCAGAATCCAGCAATATATTAAATTAAGGAATAACATTTTCGGTAACGAAGTATTTGTAAGGCGAGAAAGTAAAAAATATCAGAATAAACGCTTATAAAACATTTTTAACTGAACATCATAAATTGCATATTTATATATTTGCATTGTTATATACAAAATTTTTCTGTCAATATTTGGCGATGTGTGGTAGTGCGTTATTTTCGAGTGTCACTGTAGCAAAATTTCTCATTAACACACAAAATGAGAACATCGCAACAGTTGCCATTTTCTCATTCCCTTTATTTTTAAATCAACTTATTTATTTGTATTACTTATTGTTCCGTTCATTTTTAAATTAATTCGTTCAATTTTAAATTCGTTAGAATTCGCGTGACTTCCAGTTAAGCAGTTTTGACTCGTTTGCAATCTGTTACACTGTAGTCCATGAAGACTGCCTTCACTAGTTACACTGAATATATCGTGGTGATGTAATGATTCTATTTTATCGATTATTGAAATATTGTTGTTCTAGATCGCAATAATTGTTTCCCAGTTTTAATTTGATTATAAACACTTCGTATGAATAGATTATAACTCGCATGGGCGGCAATTGGGGGAAGGGAGGGAAGGTTGAGGGTAAAAAACCTTCCCCGAAATTTCCTGAACCTGTAGTTCGAAGAAGAAATACAGCGATTCATGGTGCGCTTATGCTGGATTCAGTCCGAAGTTAAATTGACCCAATTTCGTAGGGCATTGTTGAATTGCTTTATTTCGAGGAACCCGCCCTCCTCATTGCGGATGAGCTTCGCCGCTCATTGCGGATGTGCGGTGTTATCAGGTCAACTGGGGTAGGGAAAGAGTTACTTACATCAATAACGGATTTCTTGCAATTACGTGTCTATTCTGCGCTAAATCTATTATTTTGATGTTTCCATGTTTTGCAATTAGCGAAATTAATATTGCCTATTTTAGTCTCATTATTTCTAATGTTGGATATGCGCTTTGTGAGCTCTCGCTCCTGATCTCCTTCGCAACAGCTGTGTACCGAGTCCCAAGGACATCGTCCACGGTCATCCATTGTCCAAATTACTCGGACCTACGCCTTTTATTGCATGTTCGCAGGATATTGCTCATTTGTGTTAAAAAACAACAAAACAGATTACCTATTTGTTTCTCAATTTTATTATATTATTTCATTACACCTCTGCCTCAGAATTGTTTAGATTTTTGTTTTCATAGGAATGTATTCACACAAAATGATGCTGATTCACAGATAATATTATAATATAATCGATTTTATATTATTAAATATTGTTAGCAGATTGCACGTGAAAAGGAATGTTTATTATGTAACTTCCGAAAATGTCAAGGGATTTTTATAATTGAAATGCAATAGTTCTGTTTTGATCTCTAGAGCGATATTGGGTATGGAGTGCAAACAAACAAATGTGACGAATGTTTGGCACCATTTCATCATTTTAGGCGGCAAATCTTCAGTGAAATGTAAGGAGGATAACCTATTTAATATTAGGTATAAAATATATCAGAATTGGTTAAGCTAGTGTGGAAGCTATCGTTTAAACCTCTCTTTAAATATAAGGAGCAAAGTGTTAAGAACCCTTTAAATATGGTGTGCAGTGGAATACACATGTATTTCAATTGCCTTCATTCAAGTTTAACGCATCGTGGTTGATTAACGTCTTTGAGAGTAGTGGAATAATTTTGTTTCTTAATTGCAAGGATTGGAGCAACACAATGATTCAGAACATTCGTTTATGTAATTTTTGTGAGCTCGGAGAAATTAAAGTTTGAGTATATCCACTTCGTGTATAAACGACAAATGGCTGATTCGTGATTATTCACGGTTAAAGGTCACGGTGTGAAGTGTTCGATGCATACTTGGGCCTCCCGGATAAAGTATAGCTAAGGTAGATGAAACAGGTGATCAAGGAAGGTTAATCACGCTACGGTGACGAGGAATAGCTGATATATGATGTAGATATTACTAACATTGGCCATATGCAGTCACACAGCTCTATCGAATGCGTCTGGCTAATGCGCGAATTAGTCGACGTTGCCAAATGAGTCATACTTCGGACTTTGACGAACATGTACACTTCCTGCTGCTCTCTATTTATTCATACTGCTCGTTCTCTGAGCACATTCATATGTTGTTTTTTTGTTTTCTTTTAGCAATCTTGAAGTCTTTGTAGATCTTTATTTCGTTTGTGTAAACCTGGGGTTATCATTACTTTGGCCCGAACCTTCAATTGGACGGGAACCTTGCTTCATGTTCTTTCCGTGCGCCTTTTGGCCCAGTGTGTGTGCAGTGCGTGCGGGGAGTGGGAGCGTGGAGGGGGCGTGGCAGGTGGGGGGGGGCAGGGCCGCCTCCGCCGTGGTGTTGCGCAGTCTCCCGGACAGCGGCAGGCGGACGCGCAGTGTGGGGCTGCAGGACTTGCTCGTTCGCCCGCCCGCCCGCCCGCCCGCCCGCCCGCCCGCCCCGCCAGCCCCGCCCGCCCGCCCCGCCCGCCCCGCCCGCCCCGCCCGCCCCGCTCGCCCCGCTCGCCCCGCTCGCCCCGCTCGCCCCGCCCGCCCCGCTCGCCCCGCCCGCCCCTCCCGCTCGCCCCCTCAACCATCCACCCACCCACCCACTGACTCACTCACTCACTCACTCACTGGCCCGCCCGCCCGCGCGTTTACTTCAACAACCAGTTAAAGATAGACGCGTCCCGCGAATTCATTTCGGGTAGTGACTCGCCACTTGCGGAAACGTCGCTTGTTTGCGGATTCTGCTCCCCGGGGACCGCGGCCACTCGTGCGGATCGCTCAGCTGACGGGACGACGCGCGCCGCGGGGGCGGTTCGCTCCAGGCGGCAGTGTTTACTCTCTGGCTTCTTATAACGCTGCTTTACTCTTTCCCTCTACAATCAGATGTTTGGTAACTGTCCTGGAGGGCATGTCGTTTTTACTTCCTATTTTTTTAAAGACTACTCCCGATGTGTATCTTTCTCGTGAGCTACATGTAAAGTCACTATACTTGGTAGTGAATGTACAGAGTTTGAAAATAGGTGAATTGAATTGTGGAATTTGTTCGGTTCTTTTATGGTTATCTTAATTACTCACACTATAGTGTTAATTGAAATTATCGCTAATCGACATGTTGCTAATGTCCGGTTGTGTCAGGAAATTCTAGTTAAAGACTCTAATATTTGAAATGCCTATAATTTTGACAATGTGTTTAACAGTGCCGAACATAGTAATATTACGCACTTTCCTCCCAATTTTATCTTTCGCATTGCGCGGCCAGGTGGGGAGAAGAATACGATACATAGGAATTGCTTCCATCTCGACCAAATCTTGAACAGATGGGGCAGATTTATGAAAGAAACTGAGCGTTCAACGTCAGCGGCCGTCTGGAAAAGAGAGCACATGCTAGCGTGCTGGAAAAACCACCAAGGGAGCTTTTAGCACACAGAGTGCACTCTCATCGCCGCCTCCGTTGCGATTGCGACGACGGAGTCGCACTTATTTATGACATCCACGTAAGTCTACTTATTTTCGTCTCTGGAACCCAGGAGTTGCGTTCATGGTTTCTGCCACAGCCCGAAGGTATCGAATATGAGAATCAATAAATATCTACCTGCCGGAGAAGTCGCCACTAGCTAAGTTGGCAACGTCGTAAAGAACAATACAGGACCTATAGGACAATTGCTGACAGACTTTGGAATTTTAAATCTATTTATGAAATATATGACGATGTATTTTCTCATATTCATTATTAATGTTCTTGAAATAGGAAGGTAGCCACATAGGAGATAGCTTTCTACATGATTAAGGTACACATAAGTCAAGTCAAGATAAGGAATTAATGCTATCATTAATAAGTAGGAATATAATCCTGTTATCAAATTCCTTCTTCCATGATTTTCATTGTAAAAGGATAACAATGATCCATGAAGTAGAGAATTCGTAATTGTCTCAAATTTAGATATAGAATTATGATGTTTCAAGTTTTGTGAATTGCATAAGAAGTTATTTATTTTGGTTGAAATAAGAAAATTAGCTTTAAATGTGTTTTGTATGTACGTGAAAAACACCGTAAAACAAATTGTGTAATGCAGAAGTGTATGTGATGAATGAATTATGTTATTGGTACGCTTCGACTCTGATTCGGACGCTAAGTCGTTGATTCATTATCCTTCGCTCTAACGCTTGTAGGAGGAAACGTTAAGACAAAATTTCCTCTTCACATCGACCGAAGAAAAGCTGTTAATTTATTTGGTTTTATGGGATATTTTTGCCAGGTGAAGTAATTTTACGGTACTTGTCATACGCCACGCATATTCGTGATCGAATTGTGGCATAATTTAAGAAAGAATACCAATGTATTATTCTGAATTTAAATTCTAATATACTTTATTCAGTTTACCTTCTAATGACATTATAAGGCAGACACCTATCAACAGTACTTTACTTCTAGGCTGTCCAGAAGAGGCCTACGTGTACACTTATCAACAATGTAATGAATTATTTACTTCATTATGATATGATTGACTAGTTGGGAGTATAACCCAGATTATTTTGTTCAAGATTATTTTGAAAGGCGCATTTAGTCATTTAGAACATAAAGAAAAGTTCTGGAATGTGACAAGAAAAAAATGCAGTAAGAGTCGGAACAAAGCAACATGCTTAAAATAAGCACAGGTGTATTGACAATTTTTTTCGTGCATTTTCTTAAAATTGCAATCTAAAAGAAATGTTTTCTAGAGTATTCGTGGTGTTCGTAGGGAATTCGATTGAAAATAGAGTACAAAAATTAAATTTGCCAATGCAATCAACATTTATAACATACAAATATTTAGGAGCAATTTAGAACCTACGAACAAAAAAATAGTTTATTATTTTTTTATGAGAAAGATTTTACATTCAAATACCATTTAACATTTCTATTATACGTGTCAAATTTCGAAAACATAATATTTGAGATCTTCAATTTTGTTCATTTAGTTGTGCGGGGTTTTTGGTTGCAGCAGTAAAGCAATTCTGAGGCATATATTTTTGTTTGGTTATTAAAGGACATCGTTCGCTGTTCCAAAAACAAGCCATTTATGTATTCGCCATGTGACATATTCGTGTAAAACACCAATTATCCCTCCATTCTACATCGATTCTTGTTATTTCGCTGCGACTACTAGATCATTCTAGTATTTGAAATGAGTATATTGATAAATGTACCAAACATGAGTACTGTATCGAAGATTGTTATTCTTTAAACGATTGTTGTGCCCTTACATATCCATAAAGCAATATCGTAGGTACTTCCTGGTCACGTGCGTGGTATTGTTATATTGATTAGGAAGGAAAGAGAGAAAATAGCACTTCACGAACCTAGAATGAACTTCTTACCTGAATTACGCCATAAAAGCACCAGAAATCACCTTTGGGACGGCCGTATGTTTGAATTTATGAAGCTACTTTATACTAACAGAATGAAGTTTCCATAATTGTACACGGTTATCAAACTAGAGGTAAAAACTATTTAGATGTATTCAATTAAATAACGGCTAGATCCTCTAAATCTCTTATCAGTAATGTTAGGTTAATTGTTATCAAATCACTAAGTGATGAGGATGAAGCAAATCTGAAGAAATTTCAAATCAAATTGAATATGTATTTGAGTGGTAAAACATTTTACACCTTTGGAGAGTTAATATCAGGAATATGCTATGCAACTTCCATTATGTTGTTTATAGGGATGCATTATTTTAGTTTTATGAAATTTGTTGTACTGTTGTTTTGTAGTATTGTGATTGCCAATGCGACACATCATTGAATACACTAGTAGTCTACGCTACTCTCCATCTCCCCAATTCAGAATCGATAAGAGTAGAGAAACTCTAATTATTTTCATTTATTTCAATATGTTTGCCTCTAAGCAAACATCTCAGAATAGAGTACATTATAAATGCAACAACTCACTCCAATTCACTTATGCTTTTTTTCTATAGATCAATGCCGACATGATTAATGGCTTATTTATTCATTGAGATCACGTGCACACGAATCTTAGTTGCGTAATGTTACTACATGGTTGAAAATCGTTTTGCCGTCGTTTTTATTTTGCAAGGTCACATGGGCGTCAGCTAGTCAAATAATATCTTACTAAAAATTCTATGACCCCGACGTGATTTGAACACGCAACCTTCTGATCTGGAGTCAGACGCGCTACCGTTGCGCCACGGAGTCTGGTGCTTTGGGAGGTTACGTGGCGGTACTTTACTTGGATGTGACGTTACGATGACGCGCATGCGCCGCATTTATTGGGCTCCACAAATTCTCTTCATGTCCTTTAGATCTATTTACCCTCCATTGTGACGACACCCACACTTAATTCCTTAACTACCTCAGGCTGGTAGTTACCATGTAGGTCGATAGACAGCAGCACAGTACACGGCAGAACAGAAAACGCTTGGTTCGTTTCGTCGCCACAAGATAGCGCGCAAAGCAGGTAGAGGAACCCTATTCTTTCGTGTTCTGTAATGCAATGCGATGCACGTAATGTGTACGTAATAATCAAGGTTACCTTCGACACGAATCGTTCTCTCTAGTATGCTCAACTATAAGTATAGTATTTTGGAAAAATTCTTAAGATGCTGTAAGGACCACTCTAACTTTTGTTTTATTTTAAAATGCAATGAGCGGAACTAATTTCCTTTTCAAGCAAGGAAATACATCTTGTGAATATTTCGTTGAAAGTGAATATTATCTTAATTTTGATACGTTTATGAAAACATTTTGTTGTGAACATCATATAAGTTAAGAAGTATATTATTATTAATCTACATAAACTTTTGAAATTTTGTTGTTCTAGTATGTTTAACGTAGTAGCAAGTACGATAACTTCCTTCTTCGGATTGTTTGAGATTTTTCTGTTTTCAATTGGGCATTTCATTTGAATTCATATATATATATATATATATATATATATATATATATATATATATATATATTTGAAAATAACAGTTATTAGACTGCCAAATTGCGAACAATTTAATATATTTTCACGGAATCTGAATTTTTTTTTCAGTTTTCTATGAAAGTACGTGTACGTGTTGCAATTGTTTTGTTATAACTTAAACTAGAGCAATGACTGCAATTATCTCGTGAAAATTTGATTTACGGATATCCACGGAAACCATCTGATAGTTAGACTCTTTTCTTAAATCAGTATCTCGAGAAAGATGCTAACAGTGCTTTGGGGAAGAAAAGTCGGAATTTTCGATCTACTGAAGGCGTTCAATAAGTTATCTATCAGAGCATGGATATGGAAATTGATTATGAAACTCACCTCATTACTCTTCACTGTAGTTCCCCTTGACTTCAACATTCTTGGTCCATTTAGCAACAAGTGATCTAATGTCCTCAGAAAAGAAATAAACATTCTGACTGTCCAGATACCCCATTACACCTTCCTTAATAGCTTCGTCGTCCGGAAATCGGCGCTCAAGAATTTTTTTTTGTTTCGAAACAGAAAGTCGTAACTGGAAGCCAGATTTGGACTATATTGTATGGTGGATAATTAAGTTGTACGAAGGCACAGTTGTTCACAGCAGCCTGTGATTTGCGTGATTGTATGCAGGTGCACTGTCGTGGAGCTTTAACACACCAGCAGCCATTTTCCGTGGCGTGGCTGTTTGACAGACACACGTAAAGTCCTTAGTAGAAGAATATACGTCTCTAGTAATGGTTGTCTTGAATCTGATATCTGACTACATGACATTGCAACATATATAATTAAAATGTATGACGAGCGGATGATAATAATAATAATAATAATATAATAATAATAATAATAATAATAATAATAATAATAATAATAATAATAATAATAATAATAATAATAATAATAATAATAATAATAATAATAATTGGAGAATGGAAGTTTATATATAGTAAATATGAAGGGCTTGCGGCTTTGCATAATTAGCCCCACCGGCCAAAGCAAGCCCCCAGCTGATTGTAAATGTTAATATATTATAAAGTAATAATTATAATGAATATTAATATATTATAAAAGGACATAATTGTAGTAAATTTAAGAAACGTATTCCATTAAATTTGACCTTTCTCAGATATTGTCGGTTGAGGACCGGTAGTAGCAACCTTATAATATTACTTAACGTCCTAGTTCTTTGATTTAGAATTGAAAGAAGAATAAACTTTTCAGTACTGTGTACATTTTGAATTACTGATTTTTTCGAGTTAATAAGGAAATTAAAATATGAGTCACAGAATCAGAAGGCTTACCTGATCAATTTATAACTTAATCCTTAATGTTGTTCAAATACAATGCATTTGAAGAATATTGATAGATAAAGTACACTTTACAAAATAAATTTGCCATTTCTTGCCAATTTGCTGTCCACTACCTTCCAACCTCACGGCCGAGTTTCCCTTGAAATTGTTTGCTAAACACATCTACATATTTTTGAACATTTTGTTCATAGAGTTTTGAATTTGATGTGATACATCTCTTTAAAAATATCGAATTAATTCCTCGATTTTTCAATCAAAATCTATTCTTTAATTGAAACATCTAGTACATTATTGAGGTTGAACTGTAATAATAAATTTAATATCTGATAGTCAATATAATTACAAAGCAATAATCATAGACAAAATTAATTTACTTGTTAAAACTATACATTAAAATAAATATAGAAATTCATGGAGTTTTAACAATATAGTTGGGAAATTATTAAAAAGTGTAATTTAAAATTGAAATAAAATCCGCGGTTCGATCCAATTTTCCGGGCTCTTTTTCAGGTGCAGAAATAGAAATACTTCATTACATGCATGGAAGTAGGAGATTCAGCTGGCATTTTAGAAGCTGAGTGGGAGACTAAAGAAGTATGGTATTTTTCTAGTGTACACCAAAAAAAAGGTCTCATAAAAATCGAAAGAAAGTTAATGAAATTAAGTCCTCATAGAGCTTTGAATTTGTTTTGAATTAAAAACCTAGTGTTCGAACGGCACTTCCATATTTTAAGTTGAATTATTTTCATCCATCACAAGGTTAAATTTGTGGAATGTATGATAATTTAATTGTGTGATATAAATTTGAGGTGACCCTTTTTCTAAGACACTGCGTTATCAGCCGAACTTCCTAGCTAAAAGAAGACAATGATAGGATGCGATTGATCCATGGTGAACGTAGTGAATGAACAGCGCTAGTGGAGGTGCTGTGGTGGTGCAGTGAGTGCTGGAGGGCGGTGGCGGACACTCACCGCCACTTTGCCCAGCAGGTGGCCCCACTGCCATTGCCACACGGACAGGATGCGCTCGCGGCCGCCGTCCACCGCCAGCACGTACGTGCCCCCGTTCTGAAACACACACACACGCAATCAGCTTCAGCACTCCACAGCCGCGTGACACTAAATGAACAACTGTGCTAAACAGTTGCTATGCAGTTGCAGCTTGGAAATTGACCGTTATGTGCTCGGGAAGTGAAAGTACGACGGGAGCAATGTGTGCAAAAGTTAATAATAGCTCATTATTTCTCCGATGACGATACATGTTTAGTAGCGATATAATGTTCAAAATAAGAGTGCGGCCGTGAATCAATGGAACGGGCGTGAATCAATGGCGTCGTGAATCAAAAATCGTGGAACTGAATTAAAAACTCACTCGATTATCCCTTTTATTTCTATACCTAAAAAATGTAAATACCGATTTAACATTTCTTTAAAACAAATTTATCGAGTTAATTGTGAAAATACGTGAATTTTCCTTTTAAAAGTATTTAGTCACTAAAGTTCAGGAACAAAAAATTATTCTCAATCCCAGCAATTCAATTTGTTAAGAAAACACGAAATCGGTTTAATTTAATTTTGGCTTATATTATCAGTTACACGAACAACTATTGCCTCTAAAAAGGTGATTTTACTTTGGTATTAGAATGAGTGGTTTTGTTTGGGTGTTTGCAGGGCCCGACTAATAACTCCACGAGCAACGTTTGACAACCCCAAATATTGAACACGTGTAATCAATATGCAAATAAACTTGACAGAATATTTCAATCTACCCATTTAATATTTAAATAATACATTCATTATATTTTATAACAATTTATTTCATAAATTGTGTTATGTAATAAAATAAATGTCAAAATTTTTGTACCTCTTCTTGAAAAGTAATATCAATTTAAGCACAATTAAATTAATTATTTTCTAGTTTTAGAATAATTAATGAAGTAATTGACAATTACTGTTACGAATATATGAAGAAATATAAATTTTTGTTGAAAAATATTGCGTCGCCCCCATGCAGCGGGCGGCCTAATCACGAGCCGAGTCTGCTTGTGTATTAATGAGCAGTGGTGGGCTCACCATTTGCGAGAAGGCGACGGCGGACACGCCCACCTCGAACTCGCTCATGCCGAACACGTAGAGGGTGAGCAGCGTCTCGGTGCTCCAGATGCGGATGTGCGCCTGCGTCTTGCGGTTGCGGCCCGCGCGCTGCCCCGACGCCACCATCTCCCGCGACGGGTGCAGGTCCATGCTGCCGACCGGCCGCGCGCTCGTTCGTTCGCTCCGCACCGCGTTCGGGGCGCGGCTCATTGGGCCGTTGCGCGGATATCGAGGTGGGACGGTTCTATCAGGTGAGGGGGCGGTTTATTGGGGGGGGGGGAGTGAAGGCAGGGGGCGGCTTTCTGCGGGGGAGCGGGGGAGGGCGGGGGAATCAGTGCAGAGAGGAGCTGCTCATAGTGGGAGAGGGGGGGGACGCCTTGTAGCCATTTTACTGTAATTTTGTCACTTGCTCAGCGGTGGAAGGCATTTGATCTATAGATCGTACGCCATCCACCGCTGAGGCTCTGAGTTTGATCCTCGGCCAAAGGTTTCGAGGACACAGCAAGCTCTCGGCGGGTTTTCTGAGGGTTCTCCCACTTACCTCACATCCCATTCCACCATTTTCACCATCATTGACTCGTCATCAAATGATTCATTTACCGTCAAAAACACAAAAAGCGAGTGATATGTTGGGGAGAAGTATGATCTACACACGTTTTCTTGTGCTCCTGAATCTCTAGCACACTCTTTTACTGAATATGGCTGAATTCTGGTTGAAAGTATCATTAAGCTTGGTAGTCAACATTTGTTATGAAAACTAGTCATGTTCTCTATCACTTCATAAGTATTTGCGAAGACAAACGAACTTAAGATGAAAACTAGTCATGTTCTCTATCACTTCATAAGTATTTGCAAAGACAAATGAACTTAAGATTTCATTTTATTGTATTGATTATAAAATAACAGCCCCTCGGCCATTCTCCTATCGCAACTAGCAAAAAGGAAGCTCACAAAACGTGCGCATTGTGAAGCTCCTTTTACATCTTTCGCTATCATCTTGTGAGATGAATTTCGTGAGCCTCAACATCTTTAGTAGTTCCATATTACATAAATCCCTATAAATAAAATATGATTATGGATTTTTCAGTCGAGGCCTTGAGCTGAGACCTAACCACTAGTTTGCCAGTAACTGCGCCAACTCAAGGACTACAGTCTGCATTTGGTAAATGTGAAAACAACCTCCAGGCAAACATTTCGCAGTTTTTCATGATGGGTTCAGACCGACGACTCGAGATTAGAAGGATTAAACGCCTTAACATTCTTGCTAAGTGTCACACTGAACAATAGCCTCAGATTTTCAAACCATACAATTACGTTCTCAGCGTTAGACTTGATGGGAGCCATGCCAGTAAAGAAGCTCGTTGAAGTCCACTCGTCTGGAATTTAGTGCCACACGCGTGATAGTGCTATTCGTGTAATACAATGAATTCTTGAACGAAAAGTCTCAAATATGCCTATTAAAAAGGATTTTGATTAACAAAAAATAAATTTTTGAAATGGTACCTTACATTATAAATATGTTGTTTTAACACGAAAATGTTTAACACTTTTACTCTACTTAATCAGGTTTGAGTTTATTCCTCATTGTACAATGTTTCTCTACATCTCTTTTGTAATGAACTTTAAATATCGCCATAAGATAATGTTACTACGTCTTTGCAAGTTGTGAGTAGTAAAAGTTTACAAATATAACATGCATAGATGACGCGCATATCGAAAGTAAGACAATTGTTGACTCAACATATTCAATTAATTTAAATAAATTATATCATAGATGAGTGGCAATATAAAGTTTCAGAATAAAATGGGTGTCTGAAAATATTTCTTAAAAGGTAAGAAGTACTTTATTATACGCAATATCTCGTTGCCAGTCTTAAGTGTATCTCTTTCTTTGGTTGATGATAATTTACAAGCTTTGTACTCTGCAAGTAAACAGCATATTTCTGTCAGTCTTTCCTCGTTCCGTCACACAAATGACTCTTTCCTATAATTTCTTTCTTGTTAAACAACCGTACTTTTCAAACCCTGAAAGGAACAGAATTCAGCATACGACGGAACTAAGATTTTGTGTCAACTGCCTGCTCTTTTGTCCCTGCCTCCGTCTGCACCATGATAAACTTCCTCCTTGTGCACGACCCATTTGTCACTTGGCCCGTTGGCAGTTCAGAGCTTTAGTTCTTACATACGGCCCAACCGTGTCAGTTAAGACACTTATCTCACCTGCCATCTCATTTCTTGTTTGACTACACTTATTCAAACTGTTCCTTTCCTTTTTTAAACTTTGCCTATGAAATATTGTTATTGCGAATATTATGAATCTTTATTGTACTATATACGACAAGCAAACCAGAATTATGTCTTTGCATTTTTCATCTTGGAAACTCAATATGGGAAATTTTTCGTAATATTCAATTTCTCCCAACGGATAAAGCATAGTGTAATTCGTAAACGGAGAAAGATAAATCATTGGTACCGACACAGTTCTCAAAATATAAATATGTAAATATTAATAAAATGCCACAATTTGTAAATAACTGTCTTAAAAGTGAAGATTAAATTATGTTAGTACGCAACATCAAACATCCATTCTCTGAATTGTGCAGTTCAGCATTACAGGACCGACACTGTGCGACGTTAACCGTTCTAATATCGCAATACTTTGAGATTAAATTACACAGAAAATCAAACCCCACAAAACTCGTCTCTCCATAACTCACCTGTATCCCGTAACTTGTCTCTTGGAGACACATAACCATGACGTTCGGGCTTGGATACTTCCGAGCTATGCGCGATTATTGTGTGTGTTGCAGTAATAAGTTTTTATGCATTTATCTGCAAAATTCATTTTTTTTCGGCTTAAAGATGTTGGATGCAGGATTGGGGAGTGATTTACTGTTCTATGATTTTTTTGGTGATACAGGTCTAGCTGTTTTAAAAAAAATCTTATTACCTACTAATGGGGCATTCGAGAAATCTGTTTTAACCTTCAGACAGTTTGAAGTTGCTTTCGTGATAATTATCTGATCGAATATTTCACCGCGAACTCGTTTTTTTGGACGTCTAAGGTTCTGAAGTAGCTGTACAACTGAATTGATCACTATGGACTAGAGTAACTGACAAACTGAAATTCCCTTCTCATACGTACACAGATCTATAAAAGAAACCCTTTCATTTGGATAAGAATAGCGATATTTTTAAAAATATCATTACATTGTTACATTCTTATATATTACAATCATTTTAAATTAATGTTTGTATTCGAAATTATTCAGATAAAAATATGAAATTTTTGAAACAATTCTTATTTAATTGACTGCCTGGAATTAAAAATGCCCTAATAATTCAGTTACCAAGAGGATGTTGTTTATTAATATTTTTATATCGCCTGGTTTTCCCAGTTTTCCATGTAGAATACTTCTCTTACAGTTCAATGTTTATTATACTTATTTTTATTTTAACCTTCTTCTACGGTACAAAATATTTTATTCGGACTGCTAATGATACTTCTAGGTTAATAATGAGGTGATAAACTACCTCTTTATCGCATGGGGGTGACACTTTCTAACGACTCTCTTGGACACTTTTTGCGGCGGCATCGGGTAGCGGAAACTATTTAACCTAACGTAACCTCACAAGACACATTATTCGTTTAAAACGAATGGAACACAATTAAATACATGATGAAGAAAATTATTCGTCTTATATAGGTTTGTGAATTATCTTGGATGTACGAGTCACACAGAGTGAAAAGATGTGAGGTCGACCATGTTATCGTTGACTTTTCTACTTGTGAATTTAAAACCAATAGAGTTTAAAAATACGTATAAGATACCTCGATCAGGGCGGTGTATCCCCCAAGATTATCGCATTTTCTATTTGATTTTTCTTACCGCCCCTCCCGACTGGCCAATATTGAGCTGCGACTCATCTATCTTAGGAGGCAGTATGTTTCGATCGCTGTGTTGATGGGCAATAAACCGCGCATGTTCAACCTCTTTTATTTTAACATACTTTAAATTATTTTCAATATTTGGACCATTTGGGAACTATTTTGGACGCAATTTTATTCGTGGAAGAGTCCTATTAAATACCACTAGTGCCCTGGAAATTCTCAGATAAATCCCCCCTCGCTTCGCAAGTCGGGGATTTATCGATAATTTCCAAAGCATTCGTGGTTTTTACCTATGATAACACGGTCAATCAGTTCACCGGCCTTCGTGAGGGGTAAAGTGCCATCATTCACATGACTCTGGCTGCGTAAGTTTACGAGGTCTTGTATAATTAAATCTCGATTCCACACATGAGGTGGTCGCGTTTTCACGAGAACCTGCGACATGCGTGCTCACCACTGGATGTCCTCGGTGTGGCCGATGTAGTGGCGCTGCGACTCCTCGTCGCGGTCGTACAGCACGGCCACCGCCGCCACGTAGTAGAGCAGCTCGCCCGTGGGCAGCACCCACAGGTTGCGGCGCGAGTCCGTGCCCCGGTAGCCGTACCTGCGCCCGCTAAGGTCCGTCTCGGTTGCCATGGCCTCCGCATCAACGCCCTCCTTCGGACGGCTTACAACTTACTCGCTTAATAAGACACGAGTTTGGATTTGGTTGACTCAGATTTCAGTTGGTTAATATTCACGAGTCTGTTCTTGTTCATTCACGGTTGTTCTATTTGGCCCTTTAGTTTTTTAACAGACCTTTATTTTAACTATGGTAGTGTTTACGTAATAACACTACGTATCATTCTGTAATAGGTTTATTGCGACAGTTTACAATTACAATTGAACTTTTTAAATATTTTTTCTGTTACTTTAAAAAAAATAAATTTCAACAACAAATTAAAAATCCAATTTTGACGTAATTTTATTCAAATTAAAATTAACTTGGTTTCGGAGACTGTTCCGTTTCCCTCATCCGATGCTACAATTGAAAATGTTTTCTACAAAAATATTTAATTTTCAATTGTAGCACCTAATAAGGGAGGCGAAGAAGTCTCCGAAATATATACACTTTTCATTTCAATAAAATTATGAAATAAATTTGGATAAATGTAATTGTAATTGTAAATTTAAAAAAATGGGGCGGAAAAGTATTAAAAATATGTTGTTTTCCTGTTTATGTAGTAATGGGGATATGAATTCGCATGAAATTAGAACGTTTTGCGTCGAAAAATTTAGTTTGAGGAATTTCTGTTGAAAAAATGAGATTTGTCTGCCGATTGAGCGGGTTATCTGCTTGATTGAAACTGGTTGTTACGTCTACGTTTTAGAACTTTTCACGTAAAAATTGCTTCGCTTGGAAAGATATGGGGATTTTTTATTAATAATGTTAATTTGTATATTGATTATTTAATGTTTACTGTAAGTAGTGTTTGATATCTTTTTAATTAGTTACAATTAAGGATGATTATTCACGAGAGCGGTGGCGCGAGTTTATAACTACTAACGAGCCGTAGTAGTTGAAAAGCGACTTTAAATTGGTGAAAAACTAATATAACATTCTGAATATAACGTAGAGAATCGTGATAGTAGGATCAATTGCACTACTCGTATATTTATCTTGTTTGTCGTTGTATATTTATAGCTCTGAAGCAGGACAAATAAATGGCCAAAACGTCGGCTCTTAAAAAAAAACTGATTTTTATTGACCTACCCTCACGACTGTCTACATTATATTTATAATACTAGGTCGAGATCAACAGAATGCACAACATCCCGCTGATTTTGATTGGGGGTGGTAAGTGCGTGCGTAGTCCGCTTGTGTGTGGCAAAGGATACACCCATCCGAGCTGCAGGCGCTTCTCGGGCGGCGCGTTGTCGGTGGGCGGGTGGTGCAGCGGCGGGTAGAAGGTGCGGCGCAGGCCGCGGATGGTGACGCGGATCGGCTCCTCCTTCAGCACCTCCAGCAGCGTGTAGTCTGCGCACACGAGCGGCGCTCAGCGCTTCTGGTCGCACAAACGGCTAAGGAAAGCGGATAAAGGAGGAACCACGCGTGGAATGCGCTGTAGGATAGGACGCGCTTCAAAAAGTAGTAGTCGGGTGAAGTAAAAGTTGTTATAGTTGGGTTCAGTTAGCTTAGAAAAAAAAATTGCATTTGATTCGACTAGTTTGACTTGATACGTTTGCGCATTTCGAAGTTGACGGCGGCGCTCTGTACGGTCTCCGTGATTAAAATGTTTGACCTACGCTCACTTGCAAACTGTTTTACAACAAAATCCAGACATAACATATTTTGGCTCACTTCTCTTGTTCGCGGAACTACTATTAAGTAATTGATATTTTATTAAATTCACGCATTCCATACGTGTTCCATTAATCCATCTAGTTTATGTTTGTGGAGAAAATGCTCGCCTCCGCTCACCCCTCGGCCGCCCTCGCGCATGCGCTACTGGCCACGCCTCGCGGCGCCTCGCGGGGCGATGCAAATTGTGAACAAATAGAGTGATTTCTGTCACACAAGAATCGAAAGTGTGCGGCTGATATGACGTTCCCCCACGATCAATATTTCAGAGAGTATCACGCAGATGTAGTATGTAATCGTCCCTGACCTGCTGATTTAATACTTCCTTTTATTCAGGCGGCTTCGTATCGGTTTGTATTGTTAATTAGTTTAACAATAATCGTATCTTCTAGTATCCTCCAGGTCATCTTATTTGCACAAAATGTTTTTACTCATTAAAAGTAAACAAACAACTGTATGCCCTAGTTAAATACTCGAGAATAATGAAGAAGTATGATAATATCATACTCGGAAGTGAAAAAAAATATCTTATCGAAAAATATACGTTGTCACATTTTTTTACGGATAAATATTGCATTTAATATTTAGAGAAAAAAGCACATTTTATTTAAGATATTGTAAGCACGTGTGAGCAAATGATTCATAAATGCGGAGTGAAAAGTAGATTTCCAGTTGGATGTGTTATAAGCAGCTTGCAATTGGATCTTCTTAAGGCCTGTTTGTCGTTTCCAGCGATCACAGTGTTCTTCGGCCGGACATCATTCATCCCCCTTTAACAACGGCGTTTGCGGGCGTCATCTCACTACCGCCCAACAATAAGCCGGCGATTATTTCACGCCGCTTGGAGAACCGGCGGCAACGCACGCGCGGCGTTTTTAGCATTGGAAATGTCAAAGGGCGCTGTTGCCGCGGAAGGGGCTGCCATTAGGCGGCGGCGATCACGCAGGTGACCCCCGTTGCCCCCTGCCCCCCTGCGCCTGCCGCCCCGCCGCCAACGACCTCGTTCCGCACCTTCGGCTGCGTTCGCCGCGAGGGGCGGCGCGGCGCCGCGGTTGGAATTGCGCCGAGCGCCGCACGAAGAATTAAGTTCTTCGTTGGCGAGAGGGGGGCCGGAGTTTAAACGAAAACGTAGGATTCCGTGGCCGGAGTTAATAGTTCTTGGCTGTCCGGGAGGCGTCCTAGGCACTGTTGCCAACGTTCCGGTCGGTGATTGATTGTTTCTTTTTTTCCAGGCGTGGTCGCACAGGCTGTGGTCGTTAGTTCCGTAAGTGTAGTGCATAATTTGATTACTCGAGATGGCGTTGATCGTCTCCTGCAGGATGGTGAGATTCGGTGCTGTCCTACATGTCGGCTTAAGGGGGAACCAGGTATCTCCCGACAGCGGGGCTCCGCCCCAGTCGGTTCAAGGTTTTAGCTCCAAACTAGTTTCCCGTCTTGTGAGGTCGTGCCGTGCGTGTATTTGTATGTCAGAAAGGGGAGAATGGGATAAGAAAGAGGAAGAAAATATTGCGCTCGGTCTGTGTGCCGTTCGTTAGGGTCCTGCTCCGGCATTCGCCTGGTGTTGATCGGATAAACTACGAAAAACTACCGACCAGAGCAGCCGAATGCTAAAATTCTCCTCCAGACAGCGGCTGAATTCGCCCTAGCTCTCTAAGTAATGCCCAAAATCCTGCTACAGTCGAGTCTCGATTCCGAAGACCTTCCGGTCTGAGGCACTGCAGTAACGTCTGTTCATACCCTGAGCCGGTACTTTGGTCGCCATTCCGCGCCCTCTTTCAGAGGGCAATGCACGGAGACAATAGGATGAGGCTTCTATACATTCCCTCCACTCGGCTGCTGGTTGGTCGAACGATACAAAAACGTTGCCAAGGAGCAGCGTCTCCCGAACAGCCAAGAAACTATGGGGAAACGTTTTCTTCAGATTCTGAAGCACTGATCCCTGATGAAATGGGACGGTTCCGATTAACAGAAATTTACTTGCCAAGTTCACGCAGATGAAGGGGATATTTTTCAATGAACTGTATTAGAAATGTGTAGATACTCTCCGTAGATCGAGCCATCCATCATAATTGATAAATGGTTGAGAAGAATTGGAAACGATACGACGAACAAAGGCGGCAGAATTTGTAAATTCTTCACTTGTACGTTACTTTACTTAAACGGTGAAAGTACGTTTTCTTAAAAAGAGGACAATTTATTTTTTCGACTATTTAAGCTATGAAAAACAGTTAAGTATTAATCACAGTTATTCGTGAAGCACGTTTCGTATGTTTTCTCGTATGTCGACAAATTGTAATTGTTCTAGGATAGTATGGCCAGAAGCGGGCGGATTTTGCTAGTCAAATGTTTGAATATTTGAATGATATAAGCAAAGAGGTATTGTCTAAGCAATTTGGTAGTTTTGCTTTGATTTTTATCTGTATTAATTTTTTGAAGAAAAGCTAGTTTCTTTTTTTCTAGAAAAAAATGCATCTAGTCTCTTGTTGTTTTTTCTAGAAAAAAAAGCATACTTCTTGAAGTCATACTACATTTGAGTGGAAAGTGTCAGAAAGACAGGTATTCCTTTAATTCAAATCGCATACTTGAAGTAAATATGAATCGTCGTTTTCATATCCAAGTATTTCATATAGACAATTGAAAATACTAAGCTTTGAAGGAATTTAGGAAATGACGATAGTAATTATTCCTAGAATCATTCACAATTTCATTTTAAAGTTCTTAGAATTGAATAATTTAAATGTTGCATTTCTTATAAAATTAATTTTGCTATCTATTTGAACTATTTTCATTCATTTCAAATTGCCCCACGTTTTTTAACTGCTTTCTGACACTTTAATATCGCACTTATGTACACAATATTTACAGTGGAAAAACGGATTCGAAAATTATTCCGTTTCATAATCATTGGTAGAGTTGCAATACCTCACTTCAGAGCGAACTGAATTATTCTGAATCGTGATTTTCATAGATATTAAAAAGGTGCGGACAATGATACTTCCAATCCACAGATATGTCCAGTTTTTTAATACAATAAAAATGCAATTGTCATTGTACTATTCAAGGAGTACAATTTTTTTAAAGAAAGTAAAGTTATATTAATTCTGAATACAGTATTTTCCCCCTCATAAACTTTCAGAGGAAATTTTAAAATATTGTTTTAATTGAAGCTATCCCGAAAATATATTCTGAAATAGAAAAAATACATTAATCAAACTTTCGCTCTGAAGTGGATACAGTTGAGGAAAAGCTCTAAATTCTATATTAATCTACTTAAAATAGAGAAAAAATTAAAAATGTCTCAAAAATACTTACTTCCCCTTAAAGCGATCATGCTTTTCGCTCAGAAGGTTTAATTTAGGCTTCTACTAACCTTTCAAGATGAATCTGCAAACTCCATTCCAAGGCTGCTACTCTGCTCTACAAATTTGTTTATGACTATTTTTGTTAAATGTACGCAGAACAATGTTTGTACGTGTATTCTGTATATTTTACAACTATTGTAGAATTTTAACTATCCGGAACTGGAAGTGTTGGAACCTGAATCCCTACACGAGTGATATCTGTACGAATGGAGTCTTGTATTGTAATGTAAGTTGCTTCGAAGTATATTTTAAACAATTCCATGTACCACCCTTCAATATGTTTTCCTAAGTTATGGATCATACATCACGAAGATATAATAATAAAAAATATCAGAAAGATTATTTATTTAGAAAAAAATATTGCTATCAATTCTCAGATATACATTTGTGTGTATCTAGAAAAGCCTTTAAAGCTATTTTTCAGGTTCCAGCCTTTGAGCCTATTTCGTTTTCTTGTAAGATTAAAATGTGTATGAAACTGATAGTTCTGAAAGAACCAAAGAGCAGCGACGTCACATACGTAGATATAACTTCTACGTTAGCACTCTGATAATTTTGATAGAAAAAATCTTTACGCTTATCAATCACTACCTAAACGTACGTTGTGTTCCGTGCCTAGCTGAACAATGCAACGTATGTTCTGAAAATTACAGAATAATATTTTATCTCCTACATTTGAGACGTTAGAGCAAAAAATCCTGAATTCTTAATACGAATTACATTTTGTTCTATAATATAAACATCCTGTTCCGGTAATACTATCTATTGGTGTAAAACATTCAACATATTACCCTTATATCAAAAGTAATATTCAAAATAATAGTTCCTAAATCATAATTAGCGTTTTCAAATTATACCATATGTTTTGGCTGATAATCATACTTGCTGAAGAGGTGATTGTAGCATTCTGAAAGATACAGACTAATATGATTTAATCTACTTGAAATGAATTAAAATATGCATTTACGTTATATAATATCATAAAGTTTAGCCTTTACCAAATTTGTATGTGGAGTTGTCTGCAAATACGACGAAGTATTCTGCAAGAAATGTAGAATCTAAGAAGAGACGCCGTACTATGCTATCGAATAAAATAATATAAGGAAAGTTCAATTTTTCTATTATGTGCCAGAGTTGAAACACAAATAGTTTCATTACACTGACATTTTGGAAGATTAATTTTTAATATCCTGTAATAATCGTAATAAAAATAAATATGTCAGGTTTAGATAGAGCAGAAATTTTAATACAATAACTAACATGTAGGCAAGGGAAGTTTGTTTATAAAAAAGGAATCTAATGTTCTCAAACTTTTTTGATGATGATAATAATAAGCAAACTGTATTGTTTTGTAATTTTAATTTATTTTCAAAGTATTTAATGGCATAGAGACCGTATTCCTGCTCAGCTCAAATTGTTATTAACTAAATGAAGATAAAGAGAGGTTCAACAATATTAGAACTGAATACAGAAAATGTATTATCACAAATTACAATACTATAAATTTTGTCTTGTATGAATTTAAAATATTGGTCTTTTTAAACGTAATAGTATTTGAGAAAAGCATTTGCAGGAAGACTTCATTTTACCAATTTTTTGAATAGTATAGATTAATTTCTTATTCATTTCGTTCCCTTGCAATGCAGCCACACCAGCTGACATTGGCACGTATGGTCCCTAGGAGTGCATGTTCTAGAACTGCTATGGCCGAAAGCGACGGCGAGCACGCTACGGATCTCGCGTGTGGGGCTGTTCTACAAAGGAGGAAATGGTGCCATCACAATACAGTTTCTCTTGATCCGGAGGTCGAAAGGGATAAAAATCGCTAGGAAGTAAATGCGAATAAATCCCGAGTACGTGCAGTGCAGGGCCTAATAGGAATATTCAGACTTGTGCGTGCTATGATCCTCATGACGATAAACGATTGACTTGGGGTCAATGTCCTCAGACCGGGCTGTTTCGTTCCCCATGTCCAACAAGGGGCGTGGTGGATCATGGCCGTGCAATGTCATACGAGGGAATGCTGCCAAAAGTCTACTGTGGCTCCGTCTCGACAGGGTTTCGCCACCCTACGCAGTGAGTGCTGCTATGGGGAGCCACTTTCGGGTGAGGTGCCGCTCAGGCGTCCAGCTCCCACTTCGCGCTGGCTCCTCCAGTGAGTGTGTGTGTGAGAGGGTTTGTGAGTTTGTGTAGTGAGTTGTTGCCAGGCCGGAGGAATGACTCCGCAACAATTTTATCTACAAAATATTTAAAAACTTTCCCTGTACATGACGACTCTGAAAAATGGGAAAAAATTGTTTAAAAATGATATTTATGATATCTGATAATAAATATAGATGTAATTGATAAAAAAATCCCTCGGTAATTAAAAAAATAGTGAATAATATGCAGAGCGTGACCACGAAAAGTTTTTGACAATCAACATGGATCGAAATCGTGAATTTAGTTCCAGTTTCAAATGAGCTAGTCATGGATAAACTGCTTGATGAACAATGTGTTGAGATTGAAAATACTGGGGTGATTTAGAAGCAAACGAAAATAAACGGTTCATACGAAGTTCTGCATTTTATTCATCCGCGCTTGGGAATGAAATTGAAATGCACCTCTAACGACTCACGCGTATTTTTACAAACTCTGGATTACTTTCGACGATCAACCTTATATGAAGAATTCAAGTCTCTTCAATGAATTGACCCTAACTTGCTAGAGAAGGAAACGTTAATATTACGAATATGACACTGATTATCGCGATTATTCAACATATTCTGATTTGCGACGTACGTGTTATCTTCATTATCTGAAATTAAACTGATCAGACGGGAATTGTACAATCCGTTTAGTAGCCATTTTCTGCGCACATGCCAAGTATTTTCGTGCGCGCTGTGGCTCGTGGTCCGCGTTCGCGGCCGCCCGCCGCCTTCGAAAGCGTCTGTGGCCTGGCCTCGCCGCAGCCTGCGATAGCGCCACTCCGTGGGCCGAGGCAGTTGGCTGCGGCGGCGGGCGGCAGCACGCGAGGAACCCATTCGCGCACTGCCCACGGGGCGACGGCAGAAAGGGAAAGGGGCGCCGGGGCGAGAGGGGCGGGCAGAAGGAGTGAGAATCAAATGGAGGGGGATGTGAAGACGAATAAGGATAAATCTAGAAAATATAGATTAGATATAGATAGGAAGATGTAGGTAGGTAAATAGATTGAGAGACAGTCAGTCACAGTGAGACAGACGGACAGAATGGGAGAGATCTGGAAAGCGATGATAAGATCAAATTAAGAAAACGGAATAAAAAATACAGATGGAAGTATAAAAGAAAAGATGACAGATCAATGAAGGAAAATGAAGTGAATTATAAAGCGATGAGTGAGATGAAGCAAGGAGAAAATAGAGTCAAAAGGATAAATAAAGTAATGAAATCCCGGGGTCAATATACGAGACGTAACCTTATCTTTTTCTCTAGCGCTATCATTCAAGAAACTAATAAAGTTTCGCTGAAATATATAACCACTGAAAGATTTTTTCAAGGATTGTTCCCCTAAAATTGATAGATGCTATAATTAATTCCAGGAAGTTGCCCGACAATTCAGGATGAAAAATATGAATACATATGGCATATAATAAAATTCTTCTTCTTCTGATAAAACATTGTATTTATCGAGTTTTCTTGAACCAATAGAACCTTTTAATTCTTCAAATACAAATGGAAAGATGGTGGCTATAAAATTTAGAAAATTCAATCAAAATTCAACCTTCAACATATTAAATTACTGCAAAAAAATGAAGTATTGGTAACCGACCTTTCTGAGGGAGGGGATATTCGCTGCTTTGGCCATATAAAATGTAAATTTCATACTGAGGTACCTATTGTAAGATCTTTTACAAGTACGTAAACAATTCTAGAACAATGGATTTCTTAATAAAGGAGCTGTTCTTGCAGTTTGATCGGCAATGAATGACCCAATTAAGAATTTACATCGGATCAGTGAACAGAACAAATTCGCGTAGAAACTGATGAAAACAAATGAAATCTGAACTTGTTTCAGAACGTAGAAGAGGAGTCACATCACAAACGAATGCAAAAAAGTCGCTAGAAATGAAAACAAATTAAGTATTTATTTGCTTCAGGACGTGGGAGAGAAGCCATTCGACAAGGGAATGGAACAATGTCGCCAAAAAACCAACAACGAATGGAAACAAATGAAGTCTGGGCTTGCTTCGGAGCGTGAGAGAGAAGCTACTCCACAAGCGAATGGAACAAGATCGCGTACAAGCTGTTAGTATATTTACTGCAATGTAAGAGATCAAGCATAAATGAAGCCTCAGAGCTAAATTTAAATCACCTGTTGCCCGAGTGATACCTTCTTTTTTCGCTAGTGGGTGAAAGGAGCGTAGCGAAACTTGCTTGGTCATACGAAAGAACGGGCCCGAGTGTCGCCACGTAAAATAAGACGTCAATTAAATTCAAATTAATGAGAAAAAACACAAAAACAACGAAATCTGGACTTTCTTCGAGAGAGGAGCCACTCCCCAGGGCCAGCCATGTGTGTGTGTGTGTGTGTGTGTGTGTGTGTGTGTGTGTGTGTGCGGCGCCGAGTGTGTCTGCCGCCTGGCCTACCGTCTGGGTCCTCGACGACGCCGGTGACGGCGACGCCCCCGCGGGGCTGCCAGCCGCCGCTGCCGCGCCGGCCGCCGGCGCCGGCGCCGCACCCGTCCGCGTCGTCGCCGCCTGCGTCGCCGGCCGCGGCCGCCGTGAGCGCCAGCGGGCCCTGGTGCGAGAGCGCTCGCGCGCGGCCTCGCGCCAGGGGCGGCGGCGGCGAGCCCGCGTACTGCTTACCGCCGGCCGCCGGGTCCGCGTACACGACGCGCGGCCGCGACTTGCTACGCGCGCGCCGCGCCTTGACGGCGTCGCGCGCGTCCTCCACCAGCGTGGTGCTGGCGGCGCCCGCGCGCGACCGCGACCGCCGCGGGGAGTCGCGCCCGCCGCAGCTCAGGTAGAACGTGTCCACGTCCGCGAACTCGTTGCGCAGCTGGGAGAAGCTGCGCACCTGCGCCGAGCCAACGGAGGGCGGTGGTGACGATGGAGGTGGAGATTCGTGATGCATGTGGCGACGGAGCATGTCGGATTGATGCACGTTAGGATGAATCACATTGGAGGTGATGTACGTAGGGATGATGTATGGTGGGCTGATGTGTGGTGGGATGATGTACGGTGGGATGATGTACGTAGGGATAATGTATGGTGGGATGATGTGTGGTGGGATGATGTACGGTGGGATGATGTACGGTGGGATGCTGTACGGTGGGATGCTGTACGATGGGATGATGTACGGTGGGATGCTGTACGGTGGGATGATGTACGGTGGGATGATGTACGGTGGGATGATGTACGGTGGGATGATGTACGGTGGGATGATGTACGGTGGGATGATGTACGGTGGGATGATGTACGGTGGGATGATGTACGGTGGGATGATGTACGGTGGGATGATGTACGGTGGGATGATGTACGGTGGGATGATGTACGGTGGGATGATGTACGGTGGGATGATGTACGGTGGGATGATGTACGGTGGGATGATGTACGGTGGGATGATGTACGGTGGGATGATGTACGGTGGGATGATGTACGGTGGGATGATGTACGGTGGGATGATGTACGGTGGGATGATGTACGGTGGGATGATGTACGGTGGGATGATGTACGGTGGGATGATGTACGAGGGGGATGAGATAGGGGGGATGATGTACGTGGGGTGATGCACGCGGGGATGGTACACACGGAGGTCGTCGCCTTTGGGATGGTAGTGCAGTTAGGTAATGATGCAGAGGGCGATGATAACAAAACTTCAGTTGAAGGATTATGGAAATGAAAATCATATTGATAGTGATGATGAAAATGAAAATTCCTATGCACTCCTATGTAATTTTTTATCCCCGTGTTAACAATTCTACGGTTTCGCAATGGTACAAGCGAATTTACGATATTTTGTTGAAAAAGGAGTGTAAAACGTCTCATTAAAATCTAATTACTTGTTTGATCCAGGAATTAATTTCGTTTTCATGTCCCATTCATGGTGTTTTCGAAACCAAAGTAAATTAAATTTTTTCCATCCTACTATCAAGCACAATTATTTGAGTTCATATGTTTACAAAATTGACAATGTTTTTCATTACAGAGAAAACGACACATCCTCGTTTTTCGATAAATTTGTCACGCAAGTTTTCATATTGACTCAGAAATTTGTCTCAGAAAGTCTCACTTGTTTCGTTAAGTTACATTTTTAAAAGTATTTGGATTGGAGATTAATTTAAATTTTAAATAAGAAAGAACTTCTGTAGAAAAAATACAGAATAGAAAATTAAAAATAATGACATCAAATTAATAATTACCACCTTGTATTGATTTTCGAGAAAAGTTTAAAACCAATACATCGATTCATAATTTACCTAAGTTACGAACTTTTCTTAATGTATTCGGCTGCTGTAAGTAATTCACATCGCGTGCTTTAGCTGTGATATATTGTTCCAAATTGCCAATGTTTTACTGAGAAATTATAAATTATTCTACCATGAGCCGTAATTACCAAAACTTTTGCCTGTATATGAGCTCCGTAATCGATAACGTATCAAGAATATTACCATGCAAAGCATTCTAAGTAAATCGGTGCATAGCACCGTGGAATTGACAACTTTGTGTCCGTTGCCGCTGTAGTTAGGTATAATGTCATAATAGCTTTCGCAGAGAAAGGGAACATTTCACCTTTTTTTCAGTAGAGAAGATATACAGTTTTTCCAATATCACTTTTCAATTAAGTAATTTGTTCTATTGATAAAATTATCGAGATTCAATGCGACTATATGCTCGTAATAAATGAACTAGAAATGCACCGTGACGACTTTTTAAAATGACTTCTGAGAGGTCCACTGTGTTAATTTCAACGGAATCGACGGATGCTCTGTAAATTGTCAAAAAGTAATATGTGGTGTGGAGGTAATGAATTTAATTCTGTCTTCAATTGCACATCGGCTGTTAGCTTATTTGCGTGCATCGTATCTCGCTCACATCCTATCCTCATTTTCCAAATTGTGAAATACACACTTCTTTTGCAGCCAATCGCTTTATTATTTTCCCTCATCATTTACTTCACTATTGCAAGTGGCGATATTAAAAGGCGACCGTTTTCGAACACTGTACAGAGTATCAAGTAAAATGAGACTTACCTCCTGTCCCGAAACAGTGTACATGCGCTTAGCGCCGCTCATCTTGAGCACTTGGCCAAGGTCATCGAGGACTTCCTCGAAGGGTTGCGACGTCCGCAGGTTCAGCAGCACTCGACACTGCAATGAACAGTAGCTGCACTTCAGAAGGCAAGGCATACACTGTCAGAAATTAACTATACAGAGGAGTTACAGGAGACTGAAAATATAGTACGATAAATTTCAATAATGTAGTTCAGCACTCAAATGTTCGCTTCAAATACATGTTCAAAAGTGTCCATGCATTGATGGAAGAAATACCTAATTGCATACAACCTACGCGATTGATATGTCACTACAGCTGTAATATTTTGCCTCCTGCGCTATCTATGCCTGAGAGTGATAAACTTACGTAGTTGTGAAGTTCAGACGCATCCGAAAATACGACCGCACAGCTTAGTAGGCATCGGAGGCAGAAGGTGGTGGGTCTCTCACCCCTCTCACAATTCACTTGTTGTGTAGATGTAAAATTATGAAAGTGACTCATGATGAATTATATTGACTCGTGTTTATTGTTACAATGGTAACTATACGTAATTAAGTTACCTGGTGAAGCAAACATACTGCTGAACAAAACATCATAGAACGGTTTTCCAAAAAGAAGCACATACAGTACTCGAGAACCATAAATAAAATGCTGTCGAATAACACACCAATAAATTACTTATTTTTTTCAAAAACAATCTCCGCAAATACTGAAATGATATATGGATTCTCAATACAACAATTCTTCAGATACCAAGAATAAAAAAAGTTACGGTTTCATTACGCAATTCGTTAACCGCAATTTAATGGCGGATGATCTTTTCCTTGAAGCACTGGTGAAGTATGCTAGCTATTCCGTAAGCAGTGATGAACTGAGAATGAGAATTCAGTCAGTACAATAGAAGATAGACGAAAAAACACAGATGTTTCTATTTTTTATTTCAAATCGAAACTGTTTCATTGTTTTGTTTTTTTTACGCCTTTCTGTGTGTGAAACAAAAGCGAAGAAATCTCTCGTTTGTCCTGATGCTGCTTAGTTTTGTTTCAATTTCTACGTGAATTGGAAATTATTAAAATTGTAGGCCCGTAAAGAAATCTCAAGGTTATTGAAAGTTGAGTGAATTCTTTAAGATAAAGAATGGACATCTGAAGTCATTTTTCATGTCTTTACGCTAAATTTGAATTTGTATAGTTTGTGATCTTTGGACATTCATTTCCACACTATTCATCGACCGACAATTAATTGTCCTAGAGAGAAGTGCCCATATTCAATGTCGATTTTAGTAAGTTTATTTAATTTTCATCCAAAACAGTTAAGTATATAAGAATATTTGTTTTCTTATAATGCTCGCTTCCTAACAAATACTCTTGGTCTCTCTGGATGGATTAAGTAGTTCACAATGGAAGTTCGAATGATCGATCCCAAACTCTTATAATGATTGTAACAGCCTCTTATCTGTGGACGGTAAAATATATCAAAGGATGCACAATAGGAAACTACGAATGTGAATAACTTATTTAAATGCGGTTGTTTGAAAATCAGTTATTTATAATGAATGATCAGAATTTTGATTGTACGCTAATTCAGACGTAACAAGAGAACTTCTAACAGTAAATAAAAATAAATGTCTCTTAAGCCGTCCCCGTGGTGCAGACGGTTGCGGCAGCCGTCGTCTGCGCTGAGGAGGCTGAAGGTTTCAATTCAGGTTTGTGATTGTCCTTATTCCCTCATTTTCATCCTATGACATCCTACTTCATAATTCAAGACCTTGTCTGAACAACGGATACCGTTGAAAAGGCTGTTCCTCATAGCGAGTAAACACACGTTAATCCCTCCGGGATTATCATGTCTGGGCCTTGGAGAATAACGTGGTGCGTGGTCCTAGATGGCCCATATTAGCAAAGAAAAAATGTCTTAAATAGGAGGCTGCTGAACTCTTTCCCATTTCGCTCGTAGGGGATCAACTTCACGCGAAGCACTTCTGTCAGTCGGGTTGCCTACCTCAGCCGCTAGGCGTCTGGAACGAGTGTTTCCATAAACATGAAACATTCGATAAAGGATCACACGCGCACTCGCATGCATACACAAACTCACGGCGCATGTAAAGCACACGCACACTCAAAGCACGTACATGTACACACGCACGTACGCGCTCAAACGAATGCATGTATGCCTGCCATTGCACTAGGCATCGAAACAATTCGCGAGAATTGTCAGGGCAGAAAGTATGTAGGAGAGAAGTGTAATATACAAGGTAATTATCGTTGAGTTAGCGTAAACCTATTCGTTGTATTAAATAATAATTGACGCCGGAGATGTGATTACATTAATTGGAAATTTTCTTAGCTACTTGGATGTGTTATTAATAAAAACACATTGTGAAAATTTGGTAACATAATTTGTTACCGCACTTACTCAGGGAGAGAAATGGGAAGTCCACACAATAATCACGTAGTATATTGAACTATACAGTGTAGTTAATTTTGAAAAAAAATCGTTAATCGCGTTCATGAAACCGCTGTTGAGTTGATCATAGTAAGCCCTATGCTAGTAATATTACTAATGCATGCTAATCTCAG
The DNA here is from genome assembly GCA_038098605.1 of Gryllus longicercus. Classification (NCBI taxonomy): domain Eukaryota; kingdom Metazoa; phylum Arthropoda; class Insecta; order Orthoptera; family Gryllidae; genus Gryllus; species Gryllus longicercus. Next base: position 360,462 of record JAZDUA010000650.1, on the reverse strand, counting down.
ATTTACTAAACAACTCGGACCCATAGCGACCGGCATTTACTGGAGATTACTAAACGAATCGTTGCGTTTACAAATGCATCTAGTAATATTTACGAAACATCTTTCAATGAAAATTACTAGTGAAAAAGCCACTTAAATGGCTTTATTTAAAGCTTCGTAGAAAATATTATTAAGCAGAAACGCGAAAGAAAAAGTTTCTTTCGGTCCCTTCTGCAATGTAGTTAGCAACTGGAGTTTCCGCACTGTCCCACATTCAGTGGCTCCGTAGGATCGTAGTTTCTAAAACTCTGTTTCCTATCTGACAAACCCTACGTAAGCAGAATGGCTAATAATATTTGATACATGGCTACCGACGCTATTAGTACCGGTAGTTTAGAATACAACTTATAATTATTTAATATGAATAAAATTTAAAAAAAACAGCGTGCATTACTATACACACTGTACAGTTTTCATCGTTCTCGTGAGCTCTATAACCATTCGAAATAGATTTTGGAGTATGCTAGATTAGTAAATAGTATTTAGTAAATGTGACACATGACGTAGAAATCATCGAATGATTTTATCTATGAAACAATTATTACAGTTCACTTTGTTAATTCACCTACGGTTTTGGATTGTGCGATGTAATAAAAGAAACTATATAATATTTAGGGAATCTGAGATAATGATTTGTGAAACGAATAATTGAATTTATGTATGATCGCTTACTAAACGTTCTTACTACATTGCACTACAACACATCTCTGTGCTCGACACATTTTTGTTGAATATTCAACGAGGTTTGTTAATTGAAAATGTACGTCTTCAGTCTTCCTAGTTTAATTATCTTTGACCAAACGGTGAACAGTTTACTCGGAATACAAATAGCCCATTTCTCTTTTAAGGCTTTTTACACCATCGTGAAGATAACGCTCAGAGTTATGAGAAAAATAAGGCGATCTTCTAAAAGGGACGTACGTCTAAAGGACTCATTGACGTACATTGGAATCATTAAAAAACCCCTTCATAAATCGAAAAATTAGAACTCAGTATTGTAAATATAGCAATTCTGTTATGAAAAATTAATACACATACCAAAATATGTCATTTAGTCATAAGATGAAATTATTGACATCTATTTCTGCCCTTTAACATTGGAAGACCAATGTGTAACAAGTTTAAAAAAATGTTCATTTCGCGATCGTTGTCAAGCTTATGCTGGGAGCATTGATACTCAAATAAGTTTGTTATTCCGCCGTTTGAAAAGTGTTTATCTGAAAAATATATGTTACTGGAATTAAATCGTCGAAAACACGTCTTCAAGATGATAACTTACAAGGATGAAGTGTGAATGATACGTTAGTCTACCGCAAAAAAGTGATATAAATGAAAATCGCGGGATCTTTTCTGTTCGATGTTTTTGAGTTGTCTGTTTACTTTCGGTGTGCAATGGCCTGGCTTTTAATTTCTTTATTTTACAGTTTGTTTTTATATATTCATAAGCTTTTCAATATGCCTTGTACCAATATTCGATTACTATTTTGTTTTAGTGACAGTGAAATAAAGAAAATCTTTAAAAACTATTCATAATCATGAACCACATACACTGATCTGACTGAGGTGTTCTCTAGCTCATCTTATTGGAGGAAGAAAACATTTTTGAAGCTATTTAATTATCGTCGATTCAGCGATTTAGATCGGTAAAAATAGTCGATCTTTGCACAAAAAGAACAGTGAACTGTGTTCTAATAAATATACAAAAGTTTAAGATACGTAATGATTTATAACGTATTTGTTTTCTTCCACATATAATGGCACTTGCCATAAAACACGTATGACGAGAATATGATACAATTGTCACAAAATGTAATCATAGTGCGTTTATGAACCGGATTGAGATATGTTTACGTTTTGAGGTATTTGTGAAGTGCCGTTCGATCCAGTTTTATTCGTGGCAAAGCTTTTTAGGAATTTCTTCGCAGTGTTTCGTGCTGGTGATTGCATCTTGGCCCGAGCTCGCTGATCGCTTTCGCGTGGGAGGCGTGCAAGGGGCGGAGGCTAGCACTCGCCAGCGTCGCGGCCAAACAACACAAAGCGGGTTGGGAACGGTCTGCGAACAGACTCCATGTTGTGGGCAGAAGTTTGAGAAAAGTAATGTTTTTATTTTAAGCAGAATATAAATTTTGATTGGCCCACTCATTGGTCTATCTCGATGTAATTTAATGTTAATTTTGTGTGTGCAAATAATATTTATTCATTAGATTTAATGCTTTGCAGTATTTTTAAAAATGTATTCAGTACAAATATTAGTTATACTATATACATCATGAGTGGGTAAAATTGGTGGTGTTTTGCGATTGAGATTATTATGACAGGATTGTTTTAGCTCAAGTGTTGTAGTTTATATTGAGCAAATACAAGTTTTATAGTCACGTGTGATACCCAAGAATTTATAATTCCTAGGTCCCCTCTGTTGCTGTTAGGGCGCGGAATGGCAGTCGCAGCAACAGAATAGACGCAAATGCTTCTCGTTGATGAGACGCTCAAGGGGTCTACCTCACTTGACGTCAGGTGTCGAGAACACGCTAGTCATTAGTTGGCTCTTGGCGACTTATGTTGCCTCCGAAATCCATAGCGATCAATTTCTACAGAAACGGAATCGGCTGTGCTAAGTAATGGAGTAACAGTTGTGCTTATTGTATATTTGTGTATTTAAGTTACATACTCGTATAACTGTTCTATTGGAATCTAAATGATTGAAGATCACAAACCTTCAGCAATATTCTACCATTTATTTTGCGATTATTTTTATTTTATTGTGTAATATTGTGCCCATAGCGCACTGCCTTTTTACTTTCTCACCTTACTACGCACTACGTAGTAAAGGCGAAGTATTGTAATGTTGCTGCAAAATCTGCAATTTTCGAGAGAAAATTCGTATTTTCAGGCCCTGGCAATTAAAAAGTAAATGAATCTTGTTTATTGGGTGCTGTGACACTGATCGTAAACCTGAGAATAGCGAAATTATTCTTAATAGTACTACTCGTTCAACGCATTTCAAATGCTCGCGTCATAGATGATAACGCTGGACACTCTGTGCCGGTCTGGCATTACGTAGTCTGGTTGACCGGACAAAGTATGGATGGCGCTGTAGTTCCGGGATTCGACTGCAGAAATGAAATGTAAGTGCCGAGAGAGATTTTGGTAGCGAGAGAAGTCTTCCGGTCGTTGTGCTGACGGGCGAAGTGTAAGATGGCTGGTGGGAATAGGGTCTTGTTGGAGCAAACTATTATTCTGTTGTTTTTTTTATTCTGGACCCGTATATCACATATACGGTCGCGATCTTGCGACATCGAGTGGACCAACGGAGAACGACGCGAAAAACAGTGATATAATGCCACCGTGAAGTAGGGCCTCTAGGTGCAGACTTAGAAAAATTGCAGTATACATCGTTGTTCCTAAAAAGGATGCTGAGGATAGTCAAACATTGGGGTACATGTGACGCAATTTAACCAGTGTATATTTTCGCAAAGTTAGTTGAACTTTAATGCTGAGGACAGCCAAATATTCAGGTATGTACGACACAGTATAACCTATGCATATTTTGCAAAGTTAGTAGAAATTTGAAGCCCTATTTGCGCAAGCACGTGGATGTGAAACAGAAATTTGTGAGGGATGGTATTTATTGTATTGTAAAACGATAAACATTGTAACGTAGCTTTCTTTCAAACTTTGCGTGTGCTAAATAGAAAGTGGAAATATTTGTTGTGGTCAATGATGTTGGGGATGCATTTAAAATTACTTGTTGGGATACCTTTACTAATGGAGAGATATTGCATGTATTTAAGTTCGAATGTATTTTTTAAAGGAGTATGTATTTTTGAAACTATTTGATGTAAAAATGGGGAAATGGTAATATGTTAAATTGAGCTAGCAATGGACTAAGATATAAGGTATGTTACAATTTTAATGTCTAGTTTATTTTTTGAGGATGCTGTTTAATGTAATCCCAACAGGGTAATATTTTACTAATTGAAACAATTTTTGTTTTCCATAATGTCACATTCCAAAAAGTAGATTTGAAATCCTTTGAAATTTTGATAAAACTGCAAATCAGTTTTGTGATGAAATGCGTAATTTGTTAGCATTTTTGATATGTTCCCTGTACGCACATATTATTTCTGAGAGACGTCACTCATGTGCAATTTAAAAAGATTTTTGTTGCTATATTGCATTTTGGGTGATTGGGATTTGAATAACTATAAAGCAGCATTGGGAACTGTTTTGTATATTTTTTGATGGGTTCATGTGGCAGTGGCTGCAAAATGTTCATGAATTTCTTAAATAGTTAGTTATTACATTCTGTGTCCACCTACGTTCATACGAGCCAACACAAGGAGACCCCTGCCTTCAGTCCTTCTCTTCTCATCAAGGAAAAGAAAATTTTGCATCTTTGGTAATGGCCTGACGGGGGGAGCGTGTATCCTCGCCCGCGCGACCCCTTTTAGAGTGTGGGGGACATCCGACAGGTACGTCACAGTATGAAAATTGGATTAAAAGAATGAGAATCATTGTATTGTGAACATTCTCGAAACAATGCCAAGTATCGTCAATGGGATGCTCTTACTTCAAAATTCCTAAAGATAAATTTGTTGAAGGCAATAGTGGGGATAAAAATTAAGAGTGGAGAAAGAAGAAAGTATTTGAGATGTTTTACGGCGTAATTTATGAAGAAAGTATGTAAATATTTAGAACAAGTTTTTGTAATTATTTAATTTGCATTTGAATAATGTCCTGAAATTAGAACCAGTCATAAAAATGCAAATTATCGCCAAAATAAAAGCAGAATTCTCTGTTCTACTAACACATTTATTTTAGCAATGAACTAATTGGCGTCATCTTTAATGAGCAAACTTTTCAAATTTGTAAAAATTCTATACTGATGTATATGTTCAAGACAGAAGAAAGCTACGTAATATTTTTTGCTTGATTGATTGATAAAGAAATTGAGATTTTATCCCGCAGCATATTTCATAGGATGAAAATTGATTGTTAGGAGATATTTTTTTACTGTAAATGAACGTTTTTCTTTTTAAAAGCTGTAAATGCGTTGAGAAGCAATTTACATGTTTCAATGAATAAGATTATTTATCTCACGAAACAACGTACCTAGCAACTAAAGTATGTAAACGAGAAACCAGATAGTTTTTCGCTAAAACACACTGTGAAAACAATCCAGGGGGATTCATTAATGAGGGTGATGGATAATACTTTCTATTTTCTCTGAAATATACCATTTTAAAATTCACCTAACCCCTCCGGTGGACAAGGACAGCAACAAGGCTGTAGCTTTCCATTACAATCGTCTGTTTTTATAGCTGTATGATGAAAGAAAATCTCAGGTAGACCAAGTATACTAGATACGGTGATGGGAATTCCATGCTCTCCACATATCTCTTTTACCTCAAGGCGTGAAAAAGAAATTAAACAGGGCTAAGGCCTAGAAACGCCTCTAGCTGGCACAAGTCGGATTAATCCATGCCTGAAATGCCAAATGCGTTCATACAAACATTTTAACAGTAAACCTCCATCTTGAATAATTTCTTGAAATACGCATATTGTACTGAACGATGGGAAGAATGTTCCGTCATTGAAATAATTGAACATTCTGCACCCTCCCTTCCCTTCAGGGTGGAACGCGCGCGCGCGTGCGCAAGAGGAGTGGACGAACGAGGCAAGGACGAACGAGGCAAGGACGAACGAGGCAAGGACGAACGAGGCAAGGACGAACGAGGCAAGGACGAACGAGGCAAGGACGAACGAGGCAAGGACGAACGAGGCAAGGACGAACGAGGCAAGGACGAACGAGGCAAGGACGAACGAGGCAAGGACGAACGAGGCAAGGACGAACGAGGCAAGGACGAACGAGGCAAGGACGAACGAGGCAAGGACGAACGAGGCAAGGACGACGAAGTGAAGATCGCGCGTGGAACGTGGCCCGTATGTTGATTCTTCTTGGGAATAGCCTCGTATTGATTTGCGAATCTGCGATTAGTGCAGAGCATCCGTCCGCTGAAATTCCCCTCCAGACAGCGGCTTAATTTGTTCTCTTTTGTACTTAGTTTCTCGCCACCGTCGTGACTCTAACCCTGCGATTTCCCGGTTATTGCAGTGGCAAACGGTGCTATGAGCTTTCTGAGCGGGTTGCTTATTGATTATTCGTGTGAAATTGCCTTTATTTGTTCGTCTTAGTGAACGTCTTAATTTTCCTTGTGTTCAGAATTTTCGGCATATATTCTTGTAAAGTAGCAGTAAATGTCTTTTGTTTCTTATTTCAATTCATTAACATTTTCTCAGAATTCGCACGCAAACCAATAACTCATTAACTGTTAATTGATTGCAAAAATTGCTATTTGCTGGTCGCATACTTCACGCATACATATCGCTAACGGAGCGACATGAATGAACCTAGGTGACATGTGTCATATTTACAATGATCCAAAGAGAATACACTGAAGCGTTTCCATGAATGCGTTCTATGAAATAATGATTCGTACGAAAGGTTATTTGGCTTCATCTTTTAAACATTTTATTCATACGCCAAAGTCACACATTTTATACTCGCCTCGTGAATCATTATTCCGAAATATTTTATGTGCCTAATTGCTTCAACGTACACAAGGAAGACTCGGATGATTCGTATCATTAAGAAATAGCTTGGATGACTCGTAGCAGTAAGAAATGTAGGAGGAGTAACAAGCGTCTTACTATTCACTTGAAAATTGAGAATATTTAATTTAAAGTAATGTACTGGAGAGCCAGAATTTGTGATAATTATATTATATATTTTCAAATGAAATTTGAATGATCAACGTTGCTCAGTAATACTCAACGTATCCCTGCTACGTTCCACTACAACGTGATTCAAGCCGGGGAGTAAAATGAAAGAAACTCTGTTGTAATATTAGCTGCTTACTATACTTTACGATGAACGATTTACGAGAATGCGTTTCTACGCAGTACGCATCACAATGAGACGGAACATATTTGTGAATCAACGTCAAGGAGACGACGTGGAACACAAAGAATAGACCGGTGGATCACACCGCGAGCTGAAAATGATTCGAGTGGGAAGCGGCAGGTGATTTAGAGGACGAACGGACCAAACACTCTTCGCCAGTTTTACTCGCCGTATCTGCGCATGCCATCTATTGCAACGGGGAGGTTGTGCGGCGCGGCGCGGCGTGGCGCAAGACTGTATTCCGGAGGGCTGAGCAGAGCACTGCAGCGTCCTCCATTATGCATGAACGAATTAATTCCTCGGCGGCGAGTGGGGACGCAAACCAGCACCTCGGCTCCCGCTCCGTCCCACCCTTTCTCGCTCTGCGTCGCCCCGCCCCGCCCCGCCCCGCCCCTCTCCGCCCCGCTCGGAAACAGCTCCCGGTTACGCGATTTGCCTTCAGTACCCCGCTGTGCTTCTCCAAGAATGAGGAAGTGGATGTATCAGTACGCTGAAATTTCTAATAAATAACAACACTGATCCTGGAAGGTATCCTAGGGATGTGTTTGGCTGAAGAATAAAATGTATAACGTTCAGTTAGCTTTACGTGTGATCAACCGGTTAGATTTTATGAATTCGTTATTTATTAAAAAAAATACTTATCGATACCGTAGCAAACGCAGGTAAAGGTGTCATGCATGCGAAAGATGAATTATACTTCTTTTGAATTAAAAAGAAATTTAATTACTTCACAAAAATGTCTGATTTCTTTGAATTTTCAATGTTTTTTTTATTTCCTTTATTTTATTTTCCTTATTTCATCACTTGTCATTTGATGTAATGGATGATTTGCGGAAATAATCCTGAGTCAATATGTTTTGCTCACTGTGATAAACAGTAAATTGTTGCAATGTAAGATTAGGGGAGAAGTTGAAGTTTTGTGTAGGTTATTGCACGTTAAGCCTTAGAGATGCAATCAAAAGTCTTACAATCTACAGTTACCGTTGCCATATTAAGGAGTTTTGAAAGTATTAGAATCTAGAGTACAGGAGGAGATATCGACATAATTATCTTATAATGATGAACAGTGAGGTTTTTGACAAAAACAAGACACTTTTATGCTAAATAGGGGCTTTTGAATGCAGAAAAATAGATTGTGAAAAACAACCGGTAATTTACTCAATTTCGTATATTTCTTGAAGATATTCACGTCTACAACATAGACCATTGCATATTGAACATGTGCCATTTCAATGAATTAAAATAACAATGAGTTATTGTATTGGCATAAGCTAGTCAGACAAATTTATCTGATGACTTAAGATCGAAATACCCCGAATGTACCTCAGTGTATAATATTATTGAAAATATTGAATAAAATAATATGAATAGTAAATAAATATTGAAAGAAGTTAAACAATATTACTTCAGATAGAACTAAGAAACATTGATGTCCTTAATTGAGTATATCGACCTCCATACTGCTTTAGATAATAGGATTTGGTCAAAGAAAGTTAATACATAAGGATTGGCATGCCGATATTTAGGAAATTTATTTTTCATCTTCATAGGTTCTTTAAGAATGAAATTATAAAAATACATATCTCTACCAACTAGCAACATGATATTTCATAAATGTCATCGTGGTCGTACGCAAGCCAAAATACAAAAAGTTTCGAAATATTATTTATCGTCGAATCTCTATGCATTTATTTCTCTAAACTAAAGACAAAATGAATGAAAGCGGAGACTTTCCAATTCGAAACCCCATGGCATCAGTTTACGAAAAATTTGCTTTGAGTCATGGGAAAGGAAATTGTTTTTAATGAAACAAATCATACTATCTTAATTTCTGAAAAACAAACATGAATGGTATATTTACTGTAAAACTGATTTTAGGGGTTTGGAAGATTTATTTTATTGTAATTTCTTTCGCAGGCCCTGAAGGAACTTAAAATGTTTACGTACTATTAAGTATGTCATATTTTCAATATGATGTTCCCAATGCAATAACTTTTTGTCCCTCAAGATATTACCGGCTATTTACCGGTGGTAAATTTGAGTCGAAAAGTAGTATATGAATTCAAAATATGGCTTAATCACAATTAATTGGCATTTAAAACAGCTACCTATCAACAAACGTGTTGTACAAGCCAACACATTTCGAAAACCGAATAGAAGTCAAAGCTACTGACTGCTAAAGTGTGACCACCTTTTTTACTCTTTGAAGTTTCTGCAAATGGTGCCTTGGTTATAAATTATAATCAGTATAGCCTCTAGGTACTGGCCTAATTCGTACACTCGAGTTTCAATAAATGATTCGTGTTACAAGATGCAGATACGTCTTCCTCATCTAGAGCCTTTTGGATGACTTGCAATGGCGCCAAGCAAACGGCTAAGATTTCATTCAACGAAGCGTTCAAAAACACCATTCCTCACCATTCCTTCCTTTTCCCTTTCAGATGAAGGCCTATAATCTTCTTCAAACTACTTCTCTTCCAACCCTGTGATTAAAGAAGTTTCCTCTGGCTGCTTGTGGAGAGATTGAGCCTCAGATCCATTAGAATCAGTTCAACGGGATCACGAAATTGCCCTTTATGGATCAATTTTCTCACAAAAACAAAATTTCATATGGTTCTTAACGAATGTGTTTTCAAGAAACTGTGAATGAATTGCAAATTATTGGAGTGAAGGGAATTGTGAGTGAACAAGCAAAACTTTACACTGATTATAATAATTTGTAATAAGTTGAAAGTATTTAAGAAGATAATTAAATATGAAAGTTGTAAAAACGATTTTTTTTCTTTTCAACACAAGTTAAATCTCTTTAGGGATTATTATGATTTCTCGTCCAGCCATCACTTATAGAATGTGCGGCAATTGTCGGTATGTTTATTTTCGTATCTGTCTTCACCCTCTCTCCGGGTTTACTTCCTACTGTCCTACTGACCCCGACATAAGGAAGATGGAATCCGGTGGCCATGAGAGAATAATGAAACCAGAGAGTAAGAGTAATATGTCACCACCGTATCTGATTTGACTCCTTGCATGATCTTTCTGATTAAAGACGTTACCTCATCAAACATGTTTTTTAAATTTATATTAATTAGATTAGAATGATTGTATCGTAAATGAAGCCTACTTTTGAAAAAAAGTAGTAACGCTAGTAGATAGCAGAAAGTATGAATAAAACAGTAGTTACTCGTAACATTCGCAATGCGAAGGAACGAAATGAAATGCAGAAACGGAAATGGCAGAGTCAAATGATTTTCTGTCAAGACTGTACAACGGGAACGAGTCCCAGAAATTTCAGAATATTTGCCATTAATGCAACCACTCGTGCGTTACTGCTGATTCTGCTATTGCCGTAGCGTGCTATGGTGGAACCTATAGTTGCTTTCAATTCTCTGATCCGGGACTGCCTGTCGAAGTCGCCAGCGCCGGGCTCCTCAACTGCAGATGCGATTGAGCGCGGTCTGAATGGAGCGAGGCGGTGGCGTGCGGCGAGGCGCCGATGGCCGTGATAAGGAGGCGAGGATTTTTAAGCAGCCGTCTCATTTCCTGGCCGAGAGGGCTGCAGCCCGGCCGCGGAGTGGGCCGTACACTATTGCCACCGCGCCGGTGCCATCGTCCCAGCCGGTCGTCCCCCCGCCGGTCGTCCCCCCGCCAGTCGTCCCCCCGCCGGTCGTCCCCCCGCCGGTCGTCCCCCCGCCGGTCGTCCCCCCGCCGGTCGTCCCCCCGCCGGTCGTCCCCCCGCCGGTCGTCCCCCCGCCGGTCGTCCCCCCGCCGGTCGTCCCCCCGCCGGTCGTCCCCCGCCGGTCGTCCCCCCGCCGGTCGTCCCCCGCCGGTCGTCCCCCGCCGGTCGGCCCCCCGCCGGTCGGCCCCTCCGCCGGTCGTCCCCCCGCCGGTCGTCCCCCCGCCGGTCGTCCCCCGCCGGTCGTCCCCCGCCGGTCGTCCCCCCGCCGGTCGTCCCCCGCCGGTCGTCCCCCGCCGGTCGTCCCCCCGCCGGTCGGCCCCCCGCCGGTCGGCCCCTCCGCCGGTCGTCCCCCCGCCGGTCGTCCCCCCGCCGGTCGTCCCCCCGCCGGTCGTCCCCCCGCCGGTCGTCCCCCCGCCGGTCGTCCCCCCGCCGGTCGTCCCCCGCCGGTCGTCCCCCGCCGGTCGTCCCCCCGCCGGTCGTCCCCCGCCGGTCGTCCCCCGCCGGTCGTCCCCCGCCGGTCGTCCCCCCGCCGGTCGTCCCCCGCCGGTCGTCCCCCCGCCGGTCGTCCCCCGCCGGTCGGCCCCTCCGCCGGTCGGCCCCCCGCCGGTCGGCCCCTCCGCCGGTCGTCCCCCCGCCGGTCGTCCCCCCGCCGGTCGTCCCCCGCCGGTCGTCCCCCGCCGGTCGTCCCCCCGCCGGTCGTCCCCCCGCCGGTCGTCCCCCCGCCGGTCGTCCCCCCGCCGGTCGTCCCCCCGCCGGTCGTCCCCCCGCCGGTCGTCCCCCCGCCGGTCGTCCCCCGCCGGTCGTCCCCCGCCGGTCGTCCCCCGCCGGTCGTCCCCCCGCCGGTCGTCCCCCCGCCGGTCGTCCCCCGCCGGTCGGCCCCCGCCGGTCGGCCCCCCGCCGGTCGGCCCCTCCGCCGGTCGTCCCCCCGCCGGTCGTCCCCCGCCGGTCGTCCCCCCGCCGGTCGTCCCCCGCCGGTCGGCCCCCGCCGGTCGGCCCCCCGCCGGTCGGCCCCTCCGCCGGTCGTCCCCCCGCCGGTCGTCCCCCGCCGGTCGTCCCCCGCCGGTCGGCCCCCCGCCGGTCGTCCTCCCGCCGGTCGTCCCCCCGCCGGTCGCTTCCTCCGATCTCCTGCACTTTGGCTCCGCCACTTCTCCTCCTTCCCACCACCTTCTCCACCACCCTTCCCCGCTACCCATCCCCGCCGCTCCTCCCCGACCTCGCTCTTGTTCCCGCCCTCACTTCCAACCCGAACCCTGCCACTGCCCCAAACACCTCCCCCACGTCGCCGCCGCAGGGCGCCTGCGTCACAGCGTCACGCGACGGTCGCCTGCGCGCCCGCTGCCGATGTTCGACTGCTTCATGGTCACCCCGCTGGCGGAGTCACGAACTCCCTCCCCTCCTCCTCCCCCTCCCCGCCCGGCGCCGCCTGCCCTGCAGCACTGCGAAATTTCGCACACGACATGCAGCGAGTGCGCGCGGGATTGAGATTGTTTGTTCACGGCTTAGTCCTTCTCAGTATTTCTCTTTTGCATGTGATTGTTATACAAAATACTCCAATGGGAATCATACAGTTGTTTATTAAGATGCACTTCTGCTCTAACACAGTTTTTTCACGTTATGCTTTTCTTCCGTTCAGCCTCTTTTCATAGCTCTTCTATCATATTCGAATACGTCAGACCACTACTAAATCCAAGTATTGTCGGTATTCAACGTTGAATTCTCAATTTCTATATTTAACAGTATATAAATATATATTTTCAAACATTTATATTTTTATTGTTTACAGATGTACTGAACATGTTTTTAATCATTAGTTGTTACAGGATCAATGGGGGAAACGAAAATTTCTAATAAATAATTAATAATTGAAAGAACATTTATAAATAGCAAGTTTGGTTCCTGAATCTAGACACTTTCTTTTGATCACGGTAGAATGTGATGTTGATCACATTACTTTAACACGAGATCTAATCAAGTGAAATCTTATGAGAAACAAGACATCGACCCCGCACTGAAGTATGCCTAGGATATGAAATGTTAGGATCTCATGTAACGAAAATATTGCAAAGACAGAAGGAAATGTTCACAAAGTCCCAAGATACATGATTGTTATTAATTTTCTCAAGATTACTTTGATATTGAATGAAATGTATTGCGTACCAACTTTTATCTACGACGATACCATTTAATTTAATTTTTTTATTGACTTCAGTGTTTGAATCCTTCGAATGCTGCATGCATTAGTAGTGCTAAAGTGAGCGATTGTTTTAATCAATCATTTCGAGACTCCATTCATCGGAGAAAATGTGAGATTATGAACTAATGAAGCATTTGTGCTCTTATTGACAATAGTAGGAGTTTATGCAATTAGTTTAGTGTTAAGCTTTATTTTACGAGTACATGTTTTTGAAACAAAAGCCGTTAGGAGCGAGTTTTCAAATGTGTACGAATGCAATAAAACAACCTTATAAACAAGTTTCATATGCTATTTTTTATATAACAGCATTATAAATTTATAAGAGAATCAAACTTCATTTTGCGAAACAACTTTCTTGTAACGTGTCGAGTATTTGATATCTGTGCGAGAAAATGGCTGTTTCGTTTACCGCTAACTCTCGATGCGATTGGCTGAATGTGTGATGACGCAATCATTCGTTCCGTAAAATGATAATTCATTTACAATAGTACAGTAAAATGCCCTTTTGCGAACGATTTCTTGCAATAGAAAAGGTCCTTTATAATAATGGTTTACAAAATAAGCTGTTGTGCTAGCACCTCCCACACACATGTTCAGTGGTTCGTCGCAGATAAGGGACTGTCCATAAATTACGTGAAGCGATTTTGACGATTTTGCGTCATCCCCTCCCCCCTTGGAGAGTCGTCGTGAGATTTGTCTTGATCCCCTCCCCCTTCTAAGCTGACTCTGAGATTTTTCAAAATGCGTATTTTTAATGTAATTTTTCTTAAACATTTCTTTAAATATATCGGTAATGAAATTTATCTCATTAATGATAAAAAAGTTTGGTAATTTTTATTATATTATGTTTTTCAGAATACTTGGCCACTTATTGCAGCATTCACAGAACCGCGATAAAAAATATTGTATCAGATTTAGCCATATTTTAGAATAGAAAAGTGTTTTAACTTGTCTCAGTTTTCCCGCAATTTAGCACTGTTTTTAGCGAATTCTTTTTGCCGAGGCCTCTGTCTCTCCATGTACATTCGGTGAGATTCGCCTTGATCCCCTTCCCGCTAAAGGCCTCACGTGAGTTATGGAGGAAGAGAGAGGGGACGCACCTGCACGGTGTGGTCCATGCTGTTGATGATGCGGATGACGCGGCCGGAGCTGGGCTTGGAGCCGCCGCCGGGCGGCGGGATGTCCGCCTCGGCGATGGACGCCTTGCGGCTCATGGGCGGCTTGCTCCAGCCCGGGTTCTGCCCCGACGACGTGGTGTACCACGTGCCGTTCTTCTTGCCGTAGCTGGCGGGCTGCAACGCACAGAGCACGCGGGTCAGCACGCACTCACGACACTCAGTGGGACATGAAACATCTCATCGTATATATAAAACACAATGTTCGTTTGTTTGTTTGTTGGTTCGTACTCAATAAGCTGCCGTGCCGTTCGTCCGATTGCGATAAAACTTTGTCAACTTGTTTCTTGCAGTTGCGAGAAGAATATAGGATGTGATGGGAATATGCACATGTCTGTGCACATCGATGCGTGTTGATGATTTTGATAGTCTCAAGGGCCCTGATCTTTACACAATGGCGCGCTCTTCGCAAGACGTGGCATACTATGTACCATTATTAAGACGTCTTCATTACATTTTGTCCCTGCGATTGTGAAATTCATCCCGGGAGTGACAGATGCACAGAGACAGAAGACAGACGCAGAGAGAGAGAGAGAGAGAGAGAGAGAGAGAGAGAGAGAGAAACAAACAGAAAGAGAGTCAGAGAAAGAGAGAGACACACACAGAGAGACGGAGTGACGGGAGAGGGACGGAGTGACGGGAGAGGGACGGAGTGACGGGAGAGGGACGGAGTGACGGGAGAGGGACGGAGTGACGGGAGAGGGACGGAGTGACGGGAGAGGGACGGAGTGACGGGAGAGGGACGGAGTGACGGGAGAGGGACGGAGTGACGGGAGAGGGACGGAGTGACGGGAGAGGGACGGAGTGACGGGAGAGGGACAGAAATACACACACCCACACAGACGGAACCACACTCACGTGAAATTCTTTCGTCTATTGAAATGTTTTCATAGCGTAGTGCAAAACCTGATTAACAATCACGTGACCACTAGCATGTGAAGTGTAATACATTGTAATAGGGAAGCATTGCCAAGTCCAGAAGTATCAGATCAAGTACAAGCTAAAAATGACCTGTTTCAACTAAAAATATTAATCAATAGAAAAAGCTATTTACCATATCACATAGCACTCACAATAGTCGTATATAAAGCATGAGGTAAGAGCGTAGACTTTCGTGAATGGAGTCGGTAGCTACCTCGCTGTTCGGGAGTCGCCGCGTCCAATACACAGGTGCCGACGTTTCGGCTGCTATTCAGCGACCTTCCTCAGAGCGTAATGTCTCGGGATGTTATGCCTCGGGACGTTATGCCTCGGGGCGTTATGCCTCGGGGCGTTATGCCTCGGGGCGTTATGCCTCGGGGCGTTCTGCCTCGGGGCGTTATGCCTCGGGGCGTTATGCCTCGGGGCGTTATGCCTCGCGGCGTTATACCTCGGGGCGTTATGCCTCGGGGCGTTATGTCTCGGGGCGTTATGCCTCGGGGCGTTATGCCTCGGGGCGTTATGCCTCGGGGCATTATGCCTCGGGGCGTTATGCCTCGGGGCGTTATACCTCGGGGCGTTATGCCTCGGGGCGTTATGCCTCGGGGCGTTATGCCTCGGGGCGTTATGCCTCGGGGCGTTATGCATCGGGCGTTATGCCTCGGGGCGTTATGCCTCGGGGCGTTATGCCTCGGGGCGTTATGCCTCGGGGCGTTATGCCTCGGGGCGTTATGCCTCGGGGCGTTATGCCTCGGGGCGTTATGCCTCGGGGCGTTATGCCTCGGGGCGTTATGCCTCGGGGCGTTATGCCTCGGGGCGTTATGCATCGGGGCGTTATGCATCGGGCGTTATGCCTCGGGGCGTCTCCCAGACACCCGAGAACATAAGTATGAGGTAACACCCTTCTACTGTGTGGTTACCCCATACGGTTACATACGGATAAAACCAATCTAAACAACATTCAGGTCATTCAAAATATATTTCGAACGCCGATACCGTACTATCGTTTGTATAAAATTAATAACTTCACAAAGGTTTTTATCTCTAACCTATACCCCGGCACATCGTGTTACCCACTCATTTCTATGCTAACCAATTGCAAATACAAAATCTAACCAATTCAACCTAGACAGAAACTCAGTTTTCACTACAGCAAAAAATTAATATTATTTCCTTAGTTCCAAAAGTTTTTAACATTATCCGAAATGTACTCTAATTGGAGATGGTCATTTGGTTTCTTCAACCGCAATAGTAGTTGCTAGATTAATTGTGGATTTAATTAATAAAATAAATTAATATTAATAAATCAACACACATGTGGTGAGATAAATCAGCTATAGTATTCATGAAATGAGCAATGAACTTGCAATCAATAAGGGAAAAACTATAATCCACTACAGTGCATATTTAGAGCACTGTATGCTTCTGAGCAGTCGCATGTTTCTGAGGTTGTAGAATATGAAGCAAGGAATCGATAATGTTAGTCTGCTATTTGGAACAAATTACACAGGAGACGTTTTGCAAATAAAAGACTAAGTAGCAAACTCTCATTAATTCTAAATCTTTAAAATTGACCGTCATACTGTCTACTCAGTATTTCAGTACAGTATTACAGTATTACACAATTGATTATTTCAAATTATTATTGGTATACCTCCAAAAATACGAATTGTGGGTTAAAGTGGTTATTTTATAATATTTTGTAGCAGCTCTAATAAACATATATATCAATTCTCGCTCCATAGACCACTTCAACTGCCCACGAACATTTTAAATAAGTTTATCTCAAAGCTTCATTTTTCGCGTTGTGCCAGTATTGTATACCATCAACGTTACATTCTCTTGGAGCTCAAATATCAGCAATGCCACTTGTTTTCGTCCTGTAGTATTTACAATTATAAAAAGAAATAGATTACTGTTGACAAATTATGATCTTAAACATTATATATAATATGAAATATTATTTTCATACAAGTAAAATTGCGTCCTGCAGGAAAACCCCGATTCCATATTATCTGAAATACATTTTACCAGTTTAGAGTGCCGCATACGGCAGACATTTCAGTTTTAAATTTTTTTGTTTGTGCTATGAAAGTTCATATTAAGGGGAAATTAGAAACCTAATACAGTTGTCTGGCCCATGAGTCCTTGGACATAGAACGTTATATAAAAAAAGTATCTTTTGATATACGTGTTTTATTCTTTACAAAATTTGGTTTAATTACAGGAAGCCTTATGAACCGTGTCGATATATTACATGTTATGCCAGAACCGTTGTTTAGTAATTTATCGCGATGCAAGAAACTTATGGTGATAAATTGCTTGGAATTACTACACAACATTGATCACAATTTTTTTCTTGACATTCTAAAGACACTTTTTAATACATTGTTCTAAATTAATCCGATTAAAAATTGCTAGAGAACAATTTTCCTAAGGATGGGATGATTTGACAGATCGGGAAACAAGTGAACATCACGTGTACTTCAGAGAAGTATCCATCCGCCGCGTCAGCTGTTTAGTTACGCCCCTTCGTAGTGTTTGTTTACGGTTCACGCGAGACATCAATAAAGAGATGTCTTGAGTTTCGCTTAGTTATATGCACGCACGCGAGTCCGGGAAATATAGAAATTTATTTACATAAGTGGGAAAATGTCTTAACGTAATATCACATTCAATAAAAGAACAATGCCGAACACAGCACAATGCCGGAACACGTGGACCGTCTCAACTACGCATCTCACATTCAAGACTCGATTTTAAAACAAACATAATACTTATCACATAAAAACTAAATTCAATATAATTTTTATAAAAAAAAGAATTTTTACATTAGAGCACAAAGCTCTGCACTTCGTAATTTCAATTATTTCTCGTGGCGCACTATATTTTCGTCGGACGAGGACATCACAGCAGGGAGCGTCGTGGCTTCTTACAAGTTAGCCAACTGCAAACGAACGAATGGAGGAAGGAGAGTCTATTAAGTTCAAGGACACAACGACCACAGAATCGTCAGTTGTGTTGCCAGCACTAGCTGTCAAGTCATCCCATCCTTAGGAAGATTCTTCTATAATAAATGTGTTTTGTCGTGAGGAATAGAACGCGTTATTGATCACTTCTGAGGATGAGTAAAAATGGCTCCAAGTGGTGGATGGTAATAGTGAGTGACAGACACGCAAAATTACTTAGCTCCTCCTTACTTTTCCTTTTATATTATTATTATTATTATTATTATTATTATTATTATTATTATAGCTCATTCAACCCCTTGCGGATGAAGGCCTCCGGAAGATTCAGGGACATCAGTAGAGGGTGCATCAGATTAGCGCGATTAGATGATAAGATTAGATGATATTACTAATGGATGTCACAATGCTGTCATTCCCAAAGTTAATTTAAAAAAATAAATTTCCGATATTGCCGCATATGTTCTGACACTTTCCTGTCGGTCGCTTCTAAGAGAAAACGTTTAAAACCAAGCGTCTCGTGCACTGGAAAATCAAAAGCGAGGTTTTTTAGTAGCGGCGGACGTGCGAATCGTGCGAATCGTGTGAACCTCCCATGTGAGCGCAAACACGATATCTGCTTCTCTCAGGCCGCTCACGTCGTCTGAGTAGCTTTCGTCTGACTAGTTCTAGAAAAGATACAAATAATATGTTACATTGATACAATTTAGCATGTTTATGCAATATATTAATTTAATTGTATTATGAATCTAGTGCTCAATTTAACTTTATAGTTTTTCCCCGAATTGGTATGAAAATATGAAGGGTAAAACTTTCTCAACTTAAAAATTATTTCATTTATTAGAGAGTATCTAGAAAGTGACGCATACTTACAAAGTATTCGCACAAGACCGTTCAACTGTTTTGTACACTAGCCTGAAAACGTACCGAAAGATTTTCTACTAGTACTGAAAGAACTAAAATTTGAAAACAAAAGTCCTCTACTAATCCTCGAAAGAAAGCATGTTTAGTATATTCTCGTGATAGTCAATTAAATTTGTACATCACACGGACAAACTATTATAAAATTAAGGTCTCGAATAAAATACTGTAGATGAAGCGGCACATAGTCCTGGAACTCTGCATATGGAAACATCCACTTTCTGGCCTTGTGATGCAAATTACTATTATTTGTGTGTATTTATGATAATACTTTTGAATTCAAAATAAGTTAAAGACAAACTAAATGTTACGCTAATGATTTGAATACAGAAACGCTAAGTATTTTCATGGCGAAATATGACCCGACAGTAACGAAACATTCTCTCATCTTAAAATTCAGTACCCGGGAAATTACAGACCGAAAATCGTCGCGTGTGACCCTGAGGAGTTCCGTCCTACAGTTTCTTTCCTTGAGATACGCTCGTGTGATAACATTGCCTTCATCATACTCCGTCGTCCTGAAACGCTAAGGCCCTGTCCACTTACGGCAAGGGTCACCTACGGATAACTTTATACTTCCCAATTGTGGTTGATCGGAACTTTTTTGTATCATACTTTTGGAATTTAGAAATGCGCATTTCTGTGCGAAGTCTAAAAAAATATTATATTAGCTGTTTAAATGAGGATGATGGGGATAATAATAATTTAAATAAACATGGCTCACTCTGGGATGATTATTCTGGGTGCGTCACCACACAATGACGGCTGTGCCACCCATAATGTACCGGTGACCAAGAACATTTTTTCTTGCATAAAATTGAGGTAAATGTAAGCATTATCTTTCAATTGAAGTCAAGAATATTAGGATATCCTACAGATTACAAACTTGTAAGCATTATGTATTCGAGATAGACTCGTAATACAAACTCTAACCGATGACGTAGTTGATAGCGAATGTGGGAATGCATGGAAGTGACAGTAATATCACAATAATTGTATTCTTGTAACCTGATCTGGAACTTACTGAATGGATTTTCAGTAGTTTCCTTACGTTTAATGAAATTATCGTTGAAATTTAGAATTATTTTAATAATAAAAATATCTATAGTTTTTAATATTCATTGTACCGTTAAAATCATATTTGCCACGAAACTGCTGAACTTTTTGAGAGGCAAGGATAAGAAAGTTTACGATAATTTTAGATACAGTAATTACACAGTTAAATTGGCCATCTTCATAAAATCTAAATTTAGTTAACAAAACCGTACGTCACAAAAAGTAAATGAATGGAAAAATGTAATTGACAGAAAGTGTTCAGGAAGCAAGGTTGTACTCGGATGTCAAACGTGGGAAGCCAAATCAAGCTATATGTAATAAATAAAGTAAAAATGTGAAATAAAGAGTATTACATGCCTTGTATTAAAAAGAATTGTATGAATGGTTAGGAACACTGTTTGTTTCAAATGTTTCACAGTCATTAGAACGTACTCGTTAGCAGGATAGAATGCATTAGAGAAAATATTTTTGGAAGAAACTAGCGAAAAATGTTGCGGTGAATTAGGTGTATATGTAATGCTTATTTATGATACAAACGGCAAAAGTGACATTTTATTTTGCGAGTAAAAAAGTTTGTGACAAGAGACTGATATACAGAGAGGCGCAATTCTAAGAACAAAATAAGAATAATTTTACCGCGTTCGTCATACCCTATTTTTAAACAACTTAACTGACTCATTTTATTATAATTCAAGTATCCAAATCTATTAATGATACATTAAGATCAGCTATAACTGATGTGGTCAAACGAAATTATTTTGTTTTCATTATTGCATTCAGATTTATCTGAACCACTTGAGCATCGTTTCACATTTAGAATGCCACCCATGCCCTGAAAGAACTGCTTTTACTATTTTTTTCTAAAACAATATTTGAGAAACATAATAAAAGTCCAAGATACTAACTTTTTATGCGGATGATAATGCATCATAAATATAGTTATGGTGAGGTTCTTTCAAATCTGTAATACATTTGTTTGAACCACATCCGAAAATTTTTTTACAATTACTTTTTTAAAATATTTTTTACAGTTTTCAGATGTTCATGACATTCCTGATTTTTGACCATTTTGTAATTGTTGAAACAATGAAACACTATACAGTAAAATGAATTGTGAAAGTTTTAAATATCTGCAAGTTTACAGTGGATTTAAAAAACCTACACATTGGTAGGTAAAACTAGTGATGCTATAATAACACGTAATTTCTAGCAATTGTAATGGCTACTTAATATTATTATACTAGCTGAATCGGTGCAAATATTCACGTGATATTCAGGAAGGACTTGTCGCATCTGAGTGACGTTTACCGATAATTCTTACGGGTTTATCGATGAAGTAGTCCGCTACCTACTTGGAAAGCCGGTGAGTTTCGAGCTGGTGATGTGTCCCTTTCCACGTTATGAGTAGACGTTCCTCAAAGACCACTGCGTTCCGGTGTTTGCGGATACCAAACCAACGGTGTACTTGAAACCAAGTGGGGATAAACGACGAAAAGACATGTGTGGTCAAGTCAGCGTGTGTGTGTGTATGTGTGTGGAAGAAACACCGTGATAAATTCATGTTCTACAAAGAAGTAAAGTGCAAAAGAGTATCTATTGTAGTGATATTCTGATATTACTACAATAGAATTGAGCTTGTTCTTCGGGCTTTGTGTAAAGTACCCACATTCATTTCATATTCACAATGCCTGGAATTTGGCCAAATTAATCGGTGAATATTCACTTTGGGAAACATTGTAAGTATGTTAGGGCCCTTTTAGTGTTTTAGGCGGGCGGGCGGGCGGGCGGGCGGGAGCGCGCGCGAACGTTCGGAGGAACAGTTGGACGGAAGGTTGGAGGGGCGAGCGAACGCTAAAAATATTTTTCTCCGCGGTTGTAATGCTGAGATTGTCGTAATGCTTCCTATTTTCATGAATTCTTAATGCCCGTAAGGGTAGTACTTATAATGTAATATCTCGTGCCTGGTCAACAAACGGACAACAATGTTGTGATTGTGTAGCTTTGAAAGCAGACAGCCACGGTCAAGACTCGCTTGACAAGCCTTTCTCACACAGGTTGTAAATGTGTCGCTGTCACATTGTTCCCTACAGTGCGAACAATGAAGCAGCTGAAGAATCGTCGCATGGCAGGCTCGTCAAGAGAGGCTGGCCGTTGGGTACCTAGCTTTGTAAATGCTAGACTTGATGAGTCGGTCTTACGACGATAGTACATCTGTCGTGGTTTCATTGAGCCCCAAATTGATCGCGACATGTACACCAGTGCGAGGCAAACTCGTCAAGAGCCACTCGACGTGGGTGCCGGTCTTAAGGCACCGGATCATTAATGGCAGCGGGGTCGTGAGGCAGGGTAAGGCGCGGGGTGCAGGCGGTGGGAGGTCGGGGTCGGTGAGGGAGGAAGTGACGGGGAGGAGTTGGTGAGGGTGGAGGTGAGCACGGGGCGAGGACGGGGTCGGAGTGCGGTGCAGGCGGGGAAGAAAAAGGGAGGGCGGAGGTGTTGAGGGAGAGAAGGTGGACGCAGTAAGGGAGTGGAGGTGATAGCGAGAACGAGGGCGGGAGCGGAGATGGGGAAGGGCGAAAGAACCAAGGGGAAGAGGGCAGATCGGAAAGGGAGCGGAGGCGTTGGCGAGAAAGAGGCAGGCGAGGACTCGAGTGGAATTGGGAGAGAGAACGCAAGGGCGAAGGTGCTACGGGAGCAAGGGTGGAGGCGAGGGCGTCGCGGGAGAGGGACGGGGCAAGGGTGAGGTGGGAGCAAGGTTGGAGGCGAAGAGGAAGGGAGGGCGGAGGCGTTTGCGTGGGTGGGGCCGGAGGTGGAGGTGAGGGCGGAGGCGTGTCGGAGCTGCGTGCGCCGCGGTCGTGAGCGAGCGCGGGGCGTGGTGCGCGGGGAGAGGGGCGGGGGGCGCGGGGAGAGGGGCGGGGGGCGCGGGGCGCGGGGCGCGGGGCGCGGGGCGGGGGGCGGGGGGCGCGGGGCGCGGGGCGAGGGGCGTGGGGCGAGGGGCGCACGGGCGATGTGATGCACGCGGGCGTGCGTTAGTAGTGCGCTGCCGAAGGCGTCGGAAAGTGGTGAGGTGCAGTCTCAGGGGGAAACACGCTTCAGAGGTCAGGAAATTCTACTCTTTTCATGCCGTCGTGATGTTAGATTTCTTCGGCCATTTGCAGCCTGAGTCATTAAGGGCGTTGCTCTTTCTAGGAAGACGGTGATTCACCTTCGAATCGCATTATTTGTACATTTTCTGTAACTTTTCACGAAAAGATATTGCAGGTTCAAGACGAAGAAAAACTTTTAATGTTGTGTTTTAAAAATAATGTATAAATTCTTATTACTGAAGAAAACATTTGAAGTTAATATAAATTTCTATTACGAGTATCAAAATACGAGTGCATGAAAGTTAGACTTTTACAAATAGTCAAAATAACGTGAGGCGACAAATTATTTCGAATTATTGCCCAACTTATCAAAACTTAAATTATTTTTACGTTATTTTATGCGATGAAAAACATATGACACATAGATTACTGTAAATAATTCCTACTCCCAATGAGATTCATGTCAAAATAAAAGTAAAATTGCTCTGAGAGATTTGAAATCTATTCAATAATTTCATTACAACCGTTATGAAGTTGCGTGCTCAATGTTACGGTAATTTATTATTCATTGATTCATTTATTCGGAACTACAGAAGAAACTGGTGAAATATTTTAAATTGCCTTGAAGTTTCTCATTATTAACCTATATCGAGAGGGTGCAGGCAATGATTAATGTATAACAAAAAAATGTTCTCAATAACTGAATCAGAAGTATGCTTTTGTGTGGGGGGAACGAATTAAGTTACTATGATATCGCTTTATTTGCAAAGGTAGAAAGGCAATAGACTATTTTGATTCAGAAACAAACCACATTTTGAATCACAGAAAACTGCTTGTTTCCATTGTTGTGAATGTACTACATTTTGTGCAAAATAGTTCTTAATGTTATATTTTGAAAAATAAATTCTTACATGTATAAACCAATATAAAATTTAAAGGCGGTTTTAAATATTTGAAAATAATGAAAACAATGAGCACATAATTCACCACTTCCAATTACTTTCACTTAAAAATAAGTTATTTCACAATCACAATCGCAAAAATATATTATCCGTGTTAGAAACCAGTAGCTGAACGTACGATTGCTTGTAGCTCAATGTTGAGCCGCCCGAAGCCCGCACGACGGGGGCTCGCAGCCAGTCGTTACCTGCGGGAGAGTGTAGTGCAGCGGCTGGATGACGGGCGGGGGCGGCCCGATGACCACGAACGACGAGTCCATCTCGGGCAGCGTGTAGGCGAAGACGCGCGCGTGGGGCGTGAAGGAGGTGCGGGCGCGGCGAGCCACGACGGAGGGCGGGCGGTGGGCGACTGAGGGCGGGCGGCGGCGCCGGCGGCGGTGGCTCCGGCGAGGGATGCAGGAGACGTATGCACGCGGACTGGCACCCGGAGCCGGCGCCACCGCCTCCGCCGCCGCCCGCCGCCGCCCGCCGCCGCCCGCCGCCGCTCGGGGGCCGAAGCGTGAATATGTATGAAGGTCACGCCCCGCCGCCAATGCGCCTGCGCGGTCTCTCCCCCCCTCCCCCCTCTCCCCCGCCCCCGCCACCGCGAGGATTTTACTTGTAAAAATGCGGAGTGGGGGAGCGTCCTTGAAGGCGGTGGTTGTATGGAGATCGGGCGGCAATATGGGCTTCCTGTTCTCTCGGTCGCGCTCTCTCGCACTCGGCTGCCTCTCCGTCTCCCCCGCGCGTCCTTCACCCCCCCCCACCCCACCCCACCCCCCGGCGAGCGAGGACGAGGGCGCCGGGCTCTCCGTCATTCGCCCTCCGCTCTGATATCTATCAACTTGTGTTGAAACTGCGATGCACGTTGGATACATTGTTAAATCATAATGTGTAATCTGACGATCGTGATTCTATTCCAAGTGCAGGGGGACTATTCTAGTTTCTAGTCCGTTCTCTCTTCTCCATTTACGACAGTTGGGCAGATCTACAAGATCTCATCTTTTCCCTTATCCTTTACTCGGGCAAAATCCCCTGAGGTTTGAAATTATAGTTTACATGTTGAAAGACAAGTAGATAAACGAATCTATCGTCCAATGAAACAATGTAACTAACACGTTTTTAGCATTTTTTGTCTGTAAAAACGTTTTCGAACATATAGACGTTATAAGGTGATATTTTAGTAAACAACATTCAGCAAATGTCTAGCAAATTTTTACCTTCATACAAGAGGTCACGTAGAAGCTAGTTTCACTTATACATTTAAAAAAATTGTTTCACGTCAACTACATAAGAGCCAAAACATCAGTTAGCACATTAAATCCAAAAACTCCCGTATATTGCATGTACTATATATTGCTAGGAATCGTGTAATATTTGCGTTTTAAAAACGAACGACTTCATATTCCAAGAAAAAATCTCGGAGATGTATTAATACGCTAATTAAAGAGTTTTACACTTTGAGTTTGAAATTCCAAATGATCTGTCACAGAATATTCGGGGAACGAATGGATAATAATGCCTCTCAAAGAAAATTAACTTTCAAAAAGAAATACGATAATTTTGAATATCAATGTGTCATTATTGAGCAATCGTTTCAATTATTAACCGTGCGGGAGGTAGAGAACACAAGTCAGAAGTCAAAATCACGAAAATGAGCAGTAGGGTCAGGAAGGGCGAGTGTTCAAGAAATAGGAGCAGGGGCGAAAGAGATTGCCGAAAACGACCTTAGCCTTCGCCCGCCATCGTGTGTCATTCGCGAACAGCCACCACTGCAAGCTTTACCTTGCGATCTTATCGCGAGGGAAATAAATTAAGAGGGCAGGGGATTCTACTGGCGGTATGGAATTTAGAGGAGCTGAGGGTATGCATTATTGCTTCGTGACTTCGGCAAACTACTGGCCGCAATGGTTGGCTCATACTCGCAAATTGGGGATACTCACGTTCAGGTTTTCACAAGAATGAAACGAGAGGTGTGACGTTTTATGAAAGAAAATGCTGGATGTTTTGAATCCTATGAACGATGACGTTTCGAGTCTGATAAACATGTGTTTTTCGTATTCTTTCAGTTTGTATTCTTTGTACAGTGTCATTTTAATGCTGGCTCGCGGCGTGTAGTAAAAATAAAAAATAACGAACAGTGTGTGATCTTGAGCATCATCACTGGCTGTGTTTTAAAGCAATCTGTGCGAAATAACTACTGCAACGAGAGCCGAGCGTCACACGTTTTTCCAGTACACCTCACAATAAACGACCTTCCGCCAACCATCTTCTATCATGAGAACTTCCAAGCAATTATCGATTTTTGATAATAGAGGTGACTGAATATAATTACTTAAAAAGATAGGAAACTTAAATATAATAATAGTATATTATGAAACTCTTAATATAATGAGTGTTAATACACGAGTGTGAAGTGATTTTATGATAAGAGCAAGGAAAGTAAAGTCGTAAACGTCAAAGGAACGTATAAAAGCTCATTACATTGAGGTTCATACAATACTTTTTCTGTAGCTAAGTTTATGGTTTACTAGTTCTTTCCTGTGTGTTTGCGGATCTGAAACAAAATACGTAATGATATTGTTAATACCCTTGCAAGCCTTTCTGGTTCTCTATGCCCGCGCGTGCCTTTTGAGTATTTTATGACTCGATCTAATACCAACGCAAGAAATACATTTTTATGAATTCGATTTATTAGAGTTAAGATACACGCAAATACAATAAATAAATGGCATAATACTCAAATAAGTAAAATAATTAGTTATACATCTTATTTTGCTTAATTAATATGAGAATTGCAGTTTCGGAAGTTTTCCGTTAATTTATAATTGCCATCAGTCTCTCATATTTCACTGTTACGTCCCCCTTTTCTTAGTGATATGATTCTTGAGTAGCTACTAATAGTGGTACGATGTATAAGGCACATCGGCTAACTTCTTCTAAATATTAGTTTTTGATGATAATTAATATTCTAAATAACTTTCGGAAATTGGAGGCAAATAACCTAAAAGCACACTCAATACACGCAACTCACGCTGTTATTTTCCATGTAACTCTCACATATAACATAATTATTTTCATATATTCGATTGCAAGATTCTACTGGAAACCACTGTTCGTAGTTTTGTTAGCTTTTGTGAGAATATCCGCAGGAATTTCACAATATATTTCATTTTATACGAACAAATCAGTCCAACAACGATTACGCAGTAGTAATGAGCTCCACACTCTGTTTTATTTATTTGATGTCATGCAGGCAAATGACGATTATAATGCAACTTTTCACCTTACATGTAAGAAAATTGTATTTTCTTTTTTTTTCTGAAATCTCCATTTGATTCAGCAACGAATTAGTAAACCATAAAGTGTTGTATGCACCACGGGTGTTACTAGTTGTTTTGTCCCTCAGGCGACTTCCAATCCCTCGGATCAGAGGCCCTCGGGGTTGGGCGTCACCCTCGGGCAAAAACTAAGGTCCTAGATACATAAATACAAGTAACTATATACACTTGCAACTATTTTAGATCTCCAATTCCTTTCATTGTGTCTTTACTGATTTCTTATTTTACAAAACTTGCAGAAATGTTTTTGCGGGTGACTTTTTGGAATAAAATTTGAAGACAAATATCATGACCCATTTTAGGATCTTATCAAATCGCTTTGATGGTCGGGTATTTATATAAGGTGATAATATCACTTGAAACAATTCAACGCGCGCCTGTGGTTTAGTGTATGCAACCCGTCAGACGCTCGTGTAATAATAGCAAGAGGTTGCGTTGCCCCTGCAACGTAACCAACGTATCTTCCGAATGTTGATGAGCTGTTAGTAACATGTTATATTTTGTACAATTTCGTATAATTAATTAAATAATATTATAATAAATAATTGTCAACAAAATTATTTACAATATACTTTACATGGAGACGTCCTCAAAATTACATGAAAAAATCCTACGGTGGGTCATAATCTTTGCCTCAAAAGTGTTGCAATACATTGAGGAATTTTTTATAGACGTCATAGACACCTATGTTTTTAATACTTAGTACGTTGGTATGATATATGAAATTAACTATGCAAATAAGATACGGCGTCCCTCTTGTTCTTTATTGTAACTGAAAAAGACAAATACATTGTCTTCTATCAACGTGCAATAGATAATGTTTGAGGGCGAATTCTAACTTAGCGGTCACCTAATAGTAATGACTTTTTAAGCGTAGATAAATTGTGTCCAAAATTAGTATTTTATTGCAAGAAACAAAATAATTATGAAAATTTTACTCAAGAAAGTCAGGATAAAATTAACCATTTTTGAGTGGCTAGATTTCTATTCAATTTTCTAATATCAATCAAGCAGTCTAGTTGGGCTTGTGTAATTTATGTGAGTTTCCTTTTAACTCATTTTGCAACATTACGATTATGTAACAAACATGATAAATACTACTAAGATCGATAGTTACTTTGCTCTCTTAAAATTTTATTTAAATGATTTTATTTGAGCAGGAATGATCAGTTTGTGAGGTAAAAGGTTATGTCTAAATTCTTTCAGAATCGAGATATCCTTATATCGTTATGTATTCTTAAACAAAAATATATACGAAACATAATGGTACTAATACTCCACGTTTCATTGCAGGTTATAACGATTTCATGGATACATCGAAAAGTTCAACTGAGTATTTACTTCCAGATAAAGTCGTAAGTACTTGAATGTAGACGATTATTAATTATTAATTCTAACATTATATTATTATTATTTATTATTATTATTTCTATTGTGTCTCAATCGATTCTATTTCACTCTATAATTATTTCGTATTCACAGTCACAATACGAGCTATTTCTGGAATCTGATAGTTATTTTAGTTTTCTGTCATTAAGGTATATGGAATTAACTCGGAATAAAACCACCCTGCGTTGAGTAAACCCAAAGCAAAAGTGTCGACATCCTAGTTTTGAGGCAGTTGTTCTACGATCAAAGAAAAGGTTTATAAGAAAAATATTAACGTTCAAATATAAACAATCCTTAATAATTATAACTTTAAAAAACTAAAGAAGCGAAGTAAATCTTGCAATCAAAATAATTGCAATACAAATCAAAACTTGCTATGTAAGTAAATTTTGAATACATTTCATAATAACGGAATTAATATGAAAAGAATGGAATATATTCATATCTTATTTATCTTTATTTATACCGATCAAATTGATAAAGAAAATGATGGTTCAGAATACGCTACAGAATTCGCTCAGAATACGTAATATTTTTCAGTTACTGTTCTATAATAATGTTGAAGACACAAAATGGAATGTTGTAGTAACTTCTATCCCATTCCAAAATACAGTATTTATCTTCCTACATATTTGTAAGGTGTTGAGTTGACAATACGCTATTACATTCATTGACGGGATCTGTCATTGTCGTGAATACGAATTACATGGATAAAGAAAATAGACTCGGAGACCTTTGACAGTGTAAAATGGCGATAATTTATTGTCCCTACAAGAACTGTTGAGGTTCGTTTGCTTATTTTCATTTGTGAATTACGAATCTCACATTCCCATGGATAAAATGCTATCTGATTGATGCCTTTCTCGGACTTTTGTTCTGAATTTTGCTGAGTTAATTATAAGTTAGCGAGTAGTGGACTGCATATCGTGTCGGCTGGGTCTATGTTCCAAGAATAATAGTCCCATAAAAATATTTAAATCGCCCGAACCGGTCGGAATATCATTTGCGTTCGCGACACGAAACACCTGAGAAGGCCGCGTTTGCTTTAGCAAGAAACGAGCAAGGATCAAGGATTGAGTGGGTGTTGGGTTGCCGATGCAAGGCCCGAGGGTGGTTGGGGTCTGCGGCAGACGACCGGAGCAGATCTTTGCGATACTCTATGCGATTTCCATACTGGGCGTCGCGTGGGAGGCTGCATGTGGAAGAGGCAGGGGCAGCGAACCCGACTGGCGAGCGTGGGCGGAATGCGTGGTCAAGGCGCTGGTGATGCGTGGTTCATGTGATGATGAGAGCGATGACGAATAAGCCTGAGGCGACATCGATGAAATGACTGTTGACGTCGACGAAAGTTTTCGTAGACCCTGTAAGACAATTTTAAAACTAAATACGTTTTAAGGACATCAATGAAATAGTCCTTGAAATTTCGAGAGCATCTCAGAATGTAAGAACTAATAGAAACTTTTACAACCATGGCGTCTTCAATATTGGCTCATAAATATATTGAATATATGAAAAGATATAGTGAAAATATACTTTGAAGAAGGTATGACCTTCTGTTAGAATGCTTGGTAATTATTGATGACGTGATCTGTGTTTGGGTCGAATTTGAGACGATTGAAAGGTTTTAGGGGATACACGTAAATAAAGATTTAAGGACGATAAAAGGGCTAAATAAACGTCATAAAAAGTGTTCAAAAGTTAAGGGAAAGAAGAGACTCTCCAATTCCGAAGGTGTGGACACTGGAGAATCCGAAGAATGTGTTGGAAGCGCGACATCAGGTAGCCTATATCATCTCCCTACGTGATCTTGGAGAGGGACAGCCTGTTGAGTCTGCTCTTGCAGCTTCCGGCTCGCAGGGATAGTGCATTGAACGTATGCGTAGGAGCGGCACGTGCAAACGAGCGTGAAAGCGACGTTTAAGAAGAAGGTCTGTGGGTGCGCATTAAAACCATTGTGGCACGCAGGGGGATCACGGGAAGGCAGAACGTGGGACGACGCAGGGACGATGAGTATGGGCACGACTTCACTTGGATGTCATTTGGATGACTCTCTTGATTCTCACTTAGATTTCGTAGAGGCTTCATATGTGCCTCACTTGTTCTTCTGCGGTCTCGCTTGGAGTACATTTGGGCCTCAATTGACTTTCACTTGGGATCCACAGGAGCTGCGTTTGAACTTCATTTGAGCTGCACCTGGGCTTAATCTGAGTTTCATTTGGATCTCACGTGATACTTACTCGTGCCCCTCGCTCGCGCGTCACTCGAACCTTACTTGGGTTTCCCGTTAGTCTTACTTATGGTCTCACTTGGTCATCATTAGAGTCTTAATTGGGCCTCGTTTGCTTCTCACTAGTGTTTCACTTGCGCTTCTATTCCCGCTTCACATGGGACTCACTTGCGATTTGCTCGGACGTCACTTGAGGTTCACTCGAACCTCTCTTTAAACTCCTTAATGTCCCTTGGGACATTCCTTGGACTCAGTTCAGACTCCCTTTGATCTACTTGGGTTTTGACTGATCATTATGGGCGCGTCAACGGCTAAGGTCATTAGTACCGTAAGCGTAGTGCAGGTTTTGCCTCAAGAAGTCACTGTTATCATCTCCCACTGGATGTGAGATCCGGAGCCAATCTAACGTCGTCTGACGGGGTGTCCCCAACCAGATATCTCGCACGAGCGGGGCTCCGCCCCAACCGGGACAAGCTCCACGTTCCCGACCGATCTGCCGGCATGTGCGGTAGTGCAGGGTCTGTAAGTGTAAGCGCGTGTAAGTAAAAGGTGAGGTTCAGGACAAGGAAGAGGAAGGAAAGATCGTGCGCGGTCCGTGGCCCGTTTGTTAGTGTACTCCCCCGGCTTTCGCCTGGTATTGATCAGAGCAACTACGGTAAACTACCGCTCAGAGCAGCCGGTCGCTAGAATTCTCCTTCAGACAGCGATTGAATTCGTCCTACGTGTGCAGGTAGTGACGAAAATCCTGCCACCGTCGGTGGGGAGTGGAGCCCTACACCCTCCCGGTCAGAGGCACTTTAGTGAGCTCAGTTGATGCCCTGAGCGCTCTCTCCCGGCGTGCCCCTTGGGCTCGCGGGGCGGTGTCGTCGCCGGGCGCCTCCGAGGGCTGCGGTGCCGGTGGGCGGCGGGTGCGTGGGCGCGGGTTGGCCTCGCGCGCCGATCGCGTATCGGGGCCGACCGATTGCGCGCGGCCGCTCATTGATATGTATCGCGGCGCCGGGCGGCCAAGGACCGCCCGAGCCCCTTCTTCCCCCTCTGGGCCTGGGGCCTCCGCGGCAGCGCGCACGCGTGCCCGCGTTGGGCGAGGTCGCTGACGCAATTAGGAGGGCGTGCGTCGCACCCGCCCGCGACGCGGAAATTTGGATTCATTGCCACCAACTCCTTCACAGATGTTTCTATATGTAATATATTAACTAATTAAAGTTTGAGGTAACTTCTTCTCCACGTGTTAACGTAATGATTAAATATATATCCTAGGTTTCTGTTAATTACGTAATTGGGTAAATACGATAATAAACATTTTTTGCCTCCTTACTTCCTATTACCACTTTTTTCCTATTCATTCCTCCTTGTGTCCATGCCCAGTAGTTATTTTTTCTTTGGAATTTATTTTTCACTCTAATTTCTGATATTTTCTTTTTATGTTATCTATAAGCCGCCATCTTCATTCATGGTTTCCTAAGTTAACTCAATTGATTAAGACATAT
The DNA here is from genome assembly GCA_038098605.1 of Gryllus longicercus. Lineage (NCBI taxonomy): Eukaryota > Metazoa > Arthropoda > Insecta > Orthoptera > Gryllidae > Gryllus > Gryllus longicercus. The sequence continues at coordinate 328,088 of JAZDUA010000650.1, read as the reverse complement.
CCCAGGATGGTACATAGAAATTAACCCCAGATCTAAATGTCAAATATACCTTTATTTTGTCTTAATTGTTTACACTTTGTGTATAAATGATGGCAACTGAAATTTTGGGCGAAATTCGACTTTTGTTTTTTTTCGATTAGACTTTTGGCTAATTTCATGTAGGTGATAATCAGAGTGCAGTTTTTTCTGTAACATGAAATGTCAGTTAATGTATTTTCGCCCGATCATCTCTACTACAATTTTTACATACACTACTTCATTCATGGTTCAATTAATTCATTAAAATGGTTTGGTGAAATTAGAAGCCTATGTCTGACCTCCCCACAAAAATATTATTATTATTATTATTATTATTATTATTATTATTATTATTATTATTATTATTATTATTATTATTATTTATTCAATTTGACCAATGTTCTGTATATGATGAAATTAAGGTTCGCGTCAAAATGGCTAGCGTTTATCTGCGTGAGCTCTGGAGCCCTTGTGAAATACCCGGCTAATGTATGTGACATTTTGTTGGTAATATAAAACTTCGGAAGATTTATCGGGATTCTGCTTCTGTTCCTCTCATTCTACCATTTCTCTATCTAATCTTTATAACTGCCATCTCCTCTACGAGGGTTTCAATGTTCTCAGTAATTTAAGGGCCCATTCAATGTCAGTAAGTCAACTTACAAGAATAAATGTAGAAACAAATTCCAAATTCACAGACTTATGTCTGCAGATCTAAAATTGGAGAAGAATTGAACCCAAGATAATGCAATTTTATTTACGATAAATTAATTTTCTTATTGCTGCTTATTTTTCATTAAACGTCTTCCATCTACTGGATGTAAATTGCGTTGATCGTATAATAACCTTTAAATTTCTCTAATCAGAATTGTTGCCTCCTTGAATTGCTGGTTATCCTATTGCAAAAGACATATACTAGAATTTACAGAATAGCAATGACGTCATTTAAGCAATGATAGCAATGATTGTTATAAGACGAAATGACAATGATTTCATAAAACATTTGGGGGTTAAATAGGAAAATGTGATTTACAATCTTGCGACACTGATGTGAAATTGATGGCAAACTGCAAAGCAATAACAGATGTAATTTCGTGACTTCACACGTTGAATCAGAGTACAGAGAGCCCGACGTGGCTCCAACGTACATGTCCTCGAGCACAGAAGACTTTTATCGTGGGAAGCATATGAGAGTCCGCGGGTGTACACGGGTGAGGGCCTCCTCGTTGGAGACAGAGGGCGACGGCGCGGAGGTTGTGCAGCCTGCGAGTCGCACGCGGCGCCGGGCGTCACGCGAGGGCGCTGCCTCCCCACGCACAGCCCACGCACAGCACGCGCGGGCCAAGGGCTGCTCGGCGGCGGATGAACGCCCTACGGGGCCCAAACATGGACGATCAATGAATCCGCCACTAATATTAAAATATTGTACGTGTTCAAAATTAGTTTGAACATCAAAAAAAATTCGCAAATTTAAACATTACTATTAGAATTACGACTCCATATTACAGAAAAACCTCGATAGACCAAACTCGCTTCACACGAATTTCGCCGTAACTCTGCCCGAACCGAACCGCCGTAACCGAACCGCCGTAACCAAACCCGGCAAGGAAACAGTAACACCACGCTTAATTTCGGAATACGCGGATTTTTATAATACCGATTATTTTGGTGCCTTAGAAGTCGTGTTGACGAGTGTTAACTGTAAAAAATTTAAATGTTTATAACCCATTTAAACTTCAAAAATATGTTGATCACTATTCAGCAGATGTTCTAAACGAGTCTGAATTAATCCACCTATGTGGTCAATGAAGGGAAGAATTCATAGTCTATATTTAAGGAATACTGGAATCTTTAGAAATAACTGATTGCTTAAAACACATGGCATTCTATGGAGGTCCATGTTTCATAGACCCAAGAACGCGGAATGAGTGTTTCCTAAAGTGATAGGAAACAAGTTGTTTCCACCAGCTACTTGGAGGTTGAGTGCCGAAGGGTAAACCATCGAACTGTTTCATACTAAAGTGCGTCCGATTTGTCTTATGCGCTTTCAAGATCGTTCGTAATTGTGCATTTTCAATAATAAATTACATGTGTTGCACTGAGTAAGCACTGCGAAAGAACATAATCAAAAATGGTAAATAGACATCGAATGGGAAATGCTTATCGAAGCAATACAAATCAATGTCCATTCATTGCCCATTTGTTTGAGAATAAGAATTGTGTGTGAAATATATCACACAATGACTCATTTTGAGTGTACGCAATGAATTCTTCCGAAATACTCGCCTTTGTTGACAGTCGGTTACTGATAAGCACCTTAGACTTTTCTATTCAGGTGGTTGCGTTCAATGCGACGTAATATGTTCTGTTCTTATTTCATAAAAGTGAATATGGCCATTCTGAAAAATAATGTATTAAAATAAAAAACTAAAAACGTGAAAATAATTATATTAAATTTAAATCGTGGATTTATGAAAAAGTTCCGTTCTTCAGTATTACATTAAAGCGTTGCAGCTTGCAATGTAATAGATTTTCTAAATAAGTTATTGTGTTAATTATTGGAGTGGGTGTTTAGATTGGAGATCGTAAAAAATTCACAATAATTGAAAGAAAATCATGTTTGTTTCTCAAAACCATGTAATGTATGCATCAACCGCCGTATGCACGATTGCTTTGAATTCATTTTACTGATAACCTATGTTTCTTTACATCTTTTCTTAATAATGATTATTTAAATCTCACATAATTGTCCCCACCCTGTCACCATTTTTGGTCGCAGGGAAATATGTTCCGTGACAGCAAAGAAATCCAAGTTGTGACTATGTCACTGAATAACAAATATAATAATTATTTACATCTACATAGGAATCGCCGGAAAACTAATATATCAATTTGGGGCCAGTACTCACAGAATACGTTACTTCTGATAACTTCAGACATGTTAAGCTCATTCCGAAGGGATACATACTATGTTTTTACCCTAGTTGCCTAGTGCAACTCGTTTTACAAGACCCGGCGCCGGAAATGCAAATGGACAACCTGGAGGTAGAGCGTGCCCTGAGCCCGCGATCGCTAATTTGTGAATTGGGCTGCAGGCATCAAAGCAGCGCGCGGCGCCTTGAGATGCGCGGGATGCGGACGGGCAGTCGGAAGCCGACCTACATGCAGCGGCGCCACGCAACGGGGTCACGGCGCGCCCCTAATGACGCGACGGCCGGCGGGGCATCGCCGCGCACTCTGCACTAACGGCTGCACGGCAGGGAGACAACTGGGGCTTTCTCACTTTACGAGAAACCAAGATATTGAATATTAATAATATAATAATAATAATAATAATAATAATAATAAATAATAATAATAATAATAATAATAATAATAATAATAATAATAATAATAATAATAATAATAATAATGATGATGATGATGTCCTATCCCTCTAATTGGAATTCAAGGCTACGATCATTTTTTTAACCAAGAGATGCGTGGATTAGTAGTATCCACGAAGATTTAAAGACAATCAAAATGAAGTTTCTGTATTATTTATTCATTCGTTGTCTCGACATAATTTCTTGCATCACTTCAGTTCAATGCCTTGTGCATGCATCTTCAGGCAGACTACAATATAAAATAATTAAGTAATGAATATTGGGTTCTACCTGAGGATGCATGCACGCAAGGCATCTGATACGTTATTAGAAATTTTGTAACTTCAACGATTGAATAAATAACACAGCAACCTCATTTCGATTATCTATAAAAATTGTGTATAACACAAAAATTAAATAATATTCATAAAGCTAACCCTTCATTAATCTTTACTCACTTCCAAATAAAACATTTTGTTATTTTAAAATTATTATCGCAATCTGTTGTTTATTCTATTCTAATGTACTTCTTCTTTATTCCCTTTGTGACTTTCAGCATCGGGATCCTAATAAACATGTATTCTAATTTCTCAGATTATTTTATTACCTTCAGTCTCAAGCAAAGAAATATTCGAAATAAAAATCCAATTTTCTCTCTATGCTTTGCTCCCTAATCTTCTTCTTTACGAGAGGCATATTTTACGTTTATTGACACCTATAACTTTTTTCACATAACTACAGCTCTAAACTTTCCTTTTCATCGAATTCAGGTTTTCCGCATCATAATTTTCTGTATAACTTCCTTCTTCCTTTCCTGCTTCCTTTCCTGCTTTATTCCCATCAACAGCGCGCCAACCCATAAGTCCTGAAGTGAGAGGAGGTTAAGTCTGAAGGTGGCAAAGCGAACCAACTCACTCTCGCATTCACGCTTCGGTCTCGCCCTCACACTCATGTCCCCCCTTTCATCCCGCCTCGCTTTACAGCGTCCAGACTCCATCCACCTCCGCGTCTCAGTTTCTTATCTTCTTACACCCACTGTACCTCATCGCACCCCCGTCATTTCACCTCATCACAACACAACCCCTCTCGCACCACCTCACTTCAATTCACCCCACTTTTTCTCACCTCAAATAAACGCACCTCACACCTCCTCACCTCGCCCCACTTCACCTCAAATCAACGCACCTCACACCACCTCACCCCGCCCCACTTCACCTCAAATCAACGCACCTCACACCTCCTCACCCCACCCCACTTCACCTCAACTCATCTGACCACAGTTCACCTCACCCTGACTCATATCGACCTATCACAACTCAACCTATCTCATCAGAACTTACACCATCCCATCTCATCCCACCCCAACTCATTCTACCCAACTTCCACCCACTTCACTCTACCCTACTCCATCCATCCCAAACCACCTCGCTTCGCCTCAACCCACTGCATCCCACCCACTTCGCACCATACAGTACCGCCTCGCTCTGTGCCAAACCCGGCCCGCCCCATCGCCCGCCCCATCGCCCGCCCCATCGCCCGCCCCATCGCCCATGGCTGGCGATGTTCTCTTCACACGCAGTGGCTGCCCCGGTCGCGTTCGGGATCGCCCTCTCCTCCCTACCTCCTGCTCGTGAATCACCCAACTGACCCGTTCGCACGAAGGATCCCTCAGAGAAATGAAGCCCCGACACGAAGCTGTGGCATTCGTACACGAAATCTTCCGACTCGCCGAATAAATCATTCGGCGTTCCAATTCCATTTTCTTGCCCAGAACGGCTAATGTACGAACATTCAGCTGTCCTTCAACTTTTTTTCAGTAAGCCGCTCATTGACAGCAGTGATTTGATGTTACGTTCTTCCACTTTCTCATTTGATTTCTCTCCGAGATTAACTTTGAGATTTGGTCGTAGTTCAGGAAACAAAATTACCATTCACAAGCTCACGCGACAGTCATCAGGTATTTTTTGTCTCTTGTGACTTCAATCGTTCGAAGTAACATTGAAATATGACTTATAAAGGCAGAAAGAAATATAGAAGTTATTTATGCAAATAACTTTTTTAAGAAAAAGAAATAATCATAATCATGTAGTTCTCTAATAGTTTTATTCGGAATTTTCGAGAGGATAGTTAATGCTTTGCTTTTAACAGTTGACAACTATAAAAACAATTACAGTGAGTGCCAATATTCACTTTATATTAGGAGATTCATATTAATTAGACAGAACATTTGTTGACTTATTAAGGAGATGATTCTTCCGAAATTAAGACCAACGGAATCATTAATATTAACAAATTAAGCATTAGCAATCGGAGATCGATAAATTCAAGACCACGCACTTACAAATATGTCTAACACTAATAACGTTTTTCTGTCGAATATTAGAGAATAATTAATTTAACTATATTTCGTAGAAGCAGAAGCCGTGTCAATTGATATTTTGACCTTTGACTTATAATATTGACTTCGGCTTCGAGTTTACAATTCCTGAGTGTCTTTTCTTGCATTCAAGTGGAATCGCAAAAGAGTAGAAGTGAGTAAACGCAATCCTATGCTCTGTGATGATGACGATGACCTAGGGAACTGGAAACACTTTGCAAGCGAATCGTTGTAGACCACATTTAGTAACATTTTAATAACACAAATAAGCTCACATAATATGAGTAGAAATCAGTACGTATTTTTTAACCATAATGTTTTAATCTTGACAGTATGTAGAGATGATGTAGCTGTAGATATGAATGATGCAGTTCAGCGCTGAGAAATATATACTTGTGAAAGAGGGCGGTAATACTCGTGTATTTTAAAGTACGAAAATGATAACTCGTACCGAAAATCATAATCGTAACTCTTAACGAGGACGAATCTCACTGTCAGAAGGTAGAAAAGGTTCTGATTGCAAACAGAAACTTTTTTTCTGGCTACATCAGGCACTCAATTTTTCATTGATTTGATAAATTACGTATATGTTTTCAGACATCACAGTTGATGCTTTCCTGTTTAAAAGATATGGTCCTCTGTTCAGAACACGTGACGCCTGGAAGACTTCTAATGCAATTCGTTGCTTCTCCTAGCTTTCAAGCGTGTGATCATGCAAAGTCTAGTGGGAATGAGCGCTAAATGCAAATTGAATAATTAATAAATATAAGGATCTGCAATGCGTATTACATTAAATTCAGAGTTTTCTATCCAATCCAGTGGACACAAAATATATCTGTGTTCAAAAAAGACCGACGTTTCCCTAATACATCGAAAAAATACTAGTTACAAAAATAATGCAATGCAATACTTAATGTTTAATTTTCTTAATGTCAATTGTGTTAACTACACTGCAATAGCACGAAAAGTTTAAAAATAAAGGAAGTTGCAACTTTTGTTTCATAAATGCTACAGTCTTAATAGGGATAGAATTTAATCAATTCAAAATAAACTTAATATTATTTACTGAATTAGCTATAATTGTTTCGTTTACCTCTTGAGCATTTCGGCGAGCGTATATACAGGTGTCAAAGATTTCCCTGAATTGGCAGTGAACGGGCAATGAACGAGTCAGCATTCAAAGCAAAATAAATTTCGAGTATGATGTAAAATAAAATTATTTTTATTTCTAGAAGAATACTACAAGTAAAATGAAGTTCATTTCCTTACAATTTTTCATTCTGGATAAGTAGAGTGAGAATAAAACTATATGTTGTTAAAATATTTCGAATATGCGTGGAAAATATTCAAGGCTTTTACCTTCAATGATAGATCAATGACGAATCAATGATAGATCGTAAATGAAAAAAGAACGCATTAGTGAATTATTACGGAATTTTGGCCAATATTTCCTCATGTATATGTATATAATTGACTGATGTAACTGACAAAATTTACACCCTCAAAACGTGATGTTACTCCTCTTTTTTGAGGCATAATATTTAAAAATATGTATCATTATTAATTGTTACTGTTATCATTGCAAAGCGGAATGCAAGTCCCACGATGTCATTCTGAGAACTTTAAATTTCTCTTCATTACAAAACTAAGCAATTCTGACAACGTCTTCTCATTCCATGCCTTATTTTCACTTTCTTTTATTCCTTAGTGTGATTATATCACAGCTGGTTCAATCTCATTACAAAAGATTCGGTAGGACTCCACTACATCACAAAAAATCCCTGACCCATTGCATTAACCTCGAAAGCCAAAGCTTCCTCGGCCTTCGTGAGCGCGCCGAATTTGCTGCTAAGGAGAGGCATCGGAACTCATCGGAAGCCCGCATAAAAATTAATCATCTGGCCAGCTCCTTCGACAAGGCTCGGGGCGGGCGCCTGAGTCGTCGCCATTACGCAATTAGCCACGTGGCTGTTAGGCGCGCCTTGCCCGGAGGCAGCGACGGCCCCGCCTCTCCTTTTCCCGCCCGCCCCTCCCGCCGCGCCTGGTCCGGTCCCCGCCCCGCCGAGAATAAATCTCTCCACCGACAGCCGTTTAATTAAAAAAGGCTCCTCCGCAGCACCATTACGCTGATTGAATGAGCAATTTTGCTTTCGGAGGGGCGCACTTTTATCTGCATTGCAGTCTCCTGCGGGGGTTCGGGGCTAATCACGAACTTCGGTTCTTTCATGTGCTCAAGAATTGGAAGATTTTTGATGTTGTCTCTGATGTGTTTATCCGAGTTGAGAATTGTGGGTCAGGAAGTATTGGGTATTCTACCAAAATAATATGAGACCATATTTCTTTTGATAACAGAAGAATAGTGAGAATTGTATTGAAGTACAAGTAGGAAACTAATTGAAAATAAGTCCTCTAAGCAAAGCACTAATAAATTCACAAAAATAAAACATTAAGTGAATATTATTCAAAATACTTTCAAAAATCTTTTTTTTCTGGGATGATGATGACTGTACCCCATCAGTTTCATATCAAGTGTTTGACCTTTTTTGTTCTTCTTTATTTAGGTCAAATAAGGAGTTATAGACATACTCTACAATCGACGAATTGTAGCTACATTTTATCTTACAGAATGATAAAAATATTTCATTAAAAAAAAACATGGGATAATGACTTCATAGCTACGGCGCCTAAATGTAATTCTTTGAAGTGAAATAAATATGAACAGACATGAACATCAATCCTATTCTTCTTTGAAATTGTTTATTTCATTAAAGTAGGAAAAAACGGCTGGAGAGGCATGGAACCTCTTTTTAACGGTAAAACGGTAACGGTTTACTTTTCCACCCTTCACGGGTGGTAAAGTAAATAAATGTATGCGTACTAAGGAGATTTCTAACCGTGACACCGTGCGTTGCTCTGAAAATCCAGTACTAATGATCAGAATGAACGAGCAGGTAGCAGACTATTACATCAGCGGCAACCCGAACAGTCCACTTTCGGAAACTTCGGAGGCTGGCGGTGGAGGTGATGCCGTCAGCTTCCTTTGAATGCAATCGCGTAGGTTGCATGAACATTCAAATCGTGGAATCACACGTTTCCCATTTTGAGCTTCACACATTGAAATGTTAGTATCTTAGTTTGAGAGCTCGATTTTCTGGCAGTACATATAAACAAATCGGAAAGGTTTGGGATAACAGATGGAGTGAAGCATTTTATGATAAATTAAGGTCCGAAGTTATTTGATCAGATGCTGTCGTACAGATGTCATCTATGGAAGATGTTAAAATAAGCATGATATATTTGTACAAGTATTCCAATATTTTTTCAGTGAAACTTGATTGTGTACTTCTTGTAATTTAGTATATTATTATGTTTTTTCCGTAAGTCACATACCTGTTTTAAAAGAAATTGTTTCATATAATTACATTATTACTCAGAAGAAAATGTTAATTTTGACTAGCTTCAATGTTTGTAAAACAATTATCGCGGAGAACGTGAAATCAAGGTTGGAATATTTGATAAACTGATCTTTTTTTCTAGTTGCCTTTGCCTTCTTAGGATAGATAAAAGCTAGTAACTTCAAACGTCAACATGAAATAAATGTTACCCAAGGCTCAAATGTGCAAAATCACGAGAAAGATGTTAAATAAGAGAACAATGCACTCCTAATGCCATAAGAGCTGACCTAGGTAGCTGAGTCAAGGCAGTTTCGCCTTATGGAGACTCGTATCGTTTGTGTTCAAAAGACTGACGCGCATTGGGTAGGGCGAACACCGAATGTTCGTCGCTCGGCTAATAGCAAGTAATCCTTCCGCACTGTTTGGGATTCGGCGAGCGGTCGCTCGCTACTCGCCGAGTACCGAATGTGTGGAGCCGCCTTTGAGTGAGTCGACTCGCGGGGTTAAGGGCCGGAATCCAGCATCGGGCATTGACGTTTACTTGTCTGTTGTGGCACTGCGTGGCCCTCTCACCGTTCACATTTTCTTCCTTCCCGAGATGAACCGAAACAGTGAAGATGGACCTAAGGACCTACTCTCGCAGCCGAAGAGGGAGATAGCACCATCTCGGGATTGTAAGGAGAAACACGTGAAGAACGACGGAATGAGATGTCGAGGGGAATCTTCGGAGAACGGGAGATTTTCTGTAAACTAGGACGGATAGGTGAACTAAAAAAATACATTAAATGCGACCTGATAAATATAAGAATATATTACAATAGAATTAATAAATTTTATGCTGCATAAAAACGATTATTATTTATATCACAGCTTATTGAAACAACCTTCAGTGTCCTCGAATATATATTTTAAAATAAATTCAATGAGATGTTAACAACGATAAGAGAAAATCCGGCTTAAGTTCGCAACATGTTTTGTAGCTTTCCCTACTTCACACTTTATGTATCCACTTCGAAAAATGTGAATATTGACGATTGGTAAATCGTGAATTAGTCAGGTTCAACTTTTAGCTTATTATTATGTATGCAGTGGTCAGCGCACCCATGGAGCTTCAGCTCAAGCCGGCTCTATTCTACATCTACAGCTCCTCCCCCCTCCGACAGATAGAAATATCCCCTGTTTGCGCCACAGTATTTTATCCCAACATTTGATTCATTAAACTCCTTTGGAGCTGGTTTATTAGCACCCACTACAGAGATAAATGAACAAATATCTTTGGACTATATGTATATTTATTTACAAAGAACCCTCTCAGCTGCGTTGTAGACCTCGTTTTGCAGTGGAAGCAATAGGACACATCTGCGGCACAGCAGCCACTCAAGCAGCCGATTCGTAGGCGTCGAGTTCTCAGAATGTAAACAGAAACGGCGACGAACTACATCCGTTTGTTTACCTGCACCTGTATGGGGACAGCCACCCCGCCACGTCCCCAGTGCTTTCGACGCAACGTGAAGTGCGTGCTCCGTTGCACACGTGCGCTGCACCGCGCGTCAAGGGCAGCGCGCGGGGACCGTAAGAGCAGCGAAAGGCGCAGCGCGGCCACGCCCCGGAAGCGGTGTGGGGAAGGGAGAGGGGCGGGCGCGGGTCAAGGTCGGCGCGGCGGGGGCGGGGGCGGGGGCGGCGCCGCGGCCCCGGAGGGGAATGGCGATTTAGGGAAGAGGCGCGCAAGGAGAAAGCGACGGCCAGAAAGTGTGGAGGGTGGCATTGATAAAGAGGAGATAAAGGGAAGAAGTAGAAAAATGAAGAGGAATAATCGAATTGAACACGAAAAGGAGAGGCCGAGATCAGGAAATGGTCAATAGAATGAAAGATGAAAAAACGAAGCGGATGGGAAATAATAAGAGTAGTGACAAGGTGGCAAGAAATCTGAAGTGGGTGGTAAACGAGAGAGAGAGAGAGAGAGAGAGAGAGAGAGGGAGAGAGGGAGAGAGGGGGGAGAGAGAGAGAGCGGAAAAGGTGGCTGATGTGAAGGCGAATGAGCAGTGGGGGATATCGTGAAACAGAGTGGAGAAAATGCATAGAGGATAAAATGGAGAGGAAGAGAAAATGAGATTGAAATAGTGAGAAAATTGAAAAGATGAAAGAAGAAAAGATAGATGAGAAAAATGGAAGAAAGAAGAGAAATAAAACAAAATAATGAACTCTGATATGAAAAATAAAAGAAGGATAGGATGATGGGTGAACGTAGAAAAAGAGAATGAGGAGGATGCGACAATACCAAAAATTGGGTGTTTAGAAGTTGGAACGGAAGTACAAGGAGAGAGAAGACGAAAAAAAGCCTTCTGGAGAGAGAGAGAGAACCGTTAGGGCAATGGAGGTTGGAAAGGACGAAGGGGAGAAGAGGGAGGAGGAGCTAAAGGAAAAACAGCAACTTTGGAGATGGAGTAAGTGGAATTGACGCCGGGAAAGTGAGGGCTCCGCAAGGGGAGGAGGAAGGCGGTGGGGGGCGACGGGTAGTGGGCGGCGTGCGGCGTGGCGTGGCGTGGCGGAAACGCCGGCCCGTGAATCATGGAAGGGCTCATTAGGGCGCCGGCCTTGGCGTTCGCGGATGCCCGGGTTCGCCGTGCCCAGCGCCCTCACACGCGCTGCCCCTGCCCCTGCCCCTGCCCCTGCCCCTGCCACTGCTCCTTCCAGGAACCTCCTCCACCCCATTCCTCTCCACCACTTGCCTTACTCTTGCGTGCAGTGCCCCTAGCCGCCACAACTTGCCCCTCACAGGGAAATACAATTCATTCATTTAAGATGTTGCCACGAATATCGCGATTTTACGCACAGATGTCGAACTGATTAATACAATCTCATTTAAAATACGCATGTAGATATTACTAATATACTAATATTATTTATATTATTATATATTACAATAAATATATATTACATTATATATAACACAAATTATATATTACATTAAAATATAACTAATATATTTTAATGCTTAAACGAAATCTATTTTGAAGAAGGAACCTAGAAGAGAAAACGGATGAAAAAATGCTTTGTGGTTTGGTTCTCAGAAGATCAGAAAAGTAGAGCACCAGAACGTGTGGCGTGATTTAATCATAGGTTGTAATATGTTCTTTGAGATTATATTTCTTGAAGGAAGCTTTGAGAAGTGCACAGCAACGAAAATAAGTTTCTAGAATACGCTGTGTAAATTAAATATTCGTCACGTTGGAGGGTTTTTTCTAATTCCTGGACGCCCTATAATTAAGTATTGAACATTAGTTAGTGTGTTATTGATTTGAATCCAACGAAGTTTTTTTCAATCACACCATCGCTCTTGCAAAGTACATTGAAATACAGAGAAACACTTCCACAGTCTTCAGAATACTTTTCCTAAAAATTAAATTAAATATTTATGTGATAAAATGTAAAACCAATTTCTCAAATACGAGTTTTCAAATATATTTCACATTTCGTGCGCGAGCATTTGTAATGTAAAAGTTTGTTCTTTTGCGAATACTGAAACAGACTCGAGACGAAATGCAGCAAATATTTCCAAGAATATCGAATGGAAATTAGTACATGTTTGAAAAAAAATTATGTTAATTAACATAAAAATAATCTGTAATGCATAATTAGTTTCACGAATGTCAGCTTTCGGATGCATTTCCATTTCCAATTCATTTGCATTATTCGGGAATGCTTGAATACATTAATTTGAATTTGACTAGACATTCTGGTCATAACGGACGTTCCAAGGATCGTAAAACTAGCTAATTTTGCGTAGAAATACCCGAGTACTGGCTCTGTGTGGCGTGCCGGCGGCCATCTCGCTGGGTCGGGCGCTGCAGGTCAACGCCTGGGCCGCGGCGGCGAGGGCGACGGCTGCGATGACGGAGATAACGCGCGGGACGCGAGCGGCGGGGGGGGGGGAAGGCGATTGCGACGACTGCGGTGGTGATAAGTCTAGCTGCTGGAGCGGAGGGGGAGCTGTGGGGCTAGGAGGAAGGGGGAGGATGACGGGCGGGGCATGCTCGAGGCGGGGAATGTAGGCATGCAAGCAGTGGCCTTCATTTAATGGAGGCGGAGGCTGCTGAGATGCCATGAAGGCAGGATAGGTAGGGACGATGAGTTGAATATGCGGCAGGAAGCAGGTGCGTTGGAAGCGAGGTGAATGGTGTGGATGTGGCGCCGGGACGGTGGAAATCTTGTGTGCGTTAAGATCAAAGAAAGGTGAAAACGATAGTGTGTTGTGTTTGGGTGCTAGGTGGCAGTAGTGAGGAGGGCAGAGTGAGAAGTATGATTGGGCGTGGGGGAGCGAACGTGAGAAGAGGGCAGACAGAATGCCGGGAAAGGCAGTAGCGGAAGGGGTGGAGAGGATGTGATAAGAAAACGCTTCGAAGAGTTATGGCGGGGGCGGTAAGACGAGGTTAGATTTCGGTTTGACCAGGATGACGGGGGTAATTGGCGATGACTGGAGGGGTGAAGGACCGCTGAAGCGAGAGCTGGACGGAGGCAACGGCGTAGCGAAGCAGGCTAAAGCAGTGCAGGGCGAGGAAGAGTGGAGCGGAGAAGAGAAGGGCGATGAATCAACGGGGCGTGGCGTGGCGTGACGGAGCAGAGCAAGGAGTGTGGCAAGGCCTGGAGGAGCGGGGACTGGTGTGGAGAAGCAGAATAGGGCGAGGAGGGTCGGAGCGGGGCGTGGAGTGGATGTTCAAGGTGTGAAGAAGCGGAGTAGAGCTGAGCGTGTCGTGGTATGGGGATGTGGGGAGAGGCGGGGAGGAGCGTGATGGAGAGGTGCGGGTTGGCGAGGGGGTGAGGGTGCTGAGGTTGGAAAGAGGCAGAAATGCGGGTGGCGAGGGGACAGGTGCTGGGCGCGGGAGGCAGGGCAGCCACGACAGTCGCGTGACTCGGCTGGCGACCGGGGCGGGGGCTTCCTCAAGCGATGGACGAGCACTTTCGTCTCGCCGGCCCCTTGACGCTCCGCGCGGCTCGGGATGATATATCACCGCTGAGGCGCGCGCTTTTATCGAAGCATTTCCGTTGCGACACTCTATAAGCACTTTGTTGTTGACGCATCATCTGCTTCGGGACACATTTCGAAACATGAATTTTTAACTTCAGAGAGATACATCGAATTTTAATGCATTATTCGGTAGCTCTTGTAATTGTTTATTGTCCAATCTACGCCATTTCGATGCCAAAAGAACACCAATGTGGAACCAACGACTGAACCCATTAAAATGATAAAAGTACTTGACGAGAAATTGTATACACAAGCACTTAGGAACTAATGGTGAATGTATTAGTAATATATCAACTATTTACAAATCAATGTTTGTATTTTATACGCTGCCGTAGTATTCATCCGATTGCGATAGAACTTTGTCAACTTATTGCTTATACTTGAGCGAAGAATACAGGCATTTACAACGGGAATGTACGTATGTCTGTTGCTCGTAGACACAAAGTGGGGTGTTGCTGATGATGATATGCTGCCTCAAGCGTCCGTGAACGTCCTGCATCTGCGCAACCCGCCGCACACTCAAGTATTAAGCACATCTTCACTGCATATTCTGCCCTTCGATTGTGAAATATCGGCCAGAATTATTACTTGAATGTTATCTCGGACAAGTAAATCAAATTCCTCCAAGACAGTGGCATATCAAATGCATGCTCTAACTTGTGGGAGAAAGTTTTAACAATGCGATACTTGACAACTTGTCCAAACCAGGACACAGAACAAACCCACACTCGTGACATAGTCTTACATTTATTAAAATGTTTGCAGAGCGTAGCGTAAAGTGATTAACAATTACGTGATCAGTAGCGTGTGATGTGAAATACAATGCAATAGCGAAGCAGTGCTGGGTCCACTATTTACATATATTTTCTGCTAGTTAATTTTGAGATATTTTCAATTTTTGGGGTGTGACAACGGCACATATACTTCTTTTCATTACTACACGATTTTCTGCATTTTTTCTGTGGGCATAATGATAGCAACGGCCTGTTTTGGAAGAATTCGTTCAGTATTTACGTGATTCTCGAATGTACAGCCGTTATTTACTTTTACTGATACTGAAGTAAGGTTGGAACGTGTTTAGAGGCAAACAGGCTATACGAGATTGCCAGAGATTCCACGAAGCGATTACGCACAGCAATGGATTCAAATTCTTTGTGTAAGTGATGAAAGACCAAACTATCACTTAGATTTATTGATTAGAGTTTTCGAGTGTCAACTGCTAAAGTCCCGTATGTGTAGTGCATATTTTCCCTCGGGAGGTGGCGGTTATATTCCCCCCTGGGATAGTGAGATCTGATGCCGACTTATCTGTCGGCTAACAAGGTACTCGTATCTACCACTAGCAGGACACCGCCCCACCTGAGGCAAGTTCTAAGTTCCCGATCGGTCTTCCGGCATGAAGGAACGATCCGTGACCCGTTTCTTATGGTACTGCTCGGGCATTCGCCTGTTATTGATCCGAAAATCCAGAAAAACTTCGGATTAGAGCAGCCGGCCGCTAGGATTCGTCTCTAGACAGCGACTAAATTCACCTATCTAGTTAGTGTCGCTTCACTTCAAATAAGAATGGTTCTAATAATAATAATAATAATAATAATAATAATAATAATAATAATAATAATAATAATAATAATAATAATAAACGATTGAAACATCTCTCTCCCTAATTACTTATTGGGCACAGCGATCTTTCGTTTTCAGAGCGCATCGACAATAATAATATAATAATAATGAGGTTTTTCCGTTAGAGCCTACTTACAATTTCCTCACAAATATTCTTTCTTAATGCCTTTTTTCCGAAGGCAAATGCTTTGTTGCGTATTGGCTCGTATAACTTCCTTCAGTTTTACTTGCATAGCGCTTTTGTTCACTTGATCATATCAATCTTTTCAAGTATACTCTCATAAACCTAAAGGAGATCATTTCTGCAATCTTCTGAAACGTGCGATTGTTGAATAATGCATGAAATGAAAAAGACCTGATGAATGATTCCATTTACTGAATATAACCTTAATAAAAATATTCGAGGACAACAACGTTGTTTAGATGCCTTCACACAAAATTATAATAAAGTAATATGGGAACTAGAATGTACACTACGGATTTACTATAAAGAATATCCAATTCATGCATTTCTTGATTCTTATATTAGGTTGGTGGTGGCCAAGCAAACTCTGGACAAAGCAATATTAATGTCAAAAAAAGAAAATTCATCAACGTATATTGATGTAAAATTTTTCAATCTGTTCATGTATTTCAATGCCTTAGATATAATTTAGAAACTGACTAGAACAACCCCAAAACATGTGAAAAATTAGAATTTTTGTCTAAGAATAAAGAAAAATATGTATTGAATACATTAAACATTGTTTTTATCAATGTTAATCGTAATTTTGTGTACAACCGTAAATTGAATGAAATTATAGTAAAATTCAAATATATTGCTCAATACTACAAAACATAGTAATTTACGGAGTAGAAACTTGGAAATTGAATAAAAATTTATGGAGAAAGTTGTTAACTATGAAAATTAACTTTCTGAGGAGAGTAGGAAGACATTCTAAATTCGAAAAAATAGAAAATGAAATTATAGTGCAAACAATTAATAAGAAACGTATAAAATCAACAAATATAAACAATTGGAATGATATGGACAAGAGTCGAATGAAGGAAGGCAAAATACTCAAGAAAATTTTAGTTTCCACGCGGAAAAAAGGGAGGGAGATCCAGGCGTTCATGTATTGAAAAATTATATAAAATTAAAAAAAAATTAAATGATACTGCCGGTAAAATAAACAAATTGGAAGATTTTCAGTAAAATTCATTAATTTTTTTAAAAAAAATAAATAATGGAATTCTAGGTATAGGAAAATGTGCATATTATACGTTTATACCTTAATTAAAATACGCCTTAATTAAAACGAACTTTCTATTTTGCAGAAAAATAATGATTTGGTATATGGTAATAAATAATTTGATATATGGTTATGTTTTTTCCTCTTCTATATTAACTCCTCGCATGTTTTGGTTCATATTTCTGCCTTATAAAGGCCCGCGTTACTGAAACTGGAATTCAGAACAAATGTATCCATACACCTATATATTGGTATGAAATATAGGCCAATCGGACAATAAAAAAATCTGGTTTTCTATCACTGTCAGTCTGCAGATACGACTGTCCGTCTAAAAATAACAGTTAAACCATACATATAAGAGTCTTTGAACTTGATATTCTCTGATCGTTATGGCCGAACTCCGTGCCTTGTGAATTGGAAACGGATTTATTGCGAGTGGTGCAAAATTAACATTTGTACACTTTAAAAATTTCCTAAAAGCACCAAATATATTGTTGCTTTAAATTTCCTGTTCAATTAGAGCAAAATGCGTTTAGAAAAATCTGATTTTTGTTAAAGCAATACATTCAATATTGAATCATTGAATTATTTCAATACATTTATTTCAAAATATTACTCGTTTTTGAGTAATTTAAAGTTAAATGACTTCCATTCTATTAAAATATACGAGAAATAGTTTCTCGAAAAAAGGCCCATTGAAAAAAATCATTTTGATATGACAGTATTATGTAATAAATTGTAGGACAGGAGTGTCAGCTTATTTGCACGTACATTAAAAATATGAAGAGATAATAAATTATTTAAAATTTGAGAACAATCTATTACATTCAATAAAAAAAATTAAGAATATAAAGAGTTGTATGATATTTCATAGAATAAATATGCACTTCTATTTAGCTTCAATGGCTATAATACTTGTATTTAATGTTGACTGAACAGTCAATATCCCGTGTTTAGAAATTGTTCGCCAAGAATGTATCTAGGATATCAAGAATCAGTGACTTATCAAAGATCGAAACCTCGGGTGTTAAGGTATAAAATATTTGCTATTCTGAATATTCTACCAAGAAAAAATTTCCCAGGGTAATAAATTGTAAATGGGACAGATTTATATAAGATCCAAGCACGCAGGTCACCTTTTCTTAGTAAAAATCTTAGATTGTAATCACACTATTTCCTCGTTGATTTTCATAAAATGCATTCTACTTGCATTAAATGTCTCCTTTGCTTCAAATTTCACTATTTATCGGCCATTATCTCAACACGAGACTTTACCGGACGAGAGATTCACGTAATCAACATTTGATGTCATTTGGAGTATAAGAGAACATGGCTTGATAATGTTTGGATGTTATTTTGTTATTATTATTATTTCATTCTTTAGGTTAAAAATGATATTTAATGGTCAATAATTGAATGTTGTAACAGCATCTTTCTATCGCTCGTAGCAAACTCTTTTTCTTGGCGTAACCTAGCCTTTTATATTTTACTAAAAACGGGTAAAAATAAAATGAAATATTACAACGATGCAGATATCTCGTAAAATAAATTACTACTTTTTTATTTAATTATCGTAAAAGTCAAAAATGTGTCGTATTTGGGAAAAGTAGTGCCTACAAATAGTAAATTGTGGAGTATTTGTGAGTTTGCCAGTGAAGATGCGGATATTCATTCTGAAATTTGGAAGGTCTGAGCTGAGAGGAAAATACAAGTAAAGTAAGAAAAAATGGTTCTTGTTCTTGAAAAATTAATTAACTTTCCTCTTAAAATTACTGATATATGAAGCATAATCTCCCTATTTTTCCCCTTAAATGGACTTGTTATTCATACATATATTCAAAATTTGCCGACTTTCCCCCAAAGAATAGTCGATTGATAAGTTTTCTCAGGTCCAAAATTGTTTCAGCTCAAAAGATACCGTTTTCGAACACCACTTAACGCAGTGTTTGGTTATATATTGTAATTCTCGTATGATGAGTCATGTTACAATACAACCATAATCTATTATTCTTTAATTCCCTTAATACTTTTTCCATCGCTCTTTTACCGCCATCTACATCCTCCATCACAATTGTAGTCATCGCATTCACCCATTTTGGGATGAAATTAAAATGCAAAGAGTTGCTAAGCACGGAGGGTTAAGCACAGCAACATATCAGTTTTCTTTTTATTTTGATACAAACTTTAATTTGCCATTGATGTGCCTCTTCTCGACATAACTTATTTTTTATATTGAAAATCGTCTAGAAAGTGACGAGAGTATTTGGACGTGGCAATTGACATTTTTCAACATCAGCCTGGCAAATTACCGATAGTACTTTTTGTACTAATATTCAAAGCAAACAAAATTCTTAGAATCATCGGGATGGAAAGAAGGGGATTCTTTGACTCGACCTATGTGCTTCGACTGAGAACTCTCCTATCTAGTCATGGAAATATCCACTTACTAGCTTTGTAATGTAAATTTCTGTATTTTGAAGTATCTACGCCCACTTGCAATGTCTATAAATGGCTAAATTAACGGATTCTTTTGAAACAAAGTAATTTTTATAACACACACACACATCTAGTTTCAGACGTGGGTACTAAGGTAATAAGGGTAAAATGTACTCGTTTGAGTGACTAAATACACTTCGGAAGATATAATGTTATTAACAGGGGCGGATTTTCATGATCAAAAACATTTCCAAAATTGATAAACAAAGTGCTCTTAAAATGTTTTTAAAATGCTCTGAAGGCTAAGAAAAATTACGTAAAAAAATTGATTAAAACCAGTTCGAATGAGCAACTCAAATTGGATACATTACTGATGTAATCAACGCTTCTTCTATTAGTTCAGGTGCACTCAGCTTGCAAAGTTGTGGTTTGGACTGTTATTTACCAGGAAAACTCTTGTCTATAGTGATCCCGAAATCGGCCGAACTGACATTGGCGCCTATAGGCGTCACACAGTTACATCCTCATCGGCTGACATTACAAATTCTGAGAGAAGAAGCCAAATAGGTTACTTAGGAATTCTGTGGAGAATATTTGTTCCATATCGTAAATAGTACTTGAATAAGGTACCATTAAAATGATTTTAAAATCAATGAAATCAGTAAAAAAGTATTAAAAATGACATAGAAACGTAAAAAATTACTTATTTGTCCTAACGGTCGAAAAATGAAAACAATGATCTAAACAATTGCTAGTTTCCTTTTGTCATGACATTTAATTAGTTTCTGTACTAAACGGAATTGTCCTGAAACGAAAAGAACAAAAATGACATTTCACTAAAATCCGCCCCTTAGTAATTACTGAAGGAGTATGTTTCACTTGACCCCTTGGTACGTGGTATTATAAACCTTTCTGTGTTTGTGGTAGAAAAAAATTAATTGACTGATTAATGATTCCGGGGGTGTCAACGCCTATGATTATGACTTCCATAAGTGTAGTGCACTTTGTTATCGCGGGCGGTGGTGGTGATCTTCCTCCGCTGGAGGCTGAGATCCGGTGTCGTCATACCGTCGGCTAACGGTGTTTCCCTAACTAGGTATCTCCCACCAGTGGGGCATCGCCCCAGCTGGGACAAGCTCTAAGTTACCGACCGGTCTTCCGATATGTGTGTTAGTATAGTGCATGTAAAAGAAAGTGTGTAAGAAAGGGGATAAAATGAGACAAAGAAGGGCAAGGAAAAATTGCGCGTGGTCCGTTGCCCGTTTGTTAGGGTTCTGTTCCGGCATTCACCTGATATTAATTGAAGAAACAGTAGAAAACTACCGATCAGAGCAGCCGGCCGCCAGAATTCTTCCCCAGACGCGATTGAATTCGACCTAGTTCTCTAGCTAGTGTCGAAAAAAATTAAGTGTGCGGTACCGCCGCCCCGCAAGTGCCGGCCAGGGGAAACGCTGCGTATGCAAGAGCGGCTGTGCATAGCGCGTTTTCGGTGGCGCTCCTGGCGGAGGAAGATGCAGATTCTCAGTGCTGCCCCCTGCCGCTCGACCTCCTGGCGCTGCCACTTCTTCATTCGTGTTGTGACCTCATTCGAGGTATTTTTGCGCGGAAAGATCGGGCAAGATTATGGTCGTGCATGGCGTAATGGGCCTGTCCCAGTTGTATAATGAACTAAGAAAAAATTTCTAGAAGAGTTGACTTGCTTACAACATTTTCTCGCAAATTAATTTTGTTTTATAGCATTTCCTTTGACGTCCTTTTGGTCTCAGAGATATGTGCACGAAAAACACTTTCCTTCTCGTGAGAAAATGGAAAGAAGTCGAGAGTACTGCTGAGATCGATAGCCGAGCCGTCGTAGTTCACGGTTTCCTCGACAGAGCGCTCACCAGTCGTCTCTCATGACCACAAAGTACATGGTCTGATATGCGATTAATTAAAGTTTTTTTCAAAAGTGAAGTTTTTAGCGGAAACAACAATACACCACCTCCCTTCTTTACTTCATTTTTATATTATAAATTTAACTTTTTTAGTTAAGAAAGAAGTCATCGAAAACACATTCTTAAATAAAATTATACGTGCTTATAATGTTTGTACTTATCTTTAAAATGGTTATGTATTGATATTTCAATTTAACAGTTTTCATTAATTTGAAACTAAAATAAGATATTTTTGTACACACTGCAGATATTTATCTTACTAAAAAATCAATCATTTCCCATAATGGTGTCGGATTAAAATGAAAGAAGGGCAACCAATTATACCACTCATGAATTCTTGCTTCATCATTCAGCAGTTGTACATGCCTAATAGTAATGTCACTAGTACACAAATTTCGCAAGACTATTTGATTTATATAATATCGCTTGCTTTTTCGTGCTTTCTCGTTTACTTGTTTATATGCCCTTAACTGTAATACCGGTTGGGCGGTTCCATGATGGTGTAATAAAATATCTTGCTTCCTGGAGACTGCGTTGCCTGGTTATTTATTAATAGCTGTCATCTATTAGGCAGAAAAAGAAATGAATCCAATGTATGATGTGTCTCAACCTGCTCGCACCCACTTGCTCGCTCTGCCCTGACCCACTGTGGCCACTTCCCGCATCGGCCCTACTCTGTCGTTCTGACCTACCATGTCCCAATGGCCCAGCTCCATCCTCTCCCTGCTAACCCTGCCTGTTCCACTTTTCCCTGACCCACTCGGTCGCCCCGCCCCTCACCGCCCTTCCATTTTTATTACGATTAACTCGCGTCATGGCAGTAGACATCTGAGAATAAACGCTGTTGGCAAACTTATAGTAACAGTTTTGACCTTCAATTTTATTGAATCCACAATTACGATAAGAGAACCAAAACATACGAAAACTGAGACGAAAAGCAGTATAAAAGAAGAGTTGAGACTATGCAGTTAAAAATGACTGGTATAGAATAAGTAAAGGTGTAGACAGATCTTGATTTTAATTTTACTGAATATATATTCTTACGGTTCGTCCCATCCGTTAACTAACAATTTTCCAATTTTGATAAAGAAAAAAATTTATTTGAGGTAAGAAGCAATATTCTCCTGGGATCAATAAGGGATTTCAAATCGTAAATTATATTCACTGGGTAAATCCCTGGGTGCACGCACGCGCGCGCGCGCACGCACGCACGCACGCACGCACGCACGCACGCACACACGCACACACACACACACACACACACTTACTAACTCACTCATACTCGCGCACACACATGCACTGAATAAATATTGATATGTTCATAGTGGGCCCAAACTAAATAATATAATTTTCAGGTTATCTTTCAAAGTTTCAAATTTGTTAATTGTCGTTTCAGTAACTTATCATTATAGTTGGTTGGCGGGCAGGTAACCTTATCTTGCATTCCTCATAACAATGTTTCACATCCGCAAAAAACAGGAATCACAGGACCACCGATTAGCGTTTATAAGCGAATAACATCTAAATATTTCCCTTTTTTTATGTTCGTCCTAATTGACTTTCTGACTTTTATATTTACAACCAATTTCTGCAAACTCAAAATTTATATCCAATATTTCAACGTCGCCAGATACTGGGTCTTTTACACGATCAAAAATTGTCTCTCAACACATGACTCACCGAATAGCTTCACTGTTTTCTCATCTCTCTTACGTTTTCTTATTTTCTGAACAAATCATTGCTACTTCCTTTATGCTTCCCATCAGTCTTCTACATCTCTGACCCGTCGTGACGGTCACCTATCTTTTTCCAAAGGTGGTTCCAGTCAATCATTTTGGGAGGGAGGGGCATCGTAGATTATTGTTAAATAATAAATATGTTATTTTATTGTATATTATTTCTGTATTCCATGTACTATACAATATTATTGTTTAAATAATTACATATTTTGTACATAATTAAACATTTAAATTAATTTTGCTAAATAAAAGAAAATAAACGAAAACTCTAGGCCTTGTGGGGGAATGGCAATGCCCCCATACTCCCCTCTCTGGTTTCGCAGTGTTTCGTCTACCATCTCAGCCAGGTGGACATTGCTCTGAAGAGGTTTCCTCTTCGTTTACGTTCGCTTTTTTCTTACTAATAAGCCGAACAACTTGCCTCTGAGCGTGCAAAGCTCATTCCTTGTTTTATCGAAATTAGTTAAATATTTGGTATTCAAAATCGTTATTGCGGTGTTAATTTTCTGACGGACATTTTGAACTGTCTAAACAAGGTCCACATGCTGAAACTGCTGAAACAAACGCCTACACTACTGAAAAATATTTTGTAGGTTCAATGAATCCAGATTTTCCAAATGCTCCAGGTTGACTACTCCACATGCATTTTTCTCCAGTTCGGCGGGTTGCCAATCATGCAAGTTATTACAATAGTAGGAGAGATTTCTATTTCCCATGTGATGTTTTTGAGTATGTTCATTTCTACTTGATCCCTCATGGACATACAAGTAGGCAGGTTTTCCTCTCTCTCTGATTTTAAATAAGCGGCGATTCTAAGTTTTTATAGATCTGATTTGAGCCTTTTTTTACTTCTGTCGATCTTAAAAAATCAAGTCGAATCTGCCTCATAAATTTCACACGAGTTTCGCGTGTGAATTTCATAACTGTAGGTTTCACAGGGTAGAATAGTCATATCAGTGTTTGAAGTGATAGTGACTCAACAATCTGTAAACAAGATCTCGAAATTCATTTACGATGATTTTGGATTAAAATAACATTGTTAAACGTAATGTTGTTTTCTATTTAATGTTAATTCTGGTAGACTATTTACTGATTTTTTAATTAGTTTCAGATAATGATATAAGTTGCACATAGCACGTCGTCAACTTCACCAATAACACATTGAGACTATTAAAAATATTTTGTATCTCGCCATTCTATTTAACACTTCCCATCATTTCTTAATTCATCAATATCACGAATCAAATAAGAAGTTGGAAATTATCTCCTATTAAAATTCATGTAATTTATCATTAAACATTTACGGTTATCTCAAATAGAAATAGTATGATAGTATTATGTGTAAATCTCTTGAACACAATTAAGCAAACAAAATCTTCCATGTTGATGCGGAGAATGAAAGCAGCATTATCAATTGCATACCTTTTCAGAAGAACTAATATTATAAGATGCTTGAAACCTATCGAGAAATATTTATAGCTCATTCTGAGAGACATCTCACCTGTATACGCATCATGGGGTTCTGTTCGAATACTCGATGAAATGCTTTTAAGAAGTATCAAAAGCCACGTCGAGATTCATTTCGATGAATCTTTATTCCAGAACTGAGTACTGAGTGCTTGTACGTAGTAAGTAATGCATACAACTCATTGCAGTAAACACTATCTTCCCCGGATATAATAGTAGTCCATTGATATAAATTACGTTTGACGTTGATTTTTTTTTAAAGCGTAATGAATTGTTCCCCATGTGTGCCCTGGGAGCGCTCATTCCACACGAGGAACGTCGGTTGAATGTACGCCGCGGCGTGAACACTGCTCTTGGGGGCAGTGCTGCTTTATGCGGACGTCGTCCTCTCCGAAGACGGGGAGCGGGAGCGCTCGAGGGGCGAGTGGACTGCAGGGGGAAGTGCTGCGCGGAGGCGCCCGACAAGTCCGAGAAAGGGTAGGAGAGTCGCGGCGGAAGTGTGACGGAGCAGGGAGAAGCGATAAGAAGCGGGAAGTGGAGCGGTGCGGGGTGGAGCGGAGCGGAGCGGTGCGGGGTGGAGCGGGGCGGAGCGGAGCGGTGCGGGGTGGAGCGGGGCGGAGCGGGGCGGAGCGGGGCGGAGCGAGGTGGAGCGGAGCGGGGTGGAGCGGAGCGGAGCGGGGTGGAGCGGGGCGCGGTGGGGCGGAGCGAGGTGGAGCGGGTTGCCGCATAACGGATCAGGTTAGAGCGGAGCAACACGGCGCTTGGCGGAGCGGGGTCGATGAGTAACGTGAAAGGGCGGCGCGGGGAGTAAGAGTCGGAGCTGGTGGAGCAGGGCGGAGTGGATCTGGGAAGAGGGGAGCAAGAGCTAAGGGGGGCGGTGGGCTGTGCGTGGGAGTCGGGGTCGGAGACTAGCGTAGCTCTGACGCAAACCGGAAGCCGCGCGGCCGAGGGGTGGACGGAGATAGCCGCGAGGCGTAATTAGCGCGTCTACACTGCCCTAGCACTTGCGGGAGATCAGCCAATAAAAGCGCCTGAACATCCCTGGCGACTGAAGAATGACAGCGTACGTGCTATGTTATGTAAGGAAACACATTATTAGCTGATAGAAAAATATTTTGAATATTTCTTTAAACGACAAGCAACAATATATGAAATATCGTACAATAGGATGAAGGTAAAACAGAGAAAATAAATCTTCCGAATGGACATTATTTACCCAAATAGTTTCTTCCGATTGTTGGTGGAGAAAATTAATTATACTTAAAAAAGACAAGTGTTTGAAAGTTGACCTAATTTTTAATATGAAAGAATACGAGCTAATTTCCGCTCTGTAAATATTATATTTAATGAACCCCATGGTACTACATGAACATAAAGCACGGAAACAGAAATAAAGTTAGGAACAATTATTTTAATTACAATTGATGAATGTTTGGTAATGTAAATGTCAATATACCAATTATGGACCTTGGATTTTGAAATTTTTGAATCAAAATTTAGATTACCTAATTCACGTAGAACAAATAACCCTAATGAATAACCAAAAGTTAATTGTGCTAGACTCGAACTGAAAAGTAGAACACTTGTGCATTAAACCTTTAAACATTGAACTGATTTTCATCTTTTTTGAGAAGTATTTATTGCGTCTTAAAAAAAAGTTGCATTTGCATATAATCACATGTGTCTGCCTCACTTTGCAAAGCTGTGTTCGGTAGGTTTTCCTCAATTCTTTATTCTTATTTGGATTCAAAATTATTATTTATAGTTACTCGACGGTAATCTTCAGAAATGAGTTACTTCTCTTTCGTAACATTTTACAACACCACTACGAAAGATTTCGATACAAGAAATAACCTTCCCTGTAATTGTTATAAACAATTTTATTCTTATGTGTAAACAATGGAAATAATAAATTGCTTGTAAATAAATTTAAAATGGTCACAGAATGGTCTTGTAAGAATGATATGTCTTTATGATTTGAAATGTCGAAAACGTCCTCAGAGAAAATTTAATATTTTAATGGCATATTAATATAAGAACTAAAATCATCTTAATAACTGTTATAAATTGTATTCACCACTTCTAAAATCGTTTTCTACTGTGTATTAGTAAGCAAGAAGACGAAAACATGTCTCTATGGACAATAAATACTTCTACATCTGTAACAGCAACATATTAATTAATGTTTCAATTTCATGTTAATTTAAGTTCATTTCAACAAATGTGTGAATATCATTAAATATTATATTCACACAATGTAAAGAATACTCTTAATATGTGAGTTGAAAATGATAAAATTAAATTGTTGCATTCGAAGAATTGTAAAGTATTGTGTAGTACAGCATGGTAGAGTATTGTTGATATCAATAATAGTGCTCTTGCAGTTGCAGATATTGACGAATATCATACAAAAGTTAATTTTCGTGAAATGTTGAAAGTTTATATGGTGAAGTGAATTTCTGGGAGGGTGGAAGTATCTACAGACACCGCATTCCTACAGGAACGGCCTCGACCATTTTTATTCCTAGATTTGGTCGTAATATTTTCTTCGCAAAAAGATGCAATGGAAACCATACACTTATATGGTCATGAACGTACGCACTAAATAATTACTATCGGTTTTATGGCAATATTTTATTAAATTATTATTATTATTATTATTATTATTATTATTATTATTATTATTATTATAGTTCATTTTTATTAAAATTATTGGTCTTATACAGATTCTACACAGAACATTAATGCATAGTAAACGAATTCTTTATTATTAATATTATTATTAATATTATTATTATTACTATTATCATTACTATTATCATTATTATTAGTTCATAACTGCTGAAGATAAATGAGAAGTTAATGTACACATTAATTATATAGTATCAAAATATTTGAATAAGTTGCAATAGCAGTAATGTAGAGTTATTAGTGGTGGCAGTGGACGCAATGAGAATGAATAACACAAGGAAATGAATATTTCAACAATTGTAACAAAAACTTTTACATTGAGAAGAATGTTACTAAAGACCATACTTCCTTTTTATTACCAAACTAAATTGTGCCAAACGAACATGAGATTGGAAATTAGTACAAAAATGTGAAGTAGCACATCAAAGTCAGCGCTTTCTCCCAGTCTGAAATGCGCGTTAACTTGCGAATCCCCTGGTCCTGTGAGTCACTGTACTCTCGTGTTCATTGGCCCTCGAGAGGTCTGCAGTGGATGCAGTTATCACCTTCGTGCAGGAGGTGGTCTCGCTGCCCGCGTGCAGTCGCTTCCTTGGACCGCGTGGGTGGGTGGGTGCGTGCCATGCCGTATGAGGGGGGGGGGGGAGGACCGCGAGAGGAGGTCGCTGGCTCAGCGCGACGCCAAGGCCGTGCGCCGAGCTTGAGGGCGGGAGGGGAGGGGAGGGGAGGGCGTGTAGGAGGGTGAGGGGGCGGCGCAAGTGAGTCGCGGGCGCAGCGCACGCGAGCGCACGTTAAACGTCACGGCTGCGACACCCCTCCCCCTCCCCCACCCGCGCCGCCCCGTTTCTTCCCTGAGGGCACGCGCGCGGCCCGTCTCTTGCCGGCGCACTTCGCGAGGAACTTCGAGGTGAAAGTAGGTCCAACATTGTGTTGCCGCATAGTTACGCATTAACGCGCATATTAATTTACACATCATCTGTTTTCTGTATTAACTAGTGCTAGTAAGGCGTCTCGTATATTATATCCAAAATTCAACACATTCGTTTAAAACTCGCTGGATTTCGAGTTTGGCCAGATCGATTGAGGAATATCAATTTTGAAAAAAATTGCATCGTAGGCTTTCACGGCCGGAGTCAATAGAAGATAGTCTGAACGATTTAACTGCTTGCCTTAATAGCAGAGGCGACCAGACAGTTTTTCGAAATCAAGGACCAAAACAATGTGGATTCTGACTAAACAACGTGTTCGCGGAAATAATTTACTAATTTTGGAATAGCATGTATCCACTTTTCGATATCAGGGCCTCACAATGAGCCTTTTTCTACGAAAAATTGCCCATTAAGGCAACATCATTACATTACTTTCTCTTTACCGTGCAAGTACGTAGAAAAAAAATTGGGGAAACATTATGCGTATCACAAGAAGTGAACAATCGATGACATTAAATTCATCTTTGTGCATTAGATGTGTGTAATTTTTATATTAAGTACACGTAATAAAACGGGTGTAATGGTTTTAATTTCTTAATAATACAATTATTACTTTTCTTCTACCACCTTGTTTATGCGATTCAACTGTGGTACAATTTAGAAAGTACTAATTTTTAGTTATGAGCGCTATTCTATAAAATTTCAAAAGAATTATAACAACTCTACGAAGAAGCTTGTTAGAAATGTTTCCTTTTTAATGCGTCGATTATAAGCTAATATCTGCATTTCACTACCGCCAAAAACTATCAACACTGTTAGTGAAAACTACATTTTTGTAGAAAATTCAGTATTGCTGCCGATGAGGTCTATATACTAAAATCATTGAAGAAATAATTTGCAATGTAATCATATTATGTCAATCTTATGAGAAAACGATATACAATGAAATCAAACGTAGAGAAGTTTTAGGACTGTTCGGGTTTAATCTAATTCAAATATAGGTATGTGTGTCTGAAGTATTGATAATCTGTAATTTCATAAAATTTGAAAAAAATTAAATAAAGTATTGCTTATTAATGCAAATGCCAGCTGGTATTTGCCAGTACTTCACTTCTTGCTCGTTAATTCGTTCTTCTCCTCTCTTTAAGACAATTCTACCTCACTGATTTACTGGAAAATTATTCATTTGCATTTCTGAATTATTCACAAGTTGATTCATAGTGCTAAAAAGATTTAAGAGAAATGGCAATTTTACCCTGATGCTTCGTAAGAAATAACAAGCAGAAGAAATTTCTTAAATAAATACAAACCTTTAAGAAACAGGTAGAATCTCATGGTAGAATTATTTAATTGGAAAATAGTTTTTATTTCACTGGTCGCCCTCTTGTAATGCATATGTTGTTTTCTGTTTGATTTGTGACAGTAATCTTTACAGTACACAACAACAATAATAATAATAATAATAATAATAATAATAATAATAATAATGATGATGATGATAATGATGATGATGATAATGATGATGATGATAATGATGATGATGATAATGATAATGATGATGATAATGATAATCATCATCATCATCATCCTTTCATCTCATAATTCGCACTTCAAGGCGTAACAACCTTGTTGTAATCCAAGGATACAGCTGAAAAGCTGATCCTGGAAGAATTACACACGTTAATCGTGTGGTCAGTAATGGCCTATACGCCAATAATAATAATAATAATAATAATAATAATAATAATAATAATAATAATAATAATAAAGCATACACTAATTCATTTCGAGCAAAGGCCTCCTGTATCAAAACAGCTCTTGGTACACATCAGATGAGCTACTTCTGATGATAGTTAACCACTATTTATTTCCGTGTTTCAGGGTAAAACGCTCGTCAACATTTAAGATACAAACTTCACACTATTCTGTCGCCGTAAAGTTTTCACTTTTCTTCTCTTTGTCCTCACCTTCACGTATATACGCTTGACAACACTTAGAATACAAACTTAACTCGCTATTTTGCCTCTATAGAGTTCTCACTTTTAATTCTATTACTTCTCCCACTCATTTTTGCAAGTCTGCTTCCCTTGCCTTGTTAGTTCTGGTTTTTCGTTTTAACTTTACCATTTCTTCTCTTCTTT
Source organism: Gryllus longicercus (assembly GCA_038098605.1). Classification (NCBI taxonomy): domain Eukaryota; kingdom Metazoa; phylum Arthropoda; class Insecta; order Orthoptera; family Gryllidae; genus Gryllus; species Gryllus longicercus. The sequence continues at coordinate 297,718 of JAZDUA010000650.1, read as the reverse complement.
TCCACCACCACCACCACCACCACCACCACCACCACCACCACCACCACTGCTCCTGAGTCCACTGCTTTCCTGCTTCGTTCTGTGTTCTCTGCACCCCCTTGTCTTCTGTCTTCCTGTGTTTCTCTTTCCAACTCTCGGGGCCTACGTAATTGCTGCATACGCTCACTTTTCCGGATTCATTCTGGCAACATAACAATATTGTACAATAGTAGGGCAATTTTAGGGCACTAATTCATGGGGTCTTCCAAAAAGGAATTTCGTGTATGGTTGAGGTAATGATATTTTGTATATAAAAGATGGATAATTGTGAATAACAAAAAAAGTGGAGTCGCGGGTAATAAGAGCGTAATGATGAACCTGTCGTCACGTCGCGTGATCTGTGGGTATTGTTTCTTGGATTCTCGACAGGGACGAGAAAATTCCCCGTAGGGATGCAGATGATGCATTTGGGGCAGATGAAACATCATTAGTGTGCACTGCAGAAGAAGGCGGAGTTTACTTGATGGATGACTGAGCCCACTGTAAGGTCGCCGAGATCTGTGAACATGTAAATTGCCACCAAGTCACGGTGCTTTAATTTTTCTTCTGTGTAATTTATTCTAGAATGTTTGATGGCGTTAAGGTGAGATTCCATTTAACATACACCTCAATAACATTAAAATTGTAATTTATTATTTTTTTTTGATAAACCGCTGCCTAAAATCTATTTTTCATAAATAACTCGAAGTTTCAAAAGCCTTTCTGTTGTCAACTTTGTACAAATTATCCTATCCAATTCATTTCATTATTTAGCTGATTTCATTATTTAGCTGATATACAGTATTAACGATCCTATTGCAACATGTAACAGAAGTCGGTGAAATCATTGAAGGATCCTTGGGCCAAAAAAATTGCAGTTTAATAATTTTACGTGAATGAATAAAACAGTGAAAACGTGTAATTGAAGACTATATCATGAGTAACGGAAACTGATTATGACCTGATTAGAGACAATACAGTCCCTTGCACGATTCGACGTGACAACGGCGCCATCCTCACTTCCGGAGAAGCCATTTTGTTTCTCGCGTCGGCGGGGGCGGGGGGCGGGGGCGGCGACCGCGTTGTCACCGCGGCTGCGCGTCGGCGCGCCACGCGGCCCCCGGCGGAGCGCCCTGGAGGGGGTTCGGGAGGGCGCTCGCTGTCGGCGAAATTCCTGCGGCGGCGGCGCCATCCCCCCTCCACCCGCCCCGACCGCTGCTGTTTTATTCATGACGTCGGTCAGCGTCCTCCCCGCCAGTTCAACAGGAACACCGTGGGCGCGCTGTCAGTCAAACGGATGGTTCAGAGGGAGAGGCTAGGTGTTTGTTTGCAAAGGAAAGATTGGTTATTTGCTGAAAAAGTGAGGTTAATTTAGTGTAAAATTGCTGTGTGCCCTTCTGTTTAAATTCATCTTTTTTCTGTAAATCTTCACTAATTGCGGGCAAAAACGAGTAATTCATTTCCTGGCACGTAATAAATAATTTTTAATGAGTTGAGTAATGAAAAAATAAGTTTTTACTTTGAAAAAAAGAGTAACGGTCGTCGGGCTGAATAATTTTGTCTGTAGAAAAATGTAATATTCCAGACAAACACTTTTAGTCTTGTTCAAAGAAAACAAATATTTAAGATGTTGATATACTGTGACAAAATGTTTTTTACGAGATGACAATCAATTTATTTTACACTAAATAATGTAAGTATACTGTTATTTATTCAAGTTAACTGTGAGAGAACATGTAGATCCAAATGTAGATTTCTTTATTATTCCAGATTATATTTTTTGAAAAATGTTATTGGCAATGATATTTATTAAAATTATATAAAAAGTGAAAATCTTAGGAATTATTTTGAAAATAAATACTAATAATATTGGACAGCTAAAATTAATTTTTAATATTGAAACAAATTCTCCCTTTTGAACACTGGTTTTAATATTTATTTAAATATATCCAGCCCTAGTGATTCTCTAATTTAATTATCAAATAAATAGACCTCATCCCCACAAGGATATCCCCCGCTACGGTCCCCCCTCAACGAAACAATATTACTTTGTTTGTTACCCACTAATATCTAACGTTTCGTTTATTGTGGCTTGCTCAGGAATATAGTCTGTTAATCAACAAAGAGGATCGTTGCAAGGAACAGAAAATTTATTATCGTGGGTTGACATACTTGTACATGCGGAATTGCAATGACGAAAGTATTATGTAAGGGATCTTTTATTTGTGCAATTAAATCACTGGAACAATAAACAAATAAAACCATACAGATTAGTCTTTCTGAAAAGCATTATAATTCCAGTCTCTTTCCCCACTCTCTGTCTTCACCGAAATTTGTATTTCCAAAAACAAAATAACATTTCCAATGACAAATAAGACATACATATCCTCGCAATTAATTCCTCTCATGCGCAATATATTTACAACCATTTCTAATGAAAGGTTATTGAATCGAGATAACCTATTACAATATTGCAAAAGAGAACATGGTCGTAAGTGTGAAACAGTAAGTCTATTCAATGATTCTCCTATCGCATAGACGCTCGTTAAAATATTAACAATCTACATGTGTTAAATGGCATTAGGAGTGCTTTGCTTATACATACATTTTCTTCACATTTATGCAATCTTATTTTTTAAAGTAATAAATAACAAAGATATATAGGCATGAAAAATCAACCACAAACATGTCATGATTATTGACGTTTATGGTCGTGATCATTAAATATATAACATTACATCGCTTTTTAATGATGTGAATATCTTTTGGTAATTTACCAGTTTCATTCATGGATAAAAAAATAACTCGGCCTTTTTTCGTTCATTTTGTGAGACAATATTTTCTCAGAACACATTATTCCTGGCATTAAAATCTTAATATGTATTCCTCTTGAATTACAAAATTAGAGAATGAAATTCTGATCATCAAATTATTGTCTGACATTCCCAATATGTTTTCAAAAACTAAATTAAAATAATACGTCACACATCTAGTCATCCAGTAAATATTATATATTCAATATTTAATACTCGCTGATTGGCGTTAACCCTTCAACAAATTTCACTAAACAGATAAATCATAATCGTCCCAATAATGGTTGTAACTCTCTGGCATACATTTCATTTTTGATCATCAGCTAATTGGTATTGGTATGTGTGTGTGTGTGTGTGTGTGTGTGTGTGTGTGATAAATTGTGAAAATAATGTTTATTGGATTGCATTTCCAAGAGAAAAATAAATATTTCTTGGATATTATTGTTGAGGTGATTGAAAACACCATATGACTAAAATATGTATTTTTTATAATGAATGGTTGAAAGGAAAATATGTCTTAGTTATGAATATTATCTGAGTTAACTTTTGGATCCAAACAGTAACGATAAAATAAACCAAAAATTCTCGAACTTCAAGCTTCCTGCGGATATAAATTGTCTTGAACAGTTCGATTAAATCGTCTCCTAACCGAAATGCAGTCAGTGTAGAGTGAAGGAAAGTTCCCGAGACAATCGGGGGCAGAGCAGGACCCGAAATAGACCTCGGGCGCCTCCTCGTCACTCGACGGCGCATGGATTGCGGCCCAACGGCAGGTTCCCCTCGGAAGTATGTCACGAGGCAGCAAATGTATGCAGGCCTACGAACTACATACCAGCACCCGTGCTATCGGAAAGACAAAAAGAAGTGACCTGGTTTTGTGGCGGAAAGAATTTCTTTGTCAAGAATGGCGCAATACACGTCTTTTTCAGGTTATCCACTATGACGTTAGCAACTTAAATATTTTTTCTCTATAGGTGATCAATCAAAAAATTATCATAAATACGTTCTACGATATTACACCCAACACAGCATGCATTGCGTTATGTCAAAGTTTAAGAAATCTTTGAAGATATTTTTGAACTTGAAGAAATCATTCTAGAAATTCTCTACTACTTTCTCAGCCGAAAATATTGACATTAGAGAAAAACACATTTCATGATAATAATCAATATTATAAAATTATGCAATAAACTCTAAAAGATAAACAAAATGTATGTAAACTTGTTATGTATAGTGATATGTTGTATGTTTTCAATTTTAAACATCGTACATACTATACGCTATAAAAAAAAAATCGTCAAGTAATTTCTTCTATCTGGAAGCAGTTAATGAAAACGTCAGAGCACAATGACAGGCAATAATCCGTCATTGTCTTAAAAGAAACACCATATTTAAAAATAAAAATACGATATTGTTCATTAGTATTCAAGTATACTAACACTCATTTGAATAATACGATTACGAGTACAAACTACATGACAGGGTTTAAAAATAATCTGAAATGGGCATGAAAATGTCTTTGAGTCAACTTTCTTCTCATTTACGTTCATCACAAGCAAATCACTTGTCACAATTTTAAAATTCAATTTTGAAAAATTGTTAAAGGGTTTTAAAATAAGTATTTAGAGGAAAATGCTTCCTCCGCGATTTAGCACATTAGTCACCGTACTCTTTCCATGACGCGACCCCAGTTCGAGTCTCGGTCTGGCTAGATCGTGTGCGTTTTCCTTGCAATGCCCCAGTACATGTTGCTGTGCGACGATGAAATTCACTTCTCAGGTTGAGAAGATCGGAATACGGCGTGGGGATGTCTTTGTTAACCACACGTACTCTTTAAACCCATGGCCGCGAGTCAGGGACGCTGCTAGCCCGTTCGCGGGCTGTCGCGCCCAGTACATACAGACAGATACATTTGGCTGGAATACTGTACATTTCCACGTAAATAAAGAAGATTGTTAGTGTACGTTTTGTATAAAATTTCTGTTCAATTCACGTCTTAATGAAATGTTCCGCACTTGATCTTCAAATCAAGATTTTCTTTAAAAATTCTGCTTCCCCTTCCTTTTCCCTCGCGTAAATGAAAATGCACTCTTTATTTTCCGTAATTATCTCCAAATAGACGAAAGTGGATGATTGTTTTCTAAAGCTCATTAAATTTTCAACTGAAATCATTTCGATCAATTCCGACATCTCAATTACTTCTGAGTAATTGAAGATCAGATATGAAACTCAGTTCCTACGAGGAGAGACGGTTCAGTAGTTGTCGGAGGAAAGGACAGTGTTCCTGGAACCCGGAGGGCTGAGCTGAGCGTGTTTACTGATTGATGATACCGGGTACGTCAATTTCTTCAGTCATTAGTCCCTTTGGCGAAATGAACATTTTATATTCCAATAGGGGACAGCATTTCTCTACCACTGCTTGGCGAGGTCCGGTGTTGATCTACACGACTGCTAGCGGGGCATTTTATTCTCAAGGTATATCATCCAATGAGGCACTATGCCAGTCGGGGCAAGTTCCAAGACAACTGATCTCACTATATGTGTTATGGTGTAATGCATGGCCGTGTAAGTGGGTGTAAGTAAGCGGGGAAGGAAGAGAATGGAAAGATCGCGCCGCGGTCTGTGGTCCGTTTGTTACGGTACTGGTCCAGCATCTCTTTAGAAACAGGGGATAACTACCGATCAAAGAAGCCGACCGAAGAACTCTACCTAGCCATGTAGCTAGTATGGAAAATCCGCCACGAACGGACGCTAACCCAATGACTCCCTGCAGACTCGACGACAGTGCAAATGCTCTGGTCTAAACTCAACCGGTGGCTGAACGAGGCACTGTCGAGATGCGACGTGAGGTGCTGCGGAGGGGAGAGATTAGCGGGGATGTCAATGACATCACGTCGGAAGGTCGATAAATGCCTTGGCTTCGCCTTGATACGCTGCAGTTCCAATTCATTTTCAAGGGTATGCAACCTCTCTTTGTGTAGTACACGGATGTCAGGCGGGGTTGCATCGAGGAGACTGGTTCAGATCGTGATCGAAGTTCGACAGCTTGAAATACAGTGAATTGTGATCGTATTTATTTGTGTTTTACAGCGTAAATTACATGTTTAAAAAATTAAAAATAGATGAAGTATCTCAAGTAATTCTTTGCATTTTAGGGTTACGAACTTTAATTCAAAATAAATTCTTGTGTTCTAACAAGAATTTATTCCTAAAAAAAAGTGTTTCCTTAGATTCTGTTTGGGTCGGCCTTCCGATACTCTTTTCACTTAACTCGTTACTAAATATAATGATTAAATAATTAGAATGTTTACGCGTAACCACTAAATATTCATATCAACAATCAAACGACATTTGCTGTTTATTAATAATGTTTATTTGGGTCAGCGAGTGCGGAAATGCTTTTTTTGAAAGAGAATTTTTAAAAACACATAATGCAGAAACACCTAAACAGAGATATAGTGCAATTTACTTTATTCTTATACATTTAAAATCATTGGAAATAGAAATAGATAGCAGCTCATTGATCTTTGATTTTAAAACACATCTCAATTTATAAATTCGCTATCTTCGCTGTGCTATTTCTCCACACTCACTCCTCTCTTTGCAATTATTAAGTACAACTTATCTAAAGAAATATTCCACTTCTCAACTTCTCGACATTTTGTTAGATCTGTTTGACCCGTCTGACGTCATTGCCCTAAATATTTTGGATCATATATTTCTTCCAGCGCCTCTGTTGCTTTGATGGTGTTTCCACCTAAAAAATAACATGACAGATATACTTTCTTCATCTCCAACTATAAAAGCTTGCCCTAATTGATACAAATTTTTACTGCGTACTATTGTTACATCACTTTAAGGCGTCACGGCACATTAGTGAAACATTTTTATTTTCATTTCTGACATAGCAAATGACACTGACATACGGTAAATACGTGAACATGTCAACTGCTTAAATTAATTCTCTGTATAATTTTCTGTGTTCATGAAAATAATTTTGGGAGAGACGTCAAAAGTTTATGACTTCTTGTAAGATTTAATTTAGTCTACTGTAAAATTGTTTTCTATCTAGGGCTTAGACTGTTCATGCTAATTATTTTTACAAACTCTAGAAGTTGATATTCAGGTACTATTGCTTTTTAAGTTTCTTTTTGTCTTCAATCCCGAATGACAACGGTTGCGTTGTATAATGTATTGAGTAATTTTGAAAATTACTGCGCGTGTATAACACGAATATATCACTGGGCGATGTTTACAATGCCATTACGATTTTTTAACGACGAAGTAGTTGAAACGGTATCATCTATTATAGTTAATGACTTAGTGTTCATATAATTGTGTTTTCAAGAATAATGTTCCACTAAAAAACAATGATAAAAGGTCTGGCGATATAGAAAAACGCCGTCTCCAGTTTAATGCAGAGATGCTTAGTAAATCAAAGTGACTTGCGTAATTAAGGGTTAGAATGTCTTGCAAACAAGTGTTTAAAAAGGATCCTTGGGTAATAAGTGTTGAGTGCCGCAGTGTAAGGACCAGAACCCGTTGCCTGCTGGAATATGTAGGTTACATCCTGCCTGTTACATATGCAACGTTCAATTAAGGAGCTCGGCCATTCACAAAGGGTCATCCGGTTTCACATCGTTTCTACGGCATTGTTTGCGTTAGTCACGAGCCTTAGTTTTTAATAGACGTTATCACAACATAATAATAATAATAATAATACCTAAACTTCTTAGTAATAATCCTAATAATCATATAAACCCTTTTATTCTGAGAGAATAAAATGGCGAAAATAATTTGGATACGATGATTTAAAAGTTTGTTAATTAGTTATCCAGGAGTTAACGAGGATTTACATTCAAAAATAAACTAGTTACATTTTTAAGGAGTTTTCTCGTTATTAATTCATTGCCCGCATTTAATATCGGCCTAATTACAATAATGTTTTCTACATACAAAATACAAAAAATGCTAATATTTGAAAGTTTCAAAAAAATATAACAATAAACGATAGTTGGCTGCCGGAAAGACGCCACGAAACGCCCTGACGGAGGTTGCAGAATGATGATTAAAATGTTGGCATCTATGCCAAGCACAGCCAAATATATAGATTCCGGCCGCGGATGCATACGCTTTCATTTTTCAAAAACAAATCCCACCCCTTCGTAAATTGTTATCCATCTCTGACTGAACTAACAAGTAATTCGTGAGTGAGCCCTGGTTACAAAGGTGGTCCGCAGGTGAGCAATTGCCTTCCAGATGACTTGTCAGACCAAGAACAGCGCCCAGGTATGCAGGGAGATTAGCAAGCGAGCGCCCCGAAGGAGCAGAGGGCAGAGGAAAAAGCGCGCACGGCGGACACGGATGGCGTGGAGGGGGTGGAAGGCGGGTGACGTGGAGAGGGCAAGGCGGGAAAGGCGTCGGGGGTGATGGACGGCGGGCGGCGGCGCCAGGGGCGCTTCCGGCGGCCGGCTTCCGCCCCACTGGCGCCCCCCGCGGCGCCACTCCGGAGCACAGGGCGGGCGCCGCGGCGGTAGCGCTGCAGGACACACCTCAGGAATTGTTGCACAGTGTTGCGTCGCGCTGATCATAAGCAATCGTTGCTGCATTCTTTGGCTTACTATTGAGAACAAGGAAAGAATATCTTGTGTTTAATCTAATGACGACTCTATAAAAAGTAAGGAAATGAATAAATGCCTGAATGTCTACCGAAATGGATAAACGCCAGAGAAGAGCATATTAAGTATTAATAATTTCACGCGCATTCGTTTTTTCTGTATTTGGTAAATTAATTACTTTTAGATAAAATTGCTATGTATTCATAGTAATATGCACTAGGGTGTACGTATAACGGTACGTCGTAGTGAAACTATCATCGTAAAAGTCTAGAAAATTGAATTGTAATGACATGTAATGGTAATTCATAACTTGTACTATTTTACAACTATTTATAGCAATTTTGTAAATAAGATTTTAAAACATATTATGTTAAAAATATCAGGAATGTCAGTATCAAATGAGTAAAACATTTCTGACACTACTTACCCTTGAAAATAGTCGTGTATTAACTTGGAAATTTTAATACAATTTTTCAATGAAGTACATTTATCTTCAAAGCTATGTAATGTTTCCCTGCTCGTCAAATTTCGATGGCATTATTTCCATAAATGCGTTGATTTTAAGGAGTGGGAGATGGCGGTGATCTCCCCCCCCCCCATAGAATGTGAAATCCGACGCGTACACATCGTGTGACGGGTTTTCCTACTCTTCGGTGGGGCCTCATCCCAGCCGGAACAAGCTTCAAGCTCCCGGTGTCTCCCCACACGCGTGGTATTATGGTGCATGTAAGTGTGTGTGTGTGTGTTTGTGTGTGTGTGTGTGTTTGTGTGTGTGTGTTTGTGGGTGTGTGTGTTTGTGGGTGTGTTTGTGTGTGTGTGTTTGTGGGGGGGGGTGTTTGTGGGTGTGTGTGTGTTTGTGGGTGTGTGTGTGTGTTTGTGTGTGTGGGTGTGTTTGTGGGGGTGTGTGTGTTTGTGTGTGTGTGTGTTTGTGTGTGTGTGTGTTTGTGGGTGTGTGTGTGTTTGTGGGTGTGTGTGTTTGTGTGTGTGTGTTTGTTTGTTTGTGTGTGTGTTTGTGTGTGTTTGTGTGTGTGTGTGTGTGTGTGTTTGTGTGTGTGTAAGAGGAGTCGGGAAGGAGAAGGAGAAGAAGATCGTGCGCGATCCGTGCTCCGCTTTTTAGGGTTCTGCTTGACATTAGTTTGGCATTGGCTGGGTAATTCACGGAAACTACATATCAGAGCAGCCGACCGCTAGAATTCTCCTCGACGCAATGGATGAATTCGACCCAACTGTGTACCTAGTATCAAAAATTGGCCATCATCGTAACACGAACACTAGGACCACCCGGCCAACGACGCTGCAGAGGACGCGGATGATCCCACTGAACCATCGCAGCCGTTTTTTCGATCATAATTGATGCGGATGTGAAATATCGATTACGAACTGCCAAGAGACGATCAATCACGACGAAATCCACGTTTTAGCGCATAGCGCAGGTGTGGGTGGGGGCGTGCATTATCTTAATCGCGGGAGGCTCCCCTGCCCTCCCATCCGCAGCGAGCGAGCGAGCGAGCGCCGCGCCCTTGGGCCGCGCTGCGCTGGCCACGCGCTCGCGCCGCCTCAAGGTCACGCGGCGATGCCATCGGGCGGCGCTGGGGGTGGGGGTGGGGGTGAGGGTGGCGGGCGGCGACCTCGTCAGCGCCCGCACTGATTACCCCGCCCCCGCCCCCCCCTACTTCTCGCTCTCCGCGCTCGTTTGTCACTGTAGCCGGCAGCCGTCGGCCCGAGATGGAGAGGCCCGGCAGGTTTCGCGTCTCTTTGCGTGGCGTTGGGGCAATCTGGGATTCCCTCTGCGTCATCTTTCCGTGCTTTTTTCATAGTCGCTGACCTCAGGCCTTGTTCATTTTTTTGAGAACCCCAGTATTTGATCCCAGTTATTTAAAATATGTATTACCTCATGTATGTGTGTTATTTATATAAAACATCAATTAATTTCACATAATTAATTTGAGATTCAGCCCTCGGGTGGCTCTTGGACAGCGTGATACCTTTTCGTGGGTCGATTCCGGGTTCGATTTCTGGTGGGGGGGGGGGGAAATAGATCTGAAGCATTCCATCACAATCGTCTCAGTTTCTGTAGTGAGACCAAAGAAAAACTGAGGCAGGCCAAGTATGGTGGATACTGTGAAGAGAAGTCGTCATGCTCGCCACATGCTTCCCTTACCCCAGGCGTGGATAATAAATAGAAACACGGTCCAGGCCTGGGAACACCGCAAGCTGACAAAAGTCGGATTAATCCGACACTAACACGCAAAGTACAAACATACATTCATATATTTTTAGATATTATTATTGGGTTAAGTTAACGCTTTCAGTATGCGATCAATATATACAAAATAGTACTTGCATACATTCCATTACATTTCGTTTTGCGGCCTAACGGTACCCATGCGGCCTGACAGTTTATGTGAAAACGAATGGCTAAGTATTGAAGAGAAATTGTGAAACGTTGATTGTACAACATTTTGAATGCCGCTCTTCACACAAATGTATGTACACTTGTACAACTATAACTCAATAAAAAGGAAAAACTAAAGTAGTAATACAGCTAACATAGCCCATCACAGCGTAGTATATTGTATTACTAAAACTTCCCCACAGATCGCACACGCAATGGATCCTACGATGTTCTTTGGAATTATTACAGGATTATATTATCAGAAATAGAAGTGGATGTTATTGCCCGGGCATAATACACCATTAGAAAAATATATTTCGTATCGTGAACCATTTACTACTTTTCAAAGGTGTGTGAAGACGAGTCTGTAGTTTCGTAAACAAGTAAATTAATATTTACTTATGTAGAAGGGTCGGGTAGATGATGTCAGACACCTTGCCTCTCTTCCCTGGGAATCGGACTTTAGTTGCGGCGGGCGTTTAATGACTTTTTGGTGGGCAACGTGAGTTCGCTGTAGGTTATATTTTAATTTTCTCTTTTCTCCTACCTCTCATACACTACACTTCATCATCATTCATATATACGTGATCATTTACCCATTTCCATGTATTGCAATAAGACTATACACTGGTAAACGGCACTTGTCAATAATACATGAGACAGTTGTTCTATTAGTCGTGGTAACTATGATATATCTCCCAAAATAACAGTTAGTTCGGTATATGCATTGGACATTCTGTTTGAAACTGTAGGACATGTCTTCATCTAACCGCGACCGTGAACATTGGTGGCTAGTTGAGAGCACACTGAAGTTAGTACACCCATGCCAGAGGCTGTGTTACAAAATAGATGTTAGTAAATTGGAACATTGGTCGAATGTGAAAATTTTAGTTTTCATTTGAGAAATGCTCGTAGACAAATATCATTCAGGAAATATCAATTTATAACAATTGGTAAGTAGTGTGAAAATCTTGGAAAATTATTTTGAAGGGTATTAGCCCTGCGTAAAGTATGTTGTTTCCTTTTGAGGCTCTTAATGAAACATTTATTTCTATTTACCCATACCTCAATTTCCACTACTCGTTAAACCAGAAACCAATTTGTTATTAGCACTTCAAAGAACAATCGAATAGTCTTTTAAGCCTTTGAATTCCTGCCATTGAATTGTCTGGTATAATATAGTTGCCACACATGTTGAATAGCTGTAGAATGAATAATAAAACTTGGGAATTCATGTTAAGAACCTGCACTTATTGAAGCTATTTTGTAAATCAGAGAAATCTAGTGTGTCTTCCAGAGATAGCACTTCTTAGACCACTAAGATACTTTGTTGATCCCTTCGTATTTGACAGCCCCTTTTTACAATCGCATATATCTCTCTGTACTATACTATATTTATTTCTCACTAAATTAAAATTTAGAGCCAGTTGCATACTCCTTGAGAATGGATACTAGGAAATGTTGTGACTCGCACAGAATCAGCAAAAAACTCGAATTGCTTGTTCACTTGTCGATGGCGCAAGGTCGTGAGTCACTCACTCGGTTACACTCCAAGGTCATGTGACCTTTCATTCCGCGGAAACTAACACCCACGCTGCTGATTCACTCGCAAAGTCGCTCCTTTGCGTTTCTGAGTCTGCGTGCCTGCCAGTGCTTAACACGCCTGTGGGAAACGCAAAAACCCGAATGGAACATGACGAAACTTACAGGGTACACTGGCATCATTAAAAGGTCAGTTTCTATGTGTCATACAAACCAAAGGGAAAACAATATTCTCTTTAAATTAATAGAGGAGAAAAAACCGACTTCACAAGTAGTAATTACTTGTCAGAATTATCCGTCTTGGTGCCAGCAGCGCTTCGATTAAACGTTCCTCTTCGAGAATTTAATTTTAAGTTTCTTTTGGACCTGGCCTAACTTTTTGTGACAGTTATCACTATGTAAATGCATGCGAAAAAGTTGAAATAAAATATCCAGATAATGTAATCATTTTAAACGGAACATATCTTTCATTGTTTTGACAATGATGTCATGGAGGTATATAAAAATAGACCCACTGTAATAAGTCAATTCAATTGGCCCCGATATATAGCGTGTTTATATTATGTCTGTACTGCAGACTTACAAAATTTATCCGCATCCCTTACTTGCTCTATATCAACTTTGTAATATGCTCTGTATTTACTGGGAAGATCGGAACAACGATTTCTCACGTTTGGAAATATATCGAATCGTCTAGAATCTGAAGTGGAATATCGAAACTACCCTTCGTACAAACTCTTCAACAATTGTTTTTGATTTTTCTGTCAAGAAGTGATGTGTACTTGTATTGCGCACACACATGTGCATTAATCAAACGTTGGTACCCCTCCATTCACCACGACGGTAAAACGTATGCCATCATTTTAGTTTATGGAAGATAAGATACTTTTTATAGCGTAATATGTAACGCCTGAATCGTGTTTCCTGTCAACGTATTACTTTTTCTCGTACTTTTCAAAACTATATAATAAGATTCAGATAATTCATTATGCAATTAGCTTTGTAAACTCTTCTGGGATTGATATTTTTCTATGAAGATATTTTATTTTGACAACATTATCGCTATGCAGAATTGAAAATTTAGTATTCTGTCTGGAGTGAACTATATGGGCTATAAATCGAAGATGCCGTCCATATTCATATATTGCCCCTTGCAAAGAGACAGAAATTAAGAAGTACGTTCTGAGAAAGAGAAGGATCCAGATCACGACAATTCCAGTACAACAGCATTTGACGCTAGGAACGATGCATTCCGATTACCAATGCGTAGATTCCGTGTGGTACTTATTAAGTGCCTTGTGCGACATGCAGAAATGGCACGATCTGAAAAATATTTTTACTTCATAGTGAATTACAAATGTCAAAAATCTTAATTATATCGTCAGCTATTCTCTTTCCTTCTAATCCTATGTAATGCAACATTGCTTCATCTTATGGTGCCACATCCCTAAAAGGTATTTGGCAGCATTACAGATAATTTATCCTTGACTTTTTCGTAATTAAGAAGAGATGAATGAAGATTCAGATGATTGTACGGGATAGGATTTGTGTGTATATGACGTCACCTCCTTACCGTATGGTAATAATAGTGATTATAGTTAATTAATTTTTAATGATTTATTATACTAATTCATTTGAACAAAATATTCGGTCAATTGTGACGAGAGTATCTATACTTAACGGAAATAATAAAATTCGGTGTCATAAAATCGAAGCAACGATGGATTACAATGGCTAATTGGATTATCAGTTTAATTGGGTAGAATCGTGACTTCCGGACGTTGTCAAATATAGGGCAGCTCCGGCACAGAGGGAGGGAGAGAAAGATGGTGAATCATGAAGTCAACAAATTAACGTAAATTAGCCCAGGCGCCGAAAGGGCTGTCCATCGTAAAGCCGTACGTTAGCACAAGGCATTTACTAAAATGATAAATCGCGGCAGTATCAAAATTGCGGTCAAAATTGTCTGATAACGCACCTTATCTGATTTTTAAGTCGACTCGCGATGGTAAGCATTTTCTTCCGGCATAATGCTAGGAAACGAGTTTTATTAAACGTCTATTATTCTTATCTTTTGGGGTTATCTACCAATATTTTCTAAGCGAATGTGCTTGAAACGAATCAGGCGTCATTTGAATATATTTAAGCATGTGAGTTTGCGTGCTATTTGATCGAATGAACCTATTTCGATGAATTTCACTTTCTTTCACGGAGACTTACTGCAAATTCAGGCGGAAATGGAGTCTTGAGAGTTGATGTTAATATCTTCCATTCCTTCTATATGTGTTGATCACATACTTTCGATATCCCTTTTATCAGTTGTCTTGAAAATTATTGTGTTTCAATACGTTGTTCTTATTACTCAAAATTTCAGTTTCTTTATTTTTATCTTCAACTGACTTTTTTTAGTTTTAAATTATCTCATCACCTACACATCTATAGGTTTAAAAAGTGGCACAATGTTAATCATTTTTGTTTGTCTCTCTATCACTATTATATTGACGACATTATTATTATTATTATTATTATTATTATTATTATTATTATTATTATTATTATTATTATTATTATTTACAGATACTTGCTGAATGATGTTGCACAAGGTAGTTGGTAAATTCAGAAGACGTCGGACTTCTACGTGTATCAGTGTATTTTGAAAGAATCAATAAGTGATTTTTTACAATTTTTCATATTTACGAGATTATAATTAATATTATTACATGCGTTTATTATTATCAAGACTGGGAACAACTTTACAACATGACCATTGGAAAGCAGCAACGCCGAACTGAAAAGAACCCAACTCTGTCACGTCCTTATTTTTAGGGCCCTCCCTGAGTTGTGAGATTCTTGTCCCGAGATTTTTGCTGCGCACGCAAGGCACATTGCGCGCAGGCTGCGTGTGCTGGCCGGGCGCTCAATGTGCTAATGAGCTGCAGCGAGCGACTGGGCATGCACCCCAAACCTCTGCACTTTCAATGGATTGCAGTTCACCCGAAGCGGCTCAACCCAAAGAGCGCAATGTTTTAATGCGTATTGGCCGACAGGCTGAGAAGTCTGGCAGCATTGGCGTTGTCTGCGTAGCGTCTGGGAGGTCCTATGGTTCGACTCCCATTCATGGCGGATTTCAGCACTAACTACACAGCTAAGGCGAATTCAACCACTCCGTCTGGAAGAGAATTCTATTGGGTGGCTGCTCTGATCGGTAGTTTACTGTGCTTTCTCCGTTCAGTACCAGGTAAATGCCGGATCAGGATCTTAATAAACTGACTGCGCGCGATCTCTCCTTTCTCATCCTCGTCCCCCTCTCTCTCTCCTCACACACACATGCACTTTAGTATCTCATATGTGGGGAGATTACAGCCGGTACCGTATAGGGTGGTTTCCGCTGGGGAAGATACTTGGAGGGGGGAAATCCGCCAGAAGGCGTGTAGGTAGTCGTCGAATTTCACTAGAGGAACACCGCCACCTCCACGGATATAACGTGTACTACATCTACTGCGCTATGGAACTAATCAGTTTGCGCTCCTGGAAACTAATCATTGAACGTTAATTACTCGCTGTCTTGTATTCAACTGGATTAGTAGTGTGTGTCCGTTGGGAAAGTTTGCGTAAATATGTATTTTCTGAAAAATAAAGAAATTCTGATAAAGTATTTTGCATTTCACGAGTATTAAATAAAAATATATACTGATTGGACTTACTCTGAAATATTTATTAGTTAATATATTATTCTATTCAGTCTCAAAATGGCGATCCAATATAAAGAAAAATGCAGGAAGAAACATGCAGCCTCTAATATTCTCCAAAAAGGAATGGGATCTAATGAACAAAACATGTGTGAGAAGAACGACGAAAAAAGTAGGTAGATCAGAACAAGTCTTAATCTTAATTCTGGCACGACTGAACAAGAAGACGTTTGTCCCCGGCAGCTTCTACAACGGTCAATACAAAAGCAATTAGTTAGAATGTCTGACACTGCATCGTCGTTTCAAGATGCTGGGAAGAGGGAACAAGTCATACTCCTATCTGATTTTGGTCTTGTCCGTGACACGCAATTAGGGGGACAAGGGTAGGAGAGTTGGCGGTCTAGGGCAAATGTTCCAAATGTTCTCTTTATCAGTTGTTCGAGGCACTCTGGAGGAAACATGAATTGTCTAGCGCAGAATATGGTTGTTGGGTGGCAAGATTTGAAGATTTAAAAAATAAAGTTGAAACTTGGAGCGATAAGAACCGGTAGTAAACATAAATAAACCTGATAAGAACTGGAAGTAAACGTAGATAAATGCACAGAAGTGATAAACGCGGGAAAGATGAATTTATGAATGTTTGAGAGAATAAGAGTTCAAAAATCTTCCATAAACGTTATATATTAAGATTTTAGTTGTTTACAAAAGTTCGACCTCATTTACCCTCGATATATATAGCATTATTATGATTATTAAGAGTTAATTTTCTGATATTCATGATTTGGAGACCCACATTTTCTTACAAAAATTTTTTTTGGCAATATTTCATTTCTCACAACTCATTATATAAAAATGTCTGTCCCACATTCAACCTGAATCCTCGTGATACGCTGTCAAAATTGACCAAGGTAATCAAAAACAACTGATACAAAATTCGTTAAAGAAATTAAACAAGATCCATACCTTAAACTATCACTATACATTGTTATACACCTTAGAAGTGGCAATTTTCCGAAAACTATTTTAATTTATCAGAGTTATCTTTCTTGATCTCCATTCTTAAATTCTATTTTCAATTATTTTGATTTTAAATCTTTACAAACTCTACTTTAAATCATCAATGTTTCAGATACAATTATGTTTATGTTGTAACGAGTACGGTTCAAGATATTGCCCCTAGGAAGGCTTACTGCTTGAGCCTGTTTAAAGAATTGTTTTGGGGAACTAAACTCAAATATGATTCGAATTAACGTTCCTTCGTGGGTGACAGTGGCTCTCCGCTCCGGTGCTGTGTCGGCCAACACTGCGCTTCGGACGTTCACACGCGCGAGTGCGGAGGTGGCGCCGGCGATTTCTTGAAGCTTCCATTGAAGCAGCGCGTGGCGCGGCGTGCGGGCGCGCGGCTAGGGGGCAGCGGGGAAGGGGCGGAGCCGGAAGCGGGGCGGGGCGGGGCGAGCGGGGCGCGAGGCGGGGCGCACGAGGGTGGCGGGCGACCCCGTGCTGCGCAGCAGTGGACGGCGGCCGGCAGCGAGGGGGAGAGCCAAGGAGAGCAGGCGGCGGCCGCTCGGTCGATGAAGGCGCCCCCGCCCACCGGAGACCCAGATTCGCGCCGCCCCCGCCCCGCCCCGCCCCGCCCCGCCCCCCGGCTGACACGGGGCCGGCCGGCCGTTCCGCTCACGCGGCCGGCCGAGGCGTCTTGAGGAAAGCTCTTGAGGTCCCATGCACTCAACGCGAAGGATTCCTTACGAAGTAGAATGTCTTCTTACTTGCTTAGTGTGGCGTCTCGGGCGCTTTAAACACTTTTAAAACAATACTTTCATATTTATTTATTTATTTATTTATTTGACTATTTTTAATTAGTTCACAAACGATACTACGAAAAAATGGCCACATCCTCACTGGCTAATCATTTGGCAGTTACACGAAATATCTTTGACTGCGGCAGAACGTGTCTGCCAACCACCAGTACAGGATGAGGTACAACCAGACAGGAGCAAATATCACATACGTAACTTGGATGTATAAGATTTCCCTGCACGTGTTCATTTGTCAAAAACTGATTATCTTCCACTTCCAAACATTGCCCTAAAAGTAAC
This sequence comes from Gryllus longicercus, assembly GCA_038098605.1. NCBI lineage: Eukaryota > Metazoa > Arthropoda > Insecta > Orthoptera > Gryllidae > Gryllus > Gryllus longicercus. The sequence goes on along the minus strand of JAZDUA010000650.1, from coordinate 279,547 downwards.
ATTAATTCTGAAGTAGAATCCTGTGGTGTTCGACGGGTGCCGATTAGAATTTTGGTGTGCCAGGCCAATTTATGCGACTTTTCTATTTCGTTTTTCTTGCGGAACAGAGCACCTTGCGTTGAGGTAGCCCCTCAGGCGAGACATCTTCGTAGCCTTGTCTGTGGCCGAAGGCGCGGCCCGTGGAGAGAATCGATTAAAACCCGATCTTTAAAATGATCATTTTAATAATTTCGTCATTTAATTTCATACTGTTTCGCCGTCGTCGTAAACAATGTTGTACTCCGCATGTCACATATTCCTTATGTTCATGGACTAGTTGTGGCGACTATTCCTTTGGGAGTTATGCAATCCACTTTTGTCTTGTTCTTGGTACATTCTCACGTTTTCGTCCAGTGTGATTTAAATCTGCCATATTCTTTTAATCTTTCATTTTGCTGCTAATTGTAAATCATTTATAATCATATTTTCATTCTTAAATGGAAGTAAATTTTATATTTGTTCTGTTTTACAACTAATTTGTTTCGAATGTATTCTTCTTGACAATCTGAATGCCCTAATTAGTAATGGAAGTTTTAATCTAAGGCGTCATTATTTTTAAAGTTATTAATAGTTTATTTTTCTCTAGTTATGGAAATGTTACAGCAATTGATATCTAATAGTAAGCACGTCAAAAGAAGTGTAACTGATGCAAAGGGGTGACGGAAGAATAATATTATTCGAATTTTACTACCCTGTCATGTTGCCAGAAAAGAAAACCGATACGATTTGCTGTTGGCAAAGGTCATTGACCAAGTGACCGGGGCAGCAGTGACTGGAAGGGCTCTTCAGTGACTCACTCTCCTTTTTCCCAGAGATTGGTGCTTATGTCGCAATCAAGCCTACGTTTCTTGTGATAAGCAGTGCGATGTGAATATCCTTGACAAAGGTAGGGTCGCAAATTATAGGGAAGGAGGGAGTTTCCTGTGATTGCAGGAGATCATGAAAAGCAACACTTATAATCTATTTGTCTAGCCGGTGATTCAAAAACCTTGTGGGAGCCATTTTTTCTAAATTTTTATTTCGACCTTTAATATTGCAATACTGCTACTCATATGCAGATATATTCTCTTCATTATTAATAACATTTCACTCGAATTTGAATTGCAAACGTTTCACACCAAAAAATGCAAAGGTATGTTTACCGTCATTAATTAATGACATATATCTGTATGCTAATGTTATTTGAACATTTGTCAACCTTCCACCAGCACTAACATGCAAAATAATACGAAATCGCGTGTTTCAGTGCAAAATACAAATTCCTAGGTTCTTTATCTACACTGCAATTAACACAGAACTCACTTTCTTCAGTTTAATTGCAACCACCACATCCTGCATAATGGAGTTGCATAGAGTTTTACAAGCAAGAGTTAGTGAGGTAGTTGTACAGAATACACTTGAATAACAAATTCGGATTGAGCGGTAAGGCAAGTTTATTTCATAAACCTTAAATTTAAAGATAATCCACTAGAAACAATGTAATGTTGTTAGGAATTGAGAAAGATTTTTTCTTTCATACCAATATTTCAAAAATTAATTCGTAGAGAACATTATTCAAGAAAGTTCATTCTAATATTGTTCATGGTGTGTAAAATCCTATTGCAATTTAAGTTACAATTGTCTACATAAAGAAGTATAAGTAAACATATTTAGTCTTTGAAGCACTTGAGTAGATAAGGCTTTTCTAATGCAGAACACACGTATATCATGTTGAACATTTTTTATGGATCCAACTTAAGCTTTATAATTATTTGATATTATACGGTTTTTAATTAACACACAATTGTGAGAAAATTATGGTTCAGTAACAACTTTATTTTTTATATTTTATAGTTGTAATTTAGACCATAGGTTTTCAAAATTTACCAAACTATTTTGGCCTTGAATTCGTATTAGACACATGAATGATATGTATCACTCTGTATGAAATCCTGTGTATTTTGTGCAAAACATATCACTTTCATTAACCGCATTGTGAGGCGTTTGCTGGATGTGAAAAACGTAAACATGATAAATAAGGCATATTTTATAAATTATCTACCTCATAAAGTACTTTTTTCTATTTGATTTGTTTAGGCAATTCTAATGATCTGGTTTCGTTTCCCATTTATTGAAGGAAATGAAATAATATCATTATTAAACAACTCACATATAGCACTAGCATAAATTGATAACTTCAACATCATTCATATTTAAACCATTGACAAATAACATTTCATTCTATAGTTTCCCTTATATACCTACAAGTAATCACTTGACTTACAGAGCCACGTGGTCCTGTTTCATATATGAAAATAGACACGTGAGTACGTATATATAAAAAAGGTCACGTTTAAATGTATGTGTAAAATGCAATCCGGTGGAACAGACACAATTGTGATAAGAATTTAACGTATGCAGAGGAAGTATGAAGGCAGTTAGTGATGGATGTCTGTGGTCATAAAACGAAACTCACACAAGAAGTGAGTCAGCAGGAAGTTTTCATAGCCGGAAGAAAACCATGATGTAGAGAAAATGAATCTAGGTGAAGTGTTTAAGCTACAAGAACGATAACATTTTGTGTGAACATAATTTTTTATCCAAGATCAGCCTGGCATAAATGATCTTGAGTTCGTATAGATGTACAGGAAAAAATAAGGTAAAAATTACTCATACATAGAAATATAGCGAAAGGAAAAATAGTGAATTGGCGTTACTATTTGATGAAATTGAAATATTGATTTCTATAACAGCTAAACATTCATCTGTATTAAATGTCTTGAATATCTACCAAATGAACATGGTAATTGTTTTTTAATGTATCAATACAAGCAATACAAAAAATACAAAACAAATAACGGACGATAAGTAATAAATGTTTCGTCGTAGTATCTTTTTAGGCAGCTGCAACAGTGGCAGTGAAATTCCACTGCTTATGTTACTCGAGTAGCTTAAGATAAGCATGGCTTATTGTTGTTATTTCCTCCGTTCGTCGGCAAGTAGGTAAGGGATTGTTGATTATTCATGGTTGCAAATCTTGTACAGAAACAAAAAAGGTCGGCACAAGAAAGGAAGGAAGTGCTCCGCGAAGTCTCGTAAGTTCCAAGGGGAGGCGTCCGCGGGCGCTTACCTTGAACGTCTTGTAGGAGGAGACGACGTAGGAGCCGCCGTCCTCCAGCTCCTCCAGGCTGAGCCTGCGCTCGCCGTCCATGGAGAAGAGGTAGCGCGCGCCGCGCGGCAGGTCCATGCGCAGCGACAGCTTGTCCAGCATGGCCTCGATGCTGGAGATGTCCCTGCCGGGCTTGAAGCGGAACTCCACGCCCGGGAAGAACGGGTCGCCGTTGCGGTAGAACGTCACCTTGCGCGCGCGCCAGTACGACAGGTTGCTGTACTTGCTGGCGGCCATGTTGGCGCCGCCGTCGGCGCGCGACTTGGGCCTCAGGGCCGCGTCGCCGGCCGCCGGGTCGCCCATGTCGAGCGCGGAGCCGCCGGGGCTGGGCGGCCGGCTCTGGCCCCAGAAGCCGCCGCGGCGCGCGGGCCCCGCCCGCCGCCCGCGCTGCTGCTGCTGCTGCTGGTGGAGGTGGTCGGCGTCCGCGAAGTCGTCGTCGAAGTCCTCGTCCTCGGAGGAGCGCGAGTCGCGGGGCGCGCGGCCGCGCGGCGCGTGCAGGCCGTTGCCGGCGGCGGGCCCCGGGCCGGTGCCGTTGGCGAGCGCGTGTGCGTGCGCGTGCCGGCCGGCCGACGCCGCCCCTTTTCCGGCTCCGCCGCCTCCGCCGCTGCCGCGCTGCTGCGCCTGCGAGGGGGGCCTGGGCTGGGGCGCGGCGCCCGCCGCATCCTCCGGCGCGCCGGCCTCGTCCGCCCGCTCGCTCGCGTCGTCGCCGTCCGCCGCCGCCAACGCGCTGTCCGAGTCGTCGCCGAGCCCGCCCTCCGCGGCCGCCGCCGCTGCCGCTTCAGCCTCCAGGTGCTCCTGCAGCCGGCTCGGCGCCCTGGACGAAGGTTGCACCAGCACTTGCGGCGCCAGCATCGCTCGTGCACGGGCGCCGGGAGCGGAGGTGCGCTAGCGCCCCGCTTCTGGTCGGCCAGCGCGCGCGCGACTACGCGCCGCCGCCACCGCCGCCGCCTCCGCCTCCGCCCGCCACGCCCACGCCCTCGCCGCCGTCACCGCCCCCGGCGGCATGTTTAGAAAATAATCGCGACAGCACGTAAAACTTCCTTCTCGCCGGTTTTTTCGCGCTCTCTCTTTCCTCCTCCTCCTCCTCGGCGGCTGCCCGCCCCCTCCCGCTCCGCGGCGGTCGCGTCGCCGCGCTGTGCCACGCGGGGCGCGTCGGGCGGCGTCGCGGAGCGCTGACCCCAGCAGCCGCCGGCGCGTCCTCCGCCCGAGTGAAGAAGACGCGGATGCGGCGGACGCGCACCTGGCAGATGCCGGCGGCTGCGGCAGAAGCACGCGCCGGCCCCTGGCCCGCCCGCCCGCGCGCCGCGCCGCGCCGCGGCGCCGCGCCGGGCCCGCCGCGCGAGCGCGCTGATTGGCCGGCGGCGCGGGGGCTGCGGCGGCGCGCCAATGGCGGCGCGCGGCGCGGCGCCGGGGCTGGGCGCCCGCCGGCCCTGGCCACTCCCCCGCCGCTTCCGGGCGTCCCCGCGGCGGCGGCGGCGGCGCATCGCGCCCGGGGCGACGCCTCGCCCGCGGCACTTTCGCTCGGCGCGATGTCTCCGCCGCCCGATCGTTAGCGCCCCTAATGAATTCCTTTTCACATTGCAAAGTACCATCGCCATCAGTATAATATCTCCGCTATCTCGGCGGTTACTACCCCTGTAATAATTTGCAATTCCTACATTTCATGTAAGAATTGCGTGTTATGAATCTCTTCTCAACTTGATTGACCAAATTAACTGAGAGGCGGATTTGCCGTTTTTTACTTAAGAAACGTTTTTGGTTGTGTTGGTGAGCCTCAGAGGAATGATGTCATGGCCAAATTCGTCAGGGAAGTACAGCAACCTTAAACCTTGCAGATTGCCGTTTTTCGAGTTCATCCTAAATTCAACAATTGTTATTCTTGTTCCCCAGCTATTTCAAAATATTTTTGATGGGAGTTTTTCAACCATAGTTTTTCATTGTCGTCAGACATTTTTTTTATTATTTTAACAAGATGATTATTGTAAAGGTAATTTTTCATTTCAGTTTTTATATCGTACCAACTGAAATAATTATCTTTATGGTCATTTACGGTTATTTAAAAACAGAAAATGATATGCGGAGAAGTCATGAGGGTAGGATAGCGATAACGAAATTATGTATTACCGCATCATGCCAGAGACCATATCAATAAACATCCTTCCTTTACCAAGGAACAATACGAAGAGCACTATACTGCCAATAAATCTCGTTATTTGTTGCTAGCCAGAGAGTAAATCAATAAACCAGAAAATTGATAGTCGGAATTACAGAACGTACGACAGTCGAGCTACTATTGCTAGATCTGTACCTGCAGCAGACCTGCAGCTGTCCGCGGCGTGTTGCGTGATGGACAGCGTCTAGTAAGGCTGCGGATACTGGTCAGCGCAGCCTCAATACGAGACGATACCTCATATTCCAGCACGCGGGGGGAGGCGGGGCTAGAAGGACTGGTGCAGGGCTGGTCGGATCGTGGCGGGGCTGACCGAATTGGATCGGTTCGGGGCGGGGAGGGACGGGTAGGGTCGGACAGTGGAGGCGCAGACAGGAAGGGCCGGAGGGGCGGGAGGAGACAGGGCGGTGACATCGTGGGCGGGCGAGACGTCAACAGCCTCCTCGGCGGCCGTGGGCGAAGGCTACGCTCTCGTGAGGGCGCGGGGGCCCGCCCCGCAGCTGCGACCCCGTTCCGCGCTGCCGCCCGCCCGCGCACCCGCCGTATTGACCGCGGCCCTTCCCTCGCTGACCCTAATTCCCGCGCCCGGAACAGATTTACAAGCCGGCGCCGCCGCTGACCCCGTTGGCGGTCCGCGGGGAGGAAAGGGAGGGGAGATGGCGGCGGAATTGGGCGAATTCGGCAGGGGCGGTGTGTGGGCGTTGGTGGGCGAGACGGGGGAGAGGAAGGGAGAAGAGGTGGTGAGGCGGGGAGAAAGGAAGAGCGCGGGGCGGGGAAGGTTGTCAACGGGGGACCTTGTGCCGGGTCGGCCTCACCCCACCCCTCCCCCCGCCGCGTCGTGCGCGGTTCCCACTTTTTTACACCCCAGAAGAATAATCGGAGAGTACGGGTGAAAACTGGGGCGGAAATACGTAAGAAGATCAAGTTGCGAGGGGGGGAAATTTAGCCATCGATGTTTTTGCGGTTGTGGTAGCCTACGTGCTGTCGTAAATCTTTTGGTATTCGTGATTTCACTTTCATAACCGTATATTTAGCGTGTGAAGTATGATTCAGCTTTTAAACTACTGAAAATTGTTTCAGGTGAATAAGAATCGTATGTGTCCCTCTCAACCCTTTCAACCCTCTCAACCAGCTGTAGTGGCTCATAGGAAGCATTGCCGTTACCTCTGCAGCATCATTGATTGGTAGCTCTCAGGGTTTGAGTTCTGATGGTAGCGAATTTTCGACTAAAGCTACATAGTTGAATCGAATGAAATCGCTGATTTGAGGAAAGTTCTAGCACCAGCTGCCATAATAAGTCTCTCCGATCAATACCATATGAATGCCGGAGCAGTACCCTAACAACCGGCCGATGGACCGCGCGAGATTTTTCCTTCATCTTCTTTGTCGGCTCGGTTTACACGCGCACTTTAACCAACACACGCTACTCTAGCACACATGTTGGTAGTTTAGAGCTTCTCCTTCTCACCGCTAGGAGAGAGGCCTGAAGGAACTCCGCTAGTCGACATGTAGGTCGGCGTCGGATTTCACATTCCAGCAATTCCTATTCCAGCAATCAATCAATCTCAAACCCCTTCGCGATGTAGTCAGCGAAAGTAATCGCAAAACCTGCGTCATTTAACATCTGTCGCATAAAAGTGATTAAAGATATAATTGAATGTGATATAAAACTATTTCTGACAGGAAGCGGCATCAGAGAAACACTACAATTGATTTTCAATAAAATGTGAAATATTGTATTTCCACATAAATAAATAGAGTATGTAGTACCGTCCGACGAGTTAATTTCAACCAGCTGGGCTAATTTACTTGATTCCGTCGGTAAACAAGTAAACATATATAACTGCTGATATTTGAGATCCTATGTTTGAAGTAATTTCGTGAATGCCGTCGTCTATCTAATAGAATCCTCCGGCTATGTTCACGAATGATTTCGCTAACAAACACACAGTGGCAAATAAAATCAGATGTTTATGTCGTAACGTGGGTTTGTGAAATCAAACGACTACACTCTCGAAAACTATTTTTTTAATACAGCTCTGTATTATTATGCTACTGGTAGAACTTCTTTTAATATGAAGAGACGGAAAAAAATATTTAATAACTAGAGTAAGTTGAGGTATTAAGTTAAGGGTGATGCATTTGTCAGGCAACTTTTTTTCATGCCAAAAACACAAAATAAAAGTAGGAGGAAGTGGATATCTAAGTTACAACCCAATATATCTTCAAAATGTTTTGAAACAAATTAAAAAGAGCAAAATTTCGGTTCTCCAGGACTATATATTTTTGAGAAAGATAATAGCGGACAATATAAAAGTCGCATCTCTCAAGAGGTAATCTGGCTCTAAGAGAGAGAAAAATTGGATTTATTCTTCTATCCCTCTACTCAACACACCTGACTTAACTCTACGATGTTGCTGTCTTCAATCTAATAAACGTTTAATGGATGGAGAGATCCGATGATTGGAAAAAGAAATTCCGGGAATCCTCTTCCACAACAAAATTTCCCAGGATCTTGAGAATTAACTAACATATTATACTGAAATCAGGGGATCTCTCCTGTAAATAAAAGATGATCTTGTAAAGAAACTTCTGACGTCTTCCTTCTTTTTCCTTCCCCTTTTTCTTACACTTCGGGTGTGCGAAACAACCATGGGTGACTTCGTCTTCTGGCATTATTTCATAAGAGGTTGAAGTTACCCGTTTTCTTTTCAAAATTTGTAAATCAAACAAAATGTTACAAACATGAATGTGGAACACTGGACTATTAATAGCTGACTTGAGAGTCTACTCCAATTTAATTACGTTGATTGATTATCATATGCATCGTAAATTTGCCGAAAAAACATTAAAATTTGTCTTAGTTACCCCGTTTCACGTTTCTTGAAAATGTCAAACGACCTTAGCAAAAATAAAATTAAGTAATGCATTTAAGCTGTGATTGTGTGATAATTTTATTATTTATTCTATAGGAAACGAAGTTTGTAAACTAACAAGAGTTGATGATCGGTGAGAACAGAACATTTATTAGGTTTTATTGCCCAAAGCTAAACTTTGTATGTCGGTGTTCTTCATGTTTTTTGTTTTCGTTTTTTGCGTTTGTAGAATGTGTAGAGAGGAGTATGTTTACTCTACCTATATATTTTGTGGCTTATTACTAATTGTATACCATTCTTAAAACTAAACAAGTTTCGAAGCCAATAACGCATATCTAATAGTTATCAAAATCGGCAGATAATTTGAAGAATACTTGTGGAGGAAATTTATGTTTAATGCGTCTACTATGAGTTAGACGTCGACCGTTTTAAATAAGACTGGGGGTTTGTGGAATGGAAAAGTAGAAGTTGGTGAATAGATAGACGATATCTATGGATTCGGTTTTAATTATTAATGGAGATGGACTTTGGTGATAAACGAAAGGGTGTTGGTGATTAATCATAGGTTATGGCTCTGGAAAATCTGTGGTTTTTTACTTTCTCATATACGCATGTAAATACGGAGTAATGAACGTAGTATAGTGAAAGTTATGCAATACTGCGGAAAATGAATGTCGATATTTCAACGGAAATATACGTTTTGGGGTCCCCTTATACCGAAAAAGTGTTGTTTTTTCTTTTCATAACGCGTGTCCATACGACCGTCTGTCGGTCTGTTTGTCTGCAAACAACCCGAGCGCCTAAACTACTGGTAGAAAGTTTCCAAAACGATTATTCCTCGGTCGATCTGGCCCCTCTCGAATCTCTGCTTCTTCAAATTTTTGGACTACTATATTTCAAGCTAATGCGACGTTTTCAAAATTTTCTCAAAAATTCCACAAATTATTTTTCTTAAATTTCCTGAAAAACTAGAGTGAAATACATTTATCAAGATGGCATAGTTCCGATTTTGGCGGTTAACTCTCACTGTTAAAATTAAGAAAGTTGAACATTTTTTTGGCATCTTTCTACAATTACAATACTGAAAATATATGTTTTTAAATGAAACAGGTCTGAAATGTTATGTACATTTTTTAAATGTAGTTAATTTTTTCGTAATATTGAGAAAAATATGAGTGGTTTTAAAAAAGCATCAAAAACAAAATTTTCTCAAAAACTGTTTAAAATTTTTCTTTAAACTTTTTGGACAAATAGTGCTAAATGCACTGTATAAGATGACAGAAACGACATTTTGCTGTGTTGTTTTGTTTCTTTCCAACAATTTCACACATGTAATATATACGTAATATAATATAACACTACAAAGAAATCAAAGGAAAATTGACAGATACATCTTGGGAATCAACCTGAGAGGAAGAATTCGAAATGACATACGGAACAGGACTGGGATACGGGATGCAGCTACTCAAGCAGCACGATTCAAATGGAGTTGGTGGGTGCATATCATGCGGCAACAACTACAACGCTGGGCTCACTCAACTACAGTATGGAACCCAAGAACGGGCTAGCGAAATCTAGGTAGGCAGCGCAGAAGATGGAGAGATTAAGAGCGAGCTTGGAAACACGTGGTCAAGGGATGCGGGAGACAGAGATAAATGGGAGGCATCTGCCGAAGAGTTTGTGACAAAGAGAAAGAGAATGTAACTTTTAGGTTTCAAGTTTGTTATTGTTTTTCTAAAATAGTTAATGTTTAAATTGGTTAAGAGTAAAGATCATGCGAGAGACTGAGACAAGTGTAAGACATTGTCGGAAGAGTGTTAGGATTTTTGGATTTTTAATCTAGGGGCTCAGTTAACTTGGTTGAGATAAATTTGCATTGTGTTGCTTATTTTATGAATCTCAGTTAATGAGAAGATGTGGTATTGTCATCGAATTGGGCGATTTTAATCGTGTTCAATGTGTATACAAGTATGACCCTATGAACAATTTCTGAGACAGAAGACATCCTTGCGAGAGACCCGCGTTTATTTTTCTGATGTTAGAATGGTGGCTGATGACGTTAATGATGACTGAGGACATTTGGTTGATTAAGAAACAGATGATATCAGTGATTTAACGTGGGATACATAATTTTTTGACTTTAAAACTAAGAATGTAATCCTATGTAGTATCGAATGGCTGGGTTATGTTGATAATGGTATTATGTGATATTTATTTCAAATTAAGAGTGCAGATATTCTCAGAACCTGGCGTGGAGTGAATAATTTTTCGGTGTGTCTAAATTGATCCGAGAAATGGATCTGTTGCTTGTAGGAAAATAATTAGGGTTTTTAATATTATTTTTCAAAACATTTGGATACCGGTAAGTATGAGAGTAAACTGACATGACGATAGTTGGATTTGTTGGGATTTTGTTAGGCTTAGGAATAAGCACGATTACTGCGCATATCCATAATTGTGGTAGGTAAGCGTTTCCAAAGAAGGGGTTGTAAATGATGAGATAAGCGACCTGTGGCGGTACATTTTTTAAGATTTTGTTCCATTATAGTGTCATAACAAGGTGATATTTTTGTAAGGAAATTTTTCGACTATTAATTTAGTGAGGGATGCTAGTTGTAATTGCCACTGCGTGTTGTTTTTATTCGTGAGTGATAGCACTAATTTGTAATGTAGATGTTTTTTTTTACTCTTTTGACTACTCTGATTATAAAATTCAATTTTTTCCTAAGATCATTAACTTTTAATTGCGCCTTTAGCCATTCGGATTTCATTTTAACTTTAATAGCTTCAACTATTTCTTACGAGATATCTTAATTTTTGTTTTATAAGATAGAGTATTAAATTGAGACACTTGTACGCTAGTGTGGTTTAATATGTTGAGGTGATTAAGAATGTGTGCTTTTGGGGAAGGGCTGTTGAGTGCTTGGAAATAAGAAATTTTTGAATTTACAATTTTTATAATTGCTTCCAATTAACTCTGTATTAGAGTTAGGTGCAATTTTCTGCGTGGTTATTAGGGCGAGGTGATCTGAGTCGAATTGAAATACTGAATTAAAATACAGTTCGAATAATGAATTAGTTGGAGTTGGTAATATGGATGAGATTTTCTGGATTATCTCGGTAAGAAGAATGGTAGGCTCAGTGGGAGTGATTAGTTCAATTTTAAACTTTTACATTCACTATTTCCACTAAATACCACTGATCCCTATAGAGTTCAGTGGCAAAGTTATATTTCACGCATCTAAATTCCTGAATTCAGGGAAAAATGATTTGTGAAAATGTAAATTCACTTTGATTGGAAAACCGGCAGCCAAAATTAGTATTTTTAGGGTTCAAGTCGACAATTAGCAAAATGTTGTTTGGGGTGTTGAATGAGGTTTGTAATGTTGGCATTAGTTATATTGAAGATGAAATATTGTATAGTCATTCATTATGTTCCGTGTGGTGTTATTTAATATGGTGCGATTGGCTGTGGTTAAATTTTTCTGTTTAATCAATAACATTTTGTAAGTGAATTAGATTTGTTTTAAAAGTGTTGAGAATTCTGCCGCTTTATTCGCAGATCTATTTTCTCTATTAGTTGTATATTCAGGGATGCACATTCTGTTTTCTAGATGGGTTTCGGTGCAAGTCTCATTTTTGTTGATCTCTCTAATTTTCGAAAATTCCATATTTCGAAATAATACGAGAAAGTATATGATGTTGAAGCCCCACTAGTTTAGATATGCCATTGACATTCGTTTAACAGAACTATTCTGGAGTTTTACTGCTATTATTACTATTATTATTATTATTATTATTATTATTATTATTATTTAATGTCATGAGAATGAATTATAAATAGCATGTGTTATGGTATAGATTAGCTAATTTATTAAATTTATAATGAAGGATGATATATAGTTAATTATGGTATTTATAGGTAGAAAGTTGGGATAATTAGTGCGACTGGAGTGAATACAAATTATTATGTGGCTAGTTTTGATTCATGGACTGGTGTTTGACTACGGAAGTTTGAGATTTGGGTGAAATTATTGATTACATTAACTCGCGTTTGATTTGGGAAGTATGAAAGGAATTATTTAGAGAGTGGGGGTTGAGAAGAGATGCGATTTAGTAAATTCATGCCTTTCATTCGGTTGATTTTTTAGTAATAATTTTGTTGTAATTCTCGGTCTCCAATGTCTGTTTTTTGTTTAATTTCCCATTGCAGTTGGTGTACAGTGGGTCTTGATTTTTATGCGGATATGTTGCTATATAATATTATCAGAGCAAAATGTGCAATAGATTTTGTATTTACAATTATTTCATAGTCATCGTGCCATAAGTACCTCTGATGTTGAGGTTTTCCTCTTTTTTCAGTAAAGACTGTCATCGCAACTCGTATTTGTTGATATTTTTTATTTTGTGAGGACAAGTGATATTATTGGGATGGGTTAATTTTCCTTTTTAATCTAATGGTTTGTAATATTATAGGATATTATAACTGAATGCTCATTTTATATCAGCTGCAGAAATAGTAGGGTGGATATTTTTAAAAAGCACTAAGCGATTATTATTAGGTGGATTTTTATATTATGGAAACTTTCATGTGATTAAATTAAAAATATTAGACATGGATCCTAAACTTTGCGAAAGAGCATGTGTTTATTTCGATTTATTGTTTATAACATCAGTAAAGAAAACTTCGGTTTCCTTAGTTTTAAGTTTATTTATAAAGTTACTGACGTTTTGTATATTAGCTACGTAAATGGGTGGTTTCAGCTTAAATTATTTGATCGTTTCACTTTTTCTTGAGTTAAGACAATCTACTGCCCTCGTCTTCACTATGTACGGCGAACGTATTTTGTATCGGTACATTGAATACCGGATTTTTTGAAATTCTCCCATGTGCTTACACTAGATATACTCATTGTCTTCTTTGCTTTCGGTTTCACTATCACTGTCACTGACTGACCTTTTGTGTTGCTGGAGGGCTGCAGGAGGCGGAGCCGCCCCGTGGAGCAAGTTGGCTGGGTTGCCGTTGCCGTTGCCGTCGGGTTGAGCTGGCGTGGTTGCGTTGCTGGTGTCCATTTTCTCGCCGCTTGGAAGGGAAGTCCTCCCCGATGACTCTTCGCCGTTGTTGTTGTTGTTGTTGTTGGGAATGAGTTCTGCGTCTTGGAGTGTGTTGAGGACTTGGCTAATTGCCTGCCCTAAGGACGGGTTTATAGCATATGCCATACAACTTTGTACACCCGGTTGTTTAAAGTTGGACACACTGGGCGTAACAGCGACAACCACATCTGGCGCAAGCTGTGTCACGTGGTCGGTTAAGCGGAGAACCAGTAAGCAGGTCCGCACCGCGCGGCGTCTCGTGCTGGAATGCATTTCATGTCGACACACTTGGGCTTTTATGTAATGCACCTTATCAACTCTTTCGTCGATTTCCTACCGGGAAATTTATCCGTAAATTCACCTGCCTTTCAAGTGCTGGGACGCAATCTAATAATCAACAGGAGAAGATTCCAGTTCGATGCTATGTTTTTGCCAGGACTGTCGAGAAAAATATTCAGGCTTCGTTACAAACAACGCTTATGAGCTCTTATTAAAAATTTCTAAACTTACGTGTATGGATATTCAAACGCTTTTCCTAAAACTCTAATATTTTAGATTTTTATTTACGCTCAATTCCTGTTGAAGTGTTTTATATAATCTAATTTTATATAAACATTTATGTGATCGTGCTGATGTTTAAAGCACGTTACTGTCCCTATATTTTGACTATTTATATTTGCATCCACGTATGAGCGGTCGTTAAATTTAATTTCATTTGCAGCTAATGTCAATTGTGTGCTCAGTATTTGCAGTCGTGGCGTATGAACATCCAGAATTTCTCCAAAGAAATCTTCTTTCTTGCTTATCACTCCCGACAAAAAAATACTAATTGGTTATTTAACCACAAAAAAAGTTTACAAATCGCGCATTTCTATCATTTAAGATCAATTTCATATCTTTTCTATAATCCTAAAATGCAACTAAACATCTACTAATAAATTAATGACTACTATTTACAATTCAACTATTTATTAAATGTTCCTGGTATTGTCTCATATGGATATTACTACCGCGGTCTTGCATACAGCGTCTACTAAACGTTCTCCTTCATCATTACTTGAATTTTATACAGAACTCAAGTCTGTTTTCGGATTGTATTCCGCAAATTCTCACTTCGGCATGACAAGCGTCTACTTTGAAATCTAATATCGTCCTCACATGCGTACAGTGCGAAGTCTAATTTGGTTCTCCCACACGTTCTCTACAGAATCTAATGACGGTTTCACATCCATTTTCTACAGAATGGTCATTCTGCTATGCGTTCCCTTCGAAATTCAATATCGTTCGCTCGTGCATTCCCCTCGAAATCTATTGTCATCCGGATCTAAAATGAACTACACCAATTTACCTCGTCGACTTTGGTTTCTTTTGTTCTATCATCAATTTTATCTAAATTTGTCTTTGGATGTTTTCAGCCTCTTGGCAGTCAGTTTTCCCTTTCTTGTTTCTTACTCGTTACCAACACGTTACATAATTGTCAGGCACGTATTTCTTGAAGACACAATTTGTTATAAAATATTAAATTTTTATTTCCTACATTACATATTGTTCTTCAATAACACTGCCTTTAAGCAATAGTTCTAGTCTTTTATGTCAGGAATGTAATGTCACTTTGGACCTCAATCATACGCGAGTTCAGAAATTTACATGTCACTACCCGACAAAAATGTCCACCATTTTGACTGTTTTTAAATTGAAATATTTCCTCTCACTTTCAATTCTGACCCCAAATATTAATGGAGAGATATCATCTAAATTTTATAAGCATCCACATAAAATGTCAAATATGATCTATCTCAATATGTTACTTCTTACAATCGATTATACTGTAATATATAGATTTGTCTTAGTATATTCTTCGGCGCTCGATTTTTCTCAATGGATAATGGTTCGCTTTCCAGAATCAGCGGTGTCTCCGAAAATGTCATAAATCACTCAACGTCATTGCCAGACATTTAATTTTGGAAATATATTAACTTGAAATATTGAAAAAGGTAAGGTATGATAAAAAAGTAAATGAATTAAAATAGGACAAGTTGTAATAAAATGTATGTGATCCGCTCGTCTTCATGTGCCTCGGAGAGTCTTGGCCCCGCAGCGACGATCGCGCTGCAGCCTCTCGGGCCGGCATTTAGGGACCGGGCTGACCTCGAGGCCATTCTTGAAAACTAATTAGAAATCTTTCGTAAGATACTTGACGGTTTAATTATGGAAGGCGATACTTCTTTGCAATAAAGCAGTAAAATATTCAATTGATGCACCATAAACATATGTTGTCCTGGAGGATTACCCCCTTGCTGCACCGCCTTCGCCATTTTTATTTAGTAGTTGTTGAATTGAAAACATGACTGAACATTTGAAATGAAAACATGTTGAATTGAAAACATGAAAATTTCTGAATGAGGAAATCTAAAAGGGTTGTGATATGTCTTCAAAGGAAAGTAGGTTAAGTAATGTATGCTAAACAGTTTATTTATGACATTTTAAAATATTGTATTGGAGTTTAGAGATAATTCAGGTTTCGTGTGTACGTCGTACTTCTTTACGAAAGGTTGGTTTCGTGCCTAAGTCGTGTTTTTTAACCAAACTTTTGGGGAATTGTGATTTTCTATTTTCTGTTCTTTGTTTTCTTTTCTTAAATAAACTATTGAATATTTAAAGCTTATTTTAATAAGTTACATTGTACAAAAAACTTGAAATTTTATCTATATTTCTTTACTTCACACCAATCGGAAGATGCAAGAATTGCACACTTCCAACGGTGATGTGATTTGTGATTTGCACGTACTTTAATACAGAATTAAATATAAACTATATATAAAAACTCGCCAGAAAGCATTGGGGTTGAGTTTGTTTATTCTGTCACGCGGTAATATTATTCCATTACCGAAACAAAAGTCAGAAAAGGCTACTTCATATTCAAAATGGCATACCTCCCTTGAAATACTGTGATTCATGCAGAGAGATGGAAACAACTAGTGTTTGATAAAAATAATCTTCTGGGAAGGAACTGCCCGGAAAGCAAGACATGAAAAACAACTATTTTCTCAACTCTTCTTGTATTACAGCTAAAATCTGACAAATTTTAACATTAAGAAAGTGACTGGCAATCCGTTCGTCAATGAAATGTTCGAAATGTCATATAGCACATTAATATTATGGAAGAGTTTCTGTACAATAAATGTATCACGCATTAAAATAAAGTGTGTCTTTTTCTCAAAACCCTAAATGTGGGATTTCTCTTAGCAGCCATCAAATTGAAAATCTGTGTTTCCAATACTGAAATACTGATTATAATACATTTACTGCTGGCGAGATCAAATTACTCTATAATTAGTTCAAAACCAGTTAAAAACAATTTCTGTGTCAGAGCATAGAAGTTAATTGATGTGGTAGTTTGGTTATTTACAGATGGCGTATTAATTGCGCAACTCGACCGATGACCATATTTCCCCCGCTTTGGCATAATAAATAATTGAAGGCAAAAGTTCACAGCGAGCACGGATGACAACATTCCAAACACATCTTCACTGGCGCTTAATAAACACTATTTGCTGTTGAAGACGAGAACTCTTGTTCCTATTTTTATCCAAAAAATCTAAAGAAATGACCGAAGCAGGGGAAGATCCATCATAGGAGGTACCTCAAAGTTAGAACCCAAATTATTGAGAAAGTTGCGAAGGCATGACTGATTCTCAGAGGTTGCCATTGCTTCATAAAATCTAGTGGTCGATTTCGTAACGAATAGTACCCCCAATATACCACATTTCTTCAATCCACAGGTCAAGAATAATAGAAAAGGAACCACGTACCATCCATAAGTGTCATCGAATCATGGCTACCAGGAAAATTGTATCGTCGGATGGTCCTGGGCGTCAAGACAGAGTTGCGGACCATCTGGTCTCCGTGCAACCCGTTCACCGGGAATGAGCACTGAAACGTAATTCATATTCATACTTAACATAATATTTTCCTATCTGTAACAACACTATGATTCTCATAAACCCTACTCATACATACATGAAAACACGCATGTGAGTGAAGATGAAAACTCAGAGAACATGAGAAAGATAATATTTTTCAGGTGATGAATTATTCTTTCCTGTATCCGAGCGCTTCAACTGCTATGATCACTAGCCCGGTTCGTGTAATGTATGTTGTAACTCCGAGGTGGCGATGCACCACCGCCGCTAAAACGTTCGATCCGACGACAACCAACACGTTGGCTTGAGGGGGTTCCCCACCCAGTTCTCTCCCATCAGCAGGGCACCGTCCCAGTCGGAACAAGCTCCAATCTCGCGACTGATTACCCGACATGTGCGGTAGATAGGGCATTTAATCTAAGGGGAGAGAAAGGGACAAGGATGAGGAAGAAAAGATCGTTCGCGGCCCGAAGCCGTTTGTTAAGATACAGCATTTGCCTGGATTAGATCAGGTAAACAAATTATATTATTATTTTAGGCAATCAACTATTTATAATTAAAATGACGGGAAGGGATTCTAGAACTCAAGAAAATGTGCGCAGACAATCTTTTCCTCCCTACGTCACATACAGTTTTTACTGTTTTTTTTCTTCACTGAATAAACCTAAATCTAAGGCAAAATACCCAAGGAGGGAACGAAGGAAAACTACTGCAAGGAAAAACAGGATTTATCTCCTTTTTTGTTACCAGGGCCTGGATATAAGAGTTTGTTTGTTTGTTTTTGTCGAAAATTCGCCGTTTCCCGAGGGCACAATTACACAAGTTTCTCTTGTTACTAAGCACTTCGTAATGCGAGAAAGTAACAAGGAGCAGCCTGTCGCTAGACCTCTACTCCAGACACTAGTTATCTAGCTACGTTTTATGTAAGTATGCTAAAAAAAATAATATAGCACAAAATGGCGTATAATAATATTAATGAAATGATTGAATCCAGAAGAATGGAATTACGAGTGTCTTAAATGGTACAAAACTTTTGTAAGCGAATGATCAAAACCCAAATTGACCACAAAAAATCGCATGTGCATACAAATTCTGTTTGCCATATACTAATTTGAGTGTATTTTTAAAGCGGTGGAGGAGGAGGAGGAAGGGGAACCCAGTTTGGCGACTAGCGAATCACGTCGCCGGCTCCATTACCCTCCCCCTCAGTTCTTAAGTTCTCCTGCCCCCTCCCCCGCCTCTCTCCTTTGGCGAAGCCGCAGCGCCCAGTAACGAGAACCATATGCAAAGCAGTGTGTTTCTTACACGCCAGCGGCAATTTGATCGAAAATTAGCATATTAGATTCGATAACCTTTTAAAGGTGGCACACTTACAGCCGTCTCTCTCTATTTCGTTGTCGGGAAGTTTTGAGACGGTAAGGGGCTTTTCAAGACCCATTACGTGTCAAAGCTCTGCATTAGGGAGATGGCATAGCCTTCTCGACTTTAGTATTCTCTCTTTTTATCTTCCTTTATTTGCATCCGGTTTGAGCGGCGTTTTTCTCTTTCTCAGTTTTTTATACAAACCTTCTCACTGGTTTTCCAATATTTACACTGCTTTCCCTTTTTTATTTCTTCCTTTTTGAAATTGGTTATCCTCAATTATGTTGGAAACGACATTAATTTGCATGTAATTTATTACAGTGTTGTATAATATTTCTCGAACTTCCTCCGCTTGTCATATTAACTATCACTTCTTGCAATTTGGTTTTCGCCTATTTGTTCGGCTACTGGCATCGTCTGTCCCCTATCCCTACTCTTGTTACTGATCATAAAGATGGTTATCTACTTCCTCCTCTTCTATTCTCATTTTCTTGCTGATAATTTTCTAATTTCCGCAATTTCGTCTTCCATGTTCGCATGATATTACAGTCTCCATGCTGCCTGGCGAGACGAGCGTGTCAAATTATTTGAACCCTCTGAAGAGGGAGGGGCAAGAGGAGATGACACTTTCGCACAAAGGAAGTTTAAAGAGAAGGCTATGAGTCGAGGCTCGCGTGGTTCGGGTGGCACGAAGGCGCAACTTCCCTAAATTATTCGCTCAGATGCAAATGTTTTAGCAAGTCCATTGGTGCTTGATAAGTGCCAGGCGTTTGTCATTGTAATATTGCACTCAGCAAATTAAGGGCATCGGTTTCTTTCTCAAATACAGAGTATTTAACTTGAACCAATTAACACTTCAAAGGCAAAATAAAAATGTGAACACGAAGGTGTAAGTTTCTTTGAAACAGTTGGTTCTTTTCTTTCTAGGTTCTCTTCTCCTATTTAAATATGTTTTTCGCATTCCACTCTGTTCGGAAAATGAGTCCAAGAACAATGTCTAAGGAGATATGTTCAGTATCTGATATGTAGGTAACACTTAATACTTGTGTTACTCCACTTAATACTTATGTTAGGGTAAGTGCGACTGTCTCCTTGTGCCTGTAAATTACTCTTGGTTGGCGTTCTCCCGGTCAATAACTCGGGGCAAGACAGATGTCAGTCGACGCGTCTCGATCTGCTCGTGAAGAACTGACAATTTTTTCGAACTTTTCTGATCATATTAAGAACACTCTGAAAAAATCTTTGGAAAGTTTTAAATACACATTATTCATTTTTGGAATTTTTGAGGGCTCTTGGATCAGTGATTATTTTCTCATTAGTCATGACGATTGATCCTTTAATAATATTTGGGAAGAAATCTAGAAAAACAGTTTCAGAAGTTCAAGACACCCATTGAAGTGAAATATTCTGAATTAATATACTTATTTCCGGTATAACAATAATCGTTACGACTTGATTCATAAGAATTAAACTAAATTTTGTAATCTAACAAAACATGTTTAAAAATTATCATGTTTAAAAATTTTTATCAATACTTTATCATACAAGTTATTTTATGGCCGCGAATGATCAAGCCGGGCAATGCATTTTTAAAATTAATTGTTACTACGATTCTACACAGCCTAAATAAAAGTGTTTAACATGAAAATAGCCGTCGGAAGTGTCTTTTTTAGGTAGTAAAATATATAATAACTAAAGTCCAACTCCAAATTAAATGTTCACCTGTGAGTATAAATTCAACAACAAAACTAGGGCAAATAGAAAGAGAATAACGATGTTATGAACATATTGTGTATCTGCGTTGGTTGAAAAATACAATGTGTAGCGAACTAAAACGTATGTTTTTCAGCACATTACGAATATTACAGTTGCACACTTATACAACATCTGGATTTCAAATACATGTTTGCGAAGTGTGTTCGTTTATAATTTTTGAAAGCCAGAATGTTCATTACATAGGAAATCATTCTCATAATTAAATTATTACTTGATAGAGTTGCCCCATATTGATTCGAATTTTTCTGACCTACTCAGAAAGAAAGCGGAAATAACTCAGGATGAACTGCAAAATGAACTCTCACAATTCAACAGAGATTATGTTTACCTACTCTAGGGGAATTTACAGATAAATTTGATGATCTCAATATAATTATCTCAATGATCTCAATATTAGGATCAAATAGTTCGCGAAATCAAAAACAATATACCATATATCTACCTGTTTCGACATGCTATTCTTTTGAAGTTAGTAATGAATCAATCTCTTTCCAAAATCGAATTTCTCAATTAATACGCAGCAGGAAGAACTTACACTGCATCTAACGTTACTTCTTCTCTTAGCTGTTCCGAAAACGCGGTACTTGGCATAATCACCTCAACCGTTTCCATTTTCTCCAACGTTTTTTTCTCTCGCCATTTCTTTTTCTAGTCAGCAATGTTGAATTATGTATCAAATGTAAAAGCACTGTAGTGCTTTTGAACAGTATGTTGACAAATTAGAAATCTGATTTAGAGAAGTACTCGTATATAAACGAAAAAAGATAAATCAGTAACATTTCAAAACACAAAATATTAATAATTTGCTATTTTGCTTCTAAAACGATTTCTAAATGACCCATATTGTTGTGTGCTACATCGAACAACATGTATTGTTTTCGTATTTGTGGCAGAAAAGTCTAACGATAGTCCTTGAAATTTACATTTTTTTCACTCGCATAATGTATGATTCCAATCTTCATTTCATTCTTCTTATTTAGTTTTATGTTGTCTCCACAGAAGTCATTTGCGATCCTAATTTTCGTTGCCCTAGATAAAACCAGCTCGTGACTGCAAAGGCAAATATTTCCGGAAACTCCGCTTACACAGTCTCTGCGTGAAAGAGGCTCATTAGAAATAGAATACACGCGGACTACAAGTCAAAAAGAGCAGAGGATATTACTTTGTAAGGATCGTCATATCTCGATGAGGGAACGACGGCCTGTAATTTTTCGGTTTACACATTGCGGCAGAAATTGTGTTCATACCATTGTTGCCACAATAACATTGAAAATAATACTAATAATTATGATGTAAAAATAATACCGTTGTTACTAAATAATAATCGCCGAATCTGGTAACCAATCGAGTATTATTTTAAGTGGTTATGAGACGAATATCGGATGACGTTTTATCCCCTTTGTTAAAAATTCATTGTACTCTAATTTCTCACAAAATTTTATCATATTTGTCCTGCGAAAGGTGACATAATGATGTTGAGAGCAGCAAGTAGGAAGTCATGAAATAGTTCTAGTATTATTTACACTATGAAACATTGATGTTGTTAAATGAGAGTCATGGTTTATTAGAACAATTGTGTTCTACTAACGCTAATTGCGAAACTGAAACTCTATTTCGTAAAGTTCGACTTTAGATAAACGAATGGATAGAGCTATCTCATGGTAATGTAGGTATAGAATATTGAAATCTAAAATGAAGTGCACTGTTATAACAGCACTGCTTTCTTATACAACAGAAACAATAATGTTCTTCAGATACACAATAGCATATCGTTCTCAAACCACTTTAATGTAAAAGCTTTGTTTGCGAACATTTACAGTTACATCTTAATAATAATAATAATAATAATAATAATAGCAATAATAATAATAATAATAATAATAATAATAATAATAATGCCTTTATTAGTGGTGAGGCTCAGGCCATAGAATTTGCTCTTCAGCTTAACAACTTGAATATGCCATGAATTCAAAATAATAACATTTAAGAGAGGGAACAAGTCTATACGTTAACGATTGGAAGTGCAAAACTAAGGACCATCCTGGACTTAAGCGATTGAGTAATCCCAGAAAAAACTTAACATCTTATGTTCATGGTTCTTTTATGCCTTCGATGGTTCCATCTAATAACGTGGCGCCAAACATTTGCGTTCACGTTATGTTTACGCTGTATTGTGCATGTGTCTTCAGCGCTGGCTAGAGGTCTTCCACCTACTTGCTGGCAGAGTGCAGCACAAGGGGCTCCGTCTGTTACCTAATTTCGAGGAATAAAGGGTTAGGAGGAACAAACGCCTTTGACAAATACATCGTTCGTGAAATGAGCTGAAATGAATTGCCTGACAGATTGATGCAACAGCTACGGTCATTGGCGTCCGATTGCATGACAAATCAAAATTTTAGTAAAATAAGGAAGAAACTCCCAAAGGAGCTATTATGATAGTTGACAAATTTGTGGGAACATTTATAAGAGGAACTATTGTACAGTTGTCACCTGAGATTGATATTTAAGAATACAGATATGTGATCTTAAATATACGATGTTTTCCCTAAGATAAAAAAAAGCCTCTTTAATTCTTTCAACTGTACAAAAATTCATTATTAGCAGTCATTTTCTTGTGTTGTATGTGAATTTTTTGTAGTGAGCTGTTGATACTGTCTCCTGATGAATATGATTACTACGTCTAGTGTTGTAATGTACAACGGCGTTTGCTGAAAATATATTCCCGCCCTTAAGTAAGTCACTTGTGACAAAAACCATTGATTCATATATGAAGAGACAAGGTAATGCAAGTACAAAGCAAGTACAATGCAAATGTTTTGCATGTGTTTTTGAATGGATTGTGCGGTTTATTACATGCCATATATTTAGTACGACTACAAATAAGCCATTAAACTTGTGTAAGACGACAGAAAAATGAATGAAGCGAAAATATACCATTTTTTTCCATTCAAAAATTTTGCAACTATGGATCAACAACTTAATTATTAGTAACAAAGTTGCTTATTAAAAAGTAAAATATTATAAATTGTAAAGATTAATCATTGTATTCATAATAATTATTAAGAAACATAACCTCAAAGTCCTTTTTCATTCAATCATGGCATACATTCAAAGCTTAGTGTTGAAATATCCTTTGTATTTTGATAAAAAAGTTAACTTCTTTTATAGTGGCGACTTCGGTGGAATAACGGTTAGCTTATGTGGTTGCACCTAAGTTTGTTGTTTCAAACCCGATCAAAGGCGTGTATTTTAAAGGGCGAAAAATTATTCTTACGCTTTCCTTCGGTGTGGATGTAAAGCCGGCTGTTTCTTGTTGTAGATGTTTTACGAATATAACAATATTATATTAAATTATTATATTTTTCTTTCCATTTGCATTTTGTTGCTAGCGGTATCAATAATGCTGATTTGCACAATGTGTATCCCATACGAATCCAGGGGCCATTGTTGCTTTGGAGACGCCGCATTGATAGCAGAAGGCGATAGTGACGGCCGCCTTTGGTTCACGTTATTATAAACAAATCATTTTATTTACGACCAAAATACACATCGGGCGTCGTTGGTACATTTATGAAGAACGTGAATACACTGAATTCAATGGCAGAAAGCTGTTGTTGTTTGAAGGTTTGAATTAAAGTAAATGTGGATATATTTTTCGCGCTTCGTTTGTTTAAGAATTTTTCAAATGGTAGCTGAAGTGTAAGACAGACATTGTCGCATTATAATATTACACAACCATTAACAATATTGTGAAAGGGTATGTGCTGTTGTAGCACCACTTGTTTTTGTTTCAGTTTGCGGCATGTGGTAGAACGTTGGAGTGATACCTCACACCGCCGGAATGCCGTGGCTCTTGATAGCACTGACGGCTCCACATTCATCTGGTCATGCTTGTTTTGTGGTGGACCAGCCACGATAATTAATGTCTACACAGCTCAAGTACGTGGATAAGTTCGAGAGGGGTTCACTCTGCACGCCAAGGTGGTCCAACTTTCGCATTGTACGTTATTCTGATCATTAGTTTCGAATCATAAAGAACCGTCTGCGGCAATGGATACAGTACCGATCGCACCGGCGTGTTAAAGATTTACGGAGAAAAATTGATAATTTTCGACATCATTTTCTACTGAAAAAATGATATCAAACTATATTTGTTGACAAATATTGTAGATGTAACTTTTACTTTTAGAGAAAATTTGAATCTGTGTAGTACAAAATTATGACTATTGGGACTCTGTAGTATGAGGTAAGCCACACAAAAGAACTATTCTAGCATTTGGCATCTCCTTTTCATATAGATAAAATCACAAAAAACGAGATTTTAAATAATTTTCATTGAGAGCCATAACTGGATATAATATTAATTAAAACAAAAATATCGAGAGTAACAATTCACTCTTGTCTAAGCATTTTTTCTTTTCTTGTCAAAGAAAGTGAAACGCATATCTATTGTATAAAATACGGTAAAAATGCTTTATTTACATTGCGTTTTAATGAAAAATACTCAGCAAAACTTTGAATTTTTTAATATTCACATGATTTACTCTCTCGCACATAATAACGTATTAAGAGAAAGTATTGTAATCTTGCGCAAGAAAACGGCGAATTTTCGACACAAAAATTCTTACTGCCAGGCCCTGGTAAGGAAAAAGTGGATAAATCCAGTAGCGAAGTATAGAAAAAACATTATCTAACAGTCAGAATCTGTGCTTGTGGGCTTTGTTGTCAGCGCTCATCCACTGAGATGTTGGTATAGAAAGAAATGTGGTATAATATTATTACATAACCGTTACTAACGGCGTGAAAGTATGTGCTGTTTTAGCACCACTAGTTAAATTGAAGGAACAAAATAATGTATATTTTTGAATGTTGTATGCAAAAGTTGCGTTTTCTGCATAACTGAAAATGCTTGATCTTTCGAATAACATAAATTAATATAAAAATTTGTTTTCAAAATACGAGTTTAGAATTTATTTGTTTTTCATTGGGTAGCCCGACTTCGAAATTAGTTATTTCTATGGTAGAGGAAGCAATATTGTACTCAATGTTGTAATTTTTGGTTATGATTGCATAATGGTTAATTTTTCTTGTCATGAATACTAGTAGCTCTTCATATGCTATTTTGCTCATTTCCGTCTCAAGCAAATCTATTAAACACATATTTGTTCTTCCTGTACATTTATTGGGTTATGTGTTTTTTACATCATTTGAGTTAGTGACACCCAGACATAGTGAATATTTTCTTCATTACCAGAAAGATTAGTGTGATAAATCTCCATTTAAAAATACATGTGAATATTATTCTCTAGTTTTTCGAATTTACTTGTAAAACACCGGTCTGTAGATTTAGGCCCTGTGGCCATGTTGTCCTACAAGTTCCACTCGAATCCGGATGAGAATAAGTACATTAACACTTCGCTTCAGGAAACCATATATATACTTTATCGGATATTGGACCACACAATGTGATCACAGCGCGAGATGACCGCCGTCTTGTCCACATGGCCGTAACTGACAGAGCGGCGTTGTTCACAGGGTTGACAGCATTGCAGCACTGCTTTGGAGCACTGCAAGGTGTGTGGTCATGTCTATATTGTAGGTTCGACGCTGTCTGCCAAGGGCGGGAATATCACTGCGTCGGATTCCGTTGACCAGAAACCACCAACGGATCAGACAGCAATGGGCACGTGGACGTGTTCACTGGTGTGCTAAGTGGTAGATGTAGTGTTTTCGGACGAGTTCCGCTTCAATTTGTGGTATAGCGATAGCCGTGTACGTGTTCGACGCTTTTGTGGTGATCGCAATCTGCCAGCCGGTATTGTTCCGCGCCATACCGGACAATTGCCAAGTGTGATGATTTGGGGCCCCATTGGCTACAATGTGCGATCTCGCCTCATTCGTAGTGAGAGCAATCTGAAAAGCAAGTTCATCAAAGAGGTTTTTGAGGTCGAGGTACTGCCCCTCCTGCAAGCAGCTATACATCCCATATTTCAGCAGGACAATGATCGACCGCTGTGTAATGTGCAGGCATTATGCAAAGAACGACAGGTACCACTTCTTTCCTGGCCTGCACGTTCTCCTGATACGTCAATCATGTCTGGGAATCGATCGATCCATCTTGGATCATGTCTGGATATGATCGGTCGGCACGTTGTTCGTTCTGGTCCTCCTGCAACCACTGTCGATGCTTTGTGGCCACGCGTAGAAACCGCGCTGCATTGTGTTCCCCAGCAGCACATTCAGGCTCTCTTTGAATCCACGCCACGATATCTCGAGGCTCTGATGGCAGCATGTGCGACTACACACCTAAATAATAACGGTCAAAATTCAGGTACAGTTCCGTAATTCTAATCATTTGTGTATTGTGATATTTCTAATCAGTGGAAAAAAATTCATTGTAAAAGTATGTCTCCTTCTCCGGTCGTATTTTTATTCACCTCTCCTCTTTTGCCCTGGAACTTACAGTTTCAGTACCAAGAGCTGTGCTGCTCACGGTCGTTTCATGACTCCAAGCTATCCCAAAATCTCTAGGGATTTGTTTTATTTTTTTCCTGTACTGTAGAATCAGTAAGAATATATACGCATCAGCCTACATACAAATTCATGATCGCCTGACTCAGTTCGAATGAAGGAGTAACGCAGCCGGAGTCAATAGCTACTTGGTTGTTCGGGAGACGCCGCGTCTTAGACACAGGTGCCAACGTTTCGGCCCCCATTCTGCGACCTTCCATAGGGCAAAAAGCGCAATTTCGCAAATGCCAATACCGCATGTCGCCCTAAGGAAAATCGTGTAATTGCGTCCGAAACGTTGGTACCTGTGCCTAGGTCGCTGCGTTTCCCGGACAGCTAAGAAGCTATTTTGTATAATTCGTCTCAATGGTGTAGCTTCAGTTGTGATCCCCCGGGGCAAAACTAATAGTATCTCCTCCCCATAAATTAAATTTAAAAATATATATTTCTGAATAGTTTATACATTATTTAATGAAAATACAAGTATATTTACACATGATATTTATTTCTACTATTTTAAAAAACTATGTAATTCAGAATAATTGAAATATTTTTTTAAAGTAACCTAATATGAAGAAACGTAATCAACAAACGCATGTTTTTTTATAAAAAACTAAAAATTTTCAAAAATTTTTTTTTAGATTTAAAGGTGGCAGACTTATCTATTTCTAACTTTGCTTTCTTAGTATTTATGATTTGAATGTATAACTATTAAATTAATACATATATAGTATTTAGAAATAAATCATTACAATTATATAATTGCAACTATAAAATTTCCTAATTGGTGTCGCTCTGTGTCATCTGGGGTGGACCGCTCCCCCTACGTACGCCACTGGTTCGTCTCACCTCCCGTACATGCCCTAAAGGCGCTCGTCTTGGGCCCCGAATAGCCCGGGCTCTGTGCTCCTGCGGGGCGGCGCCACCGCTGTCCTTCCTGGCGGACGTCCGCCCGCCGCCATCCATCACCGCATGTGGGCCGGACGCGTCGCTTGTCGCAGGCGACGTCCACACGCGTGCGGCGGAACGTCGCAACACGCGTGCAACCCACTTTCGCCTCGCCCCGCCCCGCCCCGCCCTCTTTCCCCAAAACTGCCAGATGCAGATCCCTTATCCGCAGGCAGGAAGTTATTAGGAAAATTAGTGACGTGACATACAGGCACTGTATTGTTTAAGGACCGTAATATTTTAGCGAGTCGTTTGTTTTTCTTCGCCATTTTGAGGCGTCTTAATTTGAACTCGCACATGTTATGCGGTATACATATATATAACGGCGATAATTATAACATAAAAACTGAAAAAAGGTTTTTATGTAAAGCAAGTCATTGAAATATCAGAAAATGAAGAAAAAATAATTGATTCTGGCAATTTGTGATGAGTAAGTCATCTTAACGTATGCAGAATAATCAATAATGTGAATATTAATATTACAATAGATATTGTTTCTCCTATGTTCGTTTATACTGATATCAAATTTCAACGCATTTGCATTTTAAGTGAGCAGATATTTCACATTATTTTCTATGAATGTTAAGATGTCTCTCCCCGAGAGCAAACATTGCAGTAAGAAGAAAAAAATCGATAAAAACTTTCCGTATTTTATTGATACTTCAGTTGCTAACATTTTGATTTTTTTATTGAATTAGGGGATCATTCAATGTTAAATCATCGACACCTGGAAACATCAGTTCCAATTATTTTTAATTATATTGAGGAGGAGTATTTTTTGAGATATTGAATTCTGAAAAGACCCATATTCATATATACCTATTTCTCAAAAAATTGTATACCGAGAAATAGAAAGCTACATGTTACAATGTAAATTGCCGTTCACTAGTATTATAACAATTAACAAAAGAAATTGGAGGAAATAGTGCGAGGGGAGATTTGACACGGAATGATCTAATAGTTGACGTTAACCAATTGAATAAGTACAATTCATGGCAATAATTAAATCAAATCAAATGAATTTATTAAGTTGTTATAAATAACTACACTGCAGTCAATATGAAGAACTGCTGCACTCACGAAATCACACGAACTTCTGCCAGATTTCTGCTCCCGAAACAGCTGAGAATACGAAATACAATGAAATGTTGGCAGACAGAATTTTGCCAACTGTGAAATGTTTAGTTTTAATTGTAACTTATTCTAGTTTTCTTCCGTCAGAGCATACTTTGTGGAGGTGAATGTGAGTCTATGAATCCGATTTGTTCGAAAGTCAACTTCACCTCTCAAAGTAAACTTACGTAAGCTTCCATTTAAGTCATGTTCATCAATACGACCCTTAAATAGTCAATGTTGTAGGGAAGTTAGGCTAAGAAGGGACGAAAGTGACAGCTATTACTCGCGCAACTTTTATTCAACGATGGATTGAAGAAATGCGGGTAAGTGGGGGTATTAGTTAAGTAATCAGCCACTAGATTTTATGAAGCAATGCCAATCTCTGAAAAAAATTGTCATGCCTAATCAACGTTCTCATTCACTTGCGTTCTAACTTTCGCAGGAGTTCGAGGTATCTCCCGTGATCGATCTTTACCTGCTTCGGTCATCCTTTAGAATTTTTAGAGAAAATAACGGATAGAAGTTCTCGTCTTCAAAAGAAAATTATTTCTATTTCGCGCCAGTGAAGATGTGTTTGGAATGTGGTCATCAGTTTTCGCTGCGAGCTTTTGCCTTCATCTGTTTATTGTGCCAAAGAGAGGGAATCTAGGTCATCGTTCAAGAAACGTTGCGCGCGTAATACTTGTAACGTAACTGAAGATTTTGCTGAACTGCGCTCGTCAATGACTGTCACTCTTTCTTTCTTTCATTCGTTTGTGGTACTTGGCTCACTTATAAATGTTTTCGACATTTTCTCATGCGATCTCACCGTTCGAGGAATATATAATGCGCGACGCGATGTATTGGAATTAGGATCAGCCGGGTTGTTTATGTGTCTTTAAAAAATAATTTTTAAATCAGTATAGTACACTATTTTTTGTAAGTATTATTTATATTTTAAAACTGAGTATTCAATATGAAGTGCGTATGTTTACTACGTGATTCGTGACCACCAATAACGACTTTACGGAAGTCCTCAACAACAATAAAAATATTTCACGAAGAAGCGTGTCTGAACATTCTCGTGGCGTCCAGAAACTACGCGTAATGTTCACTTGTTTCCGAATTGTCACTTTGTTCCTATCTAAAACTCGACTGTATTTGAGCCAGTGATGGCAGCTACCCATTTTGAAGAAAATTCAAGTTTGCAAATGCAAGTTTGTTCTATGGACACGGTGTACAGATTTACCTGCCAAAAAACAAATGGATTTACCATCTAATTACGAACTATAACATACATAAAATGTTTGTGATTTCTGCGTTATGGTTAAGCCTTGCACAACTTTCTTCCGAGAATTAGTGTAGCCGCCGACTTGGATTGCCGAGGTGGCTAAGAGCGTGTCCCGACTCAGCGCTTCGGTCCGAAAGGTCGCAGGTTCGAGACCCGTCTTGGGCACGGTTGTTTGCCCCTCGCCTGTCGTGTAAGTGCTGTCTCGGAGGGAACCCAGACCCCAGATCAGAGGAGCCCCAAGTGTGTTTATGTCTGGTGCATGATCGAATATGCGTCTGTGAACGTAACGTAAAGGGGTAACTGGCTGTCCACTAGAAAAAATGTATCCATTCTTTACTCAGCCCTGTACATTGTTTAGTAACAACTCTTGAATTCAGCGGTGTGATTCACGCAAATTGTTGCCTCATATGCTGTGTCCGTTGGCGAATCTTAACGCTAAGAACACTGAGCATTTGTCGTTATAAAGCATCAGGCAGTCGTTCCGGCCGGGTTCCGTTTTCGTGCTCCTGCAGAAGAGAGACCTTCGCTACAGCGACCATTGCCAAAGCCCGCAACCGTTGGTACAGACTGTAGCAGAAGAAAAGACAAACAAACACGTGCCAGAGTAGGTATATGGGGAGTTAAATGTTATCAGTGTTTTTAGGATACGTCGTGAGAAAGAAGACTACTTTAGAGAGATTAGGGCTTAATGAGATATGTTTTCAGAGATTGAGATCAGGATATGATATTACTATTGGCTTTGATGTGGTTCTTCAAACAAGGTTATGAATTTTTGTTATAAATTATGGTAATTATTTTCCACGTACTTGGTATTAATTGTACTTGTTCGTTTCGCAAATTTCCCCAATATCATTGATTGTGAGTGATTCTGGGCTCGTCAATTATTAGGGTACAGTAGTCCCATACGTGTAGTGCAAGTTTTGCTCTAGAGGAGGAGGAGGAGGAGGTGGAGGTGGTGGTGGTGGTGGTGGTGGTGGTGGTGGTGGTGGTGGTGGTGGTGGTGGTGGTGGTGGTGGTTGTGGCAGTGGTCTTCCCTCGCTGGATGGCGAGATCCGGCGCCGACCCGTCAACTAGCGGAGGTTTTCCCAACCAGGTATCTCCCAGGAGCGGAGCACCTCCCCGGTCGAGACAAACTAAGTTCTCGACCGGTCTCCCGGCATGTGTAGTAGTGTAGTACATGTTAGTGTAAGCGTGTATAAGGGGAGAGGATAGGACGAGGAAGCGGTAGGAAAAATCGCGCGCGGTCCGAAGCCCGTTTGTAAGGGTATTGTTCCGGCATTCGCCTGGTGTTGATCGGAGAAACCACGGAAAACTACCTATCAGGGCAGCCGACCCCTAGAATTCTCCTCCAGGCAGCGACTGAATTCACAGTGTATATTCATTGCTTCTGCTAGGAGAGGGAACAGAGTATTATCAATTGCAATTGATCATTAATTTTACTTATTATTTTAAGAATTCCCAAACTTTACATTTGTACCGGGTTTTCTATACGTTACTAAATCTTGTTTTCTGGTCTTTTCACTTTTCCGGGATTTTCTCAGTATCAAATTCAAGTGAATATTAGAGAAGCTTCTCAACAAGTGAGTGATGATCAGTCCATATTGTTTATTTCTTATTGTTTTTAATCCATATTATTTATACCGATCTCCATCTCGAGGATGGAACTTAGGCTGAATAGTAATATTCATTAGCCGTTTGTTTCGACAGATACATGCAAGGATATGTACACAGATGACACTAAATATTGTTTAAGGTAGTAATGCCAAGTGGTTCGCTGTGTGAACCAGAAATGAACTTTACTTCTTCGAACACTTCGTAGGAGAACGTCTGATTTTGATAGATTTTAATTTTTCATTTCTATGCCCTCAATAACGACGTAATTTAAAAAAAGAATATTCGAAAACAATCTACAATCTATGCACTTCTTTATAGAATGTAATATTGTGATTTCATTTTTCTGGTAACTAGGAATGGAAAACAAATCTAAAAGGGTGAAATCGGTCCAAATTGCGATACCAGTTGCCTATTTGGACTCAGGATTGGACTAAGGTGGACCTCAAAAGATATGCAGGTGTGACAATAAACAAATTGAAAAAAAGAGACTACTCAAAATAACAGTAATACAATATAATCAGACGATAAAGAAAAATAAAATTGTTAAATCCGTTGAAAGAAATCAGTTTTCTTAGGGAAATATAACCGATAGTTCACAACTGTAGTTAATGATTTTCACATCTCATTCAATAATCTTTGAAAATATCGTTGTATAGGAACGAGCTGATAAGGACAGCCTTGGGTACATGATCTACTTGTTTTTAAATCTCCAATTGATCGTCTTCTTTGAGATTCTCCATTTATTCAATTTGCTTGATATTCTACACTTGATATTTGACATACGACTTCTTGAGATCCTGTAACTGATCTGCACATTTAGAGATCCTGCGCTTGATCGATATATTGGAGATCCTGCACTTGATCGATATATTGGAGATCCTGCACTTGAATGAATTCGTATATTTGAGATTCTCCTTATTCATGACTGCTGAAGATTTTTGATTAACTTCGTTGAGATCCTCCATTGACATCGACTTGCTATATATTTTCCCCTTCATTGCCTGCTAGAGACCCTACCTTTGATATTCTTGCTGTCGATCCGCCTCTCGATCGATTTGCTTCAAATCCTCCACTTGAAAGACATTTGCGGAGATTCTCCACTTGATCCCCATGCGCGGAGATTCCCCAGTTTATCGGCTTGCGCGGGGCGAGGGACCTCCATTTGGTTGACTTGCTCGTGGATCAACTTGATTTACTTGCGTGGGGATCCTCCAGTTATTCTAGTGGCTTGAGTTCCGCCTCTATTTGTTTGAGATTCATTATTTACGTATTTATATATTGTTTCTTAGTCAAAAACTTGGCACAACATACATTTGATTCTGTCTCGATTTTATAACAAATTATATTACATGGGTTCAGATTTTAAGTTTACCATAATTCAAGACTATTTCAAAATTACAAACTAAGCCTTACAATGTTCCCATAACTATAATATAGTACACAAAATATTTCATCTAATTAAAAAAATGTATTCTACTTTGAAAACACATTAATCAAAATTACATATCGAAACAAATTAATCTACGTATTATTATAGTAGTTTTCCCCTAATTCGAAATCAACAGAATAATACATCATTCCCAGATCTTCAAGATAGTAACATTTTTAATATTCTTCAAATGACAATAGTTAAAGTGAAATAAAATTGGTTACAGTCTCCTGTTGAAAAAGATGTACGTTTAATAGAGCCGTATTGGTAATAATAATATTTTGAAGACCGGTTAATTTTGAAAACGCAATATATCCAAGAATCTGTGGCTATTCGGGAATGTTTGTCGTAGATTACAGAATAAATACAATATTACAATGTGATTTAGAGTTTCGTATTTGAGTTGATTAAAAATCTCTGTTCCATTTATTCAATAAATTGTGTTGGAAGAAAAGGATCTTTAATCGCTTGAAAATAACTTTTCATTAATCGCTAATCTGGTCTGTGTAACTATTTTAATAAACGCTAGTGTCATATTAAGCGACAGATACGGCTCACTTATTTCCAAATTTGTCACGTGCTTATACAAGGTGTTGCGTGTCGAACAAACAGCCATTTTCTGTAATAGGGCAGTGGTATCCTCAGGATATTTACAGAGAAAATATTCATTTAAAACAATTATTATCATAGTCAAATGCACTAAAATACTTTTTTTGCGTCTCATTATGGCCACATCATCAGGTTGACCAAAATCATGCAGATAAATCAATTAAAACTGTTTCTTTACTCATAAAACTTGAAGTAAAAATACAGAATCAGTGTGAGGTTTAAAAATAGTTTGAAATTAAAAGTTGAATATAAAAAGAAGAAATGCGAGGATACAATAAAAACATAAATGGTAGAAATATATAAATATATAAGTATGATAAGTATTAAAGTACGGAGCACAATTTTACCTCAGAAAAAAAGACTGAAATAGTTTTAAGAAAAACTCATTAAGAAAGTCACAATCTAAAGTCATAATAAATTCAAAACAAAATAAAAAACAATTTTTGAACAATGTCTGAAGCTCGTCCTTCATAGTCAAAATCCGATATGAAATAAAGGATCCCGGTAAAAAAAGGGTTAGTGAGAGACCTAGAGTTGTCGAAAGTCCGTTAATCCTAAGGAGAAAATAGGTGGACTTCAAGTCCCCCACTCGGCCATGCGAGGGTTAAAGATACATAACGGTTTCTCCACTAACCTACGTACTTTCTCCGCATTTACCCCAAATGTTTCCGCTCTTGCTCCCCATAACATTCCCTACATGTTTACTCACATACTCATCGAATGTTTCACTGTATATTCTTCGGTATATTCCCCATTTGCTGCCCTTTATTCCTCCAGCTACCTGGAAGGGAACTGAATATTCAAATATTTAAGTGTTTTTTAATATGAGATACTTCTATAAATATTATGTTATCATGAAATACTTTTATAACAGAATAGGTAGAAAGGAGATGATAATGTTATTCCCTTTATGTAAAAATAGTAAAAGCTATGTATTTTTGATACTTTGCTTCTCGCTTTTGGTACTAAATTGCATCCTTCCTAGATGAGCGAATGAGACAAAAAATATTAAAGACAACCACAAAAAAAGAAAGGTGAAGCTTGGAGAAAGAATAAAGGAGACGAGAAAGAAAGGAAGAGGAAAAGCAAAGAAAATGAAGAGGAGGAAAAGGTAGGGAAAAGAAGAGGAATATTGATTATATTGAATGTTTCTAGACTTGTCAAGTATCTATGGCAGATGGTAAGAGAAAGAAAAGGGAAGGTATATGATGTGACTGAGAGAGGAAATATTTCGTGTCTCCAGGAACGACCACTCCTTTGCCAATTAGTCCCGTGAGTATAGCACATATTACAGCCTGGAGAAGGCGGTGTTCCACCCTCGTCGGAACGTGGTATTCAGGGTCGGTCTTCATGTTTACTTGCGAAGTTTTGTTCCTATTGATCACGGGTGTTCAACTTGCAAGGCATCAAGGATCACTACTAACACCTTTATGATGGTTGCTAGCCATATTTTCATTACTCTGGAGATCCACACATGTCCGTAGTGTTGATTTTAGTACTTCTCCCGTCTGTTTTAAAACGGAGGTGGGGTAGAACCATGCTTGATATTAGTCTCTACCATGCATTAAGCAGTGAAACACATTGAAATGAATTTAAATTCCTAAATTTACTAGAAAAAATCCTTAAATCTAAACTTCTCCTCTTTTTTACATTAAGGGGACGATGACCCAGACGGGGCACGTGCGCTTGCCGCAATATTCTCGCCCGACATGGATGCAAGGGACGTTCAGGTTTGTCTAATAATCTTTCGCAGTCCACAAAAAATGGCATTGCGGGTCGCATTCGGCCTGCGGGCCGCAATTTGGTCAGCCCTGCTCTAGATATCTCTCTCATCGGGGCACCAGCCCTGCTAGTAAGATCAATACAGTAAGGGAACAGCTAAGAAGCTAATCTCAAAAATCCGCCACCGCCGGGTCTCGAACCCTCGGAACTCTGTCAGCGGCGCTGCATAGGCATTAGCAATGCTACCACAGACCCTTGGCAACCGATAAGAGGAAGAAAATTGATTCCGGGCGCTGTCATTCGTCCCGTAAGTGCAGTACATGTTGATCACTCCCCGCTGGATGGGGAGATCCAGCGCCGACCTACTTGTCGAGTTTTCCACAACCAGGTATGAGAGGAAGAACGGCGGGGGTGGATAAGAATGCTATTCCCTCTGTGCGAGGAGAGATTGCTGAGGCGCGGCCGGGGTGAACACCCTCTGAGGCACGTGGGGGGGGGGCGTGCCCCGCGAGGGGCGCTCGCCAGCTGACTCACAGAGGCCCCGGCCGGCCGGCCGCAGGCAGGCAGGCAGGCGGGAGGGGGCGCGGCGTCGGCGCGAACCCGGAACAGACAGCGCCGCCCCAGCCTCCATCTGCATAGATAGCATCTCCGCGGGGCGCGCGGGCGGCGGGGGCGAGTGCGTGCGTGCGGCACCCCTTCCGCCGCCGCGGCCGCTGCTTCCAGCGCTGCCCCTGTCACTGCTGCCCCCGCCGCCCCCGCCGCCCCTGCCGCCCCCGCCGCCCCTCTCATGAGGGCGCTGAGAACATCAGAGGAGCTTTTTTTAAAATGCATTTGCTTTCAGGTGTACAACCTCTTTCGCAACGGGTTTGAATACATTGGATACAGATTTAATGAGCTGAGTTACATTTTGAATCCATTACTGCATTAGGATCCATTACTGCTCTAGGCGTTATATGTGCGAAGGGTTTAGGGTGTGTCAAAAATTGTCTGGGTAGTTTCCTCCGGATGCGTGCTCTGTTTGGGTTTTGTTTCCCTAATTGGAAGTGGAACACTTGTAGAAGAGCTTTTTTAAGTGGGGCATTGTTTTCTTATTTTTCCTCTGTCTCCTCTCCTCCTCCTCCTCTCTCTCTTCCACCATGTTGTCAAATTCTTCATCAATCCGACCTTTTGATTCTCCCTTCTGTCATACGTAAATGACAAGCATTTTTCTTCTAAGTATCCGTAGTTTTAGAAATATGTTAAATTAGCTGCAATAAAGATATTTCAAACCATTGATCTAATGAAGTACTAGTCAGGGTAATGTGAGTGGATTTGAGCACCGTAGTATAGTGAACGCGACTAATGTCAATTTTTAATCGGATTTAAATAGCATGCATTCATTATTACACTTATTGCTTCCATTATTATTTGTGTGTTCCACAACTTCGTTTACGATGCGGTTTTCTCTATCGGATGGTGATGCAGTCACCGGAATCTGCCCAAAGGCATTGTTGATAATTCTAACATATTCAGTTCTACTTATGCAGTAGACTATCATCTTGGACTACCACTAACATTTTGTTTCGTTTGCATATCTCTTAGAATGGTCAGCACAATCTATTTTCAACAATGCCATGAGTAGGTATCTCGTTCTTTCTTCAGAGATTTCCTCAGGTAAAGGAACTCTTCTATCTTCTTAACATGCCATTGTGTGGCATTGGTTGCTGGACAATTTCTCAGCAATATTTATCACCTATGTCAATTGTATAAAAAATAGCGATAGATTACAAGATTTGAACTTTCACGAAGATTATTATTTATATAAATAATCTTGTTGATCTAGTTGATGTCTGACAGAATCTAGTTGATGTCAATTTAGTATTCAATATTCCAAAAGTTTTAAATATATAACTATCCGTTAACTTTTATTTTAAATGTTAACAAATTAAACTATTCCTTTCTTTTCTTTCGGTAAAGTTTTGGGTCGTTTATAAAATTAGAGAAACCTTAGAGAAAAGAATTTTCAGATTTTTATTAAGGACATCGTGAGCTCGGTGGATACAAAAATATTCAAATCCCATTCTGTCTGAGGAACTATTCGTAGACGACGCCATATCGTCCGATTGCTATCAATCCGCACTTCCTTCGTTTCTTCGCGTATCTTTACGCACATCGCACTTCATTTCATTATCACTTAATAATTTTCTCAAACAACTTTTAATTGCAATGCCGACATTACAGAAAGTGAGTACTACGACACAATTTTTTGGGGGGATGCTGTCCTTGAAAAGAGATCCGTCATTATATTTCCAACCATGTCTTCAAAAGGATGATGTTTATAGACTTAATACACGTCACCTATCGTATACATAACATGGATGAAATAGGAACTTTTGATTCATGAAATACACTAACATTACTTTTCTGTCTTTCTTTCTTTCTTTTTCTTCTTTCCTTCTTTGCTTCTTTCCTTTTCTTTCTTTTCTTCTTTCTTCCCTTCCTTCTTTCTTCCTGCCTTTCTTTTTTTCCTTCTTTCTTTCTGCCAGTCTAAAACATGTCTGCTGATGTAACTGACGAATAGTTTGTTAATATTTTTTTGTGGAAGATTATTTATATTTATCCCGTTATATTACAGTAATGGAGTTCCACAATATTTCTGTGGAAACCACCGAGTTTATTAATTAAAACATTTAAAACTTGGAAGATGTGATAGTATGTAAATTATTTGCAACTATGTAGAAACAATAAATAAGGTTTAGCACTTCTAAGTTTCATGGATTCAAAATAAACATTTTAATCATTGTTTAATTAGTGTGTTTTCAGCATGGCAACTTTGTAGAAAGATCGTTAATACAAATGTGTCAATTTTGAGATGTGTCAATTTTTTCATTTTCATATTTTATATCAACATTATCTTAATTTAATATTATTATAAATATCGATTACTTTTATTCAAGTCTCAGAAAGAAAAAACGCTGCGTATCGAGGTAATGGACTGCACCTGTAAAAGTCTCCCCTTTCGTGCATCCAATTTGAAAATATTTAATTGTAATTAGCAATAACGCGAAATTGATAATTCACATACAATAGCAAGTACTGATTGTCATTCCTGATACCTAACACTTTTCACCTAATAATAGCGACGACATCAATTGCATGCTTTATATGCACATGAATTATCTTTCAATTTCCTCTTCTTCAGTTACTGAATATAATGCAGTGACAACAAAAGGTTACTTTGAATAAACATGATGTCTTCTATCACGAAGATATTGATTTATACACCAAAATGGGAATATTGAAACTCTTTGCTGCGTTCAAATAGCTTTGAGTTATTTTTTAAGTATATCTTCGTAGCCACATTCACCGCTAAACTGTCTTCCTTCCGACAGCATTTCTGAATACTTAATTATAATTTTCAGAAACTTAACTAGTATTCTAAATTTCAGATATTAGCCTAATTAAATATAGATGCTTGTACGAGTTAGTGAATCTAAACACGACTGCATTCTACCTGGCCAAAATAAATAGTAATACCGTGTCTTCTTGAAGTACGGATGCCAAACCTAAGAAATTTCAATTCTGTCCTTTACCAATTGTGTGCATAATTTTCCTGATTGATTTGCGAATTATTTGGAATTTGATTTCCGAATTAATTCCTGATAATTTCGTATTCTGTCCTCAGACTTCGTGAGAGGAATCTGTACACACGGCTGACGCGACAGAGCAGATAGACGCCTACACCGAGTGCCGTCTCGAAAAAATCGACTTCCTAGTTTTTTGACAGGTACAAAATACATTAACATTTCGAGTAAGAAGGCAGACATATAAACAACAAATTACAAAAGCGGCCAAAACAAATTTCTGGGCAATTACAATTCCCAGCTGAAATTAGGCTACCCGATGTTTTCTGAACAATGATTTTATGCGTGCGTGCGAACAATGATTTTATGAGGCTATACTACGCATGCGCAGGGTGCCCTTTTTCGTGTGTCGCTCGCGCTTTGCGGTCGTCGAGAATACTGCGAACTCTAATAATATTTATGCAACTAAGGAAATGCCCACCGGCGGAGATCCTTCGTTTGACTTATAATCAAACACCGGCTTTAAAAGCTTGACGTAGAAAATTATTAAAGACCGACATATTTGATGAGATATGAAAATGCATGAAAGAAGATAGAAGACAAAAGAAGATAGATGATATTTCGGACGGAATATTTCTAGGGCAAACGCTGAAATTTTGATTAATGGTAAACACGATGCTAGTTGTAACAATACAAATGTACACATACACATTGTGTCATTGGGATTTTTACGCCTGACGTTGTTACATCTTTCGTCTGACGTCTACTTTGTGTATATGTTGATAAACACATACACATTGTCATTCTAATAGACACTTGGCTACAAATTGCGAAAATTACTTGGCTCGAGAGCTTTCACTCAAAGTGTTGGTCTCTTTAAATCTCCCATTGTATTATTGGCACCGGCGCTTTCAGGGTAATTAGGACTCAAGAATGACTTTGGTTGGTCAGTCAAAATTTCAGTAAAGAATCCCCAAAATTCTTGTTAGAATGAAATTCCTATTTCTTAGGAAAATTCAAAATTCGAACTTAATGTAATTCAGAACCGTCTCGTTTATAAACCATTTCATATTTCCAGATCACTTACGTTTTTGTAGATCAAAATCTGGTAGGTAGATGATGTAATAAATAATGCAATGAGCTAATACATTAACTTTAGGAACGACTTCCATGTTCTTTTTTAGAAAACGGTTATAAATTAAGAAAGGAAGTTGATGTCAGACGTAAATTCCGCCTGAGATATGCGACTCAAATCCCACTTTTCTCTACTAAAACATAATGCTCCAATTAAAATAATCAATGAGAATTGTGAAATAAAAAAATGGCAATGGAGATTGTGGGTAAGACATTCATTCACCCTTTCACCCTTGGATGAACGTAAATAAATTGAGCCCAAAATTATTGAATTAAAACTTCAGAGCCGATCAGATGGCCGAGATCGCTAAGGCAGTTGTGCCGGAGTGGTTTCGGACCAGAAGATCGCGGGTTCGAATCCCGCCTCGGGCATGGATGTATTTGTGTGTTTGTGTATGTCTGTATGTGTTGTCCTTTCACCCCCATTATCATTATATCATCATTTCGTCTTCCATACCCCCAGGGCTAACAACCGTGGGGGATAAAAATCGGATCCAGCTAAAATGCTGGTCCACCCCCCAAAAAATTGTCGCAAGCACCTGCCACCGTGATAATAAATAAAAACTGAGCCACGGTAAATGCAGGATGCTTGCATGCGTGGTCCTAGTTGGCCGATTAACGAAAAAAAAAACTTCGGAAAGATGTACGTCAGACAGGAATGAAAGAAATGAAACAATGTGTCGTTGATGAATGTTTGTGTTGACAACTCAAAATAGGGAGGTCTAATTTTTGATCTACTGTTTTAGAAAGGTGAAAAAACACTAAGTAACAAATTTTAATTCTTACTATCTCGCTACTAAGTAGATAGAAAGTTATGTTATGCTGCGCGGAAAAACGGCGAAAGATAGAGATTTTTCCTTAATTAAATTTGTTCTTTAAATGTTGTTTGTTTGTTAGCCATCGCCCACCCTTGGCATTGTTCTTTAAACGTAGATTGTGAAAGAAGGTCGTGTACAATTTTTCGAATATTTAAGCAGGCACTTTTCGCGTAATTTTGCGTAAAAATACGGGCGAGAAAGTTCGTACAGTTTTAGCACCGCTAGTTTTCTTTGTGATTCTGGTTTCCTATGGTTGACCAATTTCTTGAACGCAAAAATGAACAAAATTCAATGGTGTAATATCGTGATCTGTGCTAGCGTAGGATGCCGATATTTGTTTTTACAATTTCTTCCAAAATTATTACTTTTCAAGTTCCTTTCAATAAGTTCAAGTACTTTTCAAGAAGACGACCACAAAACTTCCTACGCCCTATAAGGCTTCAAGGAGTCTTCCCACACTAGAAAATTATTTCAGAGCCATAATGGAGATATATGAATAATTTAAAAACGTATTTTTAATTCAATTAACTCTTGTGAA
Source organism: Gryllus longicercus (assembly GCA_038098605.1). Lineage (NCBI taxonomy): Eukaryota > Metazoa > Arthropoda > Insecta > Orthoptera > Gryllidae > Gryllus > Gryllus longicercus. The sequence continues at coordinate 237,888 of JAZDUA010000650.1, read as the reverse complement.
TTTTTGTACTTTTTCGCGAAACATCTTTACGATCCCTTAAAATTCGAATGGATGTGTCCTTATTAATTGACAACTTCTGATGTATTTTGAACAATTGCTCGTTATCTTACATGCGAACTGTATTGCTGAATGCTGCTTAAAAAAACCTAAGCGGTTACAATTCGACTACCGCCTGTGTCTGTAGGAGCCACTAATATAATCTGAGAATAAGATTTTGTAAGTATCAACAACTGAACAAGACTAGTCTTTTTATTATTATACTAATTTCTTATTTATGTTTATAAGTGTTTTGTTCAGTTACAAAAGTAGCTCTTGCAGTGAATGCATAGTTTCATGTTCAAAATATTAAATTTGCTGGTAAGATCTAATTTTACACAAAAACGTATCATTGTAGGTCTATTCTCTGGTGTCACTATTAACATAATGGTTTTTTAATACAAATAAATAAAACAATCTTGCATAAAGAGTTTTCATTCCCATCAACGAAACCTCCCACAACTTTTCTCTATATATCCAATGCCTGCCCATTGTTCGTCGCTACTAATTGTTCAGAGCCTACTGAAAAATGTAACTGAATATTCTTGGTTTTAAAAAAAATCAAATTAGTATTACCCGCGCAACTTTTCTCTGCCGATGGCCAACCTTCCCCCTCTGGTACTGATACTGGTGCTGGTGCTGGTGCATTAAACATGTGAAGGTAAAAGCTCGCAGGGACCACTGATGACAATATTCCAAACATTTTCTTCGGCGAGAAACAACCCATTTTTACGGTTGAAGGAGAGATCTCGCGCGCGCGTGTGTGTGTGTGTGTTTATGTAAAGAAGTGACTGAGGCAAGTCCAGAACCTTCACAGGAGACATCTCGAACTATCAAAAAGTTAGGAAAACTTATAATAGCCGCGAACGCAAAGTTATTTGGAAAATTGCGAGGACATGCGAATTGTAAAAAGGAAACAAGGTATTGATCAATTCTCTAAGTAATACTTTGGATTGGGTTCCTGTTAAACTGGTTCAATAATTTTGACTATACGTGTGATAATATTTAAGAGTCAATAAATCTCAGAAACATCTGGTAAAAAAGTTTACATTCGAGTACATCAATTTGTCATTCTCTGTGTAACTATTTTTAACACATTTTTACCATCTTTCCCAGATCTTTGAATGAAAGATTGATTTTTAGTGTTATAAGTTTGTATTGTTAGTTACAATTTAAACTGATACAGTTGATAAGGAATTCATTATAAAATTTGACAAGATTTGTCCCTTCAGGCCAAAGAAATCAGTATGCTTCTCAGATGAAGAAATTTACCAATATCGCATTGCATTGAAATGTTGGTTTGAATTTGATTTTCTATACCTCCACTCTACCCGCATTTCTTCATGCCATGAAGAAAAGTTGCGCGGTTATTAGATAGTAATTAGTGTCATTCAATTGAAAGAGGAGTTAAAGGACGCTTCAGGTATTCTTTAATGGCATCTGCGGTTATAAAAGATAGGATTTGTTCATCAATATCACCATCCTTCGAATTTGCCGCATACTTAAAAATTAATTTATGAGGAGAAATACAAGTCTACAGTACATTACCTGTATTCCTGATGAGAAGGGGAAAGGGAGATGATGAAAGAATGTGAGCCAAAAGAGGGAGACAATGGGATGGGTGTTGAGAGGGAAAGAGAAGGAAAGAGGGAGAGAAAGAAAAAAGAAAGAAAGAGGGGGAGAAAAGCTTAGCGTTTGAGAACGTGAGAAACATAAGGGAGGAGAATGAGGAGAATGAGAGTGGAAGAGATAAAGAATGAGGGGAAGAAAGAGCGAGAGCGAGCATTTAGGGTTTCCAGATCTTGTTCAAGCCTAATGGAAATTGTAGAGACGGGCTAACTGATTACTTTTGACCTTCACGACTTATGTATTACATGCATTTATTTTCTGATGTGTATGTTATGCAGGAGATGTTCGTAAAATGTTTTCATCATTGCGAACTAAACGAAAATTGAGATTTGGAGGTCCCGCAAGCTACGGAACTTCTGTAACGGTAAGACTAGAAAACTTATAGACCACATAATCCAGATCCCGCGAAGGAATCTCTCATTGTTTCAATTAAGGGTCAATTTTCAAATTATAGATATATGAATTACAATTAATGTATCGTAAATAACAGTGACGGTACGCAATGTCATCGGCATTGAAAACTTCTGAATATTTTGGGTAGTTGTGTTTACAACATTAGGCTTCATAATTATAACCTTTCGGAGAAAATGTGATTTTATTTGTAAATGCTCCCATTCGTTGAGAGAACTTGTATATATCACAAATATATAATACTAAAATTAAAACACATGTTTCATTTAATAACTTTATTTTTCGAAAAATTGATGTATAATTAAAAACAAAGTCTACAGCTGAATATTAAACTTAATATCAATAATAATAATAATAATAATAATAATAATAATAATAATAATAATAATAATAATAAACATTTCACTGACTGATATCAATGGCTTGAATAAACTAGATATAGAAATTTAAAACATTTTCCCATCATTATTCATTCTCAACAGACATTAAAGCTTGAATTATTATAGTGCAAGTGAACAAAACTCATGATAAATTATGCATAAGATGCAATTAGTTAAATAGATTCCAAGTAATGTTCTAGGAAGTTAAGGAATAATGAGATCATCATCTTCCTTAAGAAATGAGAAAAATAGAAGTTCCGAACATTTTTAGTATAATTTTAACCATTAATTTTCAACAACTTGGCTTTTCTTCTATTTGCATATAAATACTGAAGAATGTGGAGTAGATCTGTTGTGAAGATGACATTTATACAAGAATATTTTAAATGAAGCTTATTTGAGATCAACAGAATATAATGATAAATGAAAATATTTCCTTCGACCTCTAAAACTAGTCAATCTCTAGTTTTAAAATTGATTACTAAATGAATTCGTTATGTTTTAAAAGTAGATAAATAAGAGAATATCTTATTACTTAAATAAGAATTAAACCACTTCAATTTGAATGACTGAAGTCTTCAATGAAAGAATATAATTCGCATAGTGTATCGAAACGAATATATTTGGATTATTATTGCCAGGCATTTTTTATGTTGCAATTATAATAAGGGTAACACAGGATGTTTGTTTTCAAATTTCAAAACGTTCACACATTTGAAATTTAATTAGAAGTGAAATTTGCTTTTAGATGTTTAATTAACTTGAGAACAAATAACCACAATCTATGCGAATGGATATGTGCATGCATATCATTGTTTTTTTAACCAGAGTCGAACAGATGACACTTTCATCTCGACAAATTTCTGAATTTGACAAATTAGTGTTATATCGCGTTGATGTAAGAGAAACCCGTATTTACAATGTGTAATTCTCCCTAGTTTGCATTTATTCTTAAATAACTACTGACTTGGCGAATTAGCTGCATGTGAAAAGTTCCCACCATCGTGTTTTCGGAATCCAATCCCATTCTTAATTAAATTTTCGTCATGAATGGAATGTAAGAGATTATCATTTAATGCAGGAACTTACATAATGATAGTATTGCAACTATATTTATTGAAGAGACCGTCTTTGTCAACCGCCGAAACGTACATGTTTGAATTAGGTCATTCGTCATTGCCAAATGTTACAGCATATTGTAAATTAAGGATTCAATATCATTAGACAATTAGACAGAATTTCGTCTGTTTATCATATTTGTGTCCTTTTTGTCTTTCAACAATATTTATTTTTAATTTTATTGTCAATCAATGATTGTAGTTTTATTGTTCATTTAAAGAATTTTTGGGAATTTTTCTTGTCCAATTTAAATATTTTTGTGTGAATAATTAGTGACATTGGTGACTCTTTTATACAATTATTACATTAGTGTACTTCAATCTTTGTAACAACGTTGTAAGATTTCCTCAGTATCCCTTTTCCTTTGTACCCCGATAAGAATTATTAAACTTTTTTAGTAGTCAAGAAAATTTCCTAATTTTCAATGAAGTTTCTTCTGAACGTAATGTTTTTACTTCTTTTCAGTAATTAATAGTGAATATCAAATCCAAAGAAAATTGAACAAATTTAAAAGCCTTTATGTATCAAATTCAGTACAATTATGTAAATATTATTATTCTCTTCACATCCTTAAAAAGTAAGTTCCCTTTGTACGCATCATCACGCAACCAAGAACATGCCTATAAAGGCAGGATCATTGAAAAAGGGACCTTAAAGATACATTATACCGTAAGTTCATTTTTAATACATCACTCATACCTTTCACTTCAGATTCTTTAAGAGGTCAAGATGTCAGACTCGCTGTGCGTGTCAACAAAACTGTGTTAGACTTTTCGACTATTCAATCTGAAGTATCAAAGAAGACATGTTGATGATTTCTTCAATATTTCAACCCAGTGTTGTATTTGCAAATTCACTGTAAAACTGCACTCGTAAAATAGCATCCAAACAGACGTTTAAGAATTTCAACAGTACTACATGATATTTTGTATGATCAAATAAAATTTATAATTTACTTATTTTATCGGTTATAATGAAAATTAAAATGTTATTAATTACACTTTGTAGTAGCACAGAAATGCATTAGCTCATCCACGAAGATGGTAACAAGTATTCGCTCGAAGCGTGTTAGAATAGAAGGCTCGAAGGTCGAAACCAACTGAAAACAGTTCAGGAGTATCTAAAAGGAATCAAAATTTGTACTAACACATGAACATTTGCAACAGATCCATAGCCTCTTTAGCAAAAGAAATGTAAATTATGATCCAATTACTGACAACAAATGCGTGACAGCAAATTATCTACGAGTTGCTGCTACACACAGCTCAGACAGTGCAGGGTGACTTGGTGACCTTGAGCTTGACCAAACAATGGAGCCCCTACCGAAGTATTAAAAATACATAACAATTTATTTTATGAAAAGAAATTTTAAATCATGGAACTAAAATATTAAAATATTTGATATATTAATAAAGAAATGTCAATTTTTTCATTAAATAGTTTTTGGGGCCCTAAGCATCTGCTTAGTCTGGTTAAGTATTAATCCACCTCCGGTCCCAGATCGAACTGTAAGACTTCCAACGAGAACCTTTGGATCACGATTAATGATTTGGAGTTAATTTAGAGCCACTGATTTTTACATCGCAATACTGTTTTCTCCTGTTCGAAGAGCGGACTGTTGGCAGCCGAACACTGTCAAGCACCATTATGCTTCAACACAACACAATCGCCGCAGAAAAAGCGACAGCAGTCGCCAGCCACTCACCATACTACGGCTGCTCAGGCACGCGCGCACGTGGAGCACAGCGACGGCGGCGGCGGCGGCGGCAGCGAGGGCGCCGTCCCAGGAGGCAGCGGCGTCGACGACGTTCGGAAGAGCGATGACGGCGAAGGGGCGACGAAGAGCCCGAGGAGCGGGAAAAAGAGCGCGGCAGCCCTTCGTTTGAAGGAGGCCGGGCGCCAGCGCGCACGCGCGGAGCGCAAGGCCAAGGGTCGTAAAACCGCCCCGCCCCGCCCCACCCCACCCCCCGCAGAACCCCGCTCCGCCCCCGCCCCTCCCCGCTCCGCTTAGGGTTCCAAGGCAGCCGCTTCGCCGCCGGCGGCCACCCGCCCCTGACCCTCTGACCCGATGACCCCTCGGGAGACAGGCGTCATATAAGACGGATATCTAGGCCTGGGCAGAAGTAGGCCCTTGGGGGATTCCCCCTACGAAAGTATCTTTTTTTTACCAATTGGAAGGGTTTCAACACGCAATAACGCGATGAATTGTATGTACACCAAACAAGGGGAATTAGAAAGTGGCGGGAAGTTGGTAATTCATGCAAATGATATGCTGAATTCTTTCCACTTCAAGTGTATAATCTCATGGCATACGTTTATGAAAGGAAAGTTGATAATCCGTTTCGGAGATGTTTTTTCAGGGTGGAAAGAAGTCTTGAAAATTCGATCGCACGCGTGAAAAGCAACGAGAAATAATAACTAAATCAAATACTGTAGTGTCATAGAGTATTACCAGTTTCCAAGCATTAAAAATAGATTTATTGTGTTGCGAAACACTTGCCAAAACGTCGTTTCTTTATCTTTTGACTTTGTATGGTAGTGTATGCAGTTCTATAACTTTCTTATTCACAGGTAATTACTTTCCTCAAGTTTTCTTCGTGATTTATACAACAAGTTTGAGTACCTTCATTGATGTCATAAGAGCAAAATTTTGCGATATATGACCTTAATGTTGAGGTGGTGACGAGGTATTTTTGGCTATGTATTTTTGCGTACGAATCATTGACATGACCTGACCTGGCTCATTTATCTTTATATTAATATGCCTCGTAATGATTGAACATGTGTTAATAAATAATACGTTCATTAAAGTGGAATCTAATGCTCTTGCACTTTTTAATTATTCTTGACTAAATATAATTTTAATATAGCGTATTTTTTTCTAAACTCATCTCTCCTTTCTGTTGCTTACAAGTGATGTATGTGGTTCAATTATTGTACCCTCCTATGACAGCTTATACCTTAATTATATGTAATGAAACACAACCCCACCTATTATGAAAATAGGAATAGCAATATGATTATTAAAAATGACAATAGGATTTCAACAAATGTCCTTTTGGACACCCTATAAGTTTCAACACGAAAATGCGTCGTTATCAATTCGGCATCCGATACTTATTCTACATACATATATGTCTCCTTTTTAAAGAATGGCATAGTACATGTGAAACGCGTTTAAAAAAGCTTCCATTCCCCTTGCGCTAAAATTTTAATTGACACCTGTACCCCCACCATATCCAGCCGCTGCCGCCAACCAACCCCTCCCTCCGTCGTTCAATGTGAAGTCGCCGCGTCTTTGATTTCGGCAACGGTTGGTGATCTTTAAGCATGATACCGTCTTACGCACAGAACGCCAATTGCTTGGCATGGATTGTGGAATAGCCCGAAAACGTCACATCTGGCGACTGGAAGGCCGGGAGAGAGGAACTCTTCCCTTTCACCTCCAGAGACGAAGCCCTTTAGATCGTTTTCTTCACAATACATCCACAGCGTGATTGAAAATTGCCTTCGGACCTCTGAGAGACAGTTGACCACAAAACAATAAGTCATGTGTGATATCCTGTTCTTGCGAAAGGGTTATGTATTCCCTTAGGTGGAGAATAATTACGCCCGTGTAGCCGTGTAGCCGTTTATCATTCAAAGGTTTTAAATTTACGTGCATTTTACTTTTACAATAATTTTCGGGATATTTTTTAATTCTTGAAATGTATTTTTGGGGTATACTAGAAGGAATTGTCTCCGTATTTGCCGAGTTTTTTCGGGTCAATTTCGTTTGCTTTTCAACGGTTTTAGCTTTCTTCGATCGATTTTTTTTGCACTGTAAGGAGTTCAAATTCAAATTGGCCACCTTGCAAGGGTAGAGTGGAATGTTTCTTTAAGTTTTTGTCACTAAAAATGTGCAATTGGTTTTGCAATTTTAGGTTTTCGTGTATTACTTTTTGAAAACATTAAGCATGCTTAATAAAAATTAAAATTAATTTGAATCATTGAAAAGTATTTAGAAAATGAGATAAACACTTCAGCCCATGTGTTGACTTTAACAACTAAGTAAAAACCAATTTTGATTTCCAATTTCTTCCTTAATCAATAACACTTAAAAATAAATACGTTAACAATATACCAATGGACTAAAGTGCTCTTCCCTTTGTCTTCACTGTTACGTTCAAACTGAATTTGTGTGTTACATTCCTTATTTTTTACCTGGCATTTAACATTACTGAAATTACGTTCAACACTCGCCGCCAGAGACTGACAGACCAGTTGCCAAAGAGATTCCTTCCTCATACCAAAGCGATTAACTCAGGGAAACTGAGAAATTGTCGCTCAGCAGTAAGATTACGCGTCACTATTTCACAATTCCATCCAATTTTTTGTGCGCTTGACGTCTAAAGAATCACACGTTGAACCTTGTGTATTCATTATCATGGGGGAAAGAAACTTCAGCGTGTTTTTGGGGACCGTGCATTCCATCGTACGGAAGTTTAAGATTCCGATAATTTCTGTATAATACTCCGGTTCTTAATACAACGATTCTTTGCATTGCCGATATTCAATTTCTTCGATAATTTCCAACCAAGGGGAGTTCCAATGTTTCATTTTGGAGCCACGGAACGGGTCCGAATGCAATTTTGAATCCCTTTGTAGCATTCTATTGGCGTGTTCTTGGCGTCGGGCCGCCCGCTCACCTTGCTCGCTGGCACTTGTAGCAGTAGCAGAACTGCGGACACATGTGGGCGCTTCGGCCGCCGGCCCGGCCCGCTCCGCCTGCCGGCCTGCAACACCGCCCGCGCCCGCGTCACCCACAGCCAGCGGCACCGCCCGCGCGGCGTGAGCCCGAGGAGGAGCCGGAGCGAAGACAATTTGAGGTGCCTATGAGTTGGTCAAACCGTAAGCGGTGTTTGAAAGTGTTGCCCGTTTGAAAGTGTTGCCCGTTTGAAAGTGTTGCCCGTTTGAAAGTGTTGCCCGTTTGAAAGTGTTGCCCGTTTGAAAGTGTTGCCCGTTTGAAAGTGTTGCCCGTTTGAAAGTGTTGCCCGTTTGAAAGTGTTGCCCGTTTGAAAGTGTTGCCCGTTTGAAAGTGTTGCCCGTTTGAAAGTGTTGCCCGTTTGAAAGTGTTGCCCGTTTGAAAGTGTTGCCCGTTTGAAAGTGTTGCCCGTTTGAAAGTGTTGCCCGTTTGAAAGTGTTGCCCGTTTGAAAGTGTTGCCCGTTTGAAAGTGTTGCCCGTTTGAAAGTGTTGCCCGTTTGAAAGTGTTGCCCGTTTGAAAGTGTTGCCCGTTTGAAAGTGTTGCCCGTTTGAAAGTGTTGCCCGTTTGAAAGTGTTGCCCGTTTGTAAGTGTTGCCTGTAAGCGATGTTTGTAAATGCAAGTCGCAGAGGACATCCTAATGACCATTTATTGGTTGATAGCCTATTGTTTTCGAGGTCCGATAGGGGGGAACGGAAATAATGGACGTTAGGACATTGGTTTCCGGATGATTGGCTGTCGACCACACACGTGGAAAACGTTTCCGAGAGCACGTACATTCGTTAGGACTAATTTGACAGTAGCAAGTAACAACTGAAGTACGTTGTGAGCCATAATACGTGGTGACTACGAATGTCACCGAGACGTCTCAATACTATCTCCCCTCACAGTGTATATTCCCTATCAGTTCTAACCCAGGTTCCCCCTTCAAAATGATCGGTGAAGCTTTACGTCATCTTCCGGTTTTAGCAACTTCTCCAAAACTCACTGTTTCTCGGAGTAAATGCAAATCAGCACTGGCTGAGTTGGTGTAGTTCCTGTAACCTAACCATGGTGTATTTAACATATGTACAAGCCCATTAATAATACAACTTGTGTTGCAACCTGAACTGTCATGCCTAAAACCTAATTACCTGTCCAGTCTAGATTTTATGGTACACATCCTTAGACACACACAAAATTTTCTGTGGTGTCACCTATTACAGAAGGTACATTTCCGTTAACTGTTAACAAAACTGGATCAGAATGCGTTCATGTACAAACGTCAAACTCAGCTCAACCACGTCACAAGCTCGTAACGATGCCGGGTACTCACAAACGCTTAGTGAGTGCTAACTCACACAAGAACTTCTGGTGTGAATTAGAGGTTTTTTAAATAAATTGTACAACTTTTATTGCCGTTCAGTTCCTTAGATCACTTTTATTCGCCAGATTATACTTGAAAATTGCGAGTGACAGAAATAATAGCAAGCATGTAGTCGCCAATTAAAGAAACTATTCTCTCGTTCTTTTACGTGCTCTGTATCTAGTAGAGATATTAGACGGTAGCCGTATTCCTTGAAAGGGAGTCGCGGGCCGGTTGTTTACCATCTTCGATCGAGACGAATTCTCTCTGCGTGGCTCCAACACGCCACGATGCCAGATGCAGATGATGCCAGATGTAAGGACGAAGAAAAATGGGAAAAGCCGTAGACTACAAATATGGACCTTCGACTGTTAAGACCTAATGACTAAAAACTTCCGCGTGTCATTACACTCATAACATTGAAACTTATGTTAATCAATTTTGCTTGATTAGTGTATCGTACAATACACTTGTACGTTGAATGCACACTAACAAACTTTTGAATCCGTAGGCTTCCGCGGCCGGAGTCAGTATTTACTTGGCTGTCCTGCCCTGAGGAAGGTCGCAGAATAGCGACCAAAACGTTGGCAATTTTGCCATGGACGCGGCGTCACCCGAACAGCCAATTAAATACTAACAAATTTTTAATCTGATATCATAGTAAATTTCCAATTTAATTAATGTTATTTAGAAGTTCTTCTCTAATTATATAGTTTATTCTCTTTCCAATTTAACGAATCACTCACAAAGTCATCCGAAAATTGTTTTATCATCAACAGAAAACCCGATTCACGTGCATTTTCTGTGTAACATCTATTGTGTTATGCATACATTTTTATCGCTAATATTCTAGTCTAGTTCTTATACGATTTATAGGTAAAGGTACTTGAAATTTATCAAACAGTGTTAACAAACCCTTTTTTAAGCAACCAAAAAACCTTAGTGAAGGCGTAAAGTATGCATAGTATGTGGGTAAATGGTTTATTATTATTATTATTATTATTATTATTATTATTATTATTATTATTATTATTATATATTAATATTAGTGGTGGTGGTGATGATGTTAGTATGTTGTGCGTTTTTACGATGACACCAATGGATTTATATATTTTAGGCGATGATTGACATTTTAATATATATTTCGTATTGGATATTTCATCCTGTATTCCGAAAAATATTAACTTCTGTCCTTACTATTCACGAATTTAAGACACAACTTTAGTCGATATTCTTTCCACGCGTTTTATCTATTGCCTTGCTTTAATTCGAAGGTCGAACCACATCGATCTGGTAAAATCTCCATACTAGCTGATAGAGCACTTCCTGAATATCTCGAAACTTGAGCTCGATCGAAGTCGCCGACCGCAGAAGCGCACGGGAGGCGCCTCGGCACCCCCTCCTCCTCCGCAGTGGAACGTGGAATGCGGATCACTTGCATGATACCCCGCCCCGCCCCGTCCCGCCCCGCCCCTCCCCGCCCCTCCCCGCCCCCTCCCCCGCGTGGCCCAGATTCGACTGCCTCCCCGCCTTACCGGCTTCTGAATATTTACACCTCGGTAGTCGTGTGTGTTTAAACGCTCCGTGCCTCCCCTCCACCCGGCTAACAGCGCTGTTGGAATGGTTGGCCTGCAGTCAGAGACCGGCAGATTCCGTTCAATCTTGCAGTTTCTGGTCATCATTCGAGTGGGTTCATTCCTATTAGCGTTGAAGTTTGTATAATCGGAAGGGTAATTGATCCAAGTTCTTTCTGTTAGTTCATGGTAACTCTCGAAAGAGTAATGTTTGACGGCTTAATATTACAAATTTCTGGAACGAATTTACTAGGAATTAAATCTGCGTCTACCATCTGCATTATCGCCCCTCTAATTGTGTTGTCGGGTGAAATTTTAAGGAAATGTTTCTTCCTGTCACAATGAATCACAAGATGGGTTATGTGTTATGTTGTAACAAGGACGGGTGACTGACTGGCTACCGCATGTATCGCACATTCACCGAGTTTTTAATGTTTTCATTTGTTAATAATATACAATTCTTTCGCGTATTTAAATATGTCTAATAATATCAAACAAATCAAAAAAAATTATTCGCATCGAACGACTATGGTTGAGTACTTAATATTCTTACATTAAATGTCCGTAATCAGAATGTACAATCCTATTTTTGTTAAGGCACCAAGGTTCCAAGTAAATTACAGAAGAAAGCTACTTAATAATGAAAGTAGATATATCAATAATTCTACGAGATCAATGTATTTTGTGTGTTTTCAGCTAAAATGAATAATGTAACTGAATTTTTATGAAATAATATTTGTATATTGGTCTGTTGTTATGCAAAATTACACTTCATGAGTGACAAAAACTAAGTTTAAAATATTGATTAAATTATGAATTTTGCACTCAATTGTTAGTGTAGGTGTAACTACCAAATGGTTTTTGAAATCTCTCTTATATATCGTGAATTCCTTACATTTCATAAATATTCGTGATTAACACACACAAATAATCAATTAACTTTTTATGAATTACACTTTCATTAACTTTCATGTTACACTTTCATTCATAGAATATGCATTCGATCAACAAATAATCACGTACTTAACCATTCAAACTATTATATTGTACACAAATTCGAATATATAATGTGAGTAAAAGTAATTACGATACATAATAGAAGTGTTTCTTAATAAATGCCACTGCGTTTTTAGTATATTACCCATCATCTAATTTTTAAAAAAAATCGATCATAAAAAGAGCACGGAACAACGAAGTACCGACACTAGCTGCCTATCCCAGTCGCTGCGACCGTCGCCCCTTCTTGCCGCTAGGCGCAGCCACTATTCTTCCGGAGGGATAAGCACGCTTGACTTCTTCCACTCAGCCACCGCCAGCTGCGATTCCGTGTCGCGCGCGCAGCACCAGGCCGGCGCTCCGCACTCGTGAGCGAACAACGACCCGGCTGAGCGAACCCCGACGCGTCCCGGGGCACAGGTGGCGACCGCCGCCGGCAACTTGCCGTCCGCTCCGCGACGCCCCGGCGACTGTGCGGAGGCCCAGGGCGCGACCGAAGCCCTTGAGCAGCGGATTCACGGCGCGAGACTCACCCGCCGACGGGGTGCTCGCTCCGTTATACCCACGCTCCCCCCGCCCTCACCCCGCCCCGCCCCCGCGACGCCACCCGCGCCCTTGGCGCCGCGGACTGACCTTGGGCGCGGCGCCGCGCTGCCTATATTGGTCCACTAATGCATTCTATTGCCCAGCGGCGGCGGTGGCGGCTCGCGACGCGCTCCGGCATTCTTTCTGCCGTGGCCCTGGCCCCCCGCGGGGGGGGGGGAGGGCTCGTGCTGAGGGTGCCGGAGCTTCGGAGCGGCAGCTGTCTGTCAGGGAGGGGGGTGACTCGTCGTAGCCGTTAGGTTTCTGGTATCCCGAAAGAAAAGTTAAGATTTCAACATCGGGAGGCTTCAACTGATGTCATTGCAGTCTCTGTGACCAGAAGGTCCTAGAGTCCCGACGGTGGCAGGTTTTTCGACACTAGCTTGTCAGCTAGGTCGAATTCAGTCGCTGTCTGGAGGAGAATTCTACCGGTCGGCTGCTCTGGTCGGTAGTTTTCCGTGGTTTCTCCGATAAATACCGGGCTAATGCCGGAGCAATACCCTAACAAAAGGGCCACGGATTGCGCACCATCTTCCCTACCTCTTCCTTGCCATGTCCTCACCTTTTACACACACTTACACTAAAGTATCATACATGCCGAGAGACCAGTCGGGAGCTTAGAGCTTTTCCTGGTAGGGACGGTGCCCCGCTACTGGGAGATATCTGGTTGGGAAAACCCCCGGTAGCCGACAGTTAGTCGGCGCCGGATCTCACAATACTGTGGGGAAGACCACTGCTACCCCGCGAGCAAAAACATGCATTACATTTACGAGACTAATGTCCTTAGTAGTTGACGTTACCGAAATGACTAACCGAAATGACCACTCAATCAGTCAATTATGATTTAAAATGCCGGACACTGATGCCGAGTGACTACAATGCGACCGAAATGAAGTTAATAGTGAGATTAGCCTTCGGGCTTCGGCTGTAAGAGGTTCCTTACAGATTTCATGATTCGTTATATGAAGAGAGCACACGGTACCGAGCGAAATAAATGGTTCTATCTTTCTCTTTCTTCTCCATTATCGTCTTTTCTTTCTTATTCTGTTTTCTTCTTTTATGGGTTCCTCTGTTTGATATTTTCCGTTTTCTTCTTATCCTCCTTATTCCCCGTCACCTTCCTCTTACTTTTTCCTCACTGTCCCACCTAACACTACGGCTTCATGATTGCTGGAATCACTGCCAAATGGAACGTATAACGCATGCGTCAGCCGAGGTGCGCCCGGCAGGGTGACAGCGATTGGAAGTGGCAAATGCCAGACGTGACGCTTTCTCAACTGTTCGAGCAAAGATGGCATCGCATCCGGAATTGGGCAGGTTTGCTCTCCCAGTCCCGAGAAGTCGATGTGTAAGGCGCATTTGCGTTCTTTCTGCCTCAAAAGCACGGCATGCTCCGAGAAAGGTAGGAACCGAAAGTTAGACGCCAGGAAAGAGCAAGCAACTTATTCCCACAGATACCACTCCGCTAGTCACATCCTCAACAATTTTTGGATTTAGCCATTATTTTAAAACCACGAAACGACGTTCGCAGTGAAATTTTAGTTGGCACTTATGTTTTATGTTGCTTGGTGACTTTGCAGCTTCTTCTAAAATAGTTTAAATCGAAAATTGTTATATGAAGGAAGGTTTTTTAGTATATTAACAAGATAAAGAAATCATGTAACCGCGGTCACTCAGTAAATCCTTTCAGTTATCAACCCATCATTTCAATAGGATAGTGCTTTGTCAACAAAATCTTTACCGGGATATTCGGCAATATACTCGTAATTGCGATTGTTCCACAGCGCATCTCATTGATTTCATTAGGAGAAAATCAAATAATATCAACCAAATTTTATTTATTTTAGAAATGTAAAGATTAGTTTCGTAATTGCAACATCAACATTATCATAAAAAATCCATTTCAAGTTTCACCGACGTTTAAATCTTAAGTATTACAACGTTTCTTTGAATGGAAAGTTCTCAGGAATCCGTACCAGAAACGTAATCTTTTTTTAGAGAATTTCCAACAAAACAGTTTTTTGTCGTAATTAAACGTATCTTCACCCAGAACCCTATTCAATCAGTGTTGCCTTTAATAGGCTGAGTTAATTTTTTCAAACTCTACTCTTCCGAAGTTTGGGAAATTGACGTCTTCGACACAAATAGAATTCGCCAAAGGCAACTCCGCCCCCTTCTTTTATTTCTTAAGATGTTAATTATATTTTTAAAATTATGTATTCACGTTCAAATTTAGCGCATATATTTAGAACAGACCTTCCTTAAGTATTGGAGGTAACTATCTATATAAATATCTAAAGTAGGCCTATATGTAAAGGTTGTATTAGTTTAATTATGCGACAGTTTCGATGACATACTTTCTCCTCATCATCAGGTATTTACATTAACATCAAAATACAAAAATCAGTCCATGAGATTTTTAAAAATTATGAAAATTTATTGAATTGTGTGAAGACACCATGGTATAGAACCCAGCCATGTTATGAAGTTATATATTGTATATCATGAACTCTCAATTAACCATGCATTAGTAAACTACACAGACACACAAAATAAAAAAAGTTGACAGACTCAAAAACTTGGCACATGTTTCTCTGTGTACTTTAACGCGCTGAATTCGAATCTGAAGCCAGAATTTCGCCTCCCCCTCCAATTTGTTTTAAATCGCTAAAAACCACCGTGAAATTGTAGATTGTAAATTTGAGCGTGTTTTTTGCTATTTGAAAAAACTGGAGGGTGATGGTGCAATTTTGGCTTCAGTTTCCAATTCAACGTGTTAAGATACAAAGAAAAACATGCGACATGTACGAGTATTTGGGTCTGACAAACTTTGTGTGTGTGTGTGTGTGTGTCTGTCTGTAAGCCATTAAACTTGATGTTTTAATCTATATTTCTTGTATCAATAAACTGGTGATGGTGGCTTGGCCATCGAGAACTGCTCTTTTAATAAATGATATTGTTTGCAATGATAAGGCCTGTATTTATTTCAAGCCTGAGAAAACCAGGGTAGATCAGTATAACTGGAAATATTCCAAAAGCTTTAAGTATTGAGTACAATAATATGGATACTATTTTGTAAAATTATTACTTTTTTATAAATCATGTTATCTTTGTACCGTATCTCAGGTTTTGTTTTCATTATAAGCTTCAACTGCACCCAGGCACAAGCATATACGAATTCGGGTGCATCTGCTGTATTTGTTAACTTATGTGAAAATGAATAATGTATTATTATTACTATTATTATTAGTTACTATTATTATTATTATTATTATTATTATTATTATTATTATTTCTTTACAATTAAATTCTTAATATCAATAAATTCTTGATCTCACTTCTGTCAGAATAAACAAATGCAAACAATTCGGAAGATGACCACTTCCACCTCAAACATTTCGTCTCTGACTGGAGTTGAGTATGTTTGATAGATAAACCCAAATGGGAAACCTCGCGTTGATTTTATGGTGTTATCTGTGCGGGTCTCATTGCTGGCGAGAAGTCGCCGGATGTTGAATCGCTCTCGAATTAACCCTTGCATGCGCGAGAGCCGCGCCTTTAACGTCCTCCAGTACGAAGAAAAATCATTGAAGGAAGTTTTGCAGGTGCTTACGTTTTAAGTACCCTTGAAATCGAACTTAGATGTGAATACTTTTCCATTACTTGATTGCTTTCTTGTTTGTTTGTGTAGATTCATTGAGGCTTTATGTAGATGTTTGTTCTCCATAGCCGTTTCGACGTTGCTCTTGATAATTAATACTGTCGGATCCTTGGGAACACTCCACACTTTGAAAACCTTTAAAGTTTCAAATGAAAAATAGCTTTGTATTGGAACGCAACTTCGAACGTTTCTGACAATCGGAAGATGTAATAAAATGTTAAAGAATATTTCATTTTGTTGATTTCATCATACAAAATATAACTCGCGTCCGACGTGAACACGTCGTGACGTGAGGTGGCGTGAGGTGGAGTTGAGCGATGTAGAGTTGAGCGGTGTGACGTGGGTGGGGTGTGATGAAGTTGTGTTGCGCAGGGTGGAGCTGAATGACGAGAAGTGGAGCTTTGGGGTTGGGGTAGTTCGAGAAGAGTGGTGTGGCGTGGTGTAGGGTGAATAGGTGCGGTATGGTATGAAGTGGAGCGACAGGGCGTGGGGTAAGGGTGGAATAGAGCGGTGTGTCTGTGAAGGGTGCAACGGTATGGTGTGTAGCGTAGGGTGGAGCGATTTGACGTGAGGTGGTGAGATGTGGCGTGAAGTGGAGCGGTGGACGTGGTGTCGGGTGAGCGGTGTGGCGTGTGGAAGAGCGGAGTGCGTTGTGTTAGAGCGGTGTGAAGTGGGGTGGAGCTATGGGACTTGGGGTGGGAAGAGAAAAGCGGTGTGATTCGGCGTGGGGTGCACTGATAGAGCGTGGCACGGGATGGGTGAAGTAAAGCAGCGTGGCTGGGTTGAGGACCAGCGGTGTGCCGTGGGTTGGGTAAGGTGTGGAGGAGCTCTGTAGCTTAGTGAAGCAGTGTGGCGTGACGTGGGTTGGAGCGATAGAGCGTAGTGTGAGGTGGATGGAATAGAGCAGTGTGGTGTGGGGGAAGAAAGCGGAGCTTTGTGGAATCAGGCGGAGGGATGTGATGTGGCGAAGCGTGGGGTGCAGCGTGGCGTTGGTAGGAGCGGTTTTCACAATAAAATAATTGTTCCACAATACAATGAATTATATTCTGTGTTCTTAATTGTCTTACTACTGTCCTCCACACCGATTTTCACAGATTCTTTGCCGTTCGGTGATGTTTTCTATATATTTGATAAGTATTTTACTACTTACAATTTATTGATACGAACAATTATCATCAGTAAAGGATCAGGAAGGAGACGACAAAGGTTCTACCTCTATTTTAGTATCACATATTATTATAATCGGTATTGCACAAGTATTATTCATCATTCACAACAGTTTATTCATTGATTTTAAAACGAATGTTCAACCACAAATGTTTTTCGGTGGACCATGCACCGTGGGATGGATGGAGTTAAGCATTGTGGCTAGGTGGGATGGAGCAGTGTGCCGCGGCGCGGGGTGGGAGGAGTGGAGCTGTGCGGCATGGGACGCGAGGCCTTCGCCGCCTTTACAGCCGTGCCTCGCGGGGGCGGGGAGAGCGACGGCGGCGCCGCGCCGCTGGTAAATATGTATCGCGCTTGTCTCTTTTCGTCCATGGCCGCGCCCCCCCCCCCCTCCCGCCTCCGCGAAGGATGCTCCGCTGCGCTTCCAATGCAATCCAGCCGCGTCGCAGTCCCCTGCTTACCACCCGCAGTTGCTTTCGGGCAGACTGCGCCACTAGGACAGTGGAATAAGAACGCAATCAATATCCGACGGTATTCCACAGAATATTAGACAGTGTTGAATCTGCGTCAACATTTTCTATGTAATAATTTTTTAATCAGAAACACTATTTCGTCGTTGAGAAAATTACTCTGTTGCCTTTTTGATTTTCATTTCCGCCTCCATAAACGAGCGTGCGTCTATTGTACACGCTATCATCGAGGTAAATATTTAAATGGGGAACTAGCTTTATACCATCGTCATATTTCGGTTGCATATATTAGTCCCATCGTAAACCCTTGCATACGGTTAAATAATCATATCAAAACAACTAAAATCCGTGTTCAAGGATGGATTCGACCTTCGTAGTCGCTGAGTTACGGCCCTCTCGGCGTCTGCCTCCGCCTTGTTGGACTGACTGTTCCAATGACTTCTGCAATGACTAGTGTCCTCTCATGACTGCATTATTATCAACTTGAGTATTCTCTTTATCGTTTTATAACACCCTGTTTCTCCATTTTCGTGTGAGTTATTAGCCTATTAACGCTGTTTCCATAATAAAATAATTGTTCCACAATACAGTAAATTATATTCCGTGCTTTTAATTGACTTACTACTATCCTCCATACTCATTCCCGCAGATTGCCATTAGGTGAAGTTTTCTATATATTATAACAGTGTTTTACTCATTCCCATTTATTGATATGAACAATTATTGTCAGTGAAGGATCAGGAAGGAGACGACAAAGGTCCTACCTCTATTTTAGTATCACATATTATTATAAACGGTATTGCACAAGTATTATTTATCATTCACAACAGTTTATTCATTGTTTAACCACAAATGTTTTTCGGTCTTAACACCGGGGCCTTAACTTCACTGGGTATAGTGGACCCAGACACCAGACGAATGCCGCAAATACAAATAGGTACCTGCCGTACCTATAGGTCACGGACTGAGCGCTATATTTCCTTTCTTTTCCTTGTCCTATCCTCACTCCCTGTACACACTTACGTGCACTACACCACCACACACGCCGGGAGACCGGTCGGGGGCTTAGAGCTTGTCCCGGTTGAGGCGGTGCCCCGCTGGTGGGAAATGCCTCGTTGGGGAAAACCCGTAATCCGACGATAGGTCGGCGCCGGATCTCGCCATCCAGAAGGGGAAAATAATCGCCACCTCCCGCAATAAATACTTGCCCTACTCTTAGGGGACTAATATCCTTACCAGTTTACTCCTTGGAAACACTAATTAATCAATGAATCGTCTCAGTGTTTCAGATGCCGATAGCCTAGTTCTCCTAAATTCAATAAATATGAAAGTAGGAAGAGACAATAATATAGAGGAATAAATTCGAGTCTTTCACTACATAATCACTGAATATAAACACATTAATCACTTCGATCAGTCGGAGTAGCGGGAGTTTATTGTTACATTCTGTTATGTTCTACTCATACTATGTATTAATCTAGTGTGTCAAGGATATCATAAAAAGTAGTGCAAGTACTTTCCTATATTCCAAACTAATGCACCTGTTCAAGTCTTCGATCGCATTGACACACTTTTGTAAAATGCAGAATGCCAGGTGCATTACTACTTTTCTGAATGTCTTCGAAAAAGAAATCTAGAGCTTCCAGGATGGTCCTTGTAGAAGAGAACCTTGTTTTTTTCAGTTTTCCCTCGAGGTTCGTGAATAGATCGAAGTCACATAGGCTCAAGAGAACATTGAAAATGTTCTACTCCCTTCTGTTTCCATGAATTGAGCCTCAAACCCGGTCTTGCAATTTTCCTTATCAATTGCCCGGTGGCCTTGTTGAATGTCTTAGAATCAATAATTCTCAGCTTCAGTGGATAAAATTTATCTCAAAGAACACCAGATACATCATCTTTCATTTCGTACGACATGATTCCAATTTTAAACCATGCGAACTCTTTACTTGTTCGATTATTGATTGATTGATTATTTAATATTTCTGGGCGCCTGTATTACTACGGTCATTAGTGCCACCCCATTTCGATCAGGTTTTTGTCCAGTTTCCCTGATCCATTCAATAATGTTTATTTTAAAAAAGCAGGGATATATAATGAGTTAGTTTACATTTGTATTGTATAATTTTTTTAAAAGACTTAATGTTTGGAACAAATAATGTACTTCAGCTTTCGGGTCAGTGACCCCCATCTCGATCAGGTTTTTTCCAGTTTCCCTGATCCATTGAGCAAATGCAGAGATGGCCCC
Organism: Gryllus longicercus; assembly: GCA_038098605.1. Taxonomy (NCBI): domain Eukaryota; kingdom Metazoa; phylum Arthropoda; class Insecta; order Orthoptera; family Gryllidae; genus Gryllus; species Gryllus longicercus. The sequence goes on along the minus strand of JAZDUA010000650.1, from coordinate 217,531 downwards.
TTGTTTTACTTCTGGACGTAAATGTAGCTTCAATATGCGAACGTTTTGTTGAACTCTCCTTTTGCTTGTAATGGTAAGAGAAGAGGTAAGGGCGAGTTGCTATTTTGTTAGCAATGCAGAAAAATCATCTTTGCAATTCGTGTACCGATGCAGTATAATTCTCTATAACCCAGAAACAAAAATGACTAATTTTGAAATATTGCGAATCTTAAGATTTTTAAAATTTATTTATTTATTTATTTATTTATTTTATTTGTATATGTTAAAATTTTACTCACCTTTCAACTATTTATAGTTAAAATGACGGGAAGGGATTCAAGAAAACGTGCAAAAATAATATTTTCCCCCCTACGTCACATAGTTTTTACGGTTTTTTGACTGAATAAATCTAAATCTAAGTATGATACGTGTTACATCTCTGGAAGTAGCGTTGTTCCTCCCCTTCTGGAACATGAAATCCGGAGCCGGCCTACACGTCGGTTTGCGGAGTTTCCCACTTCAGGTGTCCCCCCAGCAGAACACCGCTTCAGCCGACACAAAGCAGACTTAAAGGTACCAACTGGTCTCTAGAAATGTTGTAAAGGTTGTATTTGACTATGTGTGTACATAACGGAAGAGAAAAAATCAAGAATAAGGAACGAAAGATCGCACACAATCTGTGGCTCTTTTGATAAGGTAAAAGAAACCGGAGCAGGTTGACACAAGTTGGTATTTTTTTACGTAAATCCACTATAGATGTGTCGTGTTTGACTATAATAATGAAAACTGCGTTCATTAGACTACCTTATGGAATTTTTACTTTTCCTTCCTGTACTGTAGTACGAAAAAGAATTATGGATTCACTTCAACAATACAATCTTGAATTTTCGGTTGCAAAGTCAATGTTTACAATTATTTTGAGCTGTAAATCCGCAGTCCCATCATAATTATGTTCTATTAGCGCCGTTGATGATTATGATCGCTGCAGTTGGAGAAGATAGACACGTTATATTGTGCTCGAAAATCGAGGTGTTCTTGTGAAAGGTCGAATGCATGGAAGATTTTGAGCAGAAACTTGGTATGGAATATACTTGTGTCGTTCCGAAGATCATTAAATTTTTTTTAATTTGTGGGTGAGTACTGTATGTGAAGCCTCTCAGGCATTTTCAATGTTATCTAAAAAATGGCTGAAATGTTTCTTTTGGAAGTTTCTACAGCAGACTTGCAGTAGTTTCAAAACCAATCATTTAAAAATTAACTCTTTGATTTGACTTCTTCAGTATTTCACCTCGTTTAACAAAAAAAATGCTCGTCTTTTTTGGAACATTGAGTAGATAACCTTAATTCATCGTATCAAGTGTCTCGCTCAGAGAACTTGAAATTGGCGATAAATGATAAAGTTGTAGGTTTAAGCTACAGATAAATAATAGTACATCCTAAAAAATTAAATAATGATAAATCTTAGGAAACTAAACATCACCATTTGATACCAAAACGTTAGAGCCCTTTTCATGTTCGCTAAGTACAAGACGACATTATTGTAATAGAAGTGGGCCAAAACACGGGCCTGTAGCACAGCACCTAACTACAAATACCATGAAAAGATTGGTTCTTTATGAAGATATGTTTCTAATTTTCTAAATATATCAGAAGTAAAACGAAATATTATTTTATCAAAATGGCAAATAGTACGGTAACGACAGCAGTAATGATCATTGCGTTAGTAGTGTCCACTTCAAGAAATTTGAAAAATAAGAATTGGAGGCTTCCCACTAGTTTCAAACTTGTAGGTCATGGAGCTTATGCCTCCTAGAGGTAAGCATTAGAATGAAGATTCGTAAATATACGGAGTTTGGAAATATATTAATGAAAAGTAAACAAATTAAATTTGGTTGAGGTAAGAGATCTGTATTTATAAAGAGTATATTTATTTGTCCATGGAGTCTCACATAACGAATGTCGTACTGCAGCCCAAGAAAACTGCAAAAAGTAAACTACAACAATTAAGTGAAGCCACTATTTCTTATCGTAGGTATGAATAAAAATATCTGAAAAATAATTTCATTTTGTGGAGGTGGTTGGTAAAGAGGATGGGACTGGTTGTCAGTGTGCCAACCGAACTCAATTGAAAAGTATCAACCACCCCAGGATTTTTGATAGAAGATGACCGTAGAGGAGACAAGAGCGTTCGAAACTTCAAAAAAATGATACATGAATGTCTAGAGCTTGGTCGAAGATTTCATCTGAAAAAGAGATAATCAATTTTTCTCCTCTCAATATTGCAGAAGACAACGACCTATGAATATTTACTCTCCAAATTCTAAAACCCTTTTGACATATTTCATTTGCAACCGTCCACAATTGAACTACCATACAAAGTCGTCTGTGGGAAGTTTGTTAGGTCCTGAAGAACTCGTGAGGCAAAGCTTAAGAAAGCTGTATTGAGAAAAGGTCGATTGTTGTCTTATGTTCTCCATTAATGCAATCGGAAGCTTAATAGTGTGTATGTATGTATTATTTGCAATTGTTGCTAGTAAGTACAATATATATTACCTGATTACCAGGATTGCTTCTCAAATTTAATTTAAGTAGCATCATTTCTTGAATATTGCATAACGTGCGTTGTATTCTTCCAATAATCGTATCAACCCATACCAGGGTAGGATTTTAATCGCATTGAGTGAGGAGACACAGCCAGTGAATGCTCTAACCACGAGGTGGGAATATCTTTTATTTCATTGACGCACATATCGCGTCCTCGGGAGTCGGATTGATTGATTGATTGATTGGTGATACCGGGCGCGTCAATTGCTAAGTTTATAAGTCACGTAAATGTAGTGCAGGTTTTTATTGCGGGAGGTGGCGGTGAACTTCCCCTGCTGGATTGAATTGAATTGAATTTGCCTTATTTTACGTGGCGAGACTCGGGCCATCAGGCCCGCTCTTCCGTCTGACCACGCAAATTTCGCTACGCTCCTTTCACCAACTAGCAGAGAAAGGAGGTTCTTGGGCGAGAAACAGGCGATTTGAATTTAGCTCAGAGGCATCATTTAGGCTTGAGGATCTTTTACATGCAAGTAAATCTACGAACATGGGCCAGCCGGCTTTACTTCCCCAAAATGGTTAGGCTGGATGGCGAGGTCCGGCACCCACCTATCCGTCTGCTTGCGAGGTTTTCTCCAGCAGGTATCTCCCACCTGCGGAGCACCGTCCCAGCAGGAACAGCAGGCTCTAAGCTTTCGACTGGACACCCGACATGTGTGGTAATATAGTTTACGTATGTGTAAATGTGTGTATGTAAGGGGTACGAATAGGACTAGGAAGAGGAAGGAAAGTTAGTCTGTGGTCCGTTTGTTAGGTTTCTCCCTAGTGATGATCGAAGAAACCACGGGAAACTGCCGATCAGGTAGGCTGGGCGCTAGAATTCTCCTCCAGACAGCGGCTGAACTCGACTTAGCTATGTAGCTAGTGTATAAAATTCTGCCGTTGGGACTCTAAACCTATGACCTCCCGTTCAGAGACACTTCAGTGAGATCAGTTGATGCCCAGGGCCATGATTACGTACTTTGCGATAATTCTCGACATTCCTATTAATTAATAATAGTTATTAATAATGGTAAAACCCCTAATGATTGTATTGGATTGATTGGTTCCGGGCGATTAACAACTAAGGTAATTGGTCCCGTGTGTGTAGTGTTTGTTTCTTCCTCGAGAGGAGGCGGCTTCCCCTATTGGAAGGTGATATCCGACGCCGACCTCCCCGTTGGCTAGTGGGTTTTCCTTCAATCAGGAATCTCCCACCACCAGATCCCCACCCTCGCCGGGACAAGCTCTAAGCTCCCCACCGGTCTCCAGGCATTTGTGGTGGTGTAGACTGTGTCAACTGTGTCAAATGCATTTGTGGTGGTGTGTCAACTGTGTCAAATATGTATAATTAGGGGTGGGATAGGACAAGGAAGAGAAAGGAAATATCGCGCACGGTCCCTGGCCCGTTTTAGGGTATTACTCCGGCATTCGCCTGGCGTCACGGAAGACTACGTAACAGCCGGACTCTAGAATTCTCCTCCAGACAGCGGCTGAATTCTCCGTAGCTATGTAGCGACTGTCGAAAACCATGCCACCGTCGAGACTCGAACCCTAGATCCTCCCGGTGAGAGGCGCTGCAGTGCCACCAGATGACGCCCTGAGCCCCGTAAGCCGGTGGTATATGCGCAAGGCCCCTCGGCCGTCCGACCCGACGATTGGCGTCCTTTATTTCATTTGCGTGTTCATCGGAAGACGCGGAACATCTTAGAGCTCGCAGGCTGGCGACGTCGGGCGACGCGAGCGACCTGCTTCGATCTGCGCTGACCTACTGCCACGCGTACCGCCCCCGCCCCCGCCCCGGCAGGCCAGCCTGCGAGAGGCCGCGGCGGTTGGAGGGGTTGGGGGGGCACTGCGCTCGCATGACGCGTGGCGGCGCCCTCCATCACGTGCGTGCGACCCCCTCTCCGTCGTCACGCGCGCCCACGCGCCGCTGGGCTTCCCACTGGAGCACGGGACTGGTCTAAGAAAATCTCCGATAAGCGACAGGGCTCGTGTGAGCCGGGTCTCCGGGAGGGGTGGCGGAAATTGCGCAAACATTCGTAACACAGTTCGAAAGGCAATATCGGGCAGATACTTCTGAAGGAAAAGAAGTACGTCTTTGAACCGTAATCGTAGTTCTTACTACCTTCACACAGCTGTTCTGGCTTCTACGCCTCACTTTCTGTGGCTTTTCCACCCACCCTTTGGTGTCTCTGAAAAGCCACGTCATGTATTCCGATCCTACTTTAAAGATCGTCGATTCTATCCACCTCCGCGCCCTCTGGAATCTTTAGATGACGGCCACGTCGTCTGTCCCCGCCCCTTCCTCTAACCTCTTGCCAGCCCTCAGTTCAACCATCGCAGATCAATTCCAGCAACCTCACCCAACTTCTCCCGTCCCAGCCCCTCTCATCCATTCCATCCCACTCCTTCCATCTCAACCAATGCCATCCCACCTCCCCCACTCCTTACATCCAACCACCTTCCTTTCCCTTACCTTCCCTGGCCATCTCATCACCTCCTCTACCGTCCCCTTCCTCCTACACGTTCCACCCCAGCCTTTCCATACAGCCACTTCCATCCGCCTCATTCCATCCTATTCCTTACATAGCCTCCTCTTCCATCCCACCTTCGTTCCCAACCCGTTCCCTTCCAGCGCCTCCCCAAATGCCTCCCCGATCTTCGCCCTCGTTGTCGCCACCCTCACCGGCCCCCGTCCGCTCGCAATGCCCTCCCCGCCGCCCCGAGCGCCGCGGGCGGTCGCAGCCCGAGGCGGAGGAGGCGGCCGCCGCCGCGACGCCCAAGCCGCCCCGCGCACCACGCACCACACATCTGGGGGCACTCGTGCGCCAACGAGATGCCCGCGCCGACTGCGATGCCACAGTAGCAGCAGTGCCGTTGTTTCGGTGGCGAGCTTCATCCTGCAGTTCGAGTGCCGGTGGAGGAGAATTTTCGACGCACATCGTACTGGTCACAAAGTACAGATGCGACAGTCATGTTGGTGTTTTCAACATAGATTTATTAAAGACGTTTTTTTCTTAATATCAATGTTCTTTGCTAGATGTTATGTTTGTGAAAGAAAAGTTCCCTTAATCTCAAATTTCTAAAAATTAAAATATAGAATAATTATAATAGCCGATGGTTAAACTGTCAGTTTATGTTCGAATGAAACGATCTCTGTTTGTACTTGATATTATTGCTTGTTATAACGCCCTACTGATAACAGAAGGCGATAATGACGGCTGCCTTTGGTTCGCGGTAATATAAAGTAATACTTTTATATATTTGCAGAATATTACAATATCATAGTGTTTAATAATTACTATTATATATTTTTCGAAATATTTTGTGTTCGAGTCTCGGTGGGGAAAAAATTGTTGCTGGTTGAAAACGCTTTTGCATGTTAATGGAGTGGTATAATATAGCGAAGCAATTGGAAACAATACGAGAAAGTATATGCGGCTGTAGTACTACTAGTTTTCACTGATTCAGGGTCATCAGGATTTCTTTCATCCCACTTTTAATTTGAGGCATGCTGACCTGTAACAAAGAATGGAATACGTGTAACATCATGTAATGCAGACCATTGATGAATGCTACAGGCCGTCGTTTTGATCTCAGGAACATGATGGAGCGTCATTCAAAACGTATTCTTCTCAACATTGTAGGTTAAATTTAAATCTGAAAAATGGTATAACAAATTATTACCAATAAATAGTGATGAAGGTAAACTGCAATTTAAGACCTAAAACACACTAGTCAACTTGTTAATAAATAAACAGTTAAAACAAAAAAATTTACCTTTTTCACTAAAATATTTATATTTTACTCAAAAACAATATCGCATGGACAACTAATCTTGCAGTTTAGTGAGTAAACTTTACGTTAGTCTAGTTGCAATCGCGTAAATATTAGCAAATAGCGGTAAACACATTTCTCAAAGATAATAAGCAGACAACTCAGTGGTTTTGGGTGATTTTCAACTGCCCAATCTTTTTGCTGAACAACTGTTTCTACACAATTAGAGACTCTACCGAGCATCCAAATGGAAAGTAATATTAATTTTAACTATGACATTTAATGTATTATATATAATTCGGATTGTATAATTGTAAAGAACCTGTAACAAGTATTGTACTTCAGCTTTTGGGTCAATGTCCCCTATCTTGATCGGGTTTTCGTCCAGTTTCCCTGATCCTCGAGCAAATGCTGAGATGGCCCCTCGTTTTGCTTTTGGACATAAATGTAACTTCAAATTAACTTCTCCCCATAGCACGTCACACACAGTTTTTAACTGATTTTGACGTAAATAAATAAAAATTGGTTGAGGTGACCTCTTAGTGCTAATACATTGCACACCAATGAAGAGGATTGGGGAGTGTAAATAGACGAAACGATTCGAAAATTTCTACAAAATAAATTTTGAAAATCTCCACAGCGTAAACGGAACCCGAGGAGCGCCGAATCCACCGGACCCCCTAGATGAATTGTGAAACATTTGCTATCATTGTCTCATTTAAAATAACCTATCTCGAAAGGATATAAACCTTGGATGAACCTTTATTCTAAAAAACATTAATTGAAGACAAGAAATTACTCTGGAATAAATGATCAGAAAATTTAAAGATCCACAGTTACACTCTTGTGCTATACTAAGTAATGAAGTTACAAAAGCAATTAACCAAGTCAGAGAGAAATATAAAAATGGTCTTCTAGATCTTCGTACCTAAACCTAAGATATTTCGTGCTTTAATGCTCAAGATATGTTCTCAATGGACCCTGGTCCTTATGCGTTACTTCACGATAATGGGTACCAATCTACGGACCCTATCAGAATAGTTTACATCATTGCAAAACAGTTTGAAAGTCTTTTGTTTAGGAACCTATCATCCATCTACCTACAATTGCATCAGTACCGAGAACTATTGAAGGTGTTAGTCGCATTTCCTTTACACTCCGAGTTCGAGAAGCCCTGTAATAACTTAAATCAAACTCATACTCGGGTTCTAATGACATACATCCTTTCTTTTCGATAAAGTGTACATCAAACATCTGCAGCCCACTCTCTGCATGGAGAAATCCTTCGCTGAAGGAAAATTACCGAAAGAATGGTTGAAAGCCTCAATTATACCTATTCACAAAAAAGGAAATGGTTTGATGGCTCAGAATTTCATTTTGCCGTACTTTGCAAATGCATGATAAAAAAGATAATAGTAAGAGAAATCAAGGTGTTCCGCCTCTCTGGTAAAATATTCCTGATGACTATCATGGATGTGTCTCCCAAAAAACAGATACAGCCAACTTATTGGAAAGCCTTCGCACAGGGCCGACGAATGACGACTTAAGGCTAAATGTCCCGACACTAGTACAATTTGTAGCCACCGTCTCAGTTGATTGGACTGACGTTTCGGCCATCTTGCTGTGGCCTTCTTCAGAGCTATACTGCTTCCAAGAGGTTGGCGCACACAGGTCGGAATCGGCCAAAAAGTGGACAAAATTAGTAATTTTTGTCCGATCTCTTTGAAAATTTGGATTTATATATGTTTTGGGTCCCTGAATACAGTCCATGTGCCACTTTTTTAAATTTCTGAAATCCAAGATGGCGCATCCAAGATGGCGGACCATTTTTGTTAAATTTTGATTTATTCTAAAAAATCGTTAACAAAATTATTCTTTTATCTAATTTTAATTATTCTTAAGCATTTTGTACAATGAAAACATATGTTTTCAAAAGAAAAATCAAAGAAAACAGAATTTTATATCATAAAATTAATATTTCATAAATAAAACCATTTTGGCATTTATTTATAATAAAATACTATTCTTATTGTTATATTAATATTCTGTTTTGTCATACTTATGACATATTATATATATTTGTTTTAAGATATCATCAATTGTTTGGAAAATAGCAGGTAGAAAGTTTTTTGCTTGATTAAATATTAATATTTTCTATAAAAAACACAATTAAATATAGTATTTTTATAAATTTAAATTTAAAAGGCAAACATTTTTTTGTATGAAATATTAATTTTATTAGATAGAATTTTGTTTTCTTTGATTTTTCTTTTTATGTTTTTATTGTTAAAAATGCTTAAGAATAATTAAAATTAGATAAAAGAATCATTTTGTTAACGATTTTTTAGAATAAATCAAAATTTAACAAAAATGGTCCGCCATCTTGGATGCGCCATCTTGGATTTTAGAAATTTAAAAAAGTGGCACATGGACTGTATTCAGGGTCCCAAAATATATATAAATCCAAATTTTCAAAGAGATTGAACGAAGATTACTAATTTTGTCCACTTTTTGGCCGATTCCGACCAGTGTGTGGCGTGTCTCATCTCCCTACGAACGGAAGCCTACGAACCCATATAACGAACCTCTACGGGGAGTGTATGTTTAAATCCGCCAGAAGATTCAGCTAACTGAGGATTGCTCGCGCTAAGAGGGTCTGTCAACGCCTTCCTTTTACGTTGCCGCGACTGCAATGTCCTTTCCAATTTCTCAATGTTTCTCATCACATCAAGACAAGAGCGGCTCAACGGATCCTCCGGCGTACTAGCGAACAGCTACTACGGGAGCGCATCCATCATACACGATCGGATATCGCGACTATTGAGCAGGAACTCTACAAATTACACCTGAATATCAGCCACACCCTACGGCCTGAAGACTCGGACAGACTTGACTGCATATCAACCAACAACGCTGTTAGTTTGCAAGACACCGCGAGAAGCCGACAGGTGAGAAAATTCACCGACTTACAGCATAAATGTGCTCGGCCGGAAGCCCAAGTCGTCCTCCGCAATACAGTAGTCAACTTGACAGCGAAACGTTTGACACTGCCACAACAATAGTACTCTCCCGAGGGCTCAATTTCGCCGTCACCCCCAAGCAGATCCCTACTGATGACGTCATCGCCGCCGTTGTAGCAGCGCTGCGTGGGTTACCGGAAGATCGTGCTGAAGACATACGACGGGAGACGAGCGCAATCCTGACCCGCGCCACTCCCCCAACTTGTAATCTCTCCCGTGATGAGAGATTGGCCTTGAAACACCTTAAGCAGCGAAATGACATCGTCATTCTGCCCGCTGATAAAGGCAACGCCTCCGTAATCATGGAAAGCGGTGAATACCATTACAAGATGGCCAACTGCCTCAGTGACCGGACAACCTACCAGAAACTGGACCACAACCCATTACGCAAGGTGAGGCAACAAGTCATGTCTAGCATAAACGAGGCCTCCTCCATTAGCGACCAAGAAAGGAAAATCCTCAAGTATGCCAACAACCACCGCATACCGCGCATCTATGGCCTCTCCGCTATGGCTCTCCGCTCTACCGCCATCTATGTTCCTCTCCGTCCGATTATCAGTGCCAACAAACTGAAACCTCTCACCAACCATTTGCCGTCCTCCGTCCTCAACTCCACACACTTCGTCGAACTCATCCGCTCTACCAGAATACGCCCTGATGATATACTGGTCAGTTTCGATGTCACCTCTCTCTTTACTAGGGTGCCAGTAAGTGACGCGATCCAGATCGTCACAAATAACCTAACGCTACATCAGCTTCCGAGGGTGTGGGCCAAGCTCACTGAGATCTGTCTTACGTCCACCTTTTTCCAATACGGGGGAGTTCTACGCTCAGACAGAGGGCACCGCTATGGGCCCACCGCTGTCCCTGGTCGTCGCGAACCTTTTCATGGGAGCTTTTGAAGAACAGGCCCTAGAAAACGCGCCCCTTAAACCATCGCTATGGCTGCGTTACGTCGACGATACTTTCGGCATCTGGCCCCATGGCTCCGAATCTCTTCACACCTTCCTCGAACACCTCAAAAGCATCCATCCTCGCATCAACTTCACTATGGAAATAGAAGAAAACGGGCAGCTCCCTTTCCTGGACGTGCTAGTGACCAGGCGGCCTGACGGCACACTCGGTCATTCTGTCTACCGCAAACCCACCCACACCAACCGCTACCTACATGCCGACTCACACCACCATCCTTCCACGAAACGTGGTGTCCTCCACACTCGCTCACCGAGCTTCCCTTATATGTGACCCCAACAGCCTGGCGTCTCAGAAGGTACTGCTGAGGAAGACCTTTCTGGCTAATGGTTACAGGGGATCCGCCGTGAATCAAGCCCTTTCGAGGCTCCACTCTACCACATCGAATGCACGAAACGAACCTTCCAGCCGGCCCCGCAAGACAGCCCGATTGCCTTACATCAAAGGAGTCACGGACAAGATCGGTAGAGTGTTGCGCAGAGCCGACAACCTCCCCGTGTTTCACGCTCGCGACAAGATCGGGAGGATCCTGGTACAGGTAAGGGATCGTCTGGACCCTCTTCAAGATGCCGGCGTCTCGTGCAGCTGATGGTCCCGTTCAGCTGTGGTCTAGTTTACATCGGTCAAACCGGGCGCACCGTAGAAAAGCGTATGCGGGAGCACATGCGACATGACCGGCTTCAACGTAGCCACAAGTCGGCCTTGGCACAACACGCCGCCGAAACGGGTCACCTGGTCAATTACCACCAAACCCGCACCATAACAATAGAAGACCGGTGGTGGCCTCGTCTGATCAAAGAGGCTTTGGAAATCTCTAGGAGGCCCGCAAACCTCAATAGAGATGATGGTCTCCGTCTCAGCAACACGTGGAGACGGGCCGTTGACCTCCGCCAATCCGGTCCCGCCCCGCGGACACCCCCCCCCCCCCGCGGACGGCCAATGACGTGGCCGCCCGGTGGACCATCCTTTTTCCGATATTTCCACCGTTCCCTTCCACACAAATGCATCTTCCAGGTGTCTGTCCTGTTCAGTTTCCTATTTTCTACCCTTCCGCCCCACTCCCCTGCCCTACCTCAGCTGGTCACCCGCCATCGCCCCCTTTCCTTCTCCGCCAATCACGGGACACCCGCCCTCCTCCGATTGGCCGCCACTGCTTCCAGTCGGCCTACGCGCCTTTCCTTAAGATGAGACACGCCAACCTCTTGGCAGCAGTATAGCTCTGAATAAGGCCACAGCAAGATGGCCGAAACGTCAGTCCAATCAACTGAGACGCGGCTCATCCCGGATAGCCAAGAATACAAAGCGGTGCTACGTCTAAGATTAATATTTAGCTCTGCAAATAATTCAGCAATTAAAAAATAACAGTATCCTTTTTCAGCTTTATGGGTACTGCCCTGCGATGACGCAGTTATGCTCGTATTAACAAATAACAGAGTTGACACCCTTATGCTCATATTCTTCTCCTCTACTCCAAGGATGGGTTCATGACCTGTTCTAGCTTCTACCAATTTCATTTCTATAACGATCTGCCTCTGTGTCTTCTACCTCGCGTTCTACACATAAACGCTTACTTTAGAATGCGTGTCTGTCCCATGTATCGAAGTCATTCCTTCCTCCCGAAGTCTTCCTCCGAAGTCACTCTCTGAAGTCAGAAAGATAGTATTTTGCCATTGATTGCTTGAACAATTAATTTTCATCTTATTTCGCGTCGCGCTTCTGGCCTGTAGTCCTATGGCGAGAGAGACAACTCGCATAGTCGAGGCTTGCGAGCACAACCGCATGGGTGGAGAAATGAGCATCAGCACGAAGATTTCATTCGTTATCGAATCCCGCCAAGCGATTTTCGCCGCTAACTTATATACCGCTAGTTCACGTGACAGTGCATTCCGCGCTGGAGAATGGCCGGTCGGCAAACGCATTCGTTAATGTGTTTTGGCCGTGTACAACGAATTCCGCTGGCTAGGTGCATTCCGAGAGCTGCAACCAGACTATCGCCCGCACTCGGGCACTTGAACCGCAAAACCTGCACTTGGCCCGAGCTTCCCAACCGTTTGTTCTGTGTACAGACCGTGTCATTATATAACTATTCAATTATAATTGAACTAAAAATATAGGAATATTTTGTTTCTCTGCGAAAATCTCAATGTGTGTTTGTGAGAGTGTGTGTGTGTGTGTTATTTGCCTGTAATAGATCGAAAATGAAAACTGTAATAATTATTTACGAAATATGTAACGTAATTTCATCCATTACTTTACGAGATCAAATCGTACAAAGGAAAATATCAAGATTGTAGGAAGATAAACCATGGAACAATATACCGATGACGCAGCAATCCTGGTGCCAGCGTGATTATCCCTTCTCCCTTGCGCTCGAGTAAGCAGTATATTTTCTGGAACTTTTGGATATTTCATCTACATCTACATCTGTTAAACAGGTTATATTATTTTTAAAATATTTAAAATGACCAACTGGCCACATGTCATACTTTTCAAGAAGTGCGTATAATGTTTTTTTCCGTAAATGCCATCACTTTGGTCTTTGTATTTGAAATGTTTAAATAATTATAGTTATAATACTCAGGATAGTCAGATCGACTTGTTGGACGGATCCGTCAGTTGATCGACTTGCTGGGTCGATCCCCCACTTGATCGACTTGCTGGGTCGATCCCCTACTTGATCGACATGCTGGGTCGATCCCCCATTAATCTACTTGCTGGGTCGATCCCCCACTTGATCGACTTGCTGGATCGATTTCCCACTTAACCGACTTGCTGGGTCGATTTCCCACTAGATCGACTTGCTGGGTCGATCCCCTACTTTATCGACTTGCTGGGTCGATACCGTACTATATCGGCTTGCTGGGTCGATCCCTTACTTGATCGACTTGCTGGGTCGATCCCCTATTTGATCGACTTGCTAGGTCGATCCCCTTGATCGATCTGCTGGGTCGATCCCTCACTTGATCGACTTGCTGCGTCGATCTGTCAATTGATCGACTTGCTTGGTCCATCTTTCACTTGATCGACTTACTGGGTTGATCTCCCACTTGATCGACTTGCTGGGTCGATACCCCACAAGATCGACTTGCTGGATCGATCCCTCACTTGATCGACTTGCTGGGTCGAGCCCCACATAATCGACTTGCTGGGTCGAGCCCCCACATGATCGACTTGCTGGGTGCATCCCTCACTTGATCGACTTGCTGGGTCGATCCCTCACTTGATCGACTTGTTGGGTCGATCCCCCACATGATCGACTTCCTGGGTCGATCTACCACATGATCGACTTGCTGGGTCGATCCCCCAATGATCGACTTGCTGGGTCGATCCCCCACTTGATCGACTTCCTGGGTTGATCTCCCACTTGATCGACTTACTGGGTCGATCCCCCACATGATCGATTTGCTGGGTCGATCCCCCACTTGATCGACTTCCTGGGTTGATCTCCCACTTGATCGACTTGCTGGGTCGATCCCCTACTTGATCGACTTGCTGGGTCGATACTCCACTTGATTGACTTGCTGGGACGATCCCTCACTTGATCGACTTGCTGGGTCGATCCCTCACTTGATCGACTTGCTGGGTCGATCCCTCACTTGATCGACTTGTTGGGTCGATCCCTCACTTGATCGACTTGATGGGTCGATCCCCTACTCGATCGACTTGCTGCGTCGATCCCCTACTTGATCGACTTGCTGGGTCGATACCTCACATGATCGACTTGCTGGGTCGAGCCCCCACATGATCGACTTGCTGGGTGCATCCCTCACTTGATCGACTTGCTGGGCTATCCTTCCACTTGATCGACTTGCTGGGTCGATCCCCCACATGATCGACTTCCTGGGTCGATCTACCACATGATCGACTTGCTGGGTCGATCCCCCCATGATCGATTTGCTGGGTCGATCCCCCACTTGATCGACTTCCTGGGTTGGTCCCCCACTTGATCGACTTGCTGGGTCGATCCTTCACTTGATCGACTTGTTGGGTCGATCCCCCACATGATCGACTTCCTGAGTCGATCTACCACATGATCGACTTGCTGGGTCGATCCCCCAATGATCGACTTGCTGGGTCGATCCCCCACTTGATCGACTTCCTGGGTTGATCTCCCACTTGATCGACTTGCTGGGTCGATCCCCCACATGATCGATTTGCTGGGTCGATCCCCCACTTGATCGACTTCCTGGGTTGATCTCCCACTTGATCGATTTGCTGGGTCGATCCCCTACTTGATCGACTTGCTGGGTCGATACTCCACTTGATTGACTTGCTGGGACGATCCCTCACTTGATCGACTTGCCGGGTCGAGCCCCCACATGATCGACTTGCTGGGTCGATCCCTCACTTGATCGACTTGCTGAGTCGATCCCTCACTTGATCGACTTGCTGAGTCGATCCCTCACTTGATCGACTTGCTGGGTCGAGCCCTCACTTGATCGACTTGCTGGGTCGATCCCACGCTTGATCGACTTGCTGGGACGATCCCTCACTTGATCGACTTGCTGGGTCGAGCCCTCACTTGATCGACTTGCTGGGTCGATCCCACGCTTTATCGACTTGCTGGGACGATCCCTCACTTGATCGACTTGCTGGGTCGACCCCTCACTTGATCGACTTGTTGGGTCGATCCCTCACTTGATCGACTTGCTGGGTCGATCCCCTACTCGATCGACTTGCTGCGTCGATCCCCTACTTGATCGACTTGCTGGGTCGATACCCCACATGATCGACTTGCTGGGTCGATACCCCACATGATCGACTTGCTGGGTCGAGCCCCCACATGATCGACTTGCTGGGTGCATCCCTCACTTGATCGACTTGCTGGGCTATCCTTCCACTTGATCGACTTGCTGGGTCCATCCCCCACATGATCGACTTCCTGGGTCGATCTACCACATGATCGACTTGCTGGGTCGATCCCCCCATGATCAATTTGCTGGGTCGATCCCCCACTTGATCGACTTCCTGGGTTGGTCCCCCACTTGATCGACTTGCTGGGTCGATCCCCTACTTGATCGACTTGCTGGGTCGATACTCCACTTGATCGACTTGCTGGGACGATCCCTCACTTGATCGACTTGCCGGGTCGAGCCCCCACATGGTCGACTTGCTGGGTCGATCCCTCACTTGATCGACTTTCTGGGTCGATCCCTCACTTGATCGACTTGCTGGGTCGATCTCACTTGATCGACTTGCTGGGTCGATCCCTCACTTGATCGACTTTCTGGGTCGATCCCTCACTTGATCGACTTGCTGGGTCGATCCCTCACTTGATCGACTTGCTGGGTCGAGCCCTCGCTTGATCGACTTGCTGGGTCGATCCCTCGCTTGATCGACTTGCTGGGACGATCCCTCGCTTGATCGACTTGCTGAGACGATCCCTCGCTTGATCGACTTGCTGGGACGATCCCTCACTTGATCGACTTGCTGGGACGATCCCTCACTTGATCGACTTGCTGGGACGATCCCTCACTTGATCGACTTGCTGGGTCGATCCCTCACTTGATCGACTTGTGGGTCGATCCCTCACTTGATCGACTTGCTGCGTCGATACCCCACTTGATCGACTTGCTGGGACGATCCCTCACTTGATCGACTTGCTGGGTCGATCCCCCACATGATCGACTTGCTGGGTCGATCCCTCACTTGATCGACTTTCTGGGTCGATCCCTCA
Organism: Gryllus longicercus; assembly: GCA_038098605.1. NCBI lineage: Eukaryota > Metazoa > Arthropoda > Insecta > Orthoptera > Gryllidae > Gryllus > Gryllus longicercus. The sequence goes on along the minus strand of JAZDUA010000650.1, from coordinate 201,520 downwards.
CTTGATCGACTTGCTGGGTCGATATCACTTGATCGACTTGCTGGGTCGATCCCTCACTTGATCGACTTGCTGGGTCGATCCCTCACTTGATCGACTTGCTGGGTCGATCCCTCACTTGATCGACTTGCTGGGTCGATCCCTCACTTGATCGACTTGCTGGGTCGAGCCCTCGCTTGATCGACTTGCTGGGTCGAGCCCTCGCTTGATCGACTTGCTGGGACGATCCCTCGCTTGATCGACTTGCTGAGACGATCCCTCGCTTGATCGACTTGCTGGGACGATCCCTCACTTGATCGACTTGCTGGGACGATCCCTCACTTGATCGACTTGCTGGGACGATCCCTCACTTGATCGACTTGCTGGGTCGATCCCTCACTTGATCGACTTGTGGGTCGATCCCTCACTTGATCGACTTGCTGCGTCGATACCCCACTTGATCGACTTGCTGGGACGATCCCTCACTTGATCGACTTGCTGGGTCGATCCCCCACATGATCGACTTGCTGGGTCGATCCCTCACTTGATCGACTTGCTGGGTCGATCCCCTACTCGATCGACTTGCTGCGTCGATCCCCTACTTGATCGACTTGCTTCGGTCGATACCCCACTTGATCGACTTGCTGGGACGATCCCTCACTTGATCGACTTGCTGGGTCGAACCCCCACATGATCGACTTGCTGGGTCGATCCCCCACATGATCGACAGGGAGATAAAAAACTATACAGGCAGATTAAAAGAGATAACACAAAGCTTTTGTGACTGTCCAATGTAATTCTAAAAGTTAGTACATGATGTTTGTGACATGAAAAATGTAAATAATGAAAAATGAGTGGTTTTCTCTGCGACTTCTTGCACTGAAGAGTGGTGCACTTTTATTGAAAGAAATGTTTACAAACATTCGATTCATCGACCATTTTGTACTTGAATTAAAGTGCAGTATACTCCTCTATAAATCGAAGTTTTTAGTACCTGAGATAGTACAATCTAAAAGCCACTTTCACACTTTGCGGTCTCAACAAATTACTTTTGACGTTGAAAACCTATAAAGTGTTCACACTAGTGTAACGATTTTGGACGCCTCATCTTTCGCAAGGCGGCAATTTGACAATAATCTCTCTTGAATAGTGAGGAAAATTCAATTACATTGCACAAATAAATATATTTCCAAAACTTTAATAAACCACATATTTAAATATTACTGTCATCTGTCGTACATACGAGGTAGAACTAAAGAATTCGCCGAAGTATACAGTGTAAGTATTCAGAATATTGACGTTTTGGAATTTGCCGCCTACGCGAGCAGTCGAGTAAATAGTATATCTGCTTTGACAACATTGTATGAGGTTCAATATCTCTTCATCTAATATAGAATGTTTCTTGTTCTGAGAAGACATGAACTCAATGATCACTTTTGTTCGTAGTAAAGGCCAAACAATACACTTATAGGGAAATTATACGTCTCGTTATTAAGAAATGTGACGAAGAAAAGAATTCGGGACTTCAACACGCGCTGCATAACAGCAATTTTCGGGTAGTTAACTATACTGAAGTATCTGTTCGAACTGTGACATAAATTAAAAAAGAAGAATTTGAAGCCTGTGGGGCAACCTTAAGTACTCCCGGTAAGAAAAGGCCATATTGTGAAGATACAAAATTCCACATTGATGACATCCACTTATTGCTTATTTGTTTTCCTTATTCTCGTATGATGTTTTAATTCTTGCCTATGGATACGTGGCGTAATATATTTGGGACAGCTAGTAGTTGCAGATTAGGCGGGGGGGCAGCTCTCAAGAACATTGAGTGCATTCCTCAGCCTCGCAATCGAGTCAGCACCCAACACTAAGAATGAGATGGCTCGGGGATGAACAGACGTGGACCTGGAGCAGGAAGTGTAAAGCGGAGAAAAACACCGAGTAAGCGAACCTATCAGTGAACTTGGTGTGAGCATTCTCCACGTTGTCTATTTGCGAACAACTGTCCCAGTGCCATATTGGACTTGGAAATCCCGGGCCCCCTCCCCCACGGCCACGCTCGTTCGTGCCCTAGTCCCTGCTCTTGTCCTTTGCGGCAGGTGGCGATAAAAGACCCACCGCCCGATGCATTTGGAGCAACAACCTGCTCAAGTTTTCACAATCGACAGACTGAACCAGACCTTCAGAGAAAATTCAAGATTTTCTCCGTGAAATATAAAGAAGTTTCACAAAATCTTGGAAACACAGACATCGAAGTGAAGATGCGATGGATTATATAGTACGATATAAGCAATACTATAGTGTACATACTTTGGTTTTTACTCCAAACGCCTGCCTATTATTATTATTATTATTATTATTATTATTAATCGGAGTCCTTATATTTCTTTCTTTTCCAACATTATATTTCTCTGCAAAGAAAGCAAATGACGAGACGAAAGTCAGAAAACTCTACGGGGATTCCAGCCCGGACCAAGACAAGATAAAGAAAAGTTTATTCAAGAAAAAAGCGAAGAAGTGGAAGAACATAACAACAAATGGAGATCGTAAGAAATTTTCCAGATCATCCGAAATATGACCACGGACTGTAAACCAACAATGCCGAATATTAAGAACGAGAACGACAAAATAAATACAACAAAAGAAGAGATCACGAAAAGATGGGAAGAATACGAAGAAGTTATATGATAAGGACTTACAAATAGAGTAGTGTATAAATATAGATGATTACGAATAAGAACCTGAGATTGAAGAAATTAATTGGACGACAAAACAACTGAAAAATGGGAAGTCCTCGGCTGTAGATAATATTCCAATCGAACTATTCAAAGATACAGGGGAAGAAATCTTGGCGAAACTAACACAATTATGCAATGTGATCTGGAAAATAAAACAGTGAACAACAGATTTGCAACGCACTATAATTATTCCATTACCAAAGAAAGGAGACAGCCGAGATTGTGCAAATAACAACACAATTGCATGAATACCGTGTGATTCAGTCAATCGGCAAAAGTCATCCCTCGGAAAAAGAAAAAAAAAAGGATTTTAAAAATGTTACTGTAAGCATATACTTTAAGATTTTCAAAAACAATTCACATTGAAAGAAACCTCATTTTCTGTCTACTCTGGAATGTTTTGTAGATTGCATTACGTCGCGTAAGCGTTAGAGTAAAGCATATCCTAAGATCATACAGAACAAGATTTCCTTCGTTTTTAAACTCGTTTGAATGTTCCATATTATTTATATCATTGTGTCCGATATGTCACGATAACGTTTTCTAGAAAATCCTCTTTTTATAAAACAAAGAAAATGGATGGGAAAACACGCTCCCAATGCAAGCAAACATCTAGGAGTTATCCAATTGCAACCTAACCCTTTATTCATTTACGTAGTCTGTATGAAATGACTCACCAGGAATTATTTGCTCCCTTCAAAATTATACAAATATAACAAATTTATTTTATATCAAAATAACTTACCAAGTAATCTGGCATAAGTCATGATTCATACTATCTTATTTCGATGCTTGTTGCGGCGTTGGAGACAGGATACGGCTCACCAGACCGCTATTTTACCACTTTTTTTAAAATTTGAAGTCGTAGGCTTCCTCGGCCAGAGTCATGTGCATGATCTTGGCTGTCCGGGTGACGTCGCGTCGAAGATTGTTGCCGACGTTTCGACCATCATGTCGTGGTCTTACCATGTCCATACCATCTTATGTATGGGCATACCAGCCCTGAGGAAGACCACGACAAAATGGTCCAAACGTCGGCAAAACAGCCTTCGACGTGACGTCACCCGGACAGCCAAGATAATGCACTTTTTAAAATTTGTCCGAAAGTACGAAAACATTTTTAAAATTAGCTTCGGCTATTTTACTTGGGAAAAGAGATTCACCAGATGAACTCTTTAAAGCAGATAAACGTCGTTTTGAGATCAAAAATCGAGTTGTAGGATAAAAAAGCTTGTGCGTATACTCCGCTCATTTTTTACGGTATTTGACAACGGAAGATCTTAGACCAAGGTGGAGTGATAACAGAAGACCTTAGAAGTAAAATATATCTAAAATAAGATGTGATAAGATGGAATAATACTGATATTTACACAATTAGTTCCTTTTTTAAAAAAAATAGTTAAAAATCGGAATCAATATTTTGAGTAATGCAATCAAAAAATTTTAAAATGGTATTCGAAGGAAGACGGAAATATGTGAAAAAGATAGTTATGTACTACTATTACAGACCGTTTACCTCGGTCTGTAATAGTAGTATAGCATCTCTAATTTGATATCCGTGGAAAAATAGATTGAGATGCAAAGTGACGAACGCATAAACCGAGTGTGTGGCTTGCGTGTCCCGCAAGTACCGCCTCCTCCGTCGGGGCTGGCCGCACGACGCCGGGCCTGGCCGTGCCACCGCGCTGACAGAGGGCCCACAACGGGCGGGTGGGTGACGCAACGGCGCAGAAGGAGAAGTGGGGGGGAGGCGAGTTGTTTTCGTAAATTTCACTTTACGACGCTCCTATTCGTCCGATTTGCATGATTGTCACGGCGTTGGATTCAGGAAGCATGTCGCCATCGCGCTATAAGGCCACATTTTTAAATTTGTTCTCGGAAGTTTCAGAACAAATAAATTAAAATTCGCGTTTTTGCTACATTTTTGGAAAAAGGTCATCGTAGCGTAAATTCTATTTTAAAAGGGCGTCAAATGCCGTTTACAAATCGAAAATCGGACTATTGGTTCAGACGTTATCAGTAAAGTAAATTCCCCTGTGATAGTGCTGCGATCTATTGAATTTTCCTACAAGTATTTTTCGGTGCATTTAGCCTTAAGGGTAACCTCATATATAATCAAGCTGCGCTTGACACGGTCGTGATCATGCGACAGCTAGGGGCACGACCGAGAAAGACGCGAAATGCTGTGACATAATGCCACTGTGAAGAGGGGTCTTAGAAGGCAGCTTTATAACAATCGCACTACAGAGCCTGTGTCACGAAACTGTGATTGAATCGTCAATCGAGCACTCTACCGTAAAGGTTTGTTCGAAATTCAACAAATATCTTGCGGAGACCCACTAATTGATTGTTCAATCTTATGGGATCAATTGTCTAACATATTCTCGAGATTCGAGGTGGTTGAAAGCGTTTAAGACAGGCCAGGAACGGACGCGCTGGACGGCCTTCAACCAGCACAACCGACGACAATTTGACTCGTGGACGTAACCTGTTAACTTCTGACCGTCGGTTTAGTGTCCGGATGATTGCAAGCTGCTGACGGACGATCAGAAGAATCACCATTGCGAGTAAACGTCTCGAACTTGTGGAAATTGTGGACTCGTTTATTTGGAAAATGTCACTACCGGGATGAAAGATTGACATTTTATGACTCTGAAACAAAACATCAAAGCTCAGTGTCACGCCTCAACGTCCCCAAAACCGAAATAAGCGGGAACAGCAAGTTGAAAGTGAAAGCAATGTTGATTTTTTTTCGATGCCAAAAGTGTGGTCCACAGATAGGTCGTTCCTCAAAGCCAAACCGTGAACGCTACCTACTACGTTGATATGCTTCGAAAGACTGCGAAAGAGGATTGTCCAAGTGAGAAAGGAGATCACCGCTACTTGGAAGCTCCACCACGACAATGCTCCAAGCCACACTCAATGCGCGTTCATATGAAGTAAAGCACAACTTGACAACTCTACCCCAACCTCCCTACAGTCCGGACATAACTGCCCCTCATGGCCTTACGGTGGGATTACGTCACTGTATTTCGCGTCTTCCTCGGTCGTGCAGCTAGATGTCGCATGATCACGATCGTTTCCAGAATTGCTGTACGGTTACGATCTTGCGGATGTAGCGACACGACTGAGAAAGTCGTGAAATTCAGTGACATAATCCCACCGTGAAGTAGGACCTTGTGGGTCAGAGTTATAAAAACTGCATTGTTCGTGGCACCACCTACATCACAGATAAATAAAATCTCAAAACATTAACACTTACTGACAGGCTATGACACGTCTTGATTTCAAGCTCATGACTGTTGCCAAAGCCGAACCTTATTGCCTCCGCGACTTGGCGTGAGTCGGATGTGCGGCAATGCTGAACCCTGGCTGTAAGAAAGTAAACAAATCCTCGCAAGCTGATTGCATTATAGACACATATCTATATATTTTTGTGCAGTACTTGCAGTACAATGGCAAACATTTCAATGTTTGAGTGAGGCGAAAAGTCTGTAATGAATTGGGCAACGTTGTAATGTAATGTCATGTTGAGATTGGCATGACTGCTCAGGACTCATGCTTCTTGAAAGTTTCTTTGTTTTGAATCACTTTGAATTCGCTTCGTTGCTTGGTCGACACGCGGTAAATATCACAATCTGAGCGAATTGACGAAAGGTTTATTTCCAAAGCGGAATTTGAGAGATAACGAAATAATTCCCCCAATATCACGAGAACAGTGAGGTAATAAAAAGTTTTCAAATATGTTTTCAATGTTTATTTCTCTCTAATTTTTATTTTTTGAATTACCTGAACCAATGATTAACAATGACAAACCTTGGATTATTCGATTGCTTGACAAGATCAACAGTTTGGATCTCTCCAACATTGAATAAAGTTTTATATTTAACTTGACAGAAATCGTAATCGTTGACTACTACTGCTCCTTATTATGCATTATCCTTCTCATCACAATATATTCTTTTTTGTTTTTTGTGTGTTATTCTCTTATTTTATTTTTGCTTAGTTAATTAAACTGCATGATCAATTTTTAAGGTTTTAATAGTTTTGACTGCAATTTTAAAACTATTTTTGCAATTGCAATGTGCCGTATTATTTCCAGCGGTGAGGTTATATAATTCATAGAAACTATTTGCTGGTTTTCAGTATAATTTTATATCATGTAATTATATCATGTGATATTGATTTAGATGCAAATTATTGTGTAAAGTACATATCAAGTTAAATACTGCATAATACGACGCAATGCAAATGTACAATGCAAATACTGCATCAGATAATTCTGAGAGCTGTATTGAGTTATTGAGACCTTCAATAATAAAATTATACCACTGTTGGAGATAAAATCTTCAAAAGAGATTTCTAAGTGGCATAGTCTTTTTTAATAGTTTGTCTTGATGTTGCACTCAAAATGAAAAAAAGATTGAAATGTTTTGAAAATAAGATATGGGAACCATTCAGAATGCATTATTATGATTATTCCGGAAATGCAAACAATTAGATAAAATATAGTGCTGAAGAGAAAAGGAGTTTCTATTAAAATACTAAAACTAGCAAAGGCTGAATATATCATTCCTCTTACAATTTCAATAAAATGTAATTATTAATTTGAAATGTAATTATTAAATTTGCCCATGCGAATTTACATACTATAGGGCTTCAAGCACAAAACTATATTGGGCACTCCTTCAGAAAAATGTTTAAAACTAATTATGAATAAATCTAAATAACACTAATTATGATAGAATAAATCATTGTTCCAATACAGATGTAAATTAACAAATTGCGTTCAAAGTAGAAATTGCTTTTTAAATTTATCATTTACAAATACATGTTTGATTTTAAAAATAAATTGAATATAACAATAAGAAACCAAACATTGTTGTTCAGTAAAGTATTTGTTTAATGATTATTCAAATAAAAACATTTTATGAAGTTTTTAATATTTATTTTTAAAAACCGGGCCCGAGGATAGGAGTCCTGAACCTAATTTTGCTAGCAGGAAATCCAGCTCTGCATTCACCTATACCTCGAATGGTTGATATTAGAACCAGCAAAAGAGTATTTTATCATTGTAATACATTTGAAGCTACTACAAAATTTCTTTCTTTCTTAATTGAATGCCCACTCAGTAGCAATACCGATTAAGGTGCTGATCTATGCTAAAGATTTTTGCTTTGAGTTCTGCGTAAGCATCTGTGGTGCAAAGGACAATCACATTCCACTGTATATCTCCATAATAAAAAAGATAATAATAATAATAATAATAATAATAATAATAATAATAATAATAATAATAATAATAATAATAATAATAATAATAATAATAATAATAATAATAATAATAATAATAATAATAATAATAATAATAATAATAATAATAATAATAATAATATTTATTGAGTCACATATACAATTACAATCGTGTATGACGAGTCAATATGATGCCTTGGGTGGAGAGAGCGAAGTTATATTACTGTTCAGGAGCAAACAAGGGACCATCTCAGCATTTGCTCAAAGGACCAGGGAAACTGAACAAAACCTGATCGAGATGGGGTCATTGGCCTAGAATTGGCCTAGAAATATGAATAATTTTCGAATAATTGAATAAATAATCATTGTTCAGAAGCAAGAAACTGACGTACGGCACAATACAAAATAATAATACTGTACTGAATGTTTAAAAAATTCTGTTAACTCTCCAAATCACCCATTTCCCAGGGAGTAGTATCAAAGTGAGTCATTGGGAATATTAATTGAATTAAGATTTTCATTCAGATTGCACTAATCATTATATCCATCAAATTCCAGTTTTCTGAACTTCTGGTTACTATCAAACGTAATGTTCTCCAGAAGTGAGGTTATTTTAATTGCTCCCAGAAGATCCAGAGGAATGTACGAACACTGGTCTCGTCTCTCAATTTGAATGAAGCACGTTGCGCGCGCGGTGTTGCCGAGATGCGCGTCACTGTCCCGACCCTCTAGAAAGCGCGCGAACGTCTCCCTTTGGACTGATTTAGGCTTATAATTTTGCAAAATTCTCCCATTTGAAACGGTAGATTTCCTTCAAATTGCGCATGTTGATTCTTCGAGATGCTAGCTACCAAAATGAAAAGTTTTTAAAATCATTCAACAGTTAATTTTCTTACAATTTTAAAATTTCAGGTCAGATCTGTCATGTCACCATAAGAGCCCACGTTAAAACAGCAAACTTTGCGGTCTCGTTACGCAAAAACTAGACGGTAAAATCAATTCAAACTCAACCAGAACATAGAAAAATATCTCATCTTTCGATTAATACAATAAAAAATGGCATGTTAAACGTAACACTTATCTCGCTCCAACCACCTTAATATGAACCAAGGCAAGTTATCCTAATTATCTTGTTTATGTTGTGTTTTCTCATTTAAGGCCATTAAAAATGTTAAAGAAAACATTTTTTAATATTAACTTGATAGTATAGTGATATACTTGATTTCATTGTAATTACCACAATTATATTTCATTTAGACTTCCAATATCCTCATTACCTTAATTAAAACCTAATTAAATGACCAGTTTTTCGGAACCACTGGTGACCGCTTAAGACTGGTTTAACTAATTATAGTTATTAAATTAATATCTTCTATTCGTTCAAAGTCATGAAGACTGCTCCGTGCGGTGTGAATTGAAACTAATGAGATATGTGATATTCTTTGACCGTGACCAGAGTATAGACCGTGACAGCGTGACGTGAAAGCGGACAGGCGTGAAGGCAGAAAATTGAATAACGATCCGCGTCACGTGCAAGGAAAGAAGCAAAGTGACAAATTCCAGAAAACTGTTACAAATAATTTATAGTTTGAAATGGGAATCGCTCGGTAAACGAATAAGTGATTTAAACACTAAGGTTTGTGCAATGTAATTTCACTTAGAATGCTGCACAGCCATAAAATGTTTTATAATTGCTACTCCAATGTATGATATTTAACAGTTTCTTGAGTTTTCTTGTGAAGTTTCCTATCTGAATTATCTATAATTTAACTTGTATTCCCATAAATGTTTGATTTAAGATTAATCACTTAAGTTCAGATTTTTAGTAAATTCTGATATTGCAAAAATATTGTATGATATGCAAGTAATTTAATGTATAGATCTTGCTGCCTTCATTAGGAAAGTTTTAAAAAGTATAAGTTTTTTAGTTTGAGATGGAATTTTCTTATTTTTTTCTGAAGGTGATTAAGATTATTGAGGATAAATATTTCAATGAAACAAATTAATTATAACATGTTGGTTCTTGTGATTCTTTTTCGAGTTCTTGATATTTAGTGTGTATATTTTCAGTTTATTTTTGTTTCTGGTAATAATGTATTGATTGTTCTGGAATCAGAGGATTTACATTGAGCACTTATTACAAACATTTCAGTAATTTAAGTAGATAAATTAAAAATATTTCATTTCTTCATACAGGTTTGCAAGAGTGAAACATAATGGAAAGAAGAAATTCAGAATCTGATAGTGGAGAGATAGAGGAGAGGTTGTTTGCACCAGAGCCTCCAAAACAGGACTCTGTAAAAGTGCTTGCAGTGTTTCTTCTATACAGTATGGCAATGTTTAGTGTTCCTTTTGCTGCTTTCTTCGGAACCAAGTACACTCTTAAACATTCATTTCATATAGAAGGATTTGCAAATACTGCGTGGTCAGTAGTTGTTGCAGTTGTAGTTATTAATGTAATTATCCTAATGTATGCATGCAGAGGATATGAAGAAATAAAAGAAGAAGAAAGACAACAAGAAATAAGTACAACAATGACTGATAAAAGAGATAAAAGTGATCTGAATTCAAAGAAGAAAGATTGAAGATACATTGCAAATTGCTGTAGGTGTAATTATTTTATGAAAGGTACATTTTCACTTTTAAATCAACATTTGTTAAGATCTAAATAAATCAGGTAGTTTGGTGACGGTAGCTGAAAAAGGTAACAATGCTTTGTATGTTTTTTTGAACAATCTGAAGGACTGTGCATAAAGTTGCTTGTTGTTTTTTGTTGAGATCATTTTAGAACCTGGTCTAATTAATTTGTAAAATATTAGAATGATATCAATTGTATATATTTTTTCAGATTTCTAGGATTTGTAAAATTAAAATAAACAATGCTGTAATGTGCATATTTAGCAGATTTGAGTATTCACTTGACAAATATAAAACAATTTATAAAGTGATCAGTATTAACATAGATTTTTTATTTTATACCTCTTAAGTTTTGTCCAAAGAAAATCAAAAACTCAAAGAAAGACAAAATGGTATCATGTGGAGAGTCATATGTTTAGTTACAGAGAAATCGGTGGAACTTCAAACATTGTTAACACTTCAGAAACAGCAATGGTTCTAATACTGACATGTGTCACTTCTGTGGAAGATTTCACTTTAAATAATAAATTTTAATGCACGCATAGGCGAGAGTGGGAATCTGAATTCAGTTGGTTTGATGGAAAGAGGGCTTTGGCAAGAGCTGAAAATAATAGGACCAAGTAACCTTGGAATGGAACTTTTAAAATATGGGTGTTATAGTATAATTCAATACCTCTAAAACCATTTTAACAAAATTGAAGTTAGTGGTGATATCCTTCAAGAATGGAATATGTCATATATCAATTCTATACACATGAAAGGTGACAAAACCCTTCGTGCCAATCCAGATGACCGAGATCGTTAAGGCAGTAGCACCGTAGTAATCTTGGATCGAAGGATCGCTGGTTCAAGTCCCGCTTCGGGCATGGTTGCATTTGTGTTCGTCCTTTCGCATCCTATCATCGTATAGTGTCATCTTCACAGTTACCATACTGTTAAAACTGCAGAGGAATTAGTGTCATCCCATCAATAACTAGAGTATTTGCTAGTATTCTAAAGGGAAAATACAGAAGGGAGTAACTTTAAATGAAGAACAAAACAGTTTCAGTAGTGGGAAGCCGTGTTAAGACAACATCCACTGCTTATGCCAGATAATTGAGAAAAAAGGAATATACAATATTGACACACACATGACATTTATTGACCTGGAAAAGGCCTATGACAGTGTTCTTAGATGTAAAATTTGGTCAGCAATGAGAAGACTGAATGTCCCAGAAAAATAGATTAATTTGGGTAAAAAAATGTTCCAAAATACTGAAGCAGGTATCAAAATGGGGAGGAAAAATACTGAGAGTATTAAAACTAACAAAGAGTTAAAACAAGGATGTAGTTTATCGCCACTTCTCTTTAATATATACAAGGAACAAGTTTTAGAAACTTGGTACAAGAAATGTTTTCAAATGGGAATTCTCATAAATTATTGGTGTTTACATTCTGTACTTTTTGCAAAAGATCAGGTCATTATGGCATCAGATTAGGAAGATATAGAGTTTATGCTTAGGAAATTAAAGAAGAATACCAAAAATGGGGCAATGATGCAACTGAGGAGCTCCTTCTAATTAAAGTTGATCATGACAAAATAGCTAACTGTTCAAAATTTAAATATATTTTTTTTATTAGTTATGACTTTATTAATTATATGACTATAATTATTGACGATGGAAAAATTGATGAAGGGATCCCCACTAGACTCGCAATGGGCAGAGATGCAATCAAAGCTCTACATGGTCTTTTATAGAATAGTGGATTAAGAGAAGAATATTCCATAGTGTAGTGGAAAATATTATATTATATGGAGCAGAAATGTGACCTTTAACAAAATGCCTTAGAGACAGAATACGGTCAGTAGAACTCGACATTATGAGAAGGACTTCACAGATAACAAGGCTGGACAAGATAACGAAGTGATATGGGAAAGAGCTGGGTTTCAAACAACCATGACCACAAGACTAGAAAATAAAGCTCTTCAATGGTATTGGACATGTCCAGAGGATGCAAAATGAGAGATGGCCAATACAAATTTTAAATTGGATTCTTGAAAGAAAATGAGGCAGACCTGTTTTGATCTGGAAGGCTTATATACAGGAAATGATGGAAGAGAAAGGACTCAATGGAGTTCTGAGAGGATAATAAAATATGGAAATCTAAAATGGCAAACTCTTAGGGGTAGAAAATATCGAAGAAGAAGAAAATGAATTTTGAAAATGAAATGAAATGAAATGAAATGAAGAAAATGAAAGAAAAGTAGTGTCTACTTCTTCATAAGATAAGAGTTTTCATAGAGTTCCTAAATATGGAATTTATTATAAAATAGTAATTCTTTGCATTGTGTATATATTTTTTCTCAGCCAATGGTCTCACAAAGTTTACTTTCAGGGATTCTGAAAATGTGAATGCAGATAGAGATGATTTTATTAGGTAAGCCAAAATATGAAGATGGGCTGTTTTTTGCATGTTTTTCATATAATCCTGATGAATATCTATTATAGATGGAGTATATTTTTGTAGATCACTGAATACCAGGAACCTAAGTGTGAACAGAATGTGCAGTTCTGGGGGGGAAAAGGTTTTTAGTATTACAATTACTTATATAATGCTTAGTGTTGAGAAAGGGATAATTGAAGGTCCTAAAAATTACAGGATAATCAAGGATCAGACCTTGTACCATGTACTTTGGTCCAGCACGAAAAAGAAGTTAATTTTTGTTCTAAACAAACAATACAAGATACGTGGGATTCTTTAGCCTTTAAATATTTTTTGTACCATTTTTGAGAGTAATTTAGTTCTTCGGAGTAAATTTATTTTTTTTATTATTGGCAGCACTGGTGGTTTTGTAAACATCTGTAGACGTGAAGATTATTGCTCTCTAAACTTTGCCTTTGGAGTGATTTGGAAAAGAATTAAACATAAGATAAATGCCAAAATATTATATTTAATGACTTGTAACAAATGTGTGATGAGAAATTTGAAGAAAAGAAGAAAAAAAAGAGGCCAGTTTGAGAAAATGTGCCAATTACAGTGCTGAGACTTTTCAAGTTTATTTGTTTGAACATAAGAAGTGGTGTAAGAATGCAAGTCAATAATATAATATACCTAGAATCATAATAATAAATAAGCTTAAAACAATTGAGGTCAAAAAGAAAATTCCCATCCCATATTATCTTCACAAGAAGACTCAGTGCAGAAGAAGACAAAAAGGTGGCTCAGTGCTTCTGACCGGGAGGTGCAGTATGTGCAATTTTAAAAATAAAAAAATAACTGTTGGTAGGGATCGTGCCAAATTTATTCTACGAGATGACATAAACGTTAGTTTGATCTGTTTTTTCCAAAATTACAAAAATTATTTTTTTGATTCACGCGTCGTTAATATTTATTTTAGCGGCGGTTTGTTCACATTGTTTATGAGTACATGTGCTTTAAATTGCGTCATATAAAGTTTCTCGAAAACTAGTTCAAAATTCCGAATTGTCAGAAACGCTCATGCCAACGGCTCAAATTTTTTCTCCAAACTTTTGGTACGGATAGTGCTAATTGCACTGTTTAATAATATGACGTAAAGTTTATTTTTTTTTAATGATCTCTCATGTCGTTAATATGCACATTTCCTTCTATTTGTAAACACTATTGTATTTGTGAGTGAAAGTACTTCAAATGACTTATAATGAAGTTTTTCGAAAACTCAAAAATGTTTATGTGAAAAAGAGCTTCAAATTTCGAAATTACAGTAGCACCGAAACGCTTTTTCTTAAAAACGGTTCCAAATATTTCATAAAATTCCCATTTATGACGAAGTTTTACCGTTCTTTAATATTCTTAAAATAATATTTCCGTTCTACTAATAGGAAAACGAAAAATTAAGTAATATTAAAAAAAAAAAAAAAATCATGTACTTTTGGCGGTGATAAATGATTTGTCAAGAGGATGTGGCAAGTCCGAATAGCAAGCCGAGATCAAAGGAAATAGAAAACTAATACGGGAACGACGGTGTTATTTGTTGCACCACTAGTTATTTCTTGGCGTGTGAGGGCTGCCTTTAAGATGGAATATATCACGGCTTTTCACGTCTTTCTTCACGGCACAGCCATGCCGCTAGATATCGCTAGCTCGAAACGTTCGCGATCATGCGACATCTAGCTGCGAAGTATTCCGTCGTGAAGACAGCCCGTCCAAGAAATTAAAAGCTGTCAGAATCGTTCACTAACCGGATTTGTTTACAACGGAAATCGCCAATCTTTTTCAATTTATGATTATGTTAGGTGCAATTCATGATATTTTGTTTATTAACGACGCAGATTCGAGTTTTCGGCTTTTCTGGCGAGTTTTTTCCACTGCCACTTCCAAAGCTTTTGACTTTTGGGAAACACGATAATTACATCACAAATGTGTGTCCATAGGGTACTAGGATGTACTATTCAGAGAGTATTTTGGTACTATTGCCCCATTTAAACATAGTGTATGCACTCCGTCAGGCGCTGGAAGGAGACAATAGTATTGTCAAATCAGAGGATTTAATCTAAAATATTGATTTAACGAAGCATTCGATTGGCTAACTGTCCCCCTCTCCATTCCTCCTGTGACCTGTGAGGACACACTATATTTAAATTGCAATATACCTCACAACATTGAATACCCACGTGGTCTCGTATAGAGCAGAGACACTACTGGATTTATTAGGTATTTATAATACGAATATTGCTAATACATTGATGTGGCAGAATTCGTCATAGAAGTATCGACAGACTGTGTTCAGACAATTTCACTGGTGCCTGAGTTATTATACAAATTCATCGAAAACTGCTTGTTTTGGTTGCGGTCTGCGTGTTGAGTTTTTAGTTTGTTACTCGAAAGGAAGTATGAAAATCCACAAGAAAAATGCTAACTTCCAGACGAAAAGTCCGAAGATCTGGAAGAATAGAACACAATTAACAAAACGAGAGAATAATGGCGAGAAAGAGCTGAACCAGCAGAGGCAAAGAGTTCCACCAATTTACGGGGCAACAGCCAAACTCTTGAAGAAAGTAAAGGAAGGTGCAGGGCTTAAAGACACACTTTACCAAATTAACCACCCTGTAAGTACATTTGTGTGCGATATATTGAATTATAACTTTTGCGTATTATTGCCAGTGTTAGCTTGAGAGATTGAAAAGTTGAGTATAATTTTATTTGTTTAAATAACAATTATTTGATAGAAATTTTTCATTTAGAAAATGTCTAATTCAGTTTATTGTTGAACCATGAAGATCTGGTTTTTGTAGCTGTTTTGTATTTTTTTCTACAGACTGTTGTTTTTTAAAACTAAATTGAGTGTTAATTGCAGAACCTTCGTGGAATATATTCTTTAGCATGCAAGGCAATACAAAATGACGAGTTATTGGAATCTATTATTAATGAGACTGGTTTGCTGAATGAGAGGTTTGATCCTGTTTTGGCCAAAGTTCTTGTTACTGAGTTGTTGTGGGGCAAGCAGGAATTAAAAGGAGGAAGCACACCTGTGACACTGACTTTGGAACATGAGAAAGCTCTGAGACAGGCAGTAGAGGAAGCTTCTATTCCTGTTGTTCTTACCGAAGGTATTTTCAATTTTCTATTTTTAACCCATCAACTATCACAAAGAATATTACATTTTTTTGTTGCATAACCACCAATCAAAGTAATTGTCTAATCTTGCTGCTTCACTAAGTTTTTCTTACACATTCAATCCATTTAGTTTTAATGATTTAGTAATTTGTAAAAATTGGAGAGAATTTACTTGGAAGTAACCATTACTGTGTAAACAACAAATTTTGCACTCGCTTCTGTTTCTAGAGAAAAATTGCATTTAAAACAGGTGGCCATATAAAATGGAGCTTATCAGAATGTGGGAAGTTAATATCGTACCTAATTGTGTTCTTTGCAGTGAAGTTGCGTACATTACAGATTAACAAATTGTCTGTAATTGGGAGGTTCAGAACACCACCCAGTATATTTTTGGCAGTTTCGAAGTTAAAGAGTAAGAGTGTAAAGTTATAACTTCATTGTATTTTATGTACAAAGTTTATTAAAATTGTTCAGATGGTTACAGTATTCAAGAGGTGAAAAGAAAATGTTTTAAATAGAATTTCCTAAGCTCTGAAATTTGAACTCAATTTTGTCAATACTACTTTTGATGCACTTGTGTCTTTTTTGCTCCAAGCCTTTCTATTACAGTTGAGCTTTGAAATCCTGGAGGCTTTTTTGCAATTGTAGGTGTGGATGGAAAATAATTCAATTCTTGGTGTTTGCACTGTTCTTTGTCAGTACTGGTTGATTCTTTGAATTTGTGAGTGAGACTAGGGCCTGCAATGCTGCCATGAAAATAGTTCATGGTTATCTGAAACCCAATTTAATCACACTGCAAGAAAATCAAGTATGATATTTTATTTACTTTAACATTATGTGCAAAAAGCTGGAAGGGACTGAATAAACATAAAAATATCCACTAGTCTTCACTTTTTGTCATCACTATCCAATGCTCACAAGGACTCTCTCCCCCCCCCCCCCCCCCCCCAAATGCCTGAAAACATAAGAAGGCTGAATGTAGTATACGGAACAACCTAAGGAAGTTGTTTAAACCCACACTTCGCGCCGTTCCAGTGTTAACTAGGCAGTTAGAATTCTGGAGGCTTTCTTGAAAAGTGATGTCTTATAAAAGTGAATTGGTAAGTATGCGTTGGATAGACTCTCGGATGTTTATAGTGAACACGAGGGCCGAAGGCCCAAGCCTTGCCGTGACTTGGATCCGGGCGAGCGAAGCGAGAAAACTTGGCTTTGAGAGTAAATTGGCATTACAATGTGGCGGGGACAAAGCATATGAAGGGCGAACCATGAAAATTGCCTATCCGTAAGTTTTATTCATTTCTATTAGAGCATGTGCAGTAATTAGGTCTTAAGCCCGGCCGCCACACTTCTCTAAGGGTGTACTGTATACGAAACTTTAACCCATAAGAAATCTACACATTTTCAAAACTAGTCTTCAGCAATTTCTCTTTAAAAATTATATCAAGTCCAAGAGTTTTTTGTAGTAATTAATAGCAGTAATAATGGTCTGTTCATAGGCAATTTTGAAGGGCTCTGTGTAGGAGTAGACTTCAACCACAGTAGGAAATGTAAAATCTCAATTGTAGTTAAAAATACTACTTTATTCATTAACATTATTATACCTTTGCAACTGTCTTAACATTATAATTTTGTTTTCAGTTACTTTTGTGAGAACTATGTTTCATACTGATACTCATACAAATTTGTAATTTAATCCAGGAGACTTCTCACATTGATTCAATTAATTTACTGAGAAAAACTTTTATTACATCCACAAAACATGCAAATTCTGTAAGAAGCATTACAGCGTAAACCCATGGTTGTAAGAGTATTTGAAGTTATTAAAAATTTGAGTTTCAAAAACAATGTTGAGTTTCTTATTCCCTATATCAATGTTTACTTGAATACATATGTAGCATGGTCTAAAAATGTCAGTTTATTAGAGCATTTGAGGGTGATACATATAGGCGTACCAGAATTAATGGTTTTTGGACTATTATAAAATGTTTTTCATAATCTACTGTTTATTATTATTATTATTATTATTATTATTATTATTATTTTGTACTTCTGTCTTCCTGTGTTGTCAGATTGAATTGTTGTGGAGTGTTGTGTATGAATTTGATAAATTATTATATTTCTTTGTAGAGAAACCTCTTCGATACATTAGAATAAATACCTTATTGGTTACTATAAATGGTACCATTCAACGCCTGATAGATGATGGATGGCAGTTGAAAGATACACCAGAGAATTACGAATTATTTATTAAATGTGCTTCTAAGTTGGGTGATACTCAGTTTATGAAAGATTACCATTTAGATGATGTTTTGATATTTCCTCCAAAGAGTGACATGCATGAACACAAGTTGGTGGAAAATGGATCACTACTACTTCAAGATAAGGTTTGCATAATTTTGTTGAGAATAAATATATATATTATAATTAAAACCACCTTATCAGCTTTTAATGTGATTTGTTTTAGGCTAGCTGTTTACCTGCTCTGCTTCTTGATCCAAAGCCTGGCAGTGTAGTTTTAGATATGTGTGCTGCTCCAGGACTGAAAACTAGCCAATTGGCAAATCTATTGCAGAACAAGGGGTATGTAAATCATTTTTCTTCTTTTTCTCTCTCTCTCTCTCCCCCTCTCTCACTCACTCACTCCCTCTCTCTCACTCACTCCCTCTCTCTCACTCACTCACTCTCTCTCACTCACTCACTCACTCCCTCTCACTCACTCACTCACTCACTCCTCTCTCACTCCCTCCCTCTCTCTCACTCCCTCCCTCTCTCTCACTCACTCCCTCTCTCTCACTCCCTCCCTCCCTCCCTCTATCTCTCTTTCTCACTCCCTCTCTCTCCCTCCCTCCCTCCCTCCCTCTCTCTCCCTCACTCCCTCTCCATCTCACTCAGTCACGCTTTCTGTCTCTCTATTTTTCCTCTCTCTGTTCCTTTCTTTCTTTCATTCATTCAGTGTGTGTGTGTGTGTGTGTGTGTGTGTATATATATATATATATATATATATATATATATATATATATATATATATATATATATATATATATATATATGGACTTTCAAAAATGTTCAATTCACTTTAGTAAATTTACACATTGTTTTCAATGTGTTTGTGGAAAACTGAAAGAGGGCTCAGTGAAGTTTGCTCTAAATGGTCAGAAAGGATGATAGGAATAATATTCACATTATTTAACCCAGCAGTAACGTTTCTCTTGCGTTGAGTACAAAAGTTACAAGTACAAAATTTCATAAAGATGTAAATAAAATATAGATTTGCATTAAGAAGAAAACAGCAAATTTTTACATAAAAGAAAATTAAAATTCGAAAAATATTAACATATCTCCTAAAATGCCCAATGTTCCAGTGATAACTGCATTGAATCTCTTCAGTAGTTTCAGGGATTACACATACAGACAAAAATAATAAATATAGTTAAATTGTTTTTATATCATGTAAATAATGATGGGGACACAGTTAAATTATGGAACTATTGGTGGAATGGAAATGTGGAACAATTAGTGAAGAAAAAGAAATCTTAATATAAAAGATGGCTCTCACCATATATCCTCTAGTCAGAACTGCTTGTATGAACTAAGGAAACTATCAAAACACAAGTATGTAAAGCAAAGGATGAATATTGGAACAGATTTTGCCATGAAGTAGACACATTGGAAGCTCATGATGAAGAGAAGTCCGCAAAACTATTTAAAAATTAAAACCAAATGAGAATGAAGAAGAGGAGTGGGTAAGAAAGTAGAAGTGGGGGGGGGGAGTGGGAGGTAGGTGTTATTCACTGTTGGAAGTAGAGTATCAGTATTGTGGAAGAATAGTATGATAGAGATTTGTGAACATATATCTATTTTTGTGTGCATCGTATTATGAGTCTTCAGATTCAACGTCTTGAGACACAGTCTTGTTTAATAGTTTGCCTCCTTTTTGTGTATTACTGGGTTATTGAAATCTGTTTACTGCAACTTCTCAATGTTTTGTCAGAGAGTTTTCTTGGAAGGAAGATTGATTGATATTATTGTTATGCTCCCGAATTCTATTCTTTACTTTCCCTGAGCTGTGTCCTATGTACAAGTAAGCGCAATCTTTACAATTAAGTTTATAAACAACTCTGGACATCTGTAATTTGGAATACTATCTTTCTTATGGTATTCCAGAGATAGTATTCCAAAAATTTTTTAAAAAGGCAGTTATTTTGAAATTACAGATGCACACTCTTCAAATTTATTTAAATAGATTACAGAAAGTATATTCCTTATATTTCGATTAACTATACATGATTATATACAATTATCGTGTATAGTATTAACAAGCCATTCAAGGTAGTAAGTATAAACATATTTTTAACAAATTCCTTCAAAGAGAATGGCAATGGTGAATTTTGCACTTGCTTGCACACAATGTCTACATGTTAAGAAATCATGCACAAAGACTAGAATTATGTCAGTGCTCTTATCTTTTGAAAAAGTTTTAAGAAGAAATTGGGAGTAATATTGCGTAAAATATTGTTTAGGTAATTTTGGAAAATGGTCATGATTTAACTCTGTATTACTTGAAAATTGCGAGTGTTGAATCTGAAGTTTTAGTTAATAGATTGCAGTAGAAAAGGAATATTTTCCTTCAATAATTAAGGTGTTCAATTGGTTCAAAAAGTCTTAAACTATCAATTTTCAACATTTCGGGAGTTTTAATTAAAATGAAAATATAATTGAATCAGCATGAAAAGAAAGTGAACAAGTCAAAAATGAAATTTTTATTTTTATTTTGGAAAGTTGTTCTTTAATGCAAGGCAAATTGTTGTGTGAAGATAGGAATCCTCTCATAACAGTGTTTAGTTAATAAATTGCAAGATGGAGCTATCTGTACTGCAGAGGAAGGGATCAAGTCACTGATATGTTCCATTACTCCTCAGTACCGTAATTTTGATTTGGAATGTTTGCCATGCATATCACAGCTAAACTGAACATTGTGGCGCTTGAAACTCACAATCACTCATGTGAAGTGGTTATTTGAGGATTCAGCTCTTGTGACATATTCTCATATTCTGGTCAGAATTGAAACCATGCTGTCCCGAGAATATGTTAGGATAATCTGGATTAGTAAATATTGGGTACCTGTTCAAAATAGTGCACAAACTTCCTGAAAGAGGGCATTCTTTTCTGGTATGAGACAGATTTTGGGGTATTTAAAAAAAAAGGGACTGTTTGGAAATAATTTGCATTGCTAAATCAAATACGTTTGTGTGTATGGTGGACAGTATTCACATTTTTTATTTTGATAAATGGCCAAAGGACTTAAAGAAAACAGTTTTTTCTATGGAGACAAGAACACCGTAAACATCTAGAAAATTAAGGCCTAGTCATTTCAAAGAATTTACTTTTAGTTCTGATGATCCTGGTGTGGTTGTTGCATGACCATATCTTAATAGCTGTGAAGTTTATAAATCCCAAATATAATATTCTTAAATATTATTACATTTATGGTTGTGGTAATTTTTTTTTTTTTTAACTTGACTGTGAGGAGGGAGTAAACATGTCAACAACAATTAAAACCAAATTCAGACCGCATAAAAGACATTTAATAGAAAGTTCATTAAAAATAATTTAGTGCTATCATTGTGTAAATTCACTCAGAAAAATTGGACAGGATAATATTAAATATGTGAATATTATTTAATGATTTCTTCCCTTCTGAAAAGTTCGCAAAAAATAACTTGTTCCCTTTCTCCTCAGCTCGATTTAATTCTTTTTTGTAGGTACACTTTTTTCTATTTCTGCAAAAAATTCAAAGCCTTTTTTGAGAAAATCTTACTGGGTGTTAATGAAGTACTCCCAAAAATTGATTAATGCCCTTTGACATTTGATTGAAAATATTAAAGGCAGAATTTTGGTGCTTGGTAATGATGAAAGTGTCTGTAGACCAGGTTTCATGCTAATTTGAACTATTGACGTTCAGTGAGCATGTAAAACATTCTTCAGGTTTTGAATTTGATATGTTTCCAAATTCAGTGAAGAAATATTAATTTATTTTGTAAGAAAGTACTAAAATATTGGTAGACTCTTCAATGTGATGAGAACTTTTGTTTACTACAAGTCTATTTTTTTACCAAGTCATAAGAAATAGTACTAGTACTCAAATTCTTCTCGTTGCTATTTTAGGCTGGTATTAAAAATTCCCAATGCTTATCTGCAATTTGTTGGCTGTCAATGTGTGCTGCTCTTGTTATACAATAAATTAATTTCTTGATTATTGAATTACAAAATCTAAATCCTAATCAATATTGTAAATTGCTAAATCTACAATTTCTGCTAGATCTTAAGTTCAAATATTCTAATTTTGGTTTTCTTTCTTTCAGTACTCTCTTTGCTGTTGATAAGGACCCTAAAAGATTTTATAAAATGCAAGAAATGGTGGAACGAAATTGCGGGAAACATAATTGTGTCACAACGAAACTCGCAGATTCTGTACGACTCACTTCTGAAGATTGCCCTGGAGTGCAGTATATTTTGATAGATCCCTCATGTTCAGGATCTGGTGAGTCTCTTTTTGATCTCCATTTTTATTCTGGGATATATATTCTCTATACTAATGAGATACTAACAACCATTGTTGCTGTGTCCGGCAAGTCATTCAGTCCAATTTCTGTTTACTGATCAGGTGAGCCAGACTGATTCTTTGTATCAGCATATCATAGGAGGTGTCAAATTTTTCATGTATATTGGAAGTGAGTTCTCATTTTTTACTGGAATTTCTACCTTGTATAAAGGCTGTCAAATATGAACATGGCATGTCTTCTGAAAGATTTTCCTTTGAATAAAGTTAGGAGAAAGAAGGCATTTCTTAAATATAATTGCCTTATTGCTGTTGTGTTAAAAGTTAATTTGCTTCATTTATAAACAGGAGCTGAGTAAATAATATTAAATTAATGTTAAAAATGTTGTATTCCAGTTCCTAAGTTCATAATGTTTGTTGTTGGTGTATTGCTCCAGACAAGTTTTACTTTCTCGCTGCCGCTTAAGCAGTAGAGAGTAAGTTATGTAATTCTGCGCGATAAAACGGCGAATTTTCGGCAGAAGAATCTCTTATTATAGGGCCCTGGTAACGAAAAAGTGGATAAATCCAGTCACAAAAGTTAATAATAAAAAATCCTGTATCATGTGTTGTAATTAGTATCCATGTTTTACAGGTCCTTGATACTAAAAAACGAATGACGACAAAACGTCTTGTCTGTGAACAAGAGTAGCAGCTAAACCATACCGCCAAATTTCTCCGAACTGGATATTCCACAAATTATCAGACTGGTGTCGCAGCCCCTTGAATTTGAAACAAATATTTTAATTTTGGGAGGAACTTTATATGAAGCCGCTGGCACAATTCAAAATCATGGCTTTCGAGTTTCTTCATTAAATTTTGTTGTGGAATAGTGTGGAGGATGTTTAAGAAAGTGGCACATGACTCGTTTTCATTAAAAACGCAACTCAAAAACTCTGATTTTTCAACATAGCAAAAAATTTTGAATTTTTGCAGTCTTCCTGCAGCTACAATTATGAAGATGAGGCTTTTATAACACAATCTGTTGCTTGAAGATGGAGTTTGAAATCAGATCGTGTACTATTTTCAAAAATTTCAGTACTTTTCTTGTAATTTTGTGTGAAATATGGTCAATTTTAAATATTGTATAGACAATTTCTCCCCAAAAACGGCTTCAACAATGTTGATTAAATTTTGACCTTGGATAGCATATAGGATACTTAACAAAATTGTGCAGGTGCCATTTTCGTTGAAAATTTTTGAAGATGACAAACATTAAATGAAAATCAGTGTCTTTCTGCAACTACAATTATGAAGATACAATTTATTTCTTAATGAAGTGTGTTCGTCAAAAACAGATTTTCAAACAAGGTCATGTTGAATTTTTCAAAACTTTGAGCATTTCTGGTGTAATTGGGCATCAAAGGTAGTTAACCACTCAGAAAATACTAGCTTCTTGGTCGTAATTGTAGGTGTATCGATGCTAAGTTAGAATTTGTATAGTATTTCATTGTTCATTTCTTACATTGGAGCTTTTGTTATACATTTACAAATTAATATTTTAGAAATTATTTAAAATTATGTGATAATCCGTAGTTTTTTGTCCATCTTGCAAGGAATGTATTTGCATTCTCAATGTATTGATGTATTTTCTTTCAAGCCATCTGCAATCTTTTAATTAAAATTAGCCCAATTAGGTTTTCTCTCTTAAAAAATAAGATTTAAATGTAATATGAAAGAAAACTTGCCAGCCTTCATGAAACATGAGCTTGAAATGCAGCTTTAGAATTCCGCACTGCGAGACTCCACCTGAAGTTCCACCATATTTCCACCATTGTTCTGTGAATTATGTCTCTTGTCGGTTATCTTTGTCAAATGTGGGTATGTTATTTGCATGAAAATATTTATTTTTTTGCACCAAACGTTTTACGATTTGTAACGAGTATTACAAAAAATTATGACTGAGATGTGTTAAATGTGAGAGAAATTGTATTATTTAACCATTACTGGGCAAGAAAGTACATGCTGTTTTAGCCCCACTAGTTTGATTAGAAGTACTGGAGTGTGAGTACTCAATTAATTAATTATTCATGATTCATGTTTCGCTTATCTTGGGTGCCACTATAGTGTCCATAGGTTTATTTATAGACAATTGGTTTCTAAATGTTATAATTTAGATTTATTTAGTCCAAAAAAACGGTAATAACTGTACGTGATGTATGGGGGAGAAGATCATCTACGCACGTTTTCTTGAGTTTAAAAATCCATCCATCGTTTTAACAATGGATGAAGTCCATTACTTGTTATAAGCATATTAAGTTGTTTTTTTTTTGTTGTTGTTGTTTTTTTATACAATACAAATGGAAACTAATTCATTATATATTACTGTTTTGCTAAAAAAACACATTATTTTTCTTTTTGATGATCAGTATAGTCTCTAATAGTATAGGAACAGTTATGCAGCAGAAAAGATTTTACTTTTAACTTAAATTTGTGAATCGACTTCAATTGTTTAATGTCATCTGGCTGTGCATTGTAAAGTGCAAATGTATTATATGTGGATTTTTTTATGGTGAGCTGTTGATACTGACACTTGATGAACCTGATATCTACGTGTGTTATCAGTTTTGCATGAAAATATGTCCCCACTGTTAAGTAAGTCGTAAGTCCGGTAAGGAAGTCACTTCGTGAGTTCAGCCGCAATTCTAGAAAAGTGTTGGTTGAAGAGGTTAACCACTTTTTCTGAATTAGTAACTTTCCTTTCATTATCCTTTCAAACAACATTCTCTACTAAGTACCAATATGATGTGGTGGAATTTTTTACAATATTCCACATTGCTTTAGTTTTGTAACTAGCATTCAAAATATCCTGGTTACTTTTGCCTGAACTATTACTTCCCTTAAAATTCTTTTGAATTCCTGGAAGTAGACATGGAATCAGGGTGATACGTCATGATGTTTAGAAATAAAGTGAAATGTACGTTTCTTTTTACACAATGTTCTAATTCCTTGTGTGATCCAAGTATTGTTTTTCCATGAAATATTTAATTTTCTCTTTTTGAGAGGAAAGCATGCATTAAAGAGAAATGAAAGCTTTGAGAATTTGAAAAAGTCGAACTCGTCCAATTCAAACAAATCATCTATGGTGCATTGCTGCGTTTATTTGTATAGCCAAGAACAGTAGTAATTTCTAATTTATACAAACGAAATAAAGAAAATAATTTAACTGTTAAAGTATTTGCAGCTCATTATACAGAAAAGGAAGAATAATATTTCATCATATACTTTGATTACATCAAAAGCAGCTAATAATTTCTGAATACCATAATTAGCTGTAAAACTTACTAAATAAAAGTAACATATTCATTAGTTCTACGGTAAATATAATACTTTCTTTAAATTCATTTCCTTTCATAAGAATTTTATCGATACACAACTATACCACCGGCGCACTCTCCCATAATTTGAAACCACCACCTTTGCCATTTTGCAAACTGACAGTGTGTCACATGAAGTGCGAAAATTCGAATTTACCATTTTCATTTACAGTTTCCAAATATAGAGCGTGCGCCAGCATCACTTTCTTTACCATTCTTTGCTACATACATTTTAAAATTTAAAGAAAAAAATTAGAACCGTTTCTAAGAATATAATTATTTTAAATTTAAAAATTGCGCATGTTTTACACAAAATTTCATAAAAAATACTCATGTTTACCAAAATTTGTAGATTTTGTTTTGATTGTCACACTTTATTAATAAAAAAAGTATCTTCATCGTAGTTGTAGGAAGACCCTGAATAAAAATTTGATTTTTTCAAATTTTAAAAAATCAGGGATTTTAACGAAAATGAATCCTTTATGCTATCTGAGGTCAATTTATTTTTATTATTATTATTTATTTTTTTTTCTTTTCTTTTTTTTTTTCTTCTTCCCGTTAATCGGCCAACTAGGACCACGCTTGCAAGCATCCTGCCTTTACCGTGGCCCAGTTTTTATTTATTCTCACGGTGGCAGGTGCTTGCGACAATTTTTGGGGGGGACCTGCATTTTCAGCTGGATCCGGTTTTTAACCCCCACGGTTGTTAGCCCTGGGAGTATTATTATTATTATTATTATTATTATTATTATTATTATTATTATTATTACTAATTTTAAAAACTTCCCAAGGCTTTATTTCAAGTCCCCTCTACTCTTAAAATGTTGGTTTCAAATTCAAGGGGTTGTGACATTGGCCAGATCAATTGCAGAATATAATTTTCGGTGAAAATACTGCTAATGGTTTAGCTGATGTTCTGCCATCAATCGATTTTTCAGTATCAAGGACCCACAACACATGGATCCTGAATGCCACTGTGTTAGAGGACATAATTTACTTAGTTTGGACACGTTGTTACCAGGGCCCCGCTTTATAAAATTTTCTATGAAACATTCGTCGTTTTTTTTTCGACATTGCAATTCTTACTCTGTACTACGTAAATAGGATGACAAAGTAAAAATGTGTTTGATAAACAAAAACTGCTTGATAGAGGCATGCACCAAAATTCCCATTCATTCCGAATAATATCATGTTGACAAGTAACAATAAACTCCAAAGAAACTACAGAAAGGTTAATTATTAAGAATGTGGATTGTGAAAGCAAGTGGCTTCTTCTTAATCCTTTGTTGTGTTTGAAATTGAGATCGCAATATAAGACGTCTTGAAGTAGAGATTGATGTGTTCACACTTTTCATTTCTGTTATGTAGGAATGGCTTCAAGAGTTGAGTCTCAAAGTCCAAAAGAAGGTATGCCCTCAGGAAGATTACAATCACTCAGTACATTTCAAGAACGTCTGCTAGTTCAAGCAATGACTGCTTTTCCAGATGTGGAGCGTATTGTTTATAGCACTTGTTCTCTTTTTGAAGAAGAAAATGAACAAGTAGTGGCAAAAGCTCTGAGCAGAGTACAGTCGTTTCAGGTTGTCCCACCACAGCTGAAGAAGCCTTGGGATCGCAGAGGAAGTCCTGAGTATCCTTTTGGATCTGATTGTTTAGTAGCGGATAAAGAGAAAGACAAAACCAATGGGTTTTTTGTTGCTGTTCTGGAAAGAATTCCTGGATCAGGTAGCCCTTCAGTAAAAGCCGTGTCTAAGAAGAGGAAAAGTGCAGCCCTTGATGAAAGAAAAGACAGTGATGGGTGGGAAGTACCTAAAAAGAAAAAGAAGGCCAAAAAAAACAATAAAATGCAAGTTGAGGATCAAGCAGAAATCGAGAATAATGTGTAGAGAATTAAAGATGTTTAAAACATGATGTTAATGCCACACAAGTGTGGATTGAAGTTATAATCCTGTAATATATTTATATATTTTACCAGTATATGCATGATCATGTTAACATATATTATATTATGATAAACAAATACAAATTGTTTATTATTTCATCTTGTTCAAATAAATAAATCTCTCTGGTAATGTTTTTTTTGCGTGTTGTGTTTAATGTTGATATGATGAGGTCATTGTGGCTTCAATTCTTAGTACAGTAAAATCGGTCTAAACCAAAACCTCTACAAGCCTGTCTCACAACAACAAATCTGTCTTAACCGGAAAATTTCTCCGGCCCATGAAGTTAAACGGGATTTTACACAGCATAAAATAACCTTTCCAACGCGCAAACAGAACTGTTTTTCATGTTATGCAGGGGTGGGAATCTGTATAAAAAAGAATTCCTGTGACTTTAATGCAATAGGTGGAGAGATGTTAGATCTTAATGAAATGAATGCATCTATAAGCTTGTTTAAAATTCTGTTTCCCTGTGACACACAATTTAGTCGTGGCAGCCGGACATTGAAGGAGAGAGGCTTCAGTTGTCAGCTAATATTCAACCTTGGGGTCGCTTGTTTCTCAAGGCGTAGGCCGTAGAGGAATTCTCTCCGTCTCTCTGAGTGAGGTATGGTGTACGGGAATGACTTACGTTCATGCGTCTCCCTGCCCCGCGTTGGACTCCTCCGATCGGATACGCATTGCTCAAGGCCATGCGAAGATATGAAATAGTCATCGTAGTCGGTTATGATGCATTGTGCATTGAAAGAGTTAGCAAGCAGACCTAATACAGCCCGTAAGGTGCGTATTTTTCAACTCTGAAGCTGTCATTTAAGTGTTCATATTCATTTTTGGTGATTTCTTCCATTAATACTTTATTTGTTAAAGTATTTTGATAATTATAATAAAGTCACGTAATTAACTACTTTCAGGGCTGAAACGTCAATATCTCAAGTGACATAAAATGGACAACTGCGTAAAACGGAAACGTCCCTAAACCGGATGTTTTTGTGCCCCGATCGATTCCGGCTTAGATTTTACTGTAGTGAATCCGTCTGTCCTATGAAAGGTAAGAACTGGACGTTTGTCTTGCCACGTGCATCCTTTTCCCCCTTTAATATGTTTTTATTGTGTGTGCCATTGTGGCATTTCTTCCCCTCTATAATATTGGTTCAATTTGCCTTACATAATGTAAGAACTACTTAATGTAAGAACTACTTAATGTTATTAGGTTTAAGGTACTTGTGTTTTTTAAAAAAAATTACGTGCGCATTCTGTGCTAGGTCATTAGCGATCACTATAGATTAACTATAGGGTTGAAGTTATATGATAACGGGTGAAAGGCGAACTGAAATACAACCATGCTCGAGGCTGGAGTGATCGCTTCGGCGGAGTTCTGTAGCGAGCTTAGATCAGTAACATCAAGTAGCGTGCTGTCCATGCTTGACGCATGCGCGTTCTGTGAAGGCCAGCGAATTCGCTCGCTGCCTGCCTGCCCTGCCCGCACGGAAGACTCAATTCCTATTCACTGCATATAGTGTTGTTTTTATAACTGCACCTTACGGCCCTAGTTCACGGCGACATCATGTCACTCGTTCCCGTCGTGCCGATAGATGTCGCATGATCGCGACCGTATCAAACCCTTGCTATAGAGATGTCCAGAACACGTGACATTTGGTAGTTCGAAGGGCAGCACTGTCGCCTCTGGATGACAAGCGGCACGCTGCTATAAGCCCCGAGTTAATGGATAAAACGTGACATAAGTGTCGATTTTCTTTTTAAAACATCGTGATCAATTTTGGTTGGAGGTTTTCTTCTGCCTACAATAGTTTTAAAACGTTTTTTTTTCTTCTCAGGTACACTTTCTCGCAGTGAGATGTTATTTTTTTCTCTGAAATAAAGTTATATTTTCGCTATAACCAAGTTGTCTGATAGTGGACAGACTAAACTTCTTTTTTAGATGCCTTACTTTTCCCAAATATCAGAAATGTAAAATTTTAGCACCCTCGGAACAAATAGAAGCAAAGTAGACATCAACTTTGAAGCACGAAAAGTTAACGGTTATTGCAAATCAGTAGCAGGGATCTGCCCGTCTTTGTAATTCGCAATTGACGTCTGAAGATTACCTGTCGTACTGTGTTTCACATGAAAACGTATGTAGGTGTTTTTTTTAATTTGTTGCGTCTGTAGACGCAACGCGTCTTCCTTCATTTCCTTCGGTCATTTTTGCATCTTTTTTTCATTATTTTTCTGTACAGAAAGTGGATGAAAAAAGGACGTTTGTTTCTACGCAGTATGGTTTGGTGTCGAAACTGGATGAGAGTGATTGCAGCGTTTTACACGGTCATTTCTGTCTATGTACGTAATCATGAAGAAAATACTTCCTCCGGACGCCGCATATAACACTGAAGTTGAAACATTTGAACATCGCATCTGTGGGAACAAATTAAGTTAGGACCTATCACGGATGCGACAATATTAGAATACAGTACATAATTTATTTCTCACTATATAACCACTTCACATTACAATTCTACCCATCAGAACGCTCTCACGCACCTACAAAATGAACATATCGCTCCACACGCATAACAAACCAGAGAAAGTGCCGCCAGGAGCGCGGTAGTCAAACTGGATGAAATCTGTTCCGAAAAATTAAGCATGTGTCATTTTTTCGTACAAATTACATATAGTCTAGTCCATCTTTTCTGTACCGGGGAAAAATGATTCGGGGGGCGCCGGCAGATGACGCAATCCGCGCAGCGAATTCCGGCAGATGATGCAATATTCGTTACAATATTCATAAATTAGTCAAATTACATTAAATTTTGGTTATCTAAATAGTGAAGTTTTCTCTACAACGTGAAAAATTATCGAACATTTTTAGGACTTTATGAACATTCTGGATTTTTTCCACACGATTATTAAACTTTAATGTAGGTAATATTTCTTAGATATTTGTATTAATTATCGAAGATAAATATTTTAAAAGGCGACAGTTTACAGAAATGTACGGAAGGAGTCACCTAGACGCTAATTGCACTAGGACTCGAGATTCGTTGGCATTTTTTATAACCGATGAAAGGGCACGTGGAACCAAATGGCGTGGCAAACGTGGCAAAAACCCGTTTTTGGAAATTCCTGTGAGTCTTCTGGCCGGTCCGAAAACAAAACATCAGTTCCCAACCAAAGACCGAGACGCGTCGAATGACACGTCGCAGTTCTCGATTAGTGCACTGGGAGTGGTTGATCGTGACTGATCCGCTCGCTCTCATTCACTCAAATACTTAATGGGGATATTCGTATGTATACGAGAAAGTAAACATTTATGGATGAAATCTTGTACTCAAATAACACATGGGTCCGAAATTATGTTGGCCTTTTCCACATCCGATTAAACAAAAGGCGGTGGATCCATATATTTCATACATGTCATTTTATATAAAATAGTATGGCTAAGGTTATATTTACTTTGTTGTATTTTCGAAATGGAGGCAGTGACTTCATTGGTGTAAAAAGTGAATGGATCTGTGCTCTTCACTCAATAACTCTGATTCGAGTTTTATGCGGGAGAAAATTATGTGAAAAAATTAAATTATTGTCACGAAATTGCTATTACTTTATTTCTTTTTTTCAATCAAAGTAGGGACGCACGTAAATGCAGAAGTTAACGAGAATGTCATTGGTAGCGGGCGCAAAAATTCTTGAACACCGAAAAAAAATTAAGTAAAACTAGATTAAGATTTATTAAGTAAAAAAAAAACAAAAACAAAAAAAAACTTTGTCACGTCGGGGGGGAAATTATCTGCGCACGTTTTCTTGAGTTCCAGAATCCCTTCCCGTCATCTTAACTATAAATAGTTGAAAGATGAGTAAAAGTTTAATAAAAATAAATTTTAAAAATCGCAAGATTAGCAATATTTGAAAAAATGTAATTTTTGTTTCTGCGTTATAGAAAACTTATTTGCATCGGTACACGAATTGTAAGAATGATTTTTCTGCATTGCTGACAAAATAGTAACTCGCCCTTTCCTCTACTCTTACCATTACAAGCAAAAGAAGAACTCAACAAAACGTGCGCATAGTGACGCTACATTTACGTCCAGAAGCATAACAAGGGACCATCTCAATGAATCAGGGAAACTGGACAAAAACCTGATCAAGATGGGGGACTACATTTCGTTTTCGAAAATGTGTTACTGTGCAGCTTTCTCTCTATTGTTCCAACCGTCACTCTAACATTTTCTTGAACACAGTTTGAATATTGATGATTTGCAGCGACAACGTAGACTATGAAATGTGACCCAGGAGGAGGGAATGTACTGTCCGTTAACAATTAATAATACAGTTGCACAGCGAATGCAAATTCATGCGGAACATTTTTAGACTGGCCGGAGTTCCCCATCTACGGTTCACTTGATCGTAGATAGAAAGATTTTGGAAAATAAACCGAGCAGTGGTCGCCAAAATAAATGACGCTTCAAAACGAATGGTTATATTGAACGCTTCAAAACGAATGACGTATGCTGTGGGCAGGTGATGTGCCCCGGCCATAGAAACAATACCACGGATCCATTACAACACCATCTATTCTTTCTATGCCCTGACTTAGGCAGCGGACCTTTTAGAGTTCGGGAAGCGCATTTCTCCAAGCACTGTACGGATCGTGTTGCATCGAAATGCATATCACGGGCTAACGGGACGGAAGAAATTTTGGGTAAGTCAAACAAACTGGAAGAAACGTTTGGAATTTGCCAAGAACTATGTTAATTTTAGGGGAGAACCAATTCTCCGCTAAATTGGATTTCCGGTATCAAGGACCCACAAACTGATCCTGGTTTCACCGCGTGTTAGAGGATTTTTTTCTTATTTTAGCGAAAATGATTTCTCCAGGGCCCGGCAATGAAGTTTTGTCTGCCGAAAATCCGCCGTCTTTTCACGTAGCATTACAAAACTTTCCTTATACTACGTATATACGTGTGTATACGGGAAAGTAAAAGTAAATTGAGAGTGACAGTGGCGGATTGTGCTTAGGTTTGCACAACCCCCATTTAATTGAAAAATATCTTACAATAAATCTTAGGAATGTACTATATCCTTTTAATTATATTCAAATTCATGATTTTGCAGCAATATCGATGTAAAATCATTTTGAAATGATGTACGTGAAATCATTGTCTTCGTCTGACACTAGCTACAACTTAGCTTCGCATAGTTTCCACAGACCCAAATCCGAGTCTATCACGGTGTAAAAAGTATCGTACGCCGTGGTGTTAACTCACTTTTTACACTAACTGTATTCCTGATTGAAGAGTGATTCTTTGAGACTCAAAGTTTGAGTCAAATTTGTGAACGAGATGCGCAGTCGGAACCGCCGTGTCAGAACCTAAACAAACCGACAGATAGAGAAAAAACATGACAAGAAACACAAGCCTCGGTAACCGTTCAATACGACAAAATACTACTAATGCTGTAGTAAACACTTAAGCGCACACCCGACTCGGATGTTCTGAGCTCGCTACAGTAAGCCTGCAGTAAACTCTTGAAACTTGTAAACTGCTTGTTTTGGTTTGCGATCTGCCTGTTGTTGAATTCTTAGTTTTTGTTTTCTGAAGGCAAATATGAACATTTCGGAGGAAAATACACAATTAACAAATCCACAGAATAAAGGCGAGAGAAAGCGGAAGCGGCATAAAGAAAGAGTTCCAGCAATTTACGGAGAAGCAGCCAAACTCGTGAAGGAAGTAAAGAAAGGTGCAGAACTGAGAGACACTCTTTTTCAAATTAGTCATCCTGTAAGTTTAATTTTGTGTAAAAGAACGATTTATAACACTGTTGTCGGTGTCGACTCTCCCTCTCGTGGGAGAAAAAGAAGTGTTCAATTTAAAATAATTTGCAGAACTTATTGTATATATTTTTTTTCATTTAAAGGAAAATTATTTGGTATTGATTATCCGTTAATAAAATAACTATTTCAGTTCATTATCAAACAATGAGATGTAGGTTACATTATTTTTCTCCAGAAATTGTGCCTTTTTTAAAATTATTTTTTGTGTTAATTGCAGAACCTGCAAGGCATATATTCCTTAGCATTCAAGTCAATAAGAAATGACCAGCTATTGGAATCTATCATTAAGAAGACAGGATTGCTGAATAAAAAGTTTGAACCCAATTTAGCCAAAATTCTTGTTACTGAATTGTTGTGGGGCAAGCAGGAATTAAAAGGATGCAGCCCACCAGTGAAACTAACTTTGAAACATGAGGAGGCTCTAAGAAAGGCATTGAAGGAAGCTTCTATTCCTGTTGATCTTACTGAAGGTAATTTATAGTTTTTGTTTTTAACCCATAATCGGTCGTAAAAAAAAAATACAATTTGTAGCACAACCATCACAGTGTTCTACTTAATGTTGCTGCATCATTCACTTTTCCTACAATTAAAGATGTTTGAGTCAACCCATAATGTTTTAATGATTTAGTAATGTATATATACAGTTAATAGCAATAGACAATTGTACAATAGTTGATATATACTGTCACAAAAAAAATCTTTGAACAAAAGAAAAACAATGCAGTTCCTTATGGTTTGGAGAAAAACAGCAGTTAGAACAGGAGGTTACATAATGGTAGATTAGATTAAATTTATTTAGTAAAAACTTTGTGATGTTACGTCCAGAAGCAACACACACACACACACTTGTTTCTGTATTATTATTCTGATTATTAGTTTTTTGTAGTTCTGTCCTCCAATTTTTCAGATTAAATTGTTATTTTTCCGTGTTCTATATGAATTTGATACATTATATTTTTTTGTAGAGAAACCTCTTCAATATGTTAGGTTAAATACCTTATTGGTCACTATAAATGGTACCATTCAACGCCTGATAGATGATGGGTGGCAACTGGAAGATACACCAGAGACTTACGAATTATTTATTAAATGTGCTTCTAACTTGGGTGAAAATCAGTTTATGAAAGATTACCATTTAGATGATGTTTTGATATTTCCTCAAAGGAGTAACATGCATGAACACAAGTTGGTGGAAAATGGATCACTACTACTTCAAGATAAGGTTTACATAATTTTGTTGAGAATAAATATATATTCTATAATTAAAACCAGATTATCTGCTTTTAATGTGATTTGTTTGTTTAGGCTAGCTGTTTACCTGCTCTGCTTCTTGATCCAAAGCCTGGCAGTGTAGTTTTAGATATGTGTGCTGCTCCAGGACTGAAAACTAGCCAACTGGTGAATCTAATGGAGAACAAGGGGTATGTAAATGCTTTTTCTTATCTTTCAGGTCCCCTGTTTGAAATGTATTATGTCCCTGCCAGGAATACAATAAATATGTAGATATTTCATTTATGATTTCCACCATTGGAAATTTCAAATCAAGCACACTGAAAGAGAATACATTCTGAAGAGCATTCTTAAAATTTATCTTCTTTAACTGTGCTATCTTTGAAAACCAAAATGTCTTAACGTTGCAATTATTTAAAAACTGTCTATAAGATTTTATTGTATTCCATAATGAATTAAAGACAATTTCAATTTTACTTTAAGCATTCAAGTACATATTTATTTAAAATGTTATTTTATATACATATTACAAAAAGTTTCGACAAAAACTTTTGGGTCCTTTTCAGGTTTTAAAGTTTTTTTAAAAGAACACACAATGCTTGAAATGTTATGTTTTTATTTTGTATTCTAGATGATGTAAGAAATTTATAACAACTAGAAGTTCAAAGAACAAGTTTTTGTTTACAATTTTTAGAAATTGAATTTTATGGGTTCTAAATTCAATTACCTTATTATTAATTACCAAAAAGGTCTGGATTGTAACTTTTATTTTTTATTTTTTTTTAGTTGGATAAATGTTCCACTTGTCATGAGATTTAAACTTATTTTTGAAATCTAAAAGGAGTAGTGAAATCTTTTAATTTTTAACAAGGAAAAGTAGCTAAAACTTGCTCACTTGTTGTAAGAAGATTTTAAAATTGCTGGTTGGGCACACTTACGTCATGAACATTGTAGTATCATGAAATGTGTTGGTAGAGTTTGGGGCATGGTTGGTTGGGATGAGGCAGGGTGGCTAGGGGAGCAGAGGACTAGTGAGGTTGGAAAAGGGAAGGCCCAGAGCTGGGAAAGGGGAGATGTTGGAATTGAAAATAAAAAGGGGAGTTCTCGTAGAATTTACTTCAAATTTAGCTGATGTCCTTCTTTCTCTCCTCCTCCCTCTCTCCCCCTCTCCCTCTCTCCCCCCCTCTCTCCTCTCTCCCCCTCTCCCTCCCTCCCTCTCTCTTTTCCCTCCCTCTCTCCCCCTCTCGTTTCTCTTGTTAACTGTTGACTTGATGCATACTCCCAGGAAACTTCTCTGAACTATTTTGGCCTTCAATTATTCTGAGCCTAATTGCACTATTGGAAAAAATCAAAATACATATATTAAGAAGGAAATTTTGTGGGCTTTCAGAAACATCCAATTCTTCTTCTTATTTCTTCTTTTTCTTTTTCTTTGTTCTTCCTTCTTCTTCTTCTTTCTTCTTAGGCCATAAGCCTGTTCCATTCCTTGGATTTAAAAACTTTTGTGCCACTGGTGCATCAGTCTTCCAGGATATCTTCTTCCCACAGATCTAATATCTCTCTAGACCCTTACAATTCCATCTTCATTCATTCTATCAATGTGTTGATTCCATTCTCTTCTGTGATATTATCCATTCTCTTCTGTGATATTATCCAATCAGAAATACGACTAAGGGAATTTTCTTTCAGCTCTCTACTATGTGTATTGCATCGTTACAGGATCTCCCTCTCCTGAATCCCTACTGATGATCTTCCCACTCTATCATGCTGTACAGCTTGTTCGCTAAATGTGTTGTCGCAAATTTGAGTGTGGAACTTAGGTGATTTATTCCTCTGTAATTATCAGGGTTAAGATGGTCTCCCTTCTTGAATAACGGTATACGAATGCTGGACTTCCAAATCTTGAGTATCTTACGATGGTGCAAGATCTTCTTCATTAATTTTGTTATTTCTTCTGTTAATGTGTCACCACTATACTTTAGGATACCATCCTCCCCAGGTGATTTACAATTTTTCAGTTTCTTAATTAACTCCTTCACCTGTTCTGATATGGTGCATTCTGTATTTACATTTCCTGTTCCTGCAAGGTCTATTACATTTCCAATCTCGTCATGGAATAACTCTTTAAAATACTCCACCCATGTTTGGTTAGGCATTGTGTTAGTTCTTATATATTCATTAGTTTCTGTTCTCATGTTCCTAATGAGCCTCCACATTTGCTTCCGGAGTCCATAAAAGTCATAATCTAAGCCGAAAAAGTGGTAGAGTATCATCTCTTTATTTCTCTAACTTTTCAATTTGTTTTGTTCCTAATGGTTTTGTATTCTTGATATAATTGTGTAGACCCAGATTGCTAGAACTTGATGTAGGCCACTGTCTTCCGGTATGCTGCTTCCTTTACTTCTTTAGTGAACCACAGTGTCCTTTTGTTTTGTATTCTTCCTGTATTAACCTTTATCTTCCCTGCAGCTTCTCGTGCTGCTGCCAAACATTAGTTTTTATCTATCTCCAATTCCAATTCATCAATGTCCTGGATCTTATTACTAGTTATTTTCTCATATAATCTGTTCTTATATACTTGTTTAGAAGATTCCTTATTCAATGACTGGATGTTAATTCTTTCGTGAATCATTGACTTTTCCAAGGTTATGATCACTTCCGATATCTGCAGCAGCACTTTTAACATCCAAAATCTGGGATGGGTGTACTTCCCGATTAGGCATAATATAATTTATCATAGATCTTTGCTCTCTCGAGTTTGCCCATGTATATTTGTATTGTAATTAATGATCAAAGAATGTGTTATTTATCCTCAGTTCATTTTCAGTACAGAAGTTTACTAAAATTTCACCGTTTTCATATATAATTTCTTGATTAAACTTCTGTTCAATTCCCTGGATAATCTGATTTCCTGTCCTCGCATTCAGATCTCCTGGTAGTATTACTATCTCCCTGTGATCAGTCTGACTCAGAAATTCTTGAAGATCTTAAAATTTTTGTTTACCATGAGGTGGTTTTTTTTATCTTTAGGGGCATACACAGAAATTATATTAATTGGTCTCAATGTAGTATGTAACTCAACATACTATTCTCTCAGATATGTAACTATGACCCTTTATCTTATTAATATGTTTGTTATAATTATTGCTGCTCCCTCCTTTGCTCTAATATATTTTAGGGACACCAGTGTATATTAATGTCTACTTCCCGTGCTGTTCTATTTCATTTCCTTTCTTTTGTGTCTCCATAAGACAGCATTTATCTAATATGTTTCTTTCAATTTCTATTAATATTTCATGCTCGCTAGTGTTCCAGGATCTCACGTTCCAAGTCCCAATTCTAATAATATTTTCCTTCTTCCAATTGTTTATCCTTTTCGGAGCCGAGATTTTCAACACATGGTTCTGAGGCAAATCCTTGGTTCTCTGAGCTTGATTGCTTTTTACCCAAGGCAGGCTGCTAACCTCACCTAAAAACCCTCCTCCTTTACCAAGGCTTGCGACTGGCAGTGGGCTGTTGAGCCACTCCATCCACCCAACAAATACCACAGGTGGAGTCAGTGTCAAATTCATTTTGTTGTATTCTGTCACTGTTTTCAGTATACTTGTGAGAAATTTAGAATATGCAAAGACGGCTATAAATGGTTAAATCAACAATTTCAGCTACATCTTATGTCCAAATATTCTAATTATTGTTTTGTTTCTTTCAGTACTATCTTTGCTATTGACAGAGACCCTAAAAGATTTGACGAAATGAGACAAATAGTTGAACGTAATTGCAAGGAAGATAATTGTGTCACAATGAAACTTGCAAACTCTATTCAACTCACTTCTGAAGATTGCCCTGGAGTGCAGTATATTTTGATAGATCCCTCATGCTCAAGATGTGGTGAGTTATTAGACTTTTTGACCACTATTTTCTTCTGGAATACAATTTTTCATGATACAAGGTTTAAACAATACATTTATCAGATGTATGATCAATCAGTATTTTCAACTCCTAGTACCGGGTGAGTTTAACTCAGAACTAGCATTCTCGCTGTCTGCAGCAACTCTCACCAGAAAGTCCATGGTTCGAGTCTTGCCAGAGGCAGATTTTTGATTCTATCTATTACAGGGTCAAATTCAGCCACTGTCTTGAAGAGAAATCTTGTATCTGGCTGTCCTGATCAGTAGTTTCCCATGGTTTCTCCAATCAGTATCAGATGAATTCCAGAGCAATACCCTAACAAACAGGCCACAGACGCAAGCAATCTTTTCTCCCTATTCCTTGTTCTATCCTCATCCCTTACACTCACAAACCCACCAACTTATACACACGACGCATACAGGGAAATCAGTGGTTGGGAGTTGGGAAGGTGGCCACCTGAAGGAGGAGAAAATCCTGCGCAAGCTGATGTAGAGATCAGTGCAGGATGTCTCAATCCAGCTGGGGAAGAACAGAACCTTCAAAGAGAAAATAGTCACTACACTAACGGACAAATGACTTTAGCAGTTGACTTGGCCAGAAACAATCAGTCCAGCTTCTATAATTGGCTGGGAGTTGTGCCAGGCTTGTTGTTTGTATCAGCATATCATTCCAATTTTTGTGTATAATTTTCAATGGTGTTAAATTTCTCATGTGTAATAGAAACAAGTTCCCAGTTTCTACTTGAATCTCTGACTCGTAAAAAAACTGTTAAATATTATCTTGCCATAAGTATTGGCAGGTTTTCCTTCAAATAAAAAAGTGGAAAGAGTATTCTGTTCATATTGCTGTTGAGTAGAAACTTAATTTCCTTCATATAAAGAAAAAAGAAACTTAGTGGAAAATATTAAATTAAAGTTAAAAATCTTCTGATATGATCATTGCCATGTTTGTTGCTAGAATTTTGCTCCAAACAAGTTTGTTATAGAAGTACTTGAGTGTGTGTACTCATTAATTATACATGATTGAAATAAACCATTTTTTGCTGTTGTATTCACTATATTATATGCATAGGTTTAAGTATAGACAATCAGTTTATAAAGTTCAATATTAACATTTC
Organism: Gryllus longicercus; assembly: GCA_038098605.1. Classification (NCBI taxonomy): domain Eukaryota; kingdom Metazoa; phylum Arthropoda; class Insecta; order Orthoptera; family Gryllidae; genus Gryllus; species Gryllus longicercus. Next base: position 161,401 of record JAZDUA010000650.1, on the reverse strand, counting down.
ATTCATATGTTGTTGGAATCTAATTTAAAAATGATTATTACTGATTACATATTCCCTTCGAGGTGTTCCCAGAGCTGGTAAAAACATGTCAATATAAGCTTGTGCCCTGGACAAAGTTCTTCTACTACCTCTTCAGATTAAGCTGAAACTGATGAATCAATTCGTGAAATCTCCCCCCAAAATATTGGGAATATTGGGGGTTAGCTTTTCACCTTTATTAGAGTTACAATGGCTGTTTTCCAATCCTTTGGTAACAATCCTTTATCAAGCAATTGTCTAAAGACAAATAAACTTTGACATTTTGTGTGCACACTGTTGAAGGAGAACTTTAAGGTTAAAGCTAATATATTAACATACATTCAATAATTCAAAACTTCATCCATACATCCAGAAACACCATGCAAATTCAAATATTGCAAAATTGAACTGAACTGCTTGTATTGTTTCAAAACTGTACATAACCTTTTTAAAAGAATTATTTTTTAGAACATTTCATTTTTTTAAAAAATGATCAAAAATCTCTTTTTGCAGTATTAATTGTTTTTGTTTGCAATATTAGAAAGTAGCATGTTCACAAGACAGTGCCGTTCGAGGGATGTGGGGAAAATGCTACCCAAATTCATTGCCTTTCTTTGCTACAAGGAAAAAAATTCAAGAAAACAATTGTTTTTGAGAAAATAATTGTTTTAAAGTTGTTTCAAAATTGCTTATGTTTCACACACAATTACATGAAAACCACTCACATTTTTAAAAAATGGAATGTGACCTTACAAGAAACTGTTTTCGATGAACAGATTTCATTAATGAAAAAATTTACTTTTGTAGTTGTAGGAAGATCCTGAAGATATTTGGAGATTTTACAATTTTGAAACTATGAAATTAGGTCAGCGCTACTTTAAGAGTTCTTTACGCTATCCAAGGACAAAGTTCAATCCAAAAATTTCGGAACTATGTTTGAGAATACCCCCAAAAATTGAAATATCCATTTCAAACTGTTAGGGTCCTGAGTTTGTTCATATCAATCAGGGAAGATCACTTTTGGAGAAAATTGACTGAACTGTTTAGGCACTACCCTTTGTGTTTGGCCACAGACAGACCGATAGACAAACAGGTATTTTCGGTCAAGGATCAAAGGTCAGTCAATTCAAAGACCCACAAAATGTTGTGACTACTAAACGTTATAGAGGAAGTAATTTATGGCAGATAGAAGATTTATCTTATTCTTTAGCGGGCCAGGAGTTTTTCAGTTGAAAAATCACTGTTTTTCCCACAATATCATAATACTTTCTATATATTGTGTAAGCAGTAAGTGAGAAAGTAAAAAAATACTTATAAAAAAATAAGTGCCAAAAATTAAAACCATGATAGATAACACTCAACTTCAAAACCAGCAACTAAAACCATTAATTCCAAGTAATACCATGTTCACAAATAACAATGAACTGCAATGAAACTCTGGTAAGGTTAATTAAGAATGTAGATTGTGAAAAACAGTGATTACTTCTTAATTCTTTGTTGTGTATGGAATTGGTAACATGATGTTGACTTGTTAAAGTAGAGATTAATTAGTTCACACTTTTTGTTTCTGTTTTGCAGGAATGATCTCAAGAGTTGAGTCTCAAAGAAAAAAAGATGTTAATCCATCAGGAAGAATACAATCACTCAGTCAATATCAAGAGCGTCTTCTAGTTCAAGCAATGACTGCTTTTCCAGATGTGGAGCGTATTGTTTATACCACTTCTTCTCTTTTTGAAGAAGAAAATGAACAAGTAGTGGCAAAAGCTCTGAGCAGAGTACAGTCGTTTCAGGTTGTCCCACCGCAGCTGAAGAAGCCTTGGGATCGCAGAGGAAGTCCTGAGTATCCCTTTGGATCTAATTGTTTAGTGGCAGATCAAGATAAAGACAATACCGATGGATTTTTTGTTGCTGTTCTGGAAAGAATTCCTGGAATTGCCTGTCTTTCAGTAAATGCGATGTCTGAGAAGAGAAAAAATGTAACTCTTGATGAAACGAAGGACAGTGATGGAGGGACAGAAGTCAAAAAGGAAAAGAAGGATCAAGAAAATAAACAAATGCAAATTTATGATGATGGTGATGAAGAAGCAACCTAGAATAAAATTTATAATATTAAAGATGTTGAAAACTTGAGATGTTCTTACCACAGATGTGTAGATTTGAGTTATAAATCTGTAATATATTTTACCAGTTTATGCATTATCATATTATTAACATATAATAACATGTTATAATAAATCAATACCAATTTGGTATTATGTTTGGTATATATCTTGTTCAAATAAATCTCTTTCCAGTAATGTTTTTGTTAATAAGACAAAGCCATTGTGGTTTCAATTCTTTGTTATAAATCTGTTCTAAGACACTTAAGTGTTGGTGCTCCAACGTTTCTTGCCGTGTGCTTCCTTCATCTCTTCTAAATCAAAATAATTGGGGTAAATGAAAATTAAAGTTACAGCATGTGCCATACTGGTAGGTGGTATATCAATACCTTATTCATTTGTTGGTTGATTAATGTGTGTTTATGGCCGCACATTCTTATGCAAAATTGTATTCGTATCGTATGGCATAACCTGGGCATAACTCGTAAAACGGCTGATTGTTTTCTGAAATTCAAGTATTGTAGATTTTTGTTATATAATAAATATATTTATTATTTATGTACTGTAAATATATTATACAATATTAATGTTTAAATAATTTCATAACTCGAGTATAAATAAATTTTGCCTAATAAAGGTAAACAAAAACTAGGCTTTTGGGAGGAGGGGACAGAGCCCCCCTCCATTCACTCCTCCTTATGGATCATCTAGCTATCACCGGCGTCCAGTCTCTCAAATCGTGCTGTCCTAATGAGTCAATCTCGTTGACCCAGGAAAGGCAAGACATGGAGGAAGGACGACCGATCGTTGGGAAGCTTCGGCGACGGGATTCTAGTGAGCTGGAATGGGAAGGAAGTACAAAATCAGTGCCCAGAAATTCGGTGAATTTAAACTCGATTACGCTAAACGATTAAGTTTTGCACACGGATGTAACTCGTATGAACAAGGTCGTATTGAAGAGCTCAATGAAGACCAACAAACAGTATAATGCAGTCCGATTGTTGGTCTCTGGATGACATCAAACCCCGAACGATAGCACACCGATACCGGAGTATCGTGTCGCGTATTTTCAATGCAAAGGATTTTTCGTATCTCGCTGTCTCGTGTAGTCTTTCTAGCTCAAGAGAACGATAGATAATATTTGATCACTATTTCCTCTGCTCTTCGCTTCTCTGGATTCTTTTTTTTGGGGGGGGCTGTAAGTTTTTTGCGGGGACCCGGAATATGTGATGAATGCTATCCAAGTGTTCGAATTACATTAAGGTGCTTCAGTCCTCGGTGCTCGTAGTATCCGCGCACATTTTCTTGAGCCCTCGCTTCTCTAGTTGCGAGAGGAGTGGGGAGTTGGATTATTTTGACGCAAGGAATTTTGTATCAAATTTATAGTTCGTTTTTCGATGCTAAATAGTTTTTATTACACGAGAGCAAACATTTCTGGTTATCAGATTCTGCCTAGAAAGCTCGTTGCTATCATTTATTCTTAATTCATCTAATGTTGGCAAAGGAGTGGGGGTAGGTATTCCGGGGCTCAAGAAAACGTGCGCGTATAATACAGGACCCGGTGATAGAATATACTAATTTATTCATGAGTGTCAAAGGAAATAGTGAAAGACCTATTCAAAATTTTGAAGAAAAAAGTCTTTTGTTTTTTTGTGTGGTCATATTTTGCAAAAAAGGTAGCCCAAATATTACATTAAATATTGTACCCTGTTATATAACTAATGCTTAGTCCCTACTTATCTAACAAATACGAAAGAGAAAAAACTATTATTTCAGTGTTCATTATGATAGTTTATTATATTTTTGCGTGCTATCAATATTTCGCATTTTCACCTCCTGTAACAGGGGCTCTTCAAATGTTGAGAATGGGCTCCTCTTGCGTGAACGCAAGATGCGCATCGGTGCCGCACGGCCTCCGTGACGCTCACAACTCTGTTGGGTTGTCCCTTAATTTCTGCCGCCACGCTATCAATGTACCGAAGAAAGCCATCACGATTCTCGACTTCGGTACCATAAACGAGGACTTTCATTAACCCAGCTTCAAAAGCGTTGGGATTGAGTGAGTTATAAAATTCAGGTACTGAACGCTTCTTAAACGCTTGGTTAAGAAGTGAGGACGGAGGATAAGTTCATCCGCAATGCCAACCGACACATTTACGGAGAATCGCTCTCGATGAGTTACACTACGTGAACGTGCGGATAGTCCGCAGCCTTCATGTGCAAATTACGTACATTAATTGTGCCAGTTCTTGTAAAACACGTTTCATCTGACCAAAGAATGAAATTCCTGCTTTTCATTGCATTTGCCCAGGAAATATTTAAAGAATTGAAAATGACGATAGAAGTGTCTGTGCCCCCTGAAAATGGAAAGGTTATAATCTCTCCGCACGAATTGTTCGGCATACGAGGGACTGATGCGTTGACCTCGCACGCTATTTACCTTGTGCACGCTTTTGAGGTTTTCGCATAATATTAGCAATTGAGTTTTCCAGTGTAGTGGCGAGCCCTAACCGCGAGGTGAATCCTCTCGCTCACTTGCCGTAGCCCGTGTTACACGAGCACAAGCGCATAGTCCAAAGTTCAATGTTGATTATTTACAAAACAAAGCAATAAAGAGTATTAATTTTGGCAAATTCAGTATGTTTATTACATATGGGACAAGGTCGCGGGGTATTAGCAACGAGAACTGAATCACTCTGTATTTAATTCTTACCAATGTCATCCTTATCGATACGTCAACTTCTATAGAAAGTTTGTTTCGCTCAGTAGTAGTTAATGCCGTGACCTTGTAGTTATGTAACTATGAAATGCGTCAGTTGTTCAGATATCAAATATACGGGTCCAAGAATCATTTCGAAGCATATGTAGCCTCGATTGTTCAGCGGGAATAAACTAGGAGACCTGGGTTTGGTATCCTGTCGAGATAACGTATGCTTTAAAAAAATTACTACTGCTATAATCGAATGATTTAATTCATTCAGAACAGTAAAAGGAAGTGTGAAAACGTTTTGTAAAATACATTTTTTAAATGGGAATGATGTTTGATAGCAAAGAAAGAATGGATGGTGTTTGTGAAAATTGTGCGAAATTAAAGTACACATTTAGTTAGCCTGGATAGCCGAAGTCGCTAAGGCTTTAGTGCCGTAGTTGTCTCGGCTCGAAGGGTCGTGGTTTTGAATCCCAGCTTGGGCTTGGATGTTTGTGTGTGCTTGTGTTGTCCGTATTCCCTCACAGTTACCCCAATGTAAACAATGAAAGCGGTCTCTACATGACCGAGTAGGTAAAAAGCGATAAAAGCTTAAAAATATAAATAAAGATTTGCGTGCATATACCTACACATGTAAGTTTAGTTATACCAAGTTACACCAATACATTGAAAATAACTACACTTATTATTGCGACGTATGGAGCTGACAATACATCCAAACAGTCATTTGTATTCAAGTTACGACAAATTTAATTCATTATTAACTTTCTTCATAAAATATAATGTATTCAAACAATATCAAACACAATGAGTAGAATATTCAATTCTCTGGAAGGAAATACAGTCGTAATGAAACGTCTCCTTACTATGCATGCAATTATATGCTACACTGACAGTAAATTTCCACTAAAATAAATAACTGATTTCTAGGCAAATGAAACAAAATAATAAGACAAGTTGGTAGATTCAAGGCACCAAGATGGCCCAATTAAAACTAGATGTTTTGAAATAGTGGTACAAGAAGATTACCCATTAAGCATCACTCCACGCCACTTACCTACATCACAAATATTAGTATTAGTCGTAAAGACAAATTATTTACACTATTCGTTTGAAATATTTGGAATTTATTAAGATCGTGTTCTGAATGTCATCCAAATTCTTACATATTGTTCTTCACTGGTTTGCATATTCCCTCCTCCCATATTTATCTCACGAAACCTGTGTGTTCGTGGCGTGCAAAAGAAGACATTCAAAAGCCCCAGGAGAAGGAGTAAAGCCGTTCATCGCTCCGAGACTCGTCAATCCGAAGGGGATCCATGGACCTCAAGGGAGCACCATGCGACCCATAATTTTGCTCGCCTTACTTCGTAAGAGAAAGAATGGCTGTAATGCAGATAGTGATACGATTAGTTCAAGTGAGAGGACACGTAGCATTCGTTCATACATAAGGGAGTACGGTAAGATATAGAATATACGGTAGATATATCTTACACCGTAAGGGTACACACGAAGGAAAAAACTTGTGGGGTAAAAAGCAAAATGGAGACTTTCCTGGAAAACATTATGAATATATAATCGCCAAATTATTTTAAGGAGTATTCGCATAAAATGTGTTGGGCAGACTCAAGAATGTTTTATGTTATGCGAGAGCCGAAGGACCTAACCTCGTCTTCAACTTGCAAATGCATAGCGAAGCGTCACTATCTGTGGGAAAGTGTGTCTGCCATGCCACGTATAAGATATATCTTACACCGTGGCCGCACTGCGAGTAACCCATTCTCGAAATCGACAGCGCACGTGTACGAATCGTATCACAAACTGCATTTTTACCACGGATTTCTCCAATAGACATATAAGACAAGCTGTGTGGTTTCTACCCACTTGCTAGAATATTCTACATAAAGTGGCTGACCCAACAAGCGGTTGGTTTCAGCGCTCTTGGTGGATGCTCGCCGAACTAGGGGTCGCCATGTTTTTTGGAGTCAAAACATGAGGTGCCAGATGTTGGCGTGTTGAACTGTTGTTCTGAATCAACGTGTTGTTTGTATCTTCTTATTTATATTTTATCTTTTCGTTTATATGTATTTAAATTATATTGGTGGTTATAATAATAATATTCACAATGTTTTCAATATGTTTGGCATATTTAATAGTGCTAAAAACCGCATCACCTTTCTCACAGTTGTAATCTGCAGTATAATCCTGAAAATACACAACATGATTTGCAAAAATTGAGAGAGTTATGAAGGTAATGGAATGAGAAACATTATAAAATCCACATAAAATATGTGATTACCAATTTCTACTAATATTTGCTTAAAATGTTTGAGCAGATTGGATTAAGAAAATACAGAATGTCCATTTTCGGTAGGTGATTCATTTTTTTAGCACTACTGTAACTGTCAAAATAGAAGTATTCAAATCACAAAAATATCATTTTTCAAATCTGCCACCTTATTTGAGGTCAGTTTGGTTATTATTGCAATAACATTCACATTCAGGCGTTATAGTAACTACAATAATATAGCAACAGCTTCCGTTCCCTTAATAACTTATGACAATGCATGAAGCGAAGTGTTTTTTAAGATTCTCTATTCGCTCCCCTTACGTATTGATTTCGTTTTTAAATTATTGGTTTTCGGTCGTTAAACATAGAGTAAGAGGATTTATATTACGCGCCATCGCCCACCCGACTTTGACCAGAGCCAAACAGAATACTAGAATACTCTATTTCTCCAGAGGACACTGCTTTGACTGCAAAAAATATGCTTTCAATTTGCTGCAATGATGGAGGCGCTTCAGTCACTCTGTGTAGTATATTATAGCAAGTTGATTTCTACCAAAAGTATTGTAATCGTACGTTGGAAATCAATGATGTTTCAACAGAAAAACTCATCGTCGGACCATGGTAACGAAAAGGGCGGTTGTTTTTTGCCTCTAGAAGGGCCCTCTGGACCTGAGCCCGTCTCTGCGCGCGACCACCTGGAACACCGGCCCCGCGCTAGATTCCGGCATGAAGGAGCCCTTGCCACCACTTGTTAGCAACATTGACTCCTATTTATTTAAATCATTATAAAGAATATGACTCATCCTTCAAGAATAAAGCAATGCTGCAGATTTCTGAATCTTACACACCGCTGGAAACAACACACAAATCACACTGGCTCGAAAAAAACATGATGTCGTTGCACGACGTGCCTGGGGCCCTGGAACACTCACAAACAAACTCTGGCACACAAAGTCGCGCTTTCCTGTTGGTCGCACGTCAAGAGCAACTGCGATGCCAGACGTGGTCGACCAATAGCAAACACCCAGCCGTGACGTCACCGCCAGCTTTCTTGATGGTGGGGGAACTGTGTGCTCAGCGTTGTGAAAGTAAGGCTTACCGATGAGCTATGGTTACAAGACATGTGAGTTCGTCCGGCGCACCGATTTTTGCCCGTACTACGTGCCACGTGCTTGCGTGAACCACAGCACGGACACTTCTTTTGGAAAACTAGACCAGACGCTGGCCGCCATGTTGCATGAGGTGTTGAGAAATATTTTGAAAGCGGTACAAAGTGACAATTTTCAACGATAACCAACCAAAAATAACACAATGGGGTAAAAAGATCCAATATATAAAATAAATGCTTCATAAATCAGTTTCAACGTCTTGTTGTGAGGCGATTTTGGTATGACTGCATTTAAAATTCCCGCTAATAGTGACGCAAAATAGTGTTAGAAGCTCATTGGCTGAAGTCGGATACGATGCGCCAGAGGCCCCCCCTGGGATGAGCCGTTGCGTAGCCTATCCGTCTGCACAAATTTGCGTCACAATATTAGCGGGAATTGTAAATGCACCCAGATCCCAAAATTACCACATTGTCACAAGTCATTGAAACCGATATATAAAGCTCCGGTCTGGATAGCCAAGGTCACCAATGCCTCGTACCTGAAGGGTCGCGGGCTCAAATCTCGCCCGGGGCATAGATGTTTGTGTGTGTGTGTCCACATACGGTTTCATCCAATGACACAGTCAGAGGCGGGATTTTCGATATTTCATTGGTAGGGCAAAGGATCCTCCTCATAAGATGGTAAAAAGTTCCCCTAACCAAATGACATATGAGTAGTTACACTATAATTCTAACATAAAAATAATATTTTTAAAGATTTCTTGGCCCCCGTCCTACCACCCACACCCGTTTACAGCCAGAAAGATGTTTTTAATTTAATTTTTTCCTCAACTTAACACTAATATGACACGCTGTTAAATGAACATAACATGGATACAGCAACGCGGAATCAGCGGTCTGCCGTACAAAAAACTGTTACTACTGTAGTAACAGAAGGTATTGTTTTTTCCCGTCTAGACCAATGAGAGTGTAGTTAAACAGTTGTTAATTAGGAATTATTATAAATTGCATTGTTTTAGAATTTAAAAAAGTATGAGGGAGGCTGTTTCAGTTAATAATTACTGAGAGAATATTTAATACATATTATATTGGGCGAATTGGTCGCGTAATAATTTCTTTGAAAAGTGGTGTGATTGTTTCAACATCACGAGAAGCGATGGGGCCAAGTTTACGCTAGAATAAATAATTGAAATATAGGAAACAAATTAAATCATTTTTACACGCCTGGCTGAAACATGCGGCAAGAGCGCTCATGACAGATTTAATAGTTTTAAAAGAATAAAACCTTTCTTGTTAATTTAATAAATGTATGTTCAAGATGCGCGGATACATGGCTAATCCTACACGCATGTATGGAATATATGTGTGCACGAGACATTCTTAATTGTGTCCCGAACATCAACCAATATATAGAGCGATTTTTATAAGAATGGACCGTTTTGACAGCTAGTGTTGGCAACACGACTTCTGAGTTCAAGTTCTGAGCGAAACTCTTTGACTTCTGTATGTCTTCAAGGGAGCCGGAATCATTTCACGAACAGGTGTGGATAAACAGCTGCCGCGCGGAGAGATGCTGCTCGGAATTACACGTGATGTTCACTTGTTTAGCGAACTGTCACTTTGGCTCATTCTTATAAAAATCGTTCTATACATGTTGAATTGTGAATACAGATGGAAATGAGCGTTTGTTCGTCGCTTAGTAATGAGAATTTGGGGATATTTTCTTAGATGTGACAACGTATGGATCATTTAGAATTTCATGTTCAGACGAGGAGCAACAGTAATTCGTGTTAAAACGAGCAGATTTGGAGAACATTACCATTCTATAGCATTATTTATGTATTTTCCGAACTACACTGGCGGGGGAAAAATGTTGCAACACCGGGAAGGGCACAAGCAATCAAGTAGGCGATGAGGGACGTTAGGGATGCGGGTCGTAAAAGCCGTGATTAGCCATCTACTTCGCGGCTTTAAAAGGCGCTGTCCACTGTGATAAGGTCTAGTCGGGACGTAGGTATGCCACGGCGTCGCACTCGTTTGTCCTCTAAGCAATTGGACCATTTTGAGCGGGGTCGATTTGTCGGCCTCCGCGACGCCGGGTGGTCTTTAGGCGCATTGCTGATCAAGTGGGCGACGTCGCTGTTGCGGTGATGGCGATGGGTAGACGAACATTCCCACAGCCGTAGACCCACTTCAAGGCGGCCGCAGCACTGAAGAACGTCAAGATCGACGCATCGTGAGGGCGGCGTTGGCAGACCGTACACCCACCCGCGCCGAGATAAGGCACATATGGCCCCCGTGTGTTTCCACGCACCGTTGGGAACCTGTTACTTCCTGCAGGATTTCAATCGCGCAAACGGCCACTCACGCCGAACCATTGTCGGGCACGTCTGGCGTCGTGCAATGTGCAGGTCAGCTGGGAGACGGAATGGCGTGTAGTGGTGCTCAGTGATGAGAGCCGCTTCCGCGTGCACGCCAGTGATGGTCGTGTGCGTGTGCGGCGTCGCACGGGCGAGCGCGTGCATGCGGAGTGTGTTCGTCCACGTCTCGTAGGGCCCACCCCGAGAGTGATGGTGTCGGGTACCAGCAGCTCCAGCGCGCGTTCGTCTTTGGTGTTCGTGGAGGGATCATTGACCAGCGCTGGATACATCCAGCACCTTGTGCTGCCTGTGCTGATACCTTTCTTGCAACGGGAGGGTGGTGCGCTGTTTCAGCAGGACAATGCCCACCTCACACTGACCGTGCTACGCAACACGGTATCCGCGATGTTCGTCAACTGTCCTGCCTGGCACGCTCGCCGGATTTGCCCCCGATCGAGCAGGTGTGGGACATGAGCCAACGCCTGACCCGTGCAGCGACTCCCCCAACAACTCTGCTTGCTCTCCGAAAGGCAGTATGGGAGGCACGGAACACTTTACCGCAGGACAGCATTCGCCACACGTACGAAGGGAAGCCAGCGCGCCTCAGAACTGCCTGCAGCGGAAACACGCATTATTGATGTGGGGTTACCGGTCCATGGTTCTCTCTGTTGCTAGAAATGCGAGTCTCACTTGGCTCTGCACGTGTAATCATGTGTAGTATTATGTCTGTGTGTGCTGTATCTGTACGGAGGAATAAATTGGACAATGCAATCGGTGTTTTTTCGCCAGTGTAGTTGCATTTGCTTTTCAGCGCTGTCAGTGTTACCACGGAATGGTGCTATCGTTGTTGTATGATGTTATTTGGTTGTAAAATGTTTATGCCACACAAACCGTTCATTGTTGCTTTAAAGTAGCGTTGGCAACAACGCGTTGTAGCGAAATCCTCTGCCGGCGGTCCATTGTATTCTTTATTAACTTATTTTTTTGCTTACTTTCTCGCAAACTGCTTACGCAGAACATTTTAAGGTTAAAATACGCTTCGGAAATGTTCGAGGGTACACTCAATACAATGCCAGAAACATATTTCATTTCAAATTTTGAATTTATATATATATATATATATATATATATATATATATATATATATATATATATATATATATTCGCGTTTCGTTTATTTACGAGATAAAAGTGATATTTGAAGTGTAAGAAAGGCAGAAATAATGACATAATACTAATTACATAACGATATAATATTGCGAGAAAGTATGTGCTGTTTAGCACCTGTAGTTAATGGGAATAGGAAGGCAATATCCCATCGAATATTTTCCAGAAATTTTCATTACATATATATTTTCTTAACGGGGTTTGTTTTTCATATTTATTATTATTATTAATATTATTTATTGGAAACCTGATTTCTTACAATTATAAAACATTACCTATCATAAGAATTTGGTCTCCGGTTGGGGATCTCCATTTACGGAATTGGGACAGGGTATCTAAATGGAAACATTAAGGTTACTATAACAGCTGTCCTCAAAAACGTTTATCGCCTATCTTCTCGTGGACTTTCTTATAAAGCATTGCCCATCGACAATTGCGCTTTCAATTCGCTTGAAACCTTCCCTCCTACCCATGATACATGCCTGCTCCCCCATCTAAGTAGAAGTTGACCCCATACTCTCTGGTTGGCCCATAGTTCCGTGCCGTCCTTGCGAGTCGCGACTAACTATTGAATAAGAAACTTACGGGGGTGTGGGTGTGCTGTAATCCTGAGGTATTTGATGCCGGATCTCATTACACCTTTTGCTTAATCAGACGTATTGCTAATGTGTTTCGTACGCCTTCCATAATACTGTATTTTATTGGTCAAAAGACAACACATACGGTACATGAGAAATATAAGAAGACATCAACCCTGTTTTTAAGTAGTGAATATAATTGTAATTCTTTTGAACGAACTGTGTCCACCATGCAACGTGCGCTAATTCAGTGGTTATCATTGGTGTTTATAGTGGCGGGAAGCATGGATTCTCAAGAGTGAATGGCTGGTGATCTGGTGTAATCGGGAGAATTTTCAGCTGCTACTGAATACTAGAACACACTGTTTGTTACAGCAAAATGTTTAGATTTGATTTTGAGGACGAGGGTGCAGGAGATTCAGATGACAGTAGTGCAGGTACAGTATTTAAATGTGTTCATCAATTTAGGTTATGACAGATATTAGAATTAGTTTAAAAAAGCCAACCAGTGCATTAAATTAATTTAGTTAATTGTTTTCATCATTCTGTAGTTCAAGGGAGAACTCACTTTGTGTTCATTCTAGCAGACATAGATGGAGGTCAAGAGAAAACAAAGTTTAAATGGGCTGAAGCATTGGAGGTTCATGTTGACAAGGAACATTTCAATACAATAAATGGAAGTATCAATGTTAATACATTTTCATGTGGTATTAACAGAATTCATCATATCCAACCCAATATTAAGAATGTCCAAGATAGTGATGTATTGGAGGCAGAATTGCGACATTCCGACTTGATCCCAGGAAAATACGAAGGTTTGAGTTTTAGAATGTTCTCTAATGAGAATTTACTTTGAATATGCTTAGCAGGATCTGCTCTCCTTATTGTAGGTGGTTTTAAAATTTGGGAATGTACTCAAGACCTTGCTAACTTCATGATCAAGGAACTTTCTCATGTGTTTCATCCTGGAGTTCGTGTTCTTGATCTGGGATGTGGTGCTGGAATTTTGGGTGTATTGGCTCTTGTCCATGGATGTACTGTGCATTTCCAAGATTACGTGAGTCACTGTATACTTAATTTGTCAGATCATTATTTCTGAAGAGATTAGGTAGTAAGAATTTTGATAATATTTAAAGATCTATGGATCTAGGTATTTTCAATAAAAATTAATTTCTCCTAATTTTATGTATTTTTCTTTTATATATTTGTTTTATTAATCCAGATTTTTTTATGTTAATAATGAATCCTAAATTTGAGACTGAAATATTTGGTCATTATATAATTAGAATATTTTGTTATTATCTCATTAATATGTAATAAAAATGTATTGAAACGCTTTCAACAGAATGAATCAGTATTGAACTCATTGACTATACCCAATGTTTTGCTAAATTTGAGCAAAGATGAAAATGATGATAAAATTGCTAGATGTCGTTTTTTTGCTGGTGACTGGTTATCATTCTTGGAATTGACTCATCGGCAGAACATTTTATATGATATAATTTTGACCTCTGAAACAATATATAATCCAGAGAACTATTGCAAATTACATTTTGTTTTAAAACAAAAGCTGAAGAAGACTGGTGCTGTGTATCCTTTTTTGCTGCCAAAAACCTTACTTTTAGGCAAACATAAATTTCATGAAAACTATTGTTTAAAGAGTATTATTTTCTTAAAAGATTATTTATTATAAAGCCCTAAATGACTTACATTTTACATTTGTTACATTTTATTATCAGAGCTTTCTCTTGCATGTAACTCACTTAATCTTGTTTTGTTTCTTTTGTGCATGTTAATTTATTATAGAAGAACAAACAAGCTTTAGTATCATGTTAAAGAAATTTATGATTTTTAGATGAAAAGAAAAATAAATAAAAAAAAACATAATATTCTAGAAGTGATAAAACACAAAATGTGTTTCTTCAAGTTCCAATAATGATAGTAATTTAAGATTCAAGATATGGGGATTTGTTGCAATGATGGTGGTTAATTAGAGTATAAGTGACATATTTATTGATTTTGTTGAGTGGAATAATTGCTGCAAAAAAATTTATATTTGAGAAATAAGTTCTTTTTTTTCATTCACTCACTACTGTGTTCAGTATTCTCGTATATTCCTTAATTGAGTATAAGATATTTAGCAGCTAAAACTTGTTATTTTGGAGTAGGGGGAAGTTTGCGACTGTTTGAGAATTTTGTTTCTGAGGAAGGATACTTTACTTGCACCCATTGCTGGTCATCAAAAGAAGGTAAATTGTATCAAGTACTTCTTTTTTTCACCGATTTTATTTGTGATTTGTCTCAATTTCAATTGGTGCTATTTCAGGGGTTCAAAGAGAAATAGTGCAGTTGAGGTTCACCACAAATCCAGAGTAAAACATAAATCAATTCAAGATGAATCTCCATGATTGATCCTACTTTGACACAATTTTTTGGAGGAAGGTGCATCTGCCAGTAAACATCATTTACTCAGAGTGGTGTGCTATATCTGAATTACGTGTGCACCAAACATATCTTACCTTTAGGGAGGTAAGATAAATATAGATTATGATCTTATTTTGGGGCCCACGATGATCGCAATGAAGGTCGCTACAATTCAAAGCTCAACTATTTTAAAATAGCTATTTTTGTGAATTATAATTGTGTTCATCATTCATAAAAGTTGATTGGACCAAAACGATTCCAAACACCTTAAAATCTTTAAAATTGTAGTTTTATATCCAACACTACTTGAAGTTAAACTTAAATTTGTTTGGAAATTTAGTTATAGAAAATTAGTTGCAAATAAAAATGCTTTGTTGTGTGGGAGGAGAATGACATTGACATTTCGGAAAGCATTTTTTTTAATGCTTTCAAACAAGTGAGTTTTCAAAACTTGCTTTGTACTATTGTTCAAAACCATTTTTAGCTATTGCATCAAGTTGATATTAAGTCATATTTTACTTACCTGTTTTAACATTTCAAAAAATATTTATTGCATTGCCATCCTAATGTTCAGCAATTATGATTTAATTTTGTATTTGATTTTTTGTAGAACTATTTAGGAAGCAGTTCAATCCCAGTTCAAATTTTCATGATAAAAACATTAACACATGAAAACATAATTAAAATAGTCATCTCCTTAAATATTTAAAGACCTCTCTTGTGAGAAATGAAAGGGTCAATTTCTAAACTACAGCATTTTTGCATAGTCTTGAATGATTTTTCTTTTCTCCCTGAAAATTTACAAAATTGAATTGATTTTGATACTAACCTTAATATTTGGTGTTTTAATGTGCGTGTTAGAATGCTACATACTTTTTGGGAGAAAATTAAATAATATATTAGTTTCAAAACAAAATTTATAAATGTTGTTACTTGCAAGCATGATTGCCAAATGAATTTTCATTACTTGATATTTATTTAGATGTCGTATATATGACTTGATAAAATATAGCTGTCAGGGCATAAAATATGTATGTTATTGTGTTATTAATGGAATATCATAGCACAAGTGACATTTGTTAGCATGCCAAATGAATCATCTTAGATATAGCTGTGAAATCATTTGATTGAGTGGGTCTGTGGAGTCATGGGATAACCTAACCCTCCATATTGTAGCACTTTTTATGGGGAAAGACTGTTAGAGAGTGCTAGTCCGCTATGGTTATTGGTACATGTTGTATAGGTATAGGTTGTTGGTATGTGTTGAAATATGTTCAGTGTTCTAAATTGTATAAATTCATTGTAAGTTGTTGGTTGTATTGACTATAGATGTTTGTTCTTCATAAATCATATGAAATTAATCGTTCAATTCAGAATTGAAAATTTGCCATTATTTTAAGAAAAATGAATGATAATTTTTTTGTTCACAAAACAAATAGAAAAGGAGTTCTCTTTTTCGTACTGACATAAACTTTATATTTAAACAATAAATTTACAATGATCTGTGCTTTCAGCAATGAAAAGCGTAAAGAAAGATGACAGCTTTCAGAGATGAATACATTTTATTTGTGATTAACTTTCACTTGGGATCTTTTTGCTTAAGGAGAATGAGCATAGTGAGTTTAATAAACTCCTGAAGTGAATAAAGAGATATCTTATTTGTAATGTACTTTAAAAGAATTGTGAGCACTGTAAACTTCGTTCCTGAATCCTTCGTTCCTGTATTGAATTTCAATTATTCAGAATTATTAGAGGACATTTAATAACATAAAAAATTCTGAAATTTTCATACATTTTAAATCACATTGAGATTCCAAACTTTTCTATGACAATTTGTCAAAGTGTTTGTTAGTGAAAAAAGGGATAATATATTCTTTTAAACTTGTTGGATTACAAAATTGTACACAAAAGAAACTAGATTTTTTTTTTTTACTCCAATGCTAATAGTCTTTTAAGTTGGAGACATTACAGCCTATTTCATACTTTGAAACATCTGGACTATTTGCCTACAAAGTGGTACAATAGGAAATATTTTACAAAATCTAACAATTTGTTAATAAAAAGAAAGAAAGAAAAAAAGAAAAAAAAATCTGAAATTTCCTTTTATCAATGTCCAATGTCATAAGTACTTACAGACAAAAATATTGAATGCTATTGTTCTCCATATTTTGTGTATGTAGAAGAAGCTGTTTTTTATTGTAATGATCTTGTATTCAGATATTCAATTGGTATTAGTATGTTCAAAATCTTTGTTGGTTAGTAAATAGCTTAGTCATTGGATAACATAGGTTAATTGTCAAAAAGTATAACTAAAGCAAACATGTTTGTTGGTACTGAAGAAATTACTGGCAAAAAGAAAATCATAACCTGAAAGAATTATAAATAATAAAGTGCAGAATGTCACTCAGTACATGAAGTATTTTCCATGTATTAATGATAAATAATGTGTTTTTAAAAAGTAATTTGTTTTCATTTACTTCTACCAATTGTGAGGAAATGTGAGTAAAAGTTATGTAGTTAGAAAAATTATATATATAAATGTAAAGTGTTATTTATGTAATATATTTTATTGGATACAAGGACTGAATTTATTGCCAAGTAATATATTTCCATTTTTATATTTTTCATATTCCTTTTCCACATATTTGGTGTATTATTATAACAATTATAACTTCATTAGGCAATACTTTTCTTCATGGAGCTAGTCTCTCAAAAACCCAGTTGCCTTCTCCTGCATGAAGAATGTTACCATCAGGTTCTTCCCCAGGTTTTTTTTGTCGAAATTTAATTCGATCATGCAGACGATCACTCTGACCCTGCCAGAACTCAACACTATGGGGTACAACCAGGTAACCTCCCCTGTAAAAAGAAAGAAAGAAAGGAGAAGAAGAAAAAATTGTTATTATCCTATGTTTAAGATTATATTTATTTTACCCCTAACTTCTCTCACCAGAAGTGAGGGCATGGTATATCTGTGCCTTCTGGATATTGGGTATTAAGTTCATTAGCTTTCCCAATCAGTACAGCACGCCCAGCAATGACTTCACTCTGATTGCTGGCACAGGCACCTATTTGACTCGGTCGTGGTCTAGAATGAAAATATTTTTCTGATACTGAAGAGGGCACTTTCTCCACTGATCCTTCCACTCTAATCTACAAATGAAATAAGTTAGTGAGTGTCCAGTGCAGCTCACCTACAACTCAGTTTTTATTTATTTTTATTTTATTTCATTTTTGAAGACTTACTACTCGTTGCAGTGTGTTCCAGAAAAATGTCAGAGCTGCTTTAGGGTTCTCATCCTATGATCAATTCATGTCAATTCAAATCAATAAAATTTCTTAGACAAAAAAGGGTAATCAAGTACAATAATTATATTCAAGTTAATTCATACCAAATCACGTGCTTTCCTGCTTTGATAATTTGTAAAGAACATAAATCCTTCTGGACCAAATCCTTTCAACAGAACTGGGCGACAAGACGGTGTGCCATCCCTGCAGAAAAATAATGCAGTTCTCTCTGTATGCTAATAAACAAGGAGAAAAAAAGACTCATTGATCATTCAGAAAACCTACTTTGATGCAGTAGATAAAATCATTGCATTTGCTTCATATTCTCCAGCATTTTTACAAGCATGGTCAAACCATGATTTAAATTGTCCTATTGGTTCTTTAGCTTCTAAGTCATTTTCTGTGAAAGCATCTGAATGGTCTTTGTACTTCTTCCTCATTTCTGAAAAAACTTACATATAAGGACAAAATCTTTATATATATCTTACTAATATCTATATTTTAGTGTCTTTCAACCCACCTCCAACGTCAACGTATGCGCTAGATGACATTCTTGACCACTGTCTGAGACCCCTAAGACAGAGTATTTTGCCACCTGGAAGTATGAGCCCCATGAATTGCAATGTTATAAGCCTTGCCAGGCCGACATCACAATTCTGTTGGTGAAATCCTTTGCTTAAAAAAGATAACGATCAAGGTCACCTTAAAAAATTACCTTCTTTTTCTATTTATTTGGTGGTGGAAATGCTATCAATGTTAGGGGTGTGTCAGCACGGGTTTCGAGTCGATGAAATTGGACGAAAGGCCTTTTAAATAATACAGCAATTCATTTCAGGACTATGCATGGAGTTCTCTGCGCATTCATCAATATTTCGCGACACGCTAGCATACAAACGTCAAAAAATGTACTTTACGAATCTATTATTGTCTCCCCCCTTGTCTATGAGGGGACTGGACCAGATACATTAGAGAAAAGATCACCTGCTGATCACTGCGGCTGCGGATCAGTGAACCGTATAATGCAAGTATGTCAGCATCCTTACATCACGACTGCATCAATACCTTACATCTCGTGTGCAGGTGCAGTGCAAAGTGGATGTCATTTGTTTTGCGTAATGTGAGCGGAGATGACTGTGACTGATCAGGTTATTAAAAGTGCCTTCGTTAACCTTGAACACTTTTTGCAAAAGGTAGGGACACAAATTTCTTCTATCATTTTTTGTGGAATAGTTTCATAATTATGGTCATGAAATATTACCTAACCTCAACTTTCAATTTTGAATCAGGTTGCAGCTTTGGACGTGTTTGAAGCATTAATATTTAATTATAAGACCAAAATTGGATTACCGGATTCCTTGGCTATCGCAGTTTTAACTGTTATTTCAGAGTTTAGTGAAGAATTGAATGTGAGTTGTCTATGAAACCCATATCATGTAATTTTGAAATAAATGTTTGCATCTCGTTGTTTTTTAGAATAATTATTATTACATTGAATGCTCTTAAATTATATCATGTACCGTGAATTACGTGTTTTTTTAAGGTGTTGCTTAAGGAGAATGGCAGTCAAAATAGCACTGAAACTGGTACAGCAGAGGATTCAGAAAATTTGAAGTGTAGTGACAGTGTTCTTAAATCTGAAGGTTCCTGTCAAGACATTCCACTTGTGTTTTCGTTTTGTAATCATGAAATTGAGAATAAACCGCTTGAACTAGTGGAAATTCCTGTTACAAGTGATATTGAAACACAGGAACCTCCAGTGACTTGTGATGTAAGTGATACTGAAAGAGCAGATTTAATTTGTGAAAATCCTGGAATTGATTCTATAAAAGTATGTGAAGATTCAGTTGAATACAATACTTCTACAAAACCTATAAAAGA
Source organism: Gryllus longicercus (assembly GCA_038098605.1). Classification (NCBI taxonomy): domain Eukaryota; kingdom Metazoa; phylum Arthropoda; class Insecta; order Orthoptera; family Gryllidae; genus Gryllus; species Gryllus longicercus. Next base: position 141,484 of record JAZDUA010000650.1, on the reverse strand, counting down.
AGAGGAAGAAGAAGAAGAAAAAGTCTGCTTTAATTTAAAGCAAATAAACGAAGACAATTTTATAAGATCAACTGCAAATGAGAATCAGGAAAAGAAAGTGTGTGATGCTTGTTGTCGGTAAGAATTTAAAGTTTTTGCTACACTGAGGAATTTGCTTTGATCTATTGCAATCTGTGATGGTACATTAATAAGTTTTGACTGTGAAATATGCAGCATGAAAAGTATTTTGATATTGATTGTTTGTCATGATTTAAGGTATGGCATATTCAAAATGCAATTCGTTATTTATCATTTCTTTTCCCAAACCATATTTTAGACACAAATCTACTGTTGACATTTTTCTGAACATTCTTTATAATGGTTTAACTACTCCTCTTGTTGGCAAAGTGTGTTTGTTTTTATATGTGTGAAGATTTCCTTGAAAATTTGTTTCGGGAAATTGCAAAATTTCAGTTCATGTTTTTGGCAAAGCACTCTATCAGCCAAGTTGCATCACTTTACATGCACAGTTCCTAGAAGATAAGGTTCTTGCAATATTGAGTCTGGTCAGTACAAGATTACAAATGCATTTCCATGCTGAAGATCTGGCAGAATTGCCGCTTTCTCCACTCTTCCTGCAGTATGACACTTCATGCAAATGGAGTGGAAATGTAGAAGTAAAAGTCCGGCCCAATTTTATTTTAGTTTAGCATCAATATTTTCAATGCATTTTGAAATGAAAGTATTGGAAAATATTTTTCCTATCACAAACATATTTCTGCAAAATTAATTATTGCAAAATGTGTTGCACTCTTATTAAGTGGTCTTGTAATGAACTTCAGATTACTAAGTATTCTAGATGGGGTCTGTATCATATTATGAACATTTTGTGTTGTCAATTAAATTTTGTTTGGTATGGTGTGTTTTAATTTTAAGATTTTAGAATGAATTAAGATTTTTTTCTTCTTTTTTTTCTTTTCTTTCTTTCTTTTTCTTTTTTCATATCAGATAAATTCACTGCAATTGGTCATGCTAATTAATCAGAGATCACATATAATGGATAGATATTATGTGTAATTAGTTACCATATTACCTCAAAGTTTTTAGTTCTTAATAAATCACTTGTCCAGTTCTTAGTAATAATAACTAATGTAATTTGGCTGTATATTTCTCTTAAAAAATGTATCTTTTTGTGCAGCCATTTTGCATAATAGCCAATAGACTTCGTCAAATTCCCTTTTTTGAGGGTTGGAAAGGTGGAGTAAGCCATGCCTGCAAACATGAAGTTAGATGGAGCCATTGGCTTCCATGGTATCTTATATAATCTACTACATCTTGTGTGCAAATTGAAGATTCATGTCCAAGTTGTTGTCAAGGCTCCAGGCTTTAATTTGCAAAACAACCCAGAATCTGCCCAGTGCATAATCTCCAGTGCAATTTACTCCAAAACAGTATTTTGGAACTTCCCCCCCCCCCCTTTTAAGAAACCTTTATTATTTATAACTTAACCCATTAAGCTACTCATTGTTTAAAAAGGGCAATAGTTATGACCCAATGAACTACTGGCCTATTTCCTTGTTATCAGGATTTTCAAAAATTCTGGAATGACTTTTCAATGATAGACTCAAACAGTTTCTCAATGCAAATAATGTCCTTACAAATGCACAACATGGCTTCAGGAGTAATAGATCCACAGACACAGCCATCTTCTCCTTTTTAAATGACATACTTGTTGCACTAAATCAGAAGGAAATTCCCATTGGCCTTTTCTTAGATTTGTCAAAAGCCTTTGACATCATTGACCATCATATACTTTTAAGAAAACTAGAAATGCTAGGGATTCGAGGCCTTGCAGGCCAATGAATCAAATCATATTTATCAAACTGTAGACAAATAGTTGCCCTCCAACACACTAAAGAAAACAAAATCTCCTCATACTACTCCTGTCCTCAAATAATAAATTGTGGAGTCCCGCAAGGATCCATCCTTGCCAGGGCCAATACTATTCCTTATATACATAAATGACATGCCTTTGGCTTTAAGGAACAACAAAATAATTTTGTTTGCAGATGTCACAAACATCATCATCAAAGCAAAAACACAACAATCATTAGAAAAAGAAACTCACAAAACTTTGCAAGCACTAGTAAAATGGTTTCAAGACAACAAACTCATCATAAACACCAGCAAGACAGTCTCTCTAAATTTCATGAATACTCGATCTAAAGCAAAACTCTCACAGCATTTGCTCATAAACAATAACCCTGAAACGATATCTCATGAAACTACCTTCCTCGAACTAACAATTCAAGAAAACCTAAAATGGAACACTCACATCTCAAATCTTAACAAGAAGCTCAGCAAATCTTGCTATGCCCTATACACCCTCAGGTCAAGCTCCAACATTAAGTCACTTCAAACAATGTATTTTGCAAATGTGCACTCACACCTAAAATATGGAATAATATTCTGGGGAAATGCCCCTGAAAGCACTCGCACATTTATCATCCAAAAAAGAATACTGTGAACAATGACCAGCGCTCATAAGCTGGAGTCTTGCAAACCCTTGTTTAATAAACTAAGGATTCTTCCTCTACCATGCATGTACATATTTGAAATAGTGGTCTTCACAAAGAAAATTCTCATGGAAAACAATGACACTTTTACTTTAAATTCTGATGTACATAACTACAACACCCGTCAAAAGGATAACCTACACGTTCCCCACTCTGAAACTACACTTTTATCAAAAAAGTACCCTAATAGAGGGCATTACACTTTACAACAAACTAGGCAATGATATCAAAGACATAAACACAATTCATACATTTAAAAGTAAATTGAAAGCTTTCCTGCTTAACATGTTCTACAGTGTAAAGGAATTTTCAAATTACAACATTTCCCTTAAAAAATATAAATAAATAAGAATTTCTTATCCCATTAGACTTTCTGTTTCATGTGAACTGTTTCAAGCTGAAGCAAAGAAAAAAGAACTGCATATCACATCCTGTGAAATAGAAGGAGAATAGAAGAAGAAAAAAACTGGTCAAAACTTGCCTCCTCACCATTTCAAGTTATAAATATAGAATATACTACTATTGTTAAATTTGATGTAGTTGCAAACATAATTGATATGTATTATTAATGTAATTATTATTATTAATGTAATTATTATTAATGTAATTATTATTAATGTAATTATTATTAATGTAATTATTATTAATGTAATTATTATTAATGTAATTATTATTAATATAATTATTATATGTAGTAGCATTAAAATAACATTGAAATGTTAATTATTAGCAGATAATTTATCTACTGTATAATATCTTAATCTAACTGTAACAAGTATTGTATTTCTAGGCCAATGACCCCATCTCAATCAGGTTTTGTTCGGTTTCCCTGGTCCTTTGAGCAAATGCTGAGATGGCCCCTTGTTTGCTCCTGAACAGTAATATAACTTCGCTCTCTCCACCCAAGGCATCATATTGACTCGTCATACACGATTGTAATTGTATATGTGACTCAATAAATATTATTATTATTATTATTATTATTATTATTATTATTATTATTATTATTATTATTATTATTATTACTCTGCGTATTGGCCAGGCAAAGGGATTAATTTTTTGAAGAGAAATGCTTTAATTGTTGTAGTCAGATATAATGTATAATGGCTTGATAAGATGATTAATTCAGCTTCATTTTTTGCCAAATTCAGTTGATGTCATATGGAATGGCTAGATAAGATTCATAATCAGTAGATTAATTATTTTAAATGCAGCATGTATATTTGGAAATATTTTTATATCACAAGTTGAATCTTTCAGAAAGTTTCCTAGCTCCTCAAAATTGCAAGTTCATTTGACCAAGTGTCTCAAAATAAAAACTAAAGTTAGAAGTGATGGAGAAGAATACAAGTGCAACGTGTGTGAAGTCACCTTCTCCTCTCAGAGGCTACTCAGCAGTCATAGGCAACAGGTAAGGAAGGGCATTCCTTTTCATTGCTTATATGCAGGACTGTTACATTAAAATTACTTATTAAGATTAAGTTTTTAAATTGGTTGTCACAATATATTTCTATTTACTTGTTGTTTAGTCCCTTATTTTAAATTTTGGACAACCACAATGAAAAGTACCAACAATTTTTTCACATAATTATTTTATTCACTTGTGTTATGACATTTTGGAGACTGTTTTGTTTCCCTCAGCAGGTACGACTGAAAATTTAATTATACATTTTTTTGTGAAAACCATTTTGGTTTTCAGTTGTGCCTGATGAGGGAGACAGAAGTCTCCAAAACATCATAACACAAATGAATAAAATTATTATGTGAAAAAAATTTTGGCACTTTTCATTATGGTTGTTCATAATGTAAAAAAAAAATAATAATACAAAAAAAAAGAGGACTAAACAACAAGTAAATTAAAATTACTTGTTTCCACTCTCAGTTATAATGATGTTTTTAAACTTTAAATGGTCCAAATTTCAATGAAAGGGTCAATTTTCAAATAAAATATGAAGTTTTTTCATTATCCACTCTTTTATAAAGGATTGCAACCTTTTTAATGTAGGGTACATGATGATTAAAGTTGATTTCTTGTGCCCCACATGTCTGGAATCTTTTTATTATCAAGAATACACTGTAAATTATAAAAAAAAATTATGATCTCACTGGTAATATTGACTAACAAAAACAAATTCAAATTTCATTTAATGAAATAATAATTTATTATCAAAAAACAGTTAAACAAAGCAAATTACTAACCACTAATATCTATTATCTTCGTATTCATCTGGTGATAATTACATTAAAATGGAATATTAAAAAAAAAAATTAAATTCACTAAGACAGTAACTTGAATGAAACACACCAGAGATATTGCAATTAGTTTGTTTGGTGGAGTTGGGTGGATTTTTATTGTTGAAAAGACCTGTTCATAACTCGTCAATGTCTTGTGTTCTGTTGACTTTGCATTATATGTTCCCGTTTACTACTTCGTATACTTTCAATTTCCTTTTATTATCTTAAAGTCCCCATCATATTACCCATCATACTTTTTTAATGTCTTATTAGGTTTAATATCTCCATAAGCATATTTAATCTTAAGATCATTCCAACATAATTGAAGTTTGCCCTCAAAGACACTCGGATTCTTTCTCCTTTGCATCTAATCACCAAAATCAATTCTTTTCTCATGTCCGCTCATGACACATTCTGACAACTTCTGGTTGTTGATTTCTGTATAGAAACTTATATTCTCAGTTGTCATGACTTCATCCACGCTTTCTATATTCATGTATATTAATTCCTCTGTGGCTTGCTTGCACAGAAGCCTTTTCTTATCTAGCAGGCTTTGCATTCAAATACAGATTCATTACACAGGTTTTCTCAAAATGGTATCAAATTTTTTTTCAAACTTTTTGAATGGAGAAATGTAAGCACCAAATCACGTGGCATCCCAGATTAATTAATTTTTTTTTTTTTTTTAATAGCAAGTGAGTATTTTTTTTAAATATCTCTCACCACTTAAATATTCACTTTAAAGTTTTTAATTTATTTATAATATAATTCATTTCCAAACACAAGTACTTCAAATGACCTGTTTTTGAAGTTTCTTGAATTCTCAGAAATTTTCATCTTTAAATGAGATCAAAATGTGGATATTTTCAGAATTTCTGAAACATTTTGTCAAAACAAGTCCAGATATTTTAACAAAACTTTTTCCTATGAAAAGAAGTTTTGCTCGATTATGATATTCTCAAAGTCTCATGTCCAATTCATCAACAAGTGTATTGTTCATTGATCTTAATGTTAAAGTAATTTTGCATTGTTGTCATGTAAATTAATGGTGTCCAAGTCATTGATATACATAGATTCCATGTTGCAAAGGTCATTATAGGCTGCGAATGTATAAAAGTGTTCAGTTTTAGTCATTATTTTATTTATCAAGTTATTACAGTTATGTAATTGTTATTGGAATGTATTGTTGTACAATCTCATTCTGCAATTCTGTCTGATGGAGCAGATGGTTGAGGTGCACCCAAGTTCACAGATACCGAGTTCAAAACCCATGAAAGGCATATTTTATGTGTTTAGTTGTGTTTGTGATGGGAGAAACATTTTCAGCCTTACATTTATCACATTAATACCCTAATGCTTTCATTTTTTCATTATGGTTGTTCATAATGTTAAAAAAAAAAGAGACTAAACAACAAGTAAATTAAAATTACTTGTTTCCACTCTCAGTTATAATGATCTTTTTAAACTTTAAATGCTCCAAATTTCAATGAAAGGGTCACCTATTTGCCTGATAGGTGACTGTATGTCAGATTTGTGTGCAAACTGCCCATGTAATTGAGGAACTGGATTCCAACAACCAGAACAATGGTACAAGCACCGTGATAGGGCACTGGACTACCATCAGCATTGTGCATTTGTATAACGTGTAGTATAACTAAGTGGAGTAATAAGTAAGTTGTATAACTAAGTGGAGATGGGTTTAAGGGCTGTAACGGCTTGATGTTTTGGGAGCTTGTGGGGCCTCTTCCCTGAGAAATGTCCCTAGGAGAGCGATGGGTGCCATGAGAGGCCATGGTAGGCAGTGTAGGCTGGTGTGCCAACAAAATGGGGGTTGCAGCTGCATGGAATATAAATTCCATGTAAACTAATATATACTGTAATAAGAAGTAAGCAATTCATGCAAATTAATTACAAGTAAGTTAAATAAGTCTGTATTCAATCATTACTTACATAATCTTATGCATAATGTCCGTGGCAGGTATTTTCTCTTCCCATGCACATTGTTTTTGTTTTTATTTCCAGTGGGCACACAACTCTTTATATTAGTGCTGCATTGAGACAATTGCCAGAAATAGAATTCATTCAATACAAAAACAACATGTTTTTGAAAATAGAGGGATTGCAGTCCTGCACTTTGCCACAAGCACTGTTGTGTGGACTAATTTTACATTGGTTAATTTCATGATTTTAGTTGTGGTTATTACTACTATTAGTGGTGATGATAACAAAAAATTTATTTTTTTTGAAAATTTCAATCTGTGTTCTATATTGCAATAATAGATCTGCAATTTTTCAGGAATGTGTTCTCTGCTAAAAATTCATCTTAGCTTATTCAAAAATTCACTTCTTAATGTGATATGCAATAATTAATATTTCAAAATGTGAAGTACATTTTTATTTTAATTTAGACATTAATACACCATGTTTATTAAAGCTAATATGTCATTTTTATTTGAAGAGGAAATTGCATGTTGCTCTTCTTGATGTATGCATTTTTTCAATCACACTCTGATTAAAATCAACATCTACTATGAGATTCCTCACTATTGATAGCATGGCCAATGCAAACACTGTTTTTCTTTATGGTGTTTGCATATTTTAATCACACTCTGATTAAAATCAACTTCTACTATTAGATTCCTCTCCATTGATAGCATGGCCAATGCAAACACTGTGTTGTGATATGCTTTTTCTTAGAAATTTCTTTACGTGTTTGAGGGGCTAAAAACATCTCTCAGCTTCAGAAGTAGTCATTAGAATTAGGATTTGTAATAGTGTGATTACTTCATTGAATGTTTCTTCTAACATGAACTCTTTGATGCACTGTTACAAACTATGAGTGCCTGATAATCTCCTGAATTCCTCAGCACTGCAGCTTGCTTCAAGCTCCAAGCAAATTTTTTTAAAGCTCAAAAACTTGTAAGAATCACAAACAATTTTAATGTTTCGTCTGGAAATTTAGAATCGTAAACTGGACATTTTTACGACATGGACAATGAAGAAACAGTCAAATGTTGTCACCAGTGAAACTAAATCTTTCTTTCATTTGGAAAGAAATTGCATTACACATTTTTTTTTGCTTCTCTCGCCCACTTTTCAGTTATGTTATTATTGCTGGCCATCGGTACATTAAGGAATGCGGTCTGGAGGATGTAGTCTTATATTTTTAGTGCAGGGGGAAGTAGTCTCATTAGACATTGTTAAACTTCATCTTTGTCACGTATGTTTACTTTAACTTTTTACTGCATAGCGCATGGTAATCAGTTGTTTCATTGATATCATTAGGTGAGGTATTGGATGATAGCCCTCTGATGATTAGTTTTGAATCTTCCTTCTTCATTCTGTGGAGAGGCTAGGGATGAGAAATTTTAGGAAGAGTTGTCATGTCTTCTCTCTCTCTCACTCTCTGTCTATCTCTCTCCCCTCGTCTCTCTCCCCTCGTCTCTCTCCCCTCGTCTCTCTCCCCTCGTCTCTCTCTCCTCATCTCTCTCCCCCTCATCTCTCTCCTCATCTCTCCCCTCATCTCTCCCCTCATCTCGCTCGCTCCTCATCTCGCTCGCTCATCTCTCTCTCGCTCGCTCCTCATCTCTCTCGCTCGCTCCTCATCTCTCTCTCTCGCTCCTCATCTCTCTCTCTCTCGCTCCTCATCTCTCTCTCTCGCTCATCTCTCTCTCTCGCTCGCTCCTCATCTCTCTCTCTCGCTCCTCATCTCTCTCTCTCTCGCTCGCTCCTCATCTCTCTCTCTCGCTCGCTCCTCATCTCTCTCTCGCTCGCTCCTCATCTCTCTCTCTCGCTCGCTCCTCATCTCTCTCTCTCGCTCGCTCCTCATCTCTCTCTCGCTCGCTCCTCATCTCTCTCTCGCTCGCTCCTCATCTCTCTCTCTCGCTCGCTCGCTCATCTCTCTCTCGCTCGCTCCTTATCTCTCTCGCTCGCTCATCTCTCTCGCTCGCTCCTCATCCCTCTCGCTCTCGCTCGCTCCTCATCCCTCTCGCTCTCGCTCGCTCCTCATCCCTCTCGCTCTCGCTCGCTCCTCATCCCTCTCGCTCGCTCCTCATCCCTCTCGCTCTCGCTCGCTCCTCATCCCTCTCGCTCGCTCCTCATCCCTCTCGCTCTCGCTCGCTCCTCATCCCTCTCGCTCTCGCTCGCTCCTCATTCCTCTCGCTCGCTCCTCATTCCTCTCGCTCGCTCCTCATCCCTCTCGCTCTCGCTCGCTCCTCATCCCTCTCGCTCTCGCTCGCTCCTCATCCCTCTCGCTCTCGCTCGCTCCTCATCCCTCTCGCTCTCGCTCGCTCCTCATCCCTCTCGCTCTCGCTCGCTCCTCATCCCTCTCGCTCTCGCTCGCTCCTCATCCCTCTCGCTCGCTCCTCATCCCTCTCGCTCTCGCTCGCTCCTCATCCCTCTCGCTCTCGCTCGCTCCTCATCCCTCTCGTTCTCGCTCGCTCCTCATCCCTCTCTCTCTCGCTCGCTTCTCATCCCTCTCGTTCTCGCTCGCTCCTCATCCCTCTCTCTCTCGCTCGCTCCTCATCCCTCTCTCTCTCGCTCGCTCCTCATCCCTCTCGTTCTCGCTCGCTCCTCATCCCTCTCTCTCTCGCTCGCTCCTCATCCTCTCTCTCTCGCTCGCTCCTCATCCCTCTCTCTCTCGCTCGCTCCTCATCCCTCTCTCTCGCTCGCTCCTCATCCCTCTCTCTCTCGCTCGCTCCTCATCCCTCTCTCTCTCGCTCGCTCCTCATCCCTCTCTCTCTCGCTCGCTCCTCATCTCTCTCTCGCTCGCTCCTCATCTCTCGCTCGCTCCTCATCTCTCTCTCGCTCGCTCCTCATCTCTCGCTCGCTCCTCATCTCTCACTCGCTCGCTCATCCCTCGCTCTCGCTCGCTCCTCATCTCTCTCTCGCTCTCGCTCGCTCCTCATCTCTCGCTCGCTCCTCATCTCTCTCTCGCTCTCGCTCGCTCCTCATCTCTCGCTCGCTCATCTCTCGCTCGCTCTCGCTCGCTCCTCATCTCTCTCTCGCTCTCGCTCGCTCATCTCTCTCGCTGTCTCCTCAACTCTCTCTCTCGCTCGCTCCTCATCTCTCGCTCTCTCCTCATCTCTCTCTCTCGCTCGCTCCTCATCTCTCGCTCTCTCCTCATCTCTCTCTCTCGCTCGCTCCTCATCTCTCGCTCTCTCCTCATCTCTCTCTCTCGCTCGCTCCTCATCTCTCTCTCGCTCGCTCCTCATCTCTCTCTCGCTCTCGCTCGCTCCTCATCTCTCTCTCGCTCCTCATCTCTCTCTCGCTCGCTCCTCATCTCTCTCTCGCTCGCTCCTCATCTCTCTCTCGCTCGCTCATCTCTCTCTCTCGCTCGCTCATCTCTCTCTCGCTCGCTCATCTCTCTCTCTCTCTCGCTCGCTCATCTCTCTCTCTCTCTCGCTCGGTCATCTCTCTCTCTCTCTCGCTCGCTCATCTCTCTCTCTCTCTCGCTCCTCATCTCTATCTCTCCCCTCATCTCTCTCCCCCTCATCTCTCTCTACTCTCTCCCCTTTCACCCCTCTCTCCTCTCCTCTCTCTTCTCTCCAGCAATAGTGCTCTAAGCTCTAAAACCGCAATATGAGACATTGATCAGTAAGTAAATCTCTTCATTTTTAAGTCTGAGAAATAGCGATATTTTTCAAGACTGATGGAACATTTAGTGATAATTAGTGATAGTATTTATTTTATATCACAAATAGAATTTAGAGAGAGAGGTGTACAGTTCACTTTGTTTCAGGTTATTTTCATTGTCATTTTATTATTTCAATGCATCTTAATATATGGTCCCATTATATATAGTTGTTTAGGCTCCGCGGTGTGAGCCGCGTCACTGACATGGTGGCTAACGTTTCGGCCAGCGTATTGTGGCCTTCTTCAGAGCGTACTGCTGAACCCCGGATAGGCTAAACAACACTAACTCCGGCCGCGGAAGCCTACGCAACCATACTATTATATATAGGACAATCAGGTTGTAAGAAAGACAGCGATTTTTATTATAATTATATTTGCTAATGAAAATATTGAAATGAAATATAACTACAAATGAAATCACTGTTATTCTTTAAACACAATTGTCAAAGAAAGAATTGGTTTTTAAATTATCATGTACTGATATAATTCACTTATTATCAAAGTTCTTTTCTGCAGTTTATTCAGCTTGTTTGCCGTCTTCTTGAAAATCAACTCCACCATTAAACCCTTCAATATCATCGAATCTCCACCTGAGCAAATATTTTTTACTTTCCCCCTACGGAGTAGAGAGAAAGTTATGTAATGCTGCGCGAAAAAAACTGCGAATTTTCGTTAGAAAAACAGGACCCTCGGAGCGAAAAAGTGGATAAATCCAGTTGCTAAATTTAGAGGGGAATAAATCATCTATCATCATCATAAAATCATGTCGTATAGCCAGAATCCATGTTTCGTGGGTTCTTGATACCGAAAAATCGCATGACAGCAAAACGTCTGTCCGTCCGTCTGTGAACAACGCTAGCGGCTGAACCGTTTAACCCATTTTCTCTAAAATTGACATTCCCCTATCGATGTAGCTGATGTCACGCCTCTTGAATTTGAAACCGATATTTTATTGTTGAGGGGTACTTTACATGGAGCTCCTGGGACATTTTCCAAATTTTTAAAAAAATGGCTCCATCGTTTTTTATTAAATTTTGTTGTTGGATGGTGTGAAGGATGTTAAAGAGAATGGTGCAAGTCTGAAGTTCATTAAAAACCCTTATTTTTCGAATATTGCAAAAGTTCAAAACTTTTTCGGAGTCTTCCTACAACTAAAATATTAAAAGCTAGTTTTTTTCCCTTAATGAAATCTGTTCCTTAAAGATAGATTTTGAAATAATGTCAAGTACAAGTTTTTGAAAATTTAAGTACATTTCGCGTAATTTTGCGTGAAAATACGAGGGATAAATTACTTCCTGTTTAGCACCACTAGTTGTGTGATGGAAATTCTTTTTCTACTAGTTATGTAATATTACTTTACCATTACAAATAATATGAGAAAATATATTCAGTTATATCAGCACTATTTGTTTTTGACAGATTTCTTGTTTATTTCAGACTCATGGAAATGAGACAGACCAACAGCCAGCAGATGACTCAATGTTGTACAGTGTGGTGGAGGTGCAATCTTTACCTGAGAACCTTCCTTTCTACTGTTGCAAAACTTGCCTCTTTGTGTACAAAACGCCAGTTGATTTTGAGGCACATTCATGTAAGGAAGTGTCTGATAATACTGAAAGTGAAGGTTATGTGGTAAGTTATTTATTGTTTGTATTTTTTAGGAGGAGGGGAAACTAATAGATATGGTGTTGTTAAAGTCAACAAACATTGTTTCAGGGTGATTATTTCCACTTGTTAGGAAAATACTTGGTGAGCAATCCTGATCTCTTGGCACGTATGCGCAAATTTAGATGTGGAACATGTTGTGAAGAGTACCGGAGTCTTAGTCGAATGTTGTACCACCTTTTACGCTGCACACAAGGACCCTACCCCTGTGAGCTTTGTGGCCTTGAGTGTGCATCCAAACGTGAACTCAATGGTCATAAAAGAAAAGCGCACAGGTAAGTGAAAGATTTTTTTAATTAGTAATATGTACGTATACGGATGTACTGATTATCAACTTACTAACGTAAATACTGTCATATAGAGATGTAAATAGTTTCTTCTGTGATGAATGTGGATTGGCCTTCAAACTGAGAACTTCACTGCAGAAACATAAAGTGAATCGCCATGAGCGTAGAGCAGATACAACTTGTGAACAATGCAATTTAACATTCTCTAAACGAATTCAACTTACAAACCACATGATTCGAGAACATCAGGCCGAAAGAAAATTTCTTTGTCAGGTATATGTGATCCAAAACTTATTAATTGGAAATTGGAACTTCATGAAATTTTCTTTATTATAGATAGAGTCTGCCTTCAGGTATCTTTCTTTTTATAAACAATGACATTACGCATATTACATAGTAAGATTGATAAATTAATGTGTCTTTCATGTAAAGCCTCCAAATAAAGTTAATGAATGAGAAATAAATATTAATATTTGCAAATAATGGTAAAATAAATAAATATGTATAATTACATAAATGTAAACATGTAGAAAATGTATTGAAAATTTTAGACTGTGTTGTGAATAAGAATGAAACTCAATCACGAAAGATGCATTATTGCTGAAACTCTATTTTTGCAAAGTAGTTAAATGAAGTTCACAAGAAATTCTCTTAAGGATATTTACTTTTGACAGGTGTGTGGGAAGAAATTCTCAACGCATGGTAGCCTAATGGCTCATTTAACCAGTCATTCAGAGCCATTCAAATTTTCATGTTCATATTGCAATAAAAAATTTCGTCAGAAGGAGAAGCTTAAATTTCACATCAGAATTCATACAGGTAGGGTTATGTCAGTATTATATAGCGTAAATAACATTACTTACTTGTGCTTGTGATAAACATTCATTAGCTTTGCCTTGTTTGTAACTAATTTTCTATTATCCACATTATATCAGTAGTTCCCATGTGAATAATTTACATGGAGTTCAAGATAATTTCAATCTCAATGTACACTTACTCATAAATTTCCTTATTCTCTTTAAGAATGGGAAAGGAATGAGTAAATAGAGTTGGCTGGCTCCACTAGTCTTTGCGCCGCCTTCTCAGATTGTTGTTGCAACTGATCTGACGATTCATTTCTTGAGCAACATATGTTAAACATCTTTATTTGTAAATAAGTTTTTAGAATGACTATTCCACTCGTGAAATTAAAACCAATAGTATTTATCTATACATTCAAAATACCCCAATCAGGGCAGTGTATCTCAAAAAGTTAATTGCATTTTCTATATGATTTTCCTTACTGCTTCTACGTACTGGCCAATCATAAGCTGTGACTCATCTATCTTAGGAGGCGTTACTTATATATCGATTGCTATGTCGATATCCAATAAACAGCGTATGTACTACAACATAACTTCTGATTATAATGTACCCTTTCAACTATTTTCAATATTTGGTGCATTTTGGAATTCTGTTGGTCTTAATTTCACTTGCAGGATAGTCCTATTGAATACTATTCATGCTTTGGAAATTCTCAGATAAATCCCCTCCTCGCTTTGTGAGTCGGGAATTTATCGACAATTTCCAAAGCACTTGTGGTATTACCTATGATAAAATGACAAAACCAATTAAAATGATGGAAACAGTTTATTTTCAGCTTTGAAAAGACAACAAATCCATTCAGGGGTGCACTTGATTGTACAACTTCATTCATCTTGGTCTAAAATCTTTATTTTACATTTTTATGATATAGATTTTTGTGAATATTTATTTGAGGATTGATTTTATTTTACCTTTTTTTTTTAGGTGAACGACCACATCTGTGTCCGACTTGTGGTAAGGGCTTCATTCGTAAATCTAAGTTGGATGATCACATGAGGAGACATCGGGGGGAGAAACAGTATCATTGCTCCACTTGTAGCAAATCTTATGCAAGTAGCTGGGATCTTAAATTACACATTAGGTAAAAGTATTAATCTTTGCTGTGTAATTAGTATGCATTTTTTGTTGATGATTTTGTCTTCAATGTAATATGTTTTTAGATCAATCAGAGGAATGGAATTCAACATGTTAGTTATGTGGGTTGTGTACTTTCCACTGATCTTTACAGGAAAAAAATAAGAGAAAAATGCATTTCAGTTTTTCACAATTTGTTTCAACAATTCCTCCCCCCTAATTTGTATGTGAATTATGGATGTAATGTCAGTTTTTGTCGCTGATCCAGGAGTGTTCAATCAAATAGAATAATTTCAGTAAATCATTTTCAGAAGAAAACCCAATTATAAATATAATTTGATATTAGTTTTGTATTTAATTTATCTTTGCAAGCAGCAACAGCAGTAACAAGATTCAAGATCAACAAAATCATTTTATATTTACCTTAAGAATATTTAAAACTATCATCAATAGCTATGTAATCTATAAAAATTTAATGTTTTCATAGTCTTACTGCAATTTGTATTTCAATGCTGTTTGCACAATAATGTCTTCATCTCTAATTCAGAAAACAGCATCCTGACTATTCTGTCCCAACAAACGGTCATTCAGCAACATCATCTGAAATGATGGAACCAATTGCTTCTGAAGTTGACGTTGATGAACCTGCAGAGGGGACCACTGCTGTAGCAACAACAGTGAATCTCATTGCAGGAGGAGAGACAGCAGAGGTACGTTGGTATTTTTCCAGGTTTTGAAAATTGCTTGATTTTTATAATGCAAATGAGCATGAATCCCCCCCTGGAATTTGCTTTTTATTAAATTTCACCTTGGGCAAATATCTTTCAATTTTCTGTCCTTAAGAATTTTCTGCCCTGTTTTGAAAGAATGTATTCATTCATTTTCCCAAAGTATAATATGTTTTTTAGAGTTTGTTATAGAGGTTAATTGCAAATTAATAATATTACTGAATTAGATTTTTTTTCCACATTTTCTTCAGACTCTGAAGCCAGAGTGTACACAATTTCCTGATCTGCCAGAGGATGCAGCATTAGCCCAACTTGCAGAATTACCCTTGACTGCAACAGAACCTTCTGTTGTTGAAGCATTGGCGCCAACAGAAGGTAAACTGGTAATGCAATTGGAACCATCACAGGTTCCAGCCACATTAATGCAGGCTACAGGTGATGCTGTTGGCACACGACTTCTTCTGCAGTTGGGTCAGGTAATTGTTTATTTTGATAAATGGTTTTGTCAGATTTTAATTTTGTAGTTCCTTCTCAATTTTGTTGTTGTTTTCTTTCTTTTTCTTTTTTTCTAATGTGTTATAGCATTTTTCTTTATAATGTTGTGTAAAGCATTGTCTATTGCAACATTTCCTGGGAGTTGCATGATATGAATGAGATGTTGCATATTAGTCTACAGCATTACACATAAATAATAATGAAATTATTTTATGAGAAAAATGTTTAAAATTATTATTTAAAATAATATTTAACATATTACTGATATTTGAGAACACATACAAAGAGAAGAAATTAACGAGATGGATTTATTTGTTCATTTAAAAGTTTCTTCATAAGTGGATCTATGTTAGAAACAAACTGAAACAAATTGTTTTCAAGAGATAAAAGACTATTCTTATGTTTAGTTTTTTGTTCAATTGAAGATGAAAAACTTTTCACAGCGGTAAATGGCAAAAGGTATTAATGTTTCAATGCTTATGCAACTAAATTTCCGTATTCACTATGTCGAGCAAGTCAAGACACATTTAAATCTTCAGACATTTGTAGTTGAAGTGTTTTGTTGGGAGACATTTCAATGAGCTGGTCCTGAATTTCAATTGCTAACTTAGCAGCAATATTTTTGCTAAATAGGTTCAGTACCCATCTCTTCAAGAAATAATTATTATCTTCAGGAAATACTTTGCTAGCTGAGTTTTTAGCTCATTCAAATGTATCTTCATGTTATCCAAATGTGATGAGTGTCTTCATCTAAATTTTTCTCTATATAATCTAGTAATTAACTTTTTTAGTGCTTCACAAAGAATGTATTTGAGATTTTCCGACATTTTTTTTATAGCTAGAGCAAGTCTGTGGAGGACACTGTGCATCAATTTCACCTTTGGTATAAGATGATCTTCAAATATTTTCATTAATCCACTGTACTTTCCTGATAACACCTTCTGCCATCAATACATTCTGCAATACTTTTTTAACAATCTCTGTTATATTTTCTGGTAGGGTTAGCTTCATAAAAAACATCAAAAAGATATTGTCCTGTTGCATGATCTGGTATTGTTTTGCAAAATAAAATATTTTCTTTGATGTGTTGCATTCATATCTCACAAAACATAAGAAAGCTGAATTTTTTTACTTATTTAATGCCTATTAAAAGGCTAACCATAACAATTGTTGCAGATTGTATGAGGTTTTCAGGGATTGTTTGCTACTCTTAATGCTACAGGATAAGATGCTTCCTAAATTTTTATCAGTAAGGCTGTATTACAAACAGAAATTTGTTGACTTCTCAAGGTATGTATGTAATTTTCTTCTGAAAAATCCCAGGGCTTGTTTTTATGAGAAGGTGTTTAGTTTCCAAATGACAAATTTTGATGCCTTCATATTTTTATAGGAAACCAGCAATGTGGCTTTCCATCCAAAGAGATAAACTTGTAATTTAAATAATTATCTTTGTGCAATCTTGTCTTTTTACCAACTGATTCTCTGGATGCAGATAACTCTGTATGTTTCTGACAAATTTATCCATTTTTTCATAAAAAGGTATAGGAAAAAATTCATTTACACAATTTGACTGCACCAAAATAGAAGCATCAAACACATGCTGCTTGTTTGAAACGTAATTGATGTTCTGCAATCGCTTAACACACCGTTGGTTGATGGTGATAGGGAGTCCTGCAAAGATTTAACAACAATGTATTCACAGATCTCTGTCTAGCTTCCCAAAATGTGTTTAGGAGTACAGTACTGATTTGATGTGAGGTGTACATTCAGTTGTCTGTTATTCATAGATTCTTTTACTGTTGCATAGAAGTGTGCATGATATATTCATTATATCTATTTTTAACATTTTTGGGATTGTGGAGCTAAAAATTTAGGAAATGCTTGTCTGATGCAATTGCTGTGTAATTTATTATTGTTTTATTGCCTTATTGTGGGCCTTTGTTTTAATATAAAGTTATTTTTTGAAACTTGCAATTTGTGCTAATGCTGTGAGGTTTTAAAATAAATAATGAAATTATATATTGTTGCATGTTATGCTGCTTGGCATACCATCGATGAAATTGGACTAGTGGAATTGGATTATCTTCATATTCTTTCCAATTTTATCTGAAATTATATGTTAACCTTGCTTGCTTGAGCTGAGCTGAATTACGCTTACTCCGTACATTTTCTAACCGTTTTGAAGGAACTGTGTTGCTTTGAATCTTGATGATTTGTATATATTCCAGCCAATAACAGGATCTGGTATGGTATGATCTTGGAGTGTATGCTACTATCAGTGTCACCTTGGACACTGGCACATTGGACAAACATTTATTTGCTGTGTTGAATGACTGTGCACACCTCAATACAATTTTATATGCAGTTTCTTTGGCCCATTAGTATTATTGTATGTAATCCACAACGACATATTATAAAACACTGAAGTTTATCCTGTAGATGCTTTGGATTCCCAACAAAAAAATCTGTTGCTACAGTAACGTCAGCATATAAGGGACTCTGACAGTTCTCTCACCACCTGCTGTGGTTTGTCATATGTCCTGCTCAGAAGCACTCAACTTGCGAGGATTTGTTTACTTTCTCACAGCCAGGATTCATTGTTGTCACTCCTATGACTCACACTGAGTCTTAGAGGCAATAAGGTTCTGCTGTGACAAAGGTTATGAACATGATATCAAGATGTGTCATTACCTGTCGGAAAGTGTTAAATGTACTGAGATAAATACATCCACAAATATTGGGTGTTTAGAAATGCATGGTTTTTATTGCCTTTACAACGAATTATTACTTGGGAGTTTCTTGACAAGGAAAGTCAAGGTAAAAGCTTCCGACTAGGCCTAATCTGCGAATATTTAGATGATCCCAAATTTTTGAAATGAGATATTGAAGAAAAAAACTTGTATTATATTCGGGTGTATGGTATGTCTTCTTTGACGTGTTAAAAGAAACTTCTATATTATAGTTCTTATATATTGAGCTACATAAATTTTTGAATTCTTAGGTCACATTTTAATTATTGGAATTTGGTAATTTATTCAATAATTCATATTTGCAATGATCGGATCCCAGGGTTAAGATTTTTGTTTTTTAATTGCAGAGTTGTTATTGATATCTTTGTATGTGTTTCAGAACAATGACCCATCGTCACGCATCTTGGTACAGTTAGATGGAGGACAAGTGGCAGCAGCCAGTGGCCAGGCTACTCTACTTCAACCAAGCACCATCCTAACAGTTGCTGATGCCTTGCAATTGACCCCTGTAGTGGACGACTTGAATTTGAATCTGGGAACTGTCCCTGCACAGTATTTGCAATTGACTGCAGCAACAGCAGGGGCAAATGGAAGTGCTGATTCAACACACAACACTCACACTGGCCCAGCCACTACAATGCCTGTGCACATCCAGTTGCCTGTGTCTACTGTGCCAGTCCCTGCTACAGCCCTTTCACAACCTGCCACTGGTGGCACTAATCCCTTTGGACTTCAGCCTGTGCCAGTGCAAGCTGTTTTTACACCTACTGGTTTTAATGTGAATAGTATATCTTACTAAATTATTTTCTTGTTTAAAATTTAGAATAATACTGTGTAATGAAAACCCAGGCAGTATATCTGATAAAAATCATATTACCTGGAGTGATTTCTTTGTGTTTGTCAGAGATATCAATTTTTTTGTGGGTGATTGTATGTGTGGGTAATTTTATAGAAATTCTTGTGTAAATCTGAATATTAAGTTATTGCCTAAATGTTAAATAAATTATATTTATATATTTTCATCTATCTTTTATTAACAACTAGTTGAATGTGGTGTCGCCATGCTGTAAACTGTTTTAAAAGTATTTTCATGTGTTGAAAATTTCTTTCATGCCTGGCATTGTTCAAATACGGCATTGGACTTCCCATGAATTGTAGCTGATGATGTTACACTCCCATTCAAAAGTTCTCAACACCCAGTGTCCTTGAATGTTGTCTCCATACGGGATATGAACTGGTAATATTGCAATTTGAAAATTATAAACATCGTAAAAAATACTTGCAGGTATACAGAATAACCCTGGTATTCCGAACTAATTGGAGGTGTGGTCTATTCGGATTCGGAAATGTTTGGATTATCCAAAAAGTGTACTGTACATATGTAAATACTTTTACATCTTGTATATGATTACCAACCAGTGCAACATAGTGTGCGATGTGAGAAAATGGCAACGTAGCATAGTGATATCATTGACCAGATCCAGTTCCTTATGGCAAAAGATGATTACTGATTTTCCAACTTTCTTTAAGTGAAAATTACCGCTACATAAACTACATGCGGTATAGTTACCAATGAAATAAACGTTTCACCTCTACAACTTGTTTCAATAATTAGTTGTTCAGTTCTACAGTAATTATAAAATTCTTTCTTTACAAATAAGCATTTTGTTCATTTTGTGTATTTTTCCTCCATCCTGAATTTTGTTCAGATTATCTAAAATTTCGGATTTGCAGATTCGAATTAGCAGGTTCTATTGTACTTGTATTTATTTAGAGCTGCCTCTGACATAAATCAGCTGTTGCAGTGTCATCCAGTTGCAAGTTGAATGTCACCACTATGATGTCACTAGTGGTGTGTAAACTTCTGATTGGATGACACCGTGACAACTGATGACCTGTCAGAGGCAGCTGTAATCACAGTATGTGAATGATGCAAAAAGTTAGAATTTACTATAGCTAATTTTTTAAGTTTTTGTTTTCTTGTATGAACATAAATTACCACCTGTAAGCTGTTCTCCTGATTTATTCTCTAATACTAATTTAAGATCATTCTCAGTTGTGTTCTGAAGGTGAATATACAAGATCGATTTTCAATTTAATGTGACTTATAACTTATTCACCTTATTTACAGAAACATAAGGTGAATAAGTTGTAAGTCACATTAAATTGAAAATGGATATTTGCATGCTTTAGAAATGTATTCTCTAGTATTACTTACAGTTCTTCTTTTCTACGTATTTATTTGACGTTCTTCGAATTTAATGTTCCAAGATAATTGGCAAATTTATTGTAAAAAATATGGATGAAATACTTCACATGTATGAATTCTTCCGGGTGATATTCATTTAACTTTGCCTGTTTGTCAAAGCTCAGTGTTGCCATCCTCATGGAAGAAAATTATGGTGTTGTGGACTGAAAATAACCACGGAGTATTGGGGTTTAATCAATGCGTCCTACATAGATCTATTTATGTGGTATTGGTTTAATTCCCATCATACTGTCGAAAGCAGTGCCAAAACATGAAAAAACACGTTTTTTGGAATTTCTTTAGCTTTTTTATGGCTGGATCTGAAAACAAATTTTCAGTTTCCTGATTAGAAGATCGAGAAGCGTCGAATGACACCTCATATGTCTCGATTGGTGCACGGGAAGTGGTCTAACCATGAGTGACAGATCTGCACTTGTGCACTTGTGCACACTCACAGTTAGTCAAATGCTGTATAGGTATTTCTTTTGTGCTTACAGCTCATGACTTCGATACCCTTCTTTCTTCATTGCTCTAAGAATTTGAAATAGTCACTGTGCTGTTTGCATGTTTGTTTATTACATGCATAAACAGAATTACTGATTTTGTGAAGTAATTAAAATAGGGTTCCAAATGGATTCGAATTAAAATTAATTATGCATAAGTCAGGCTGCTTGCCTTAATGTGCTACAGATCTGCAGCACAGAACCTCCCTTCCTCCTTTAAATTATTGTCTTTCAAGACTCTCGCTTAGCAAGGTGTCCTATAGCAGACACCGGGACCTTTGGAGAACCAAGATGCCTGCCTCGCTTGCAAACTCGGGCGGTCAGGATTCAACATAAAGTTATATCAATAACTTCCTCACGATGCGTGCAGTACTCAGGTGAACAGCCGTTTGCATTCATTGAATGTGCTAGTTCTTATGACCAAGTCTTGCAGAAGATGAAATCAGTTCTTCAGAAATCAGTCCATTTGCAGAGATGACTACAGGGACTACTTCAACAGATACTAACTGCCACATGTCGCTCAGTTCAATGGCCTAGGCCTGATATTTTCGCATCTTCTCGGCAATAGAGGCAACTTTATTTCGGTCTAAAGAGATCGCTATGTCGACTATAATCCCTTTCTGTGAGGACTTATCAATCCATATTATGTCAGGTCTGTTGGCTTCGACCCTGCGATCAGTGGTGACTGCTACATTCCAAAAGAGCTTCCACCGTTCTGACTCCAAAACTGAATCCGGCTTGAAATTGTAGTATGGGACCTCTTTCTGTATCATCTCCGACTTTGCAGCCAGGGCCTGATGGACAGTCACGGCAACGTCGTCAAAGCAGAGCACCCGCCCATTTTGTGTTTCCGCCGGGTTGATTGCAAAGGCGGCAGCGGTCCTCTACACTCATATCCCCAATCACATACCTTTGGTAATTGAGAGTGGAAGTTACTTCATCCTGAATAGAAATGACGAACCCTTCTCTCTCAGCAAAGAGGCCAGATTTTGTTAGCCTGGAGACTGACAATCCCATATTCACGGCATTTCCTTTGAACTTAGCAGGATACCTGCCGTGTAAACGCTTCTGGGTCCACTCACTCGGCCTATCTTCATTGGTAACACATGGTCTTTCAGAGACCGTTTGATTCAGGTTCAGTGGGGTAAAATTTTTGTCCGTGGCAGAAATTGCTTCATGCATGACCGTTGTTTTCTGAAGGAAGCATTTGCGAAGATTGTTGATTGGCTTTGCACACAAAGACTCAAAATCCAGAAGACTTCTACCTTCTTCGTTCCGAGGTAAGTATAGTGTGTTGGGATGGTGCATAAAATACTTGGTAAGAGGGGTTCTAACTTCTCGATTAAGCTCCTGCAGTGCAATTGTTGTCCAGTGAAGAACATCAAATGTATAGTCAGTGACAGGTACTGCCCAAGTGTGGATAACTGATATGAGGTTATTTCCAGTTAAAAGAGTTTTAAGATTTTTGAGACTCTTTGCACAACTTTATTTTTAATATCCCACTTCATCTTTGCTTTACTTGTGCTCAAAAGTTGGTGCAGGCCTAAATATTTATAGGTATCCTCCTGACCAAGTTCTTGGATATTTGTGCCACACATCAGGATGAGTTTGTCAAGATAAAGGATTTCCCCCCCTCTTCACGTGCAATGCAGCGATTTATCAATACCAAATTACATACAAATAGAGTCGCTAAAGGACTTAACAAGTTCAAGCGACGAGGAAAGCTGGTTCATATCTCTGGCGTACAACTTGAGCTCATCCATGTAGAATTGATGATTAATGAGGATATGGGGATATTTGGTGATTTCATATCCCATCCCTGAAACTCTTGTTGAAACATTCTGCTGAAAGGGTTTAGTGCTAGTGAGAACCGTGAGGGACTAAGGCTATCTCCCTGAAAAAATCCTCGTTTGATCCTCAGTTCCTTGGTATAGCTGACTTTGTACACCAAGGTGCCATGCAGTGTTGGATTATGTTCACATACTGGGCATTTACATTGTAGAGGGGAAGGCCTCTACATACAAATGTCACGAATGAGGTATCATGTCGAAGGCCTTGGTATAGTCAACCCATCCTTCAGAAATGTTGCGGTGTCTTTTTGTGACTTGATTGACTACTACACTGTCTATTATCAATAATTCTTGGCAACCTTGGGCACCCTTTCTGCAACCATTTTGCTCTGGTGCCAGAAGATTGTTGGCCTTTAGATGGGTATTCAGCATACTGGCTAGCACAGATGTAAAAATGTTATATACTGTGGAGCGACGTGTGATAGGTCGATAGTTACTCGGAATCTTAGAATCGCTAGACTTGCTTATCATAAATGTAACTCCTCCAGTAAAAGATGCCGGCATGATAGTTGGATCGTTGAATGCAGCTTCAAACCACCTGGCCAGAACCACATGAGTACATGGGAAATACTTCCACCAAAAGTTTTGAATCCCAATTCTGCGTATTTCTGACTGAATTGAATATATGTCTCTGTGTAATATTAGGCGAGCACATCTGAGGTATATCACAACACTTCCCTTCCTCTTCTGCTAACCAGTAATCTCCATTATCATGGGTCTTGGGGATGATCTATATATTACTCCAATATTCTTTCATTTCGGAGCTTTTTTGAACTGTTTCAGGGAACTTTCTTAGATCGTTGAGTTGCCTGAAATTTGTTTTTCTGGTCGCATGAATATAAAGCATTCTGTTGTCTTCGTTTCATTGCTTTGTGGTATCTTCTTATACGGCACCCAAGGGCTGCGACGTGCAGTTTTAGATACGCAAGTCGGTCTCGAAGCCTCTCCTCAAAATTCGTCTGAGTTCTTCGAATTCTCATCTTTTGTCCAATAGTCTTCACTACATTGGAGAACTTTCTAGTTGCATTTTCAGGAGCTTTTAAGAAGGCTGTCAGAATGCCTATGTCCCGCCGAAAGCTTTCAATATTGCATTCAATACGCCTCAACCATGGGGGCTTGGTGGGCACAGCGGACTGTACTGTGTCTTTCGATGTTTTCAATTTATCCTTTACAGGTTTATCAACACCCTGTACAACAGCCAGGGGTGCACAAGACACATAGCTTACCACTTCCTCAAGCGCTGTCGATTGTTCTACATCCATCTAATAACATCTTATAGCTCCTAGACTTTTATATTACAAAAAAGAATTGTACGAATAATAAGCAAATCCCACCCACGTGATTCTTGAAAGCCTCTCTTCATTAATCTAGGCATTTTACCATTACCTTGTCTCTTAATATATGAAACAGTGGTTTTTGTCAAAAATGACTGACTTAGGGGCGGGAATATATTTTCAGCAAACGCCGTTGTCTATAACTACAACACTCGACTTAGTAATCATATTTATCAGGTGACAGTATCAACAGCTCACTACAAAAAAATTCACATATAATACATGTACATTATTTTACAACACCTTGCCAGATGACATTAAACGATTAAATTCGATACAAAAGTTTTAAGTCCCAAGTAAAATATTTTCTGCTGCACAACTGTTTCTATACAATCCTATACCGAGCATCCAAAAGGAAAGTAATATTAATTTTAACAATGGCAATTAATGTATTATATAGCATTTGGATTGTATAATTGTAAAGAACCTGTAACAAGTATTGTACTTCAGCTTCAATGACCCATCTCAATTAGGTTTTCGTCTAGTTTCCCTGATCCTCGAGCAAATGCAGAGATGGCCCCCTTGTTTTGCTTCTGGACATAAATGTAACTTCAAAATAACTTCTCCCCATAGCACGTCATACACAGATTTTAACTGTTTTTGACGTAAATAAATAAATAAACAAACACCTCCAAGTTATTGACAGCTTCCTTCGCCACATTTGTACGTGGGCCATATCCCACTCGTGGATTCCATGGTCTGGAGGATAATGAAATACCACGATAGTATGGCTTCGTGGCTTCATACTGCGCAGTTCAAGAGAATTGCTTAGGCACTGGGAGGCAGGATTCATCAGAATTCGTCTCCATAGACCAATTCTGATTAGCTTGTGGGTCTTCATTATTTCTTCCCTCATCAGTCTCATCTCTATTCTCAATACCCAAGGATGCTCTTACATTCTCCCTAATGGTATCTCTGCAGCAGAGAGAAAGTTCCTTACAGTGATGGTACGTTGCTGGTCGCACACTCTGCTCTTTTCTCTGCTCGGATACCGGTATGTACGGATGCCGCTTTAACCATTCTTCGTGAAATCACGTCCTATATCCCTCCATGACTGCTTCAAGTCTGGTTGCCAAAAAGTATGCATGCAAAATGGAGATATTTAACTCCTTAGTTCATTTCATGCGATGGCGTTTGTTGTGATTATTATTATTATTATTATTATTATTATTATTATTATTATTATTATTATTATTGTTGTTGTTGTCGTTGTTGTTTATATTATTATTATTATTATTATGTATTAATTTTTAAGTGAAAAGAGTAAAATTGGCATTTGTCTGAAAATCTGTCTAATCATGTCTCATTTGTGGACAAAGAGAGGTGCTCAGCCATGCATTGTCCTAGTTGAAAGATTCTCTAGGTTGCAGTTCAAATGAGATTCTCCCAGGACGCAGGGATGCTCTTCAATTAACACTCTTAAAACAACACCTTCACCTCTCTAATTTCATTCAAATCACTTTCTAAACACTCCGGGTATTAATCAGAAAACTGAGAAAATTTCAGTGAAATCAGTTGAGTTGTGTTTGCAGCTTTATGACACATATGTACAAACATAGTCTTTTATTTATGTGGATTAAAAGGGATTATTGTAGTATCATGTGAGTTCTTGAATAGTTACTACATTTTTTATTGTTTTTAACTAGAATTTATTATAGCTAAGATTGATAAAAAAAAAAAAGGGGGTGAATGCTTTACATATGTGTTGCTCCTGTTAATTTGAAGACTACTATGAGAATTTAAGTCTATAGCCAGGCAAGAATCAGCTGTAAAATGGAAAATTCATTAAAGCTAAATAATTCACATATTATGGTTCAAATTTCTAAAGTCATGAGGTAGAAATGTGACTTCTCATGTTAAATAACAAGAGTCGTTAATTTGAAAAGTTATTTATATATTTGGATAGTAAATTAATGTTTAGTGATAAATGTATAATTAAAACATCGCAGATGTTTCATGCTATTTGGAATATTTAGGATGTTTTCAGTTGCATTATTGGTGCTTGATTAAGACCAATTTATAAGAGAAACTAATATGATTAACATGAATAAAAAACTAATAATACATTTTAAATTTTATTTATTGTATCATCTTGTAATTCGTCTTGTGCTTACAGAACATCAATGGTCAGATGAAATGTTGTGGAAAAATATTGATTTTAGCCACTAGTGTCGCATTTGGCAAACAAAGAAAGATCGAGTTGTACAAGGATAATCGTGCATTTTTGCGATGGGAAAAAACATTGCACAGTTTTCCTTGTTTCCTCCTCCTGGCTGATTTGAGGCCCACATTTTTTTCTGTTCGTTGTTCATTGGGTCCCCTACAACAAAAAGCATTTCCTATTGTTGACTCTACCACTAGCTTAATTTCAGATTAATTGAACAACTCAAAATTAATTAGCAATAAATGTTGCATAAAATATTTAAATTTATCATATTTTAACTGCACATTGCTTTGATCTTTTGTAACTCTTTTGCGATACTGCTTAAATATTGTTAAGGAAGAGACACTGGTAAGTATCGAAAAGGAAATATATGAAGTTTGAGGTCAAAAGCAAACACAAAAATAAACAGTTGACTTGGGTTATAGTGAACTAAGATGTAGTGAACTTCAGTCACTGGTCCCATTTCACTTGCATTGTAAATAAGCACAAGAAGAGTAGATTATAGAACTCTGAGCCTTTGCTATAGCGAGCGTAGAAATATATCTTGGAAATTAATTCCTCCCTGAAAAAATATATATCACTTCAGTACCACAAATTCCAATACTAGGCATCATGGAGAAAATATCGCCGGCCAAAGGTCATAATCGAAGAAGTCTTCCCTGAGATGGAGGTACCGGACCTGGAACCTTACTGATGAACTGCTTCAGTTTCTCTGCGGAAACAAAGGCAATGTCCTGCGTTGGCTACAACAGGCGGCGGCGGCGCGCGACTGCTTGCTTCAAATTCAAGCTTGATGCCATTTGAGATTCCGTGGTACAAAGAGCGTGTTCTACGTAGGCGACAGGAAGCGTGCGACTGCCACAACCGCACTGCCTTGTGACACCCGCCGTGTCGCGCGGAAAAGCTAACAATTTCATTAGCTGCTTGCGACGTGCCGCTACTGATTGGATCTCGTATGTTACGAGTAGGCATCGAAATTTTAGGTACAAAAAAGTAATGATTTAGGCACCTAAAATTGGTAAGACAATTGAAAAGCCACGGTTTAGGCACTTACAGTAGGTTACAACATAATTAAGTCAGGCATTTAAAAATCATTAGACTCGAAAATTTACGTTTCTGGCAGGTAAAACGGATCACCATTAAATTAGGCACTTTTTATTATTCAGGAAAGTCAAGTATTTTCACATTTATGAATGTGACTGCATGCATATTATTTTATTCACTTTCATAATTAGCAGCACAGTATATAATCAAGATATTCTCCAAATTATATTAAAAGCTGAAAAGGACTTTTCCACTGAGACAGATGTTATAGGAGCAAAGTTAGTCGCATTTCTCGGGTCCACTTCTCCAGAAATTTCCACGTCCTCCGCCACCAAAACGTATACCAGTCGACCCATTTCTCGATACCCTGAATTGTTTATCACGCCTCCATCATTTGAACTTTACTTTATCCCCAACGGCTCTCTTAGTAGCACTAGTTTTCCCTTCGGCGTCTTGCACCACTTACACTTGATCTGCCAAAGGTTTTTCTTTGCGTTCCAGCTTGGATATTGTTGAGGGCATGAATGAAAAAAATTGTATTTTGCTGGGCCGTATTTTGTAATCTTTGCATTTCCGACCGTAGACTTTCACTTCTGTGTCTTCCTTCGCCTGAATTGTGAACACGACGCGCTGCAGCGATAAACATCAACCTGTCTACAGCGCATCGGCACAGGGAACGGGTGCAATTACATAAGAAGTGCGTGCTGATCGGAAACGAACGCGAACCGGCGGGAGGAGGACAAGAAATCACTAAAGCAAATCAAAATACGGATACACACCTTACTCCAACGACACGAGACACATAAATATGACGATTTAGTAATGGACAACCGCAGCCCCAACAATATACACAAAGTAATTAATGCAGTGCGCTATTCCCCCTCCCGGATATCCCTATCCTAATAAACATCACCCGAGCCTTTGACCCCCAAATAATTACCATCACCCTCGGCCAATCCCTTGCCGTACGCTTTCTACTTCCCAATAACCCAATACCCGGCACTGTCATCCTCAATTATCTCGAGTCTCCTTCAACCCTCCCCCCCAACAAACAACAAACCTGGACGACAAACGACGTAGAACTAAGACAAATACTACGAACGATTGATTTAACTAAGACTCTAGAACCCGATGGATTCTCCCCATCCCAACTAAAGAACCTAATCAGAAATGCAATTGACCTAATTACCCTTATCATAAATTCCTACCTCAAATTATCATACCCCTACTGCCTGGAACATCGCCTGCGTTATGATTCCTAAACCTGGCAAGGACAATCTTCTCTTTTCTCTAACTACCGCCCTATTAGGTTTCTCCCAATCCTCAGTAAACGTTTTGAAAAAATCCTTCTCCTCCGCCTAACACCCATTCTAGACCTAATTATTAGTATTTACTAGGCTGTCCGGGTGACGCCGCGTCCATGGCAAAGGTGCCGACGTTTCGGTCGCCATTCTGCGACCTTCCTCAGGGCGTAATGCCTCAGGGCGTCGAAACGTCGGCACCTTCGCCATGGACGCGGCGTCACCCGGACAGCCTAGTAAATACTGACTCCGGCCGCGGAAGCCTACGCTCTCTCCTAATTATTAGTGTTTCCCAATTTGGCTTCCGAGAGGGCAGCTCCGGCCCTCAACCTATCCTTAGCAATCCAAGACCGCAAAAAATCCCTGACAGACCTAACCTACGTTTATGATTCCGTCTCCCATCCCATCCTACTAATGAAAATCCGCCCCTATCAACCACACGACATCCTTTCACTACTCGAGTTACCCATACAATTGCTTCTGCTACATCCGTCACCTCTCCAAAACCTCACCCAATTACCCTATCTTTGCCGGCGTCCTACAAGGAACCGTGATATCCCCCATCATTTTCTCCATATACGTTAATGACATCCTACCCACCCCTGGAGTCCAAACTTCCCTCGTCCTTCTTACATCCTTCCGCTCCCTAACCCAATCTCTTCACAGACTTCATCAGACAATAGATGCACTCAACATCTGGGTCTCCCAAAACAACCCTTCCAGCCAAAAAGAAAGTCCAAACCTGTTACACCTACATCCGTCCTATCCTATACTACGCTCACCCCACCTGATTTGCCACGTCCCAAGGAAATCGCATAAAAATAACCCGAACAGAAACCCACGTACTTCACACCATATTCCGCCCACCCATGTACACGTCTTTCAAATCCCTAAGATCAAATCATAAAATTACTCACTTCCTTGTTTACCTACATCATTCATCAATAGCCTGCACAAGCAAATACATCAATAACGCCCTCTTGCGGAAACTAATCCTACCCCATCACCACATCCTCCAAAACCCACCCTGATCAACCCGGAAACAACACCCACTCGACATCGCACAACTCCCTTCCCCCGTCACTTGAGCCAGAGGGTACACAGCCAGACGGGACTCCGACGACGACAGAACGCATCGACACACACAACAATAACGACAAAGTACTAATGAGACTACAAGTAACAAAAGAAAGTTAAAAGATTTTCCCCCTCAAAATGTCTCATCTCTCCTACCGCTCCCTCAACGCAGCCCCTTCCTTACCCAATCCTTACCATTCCCCAATTTCCCCGTCGCTCAGGTGTCCTTTTCCCCGACTTCCCTAATAATAATAATAACCTTTCTTTCAACACCTAGACTTCCGAACCCTGTCCACTGTACGGGGGAGAGGAGTCGAGTCGCAGTAGTAGAGACACCATCTAAAACCGAGCTCGAAGAGACCCCCCTAAGAGTCAGGCGAGCTGGACAAAACACCACTGGCGTTGTATTAACTTTCAGATCTCCGTATGTTCGGTTTTCGAGTTTTTCGGAGCGTAGTCGATTGCATATTCGATCAGGGAATATTCGTGTTTCGGTATACAAAAAGTTAAAATATAATTAATTAAAATATGATATTTCTTTTAAATTATTTTTTGGCAGTTTTAGACAAAAAATATTAAAATAGGCATCAACCGCTTTTTTAGAACATTTTAGGAACTATTAGATGCTCTTAGTAGATCTATTTTTTCATTATTAATAAACACCTGAATTTCTTTTTCATAATCTCGTAAAGGAATTAAATAGGCATTTGTCCTCAAATCGGAGGTCTGGTTATAAGTCGAGTAAAAGGGCGTTCGGAGAGTATGACAGAGTTCCAGCAGTACAAGTGACATTGAAGGGTATAAAGGCTGAGATACATAGAACAAGTAAGGAGATCGTATCGTAATATTCTCGTGTATTAATACCCATCATTACATAGTCGTTTCATAATTTACTTTTGCTGGAGCTGCATATTAAAAAAATCAATAATTGTGGAGAAATTATATTCAATTTTGGTTCACTACATCCGATTATACATTATTGTGAACTATATTTCAATTATAAAGTTACCAATCCATTGGATGTAATACAAATAATCCTGTGCCATGTCGTAGTACTGCCTTTGAATAATTTTCTTTTCTTAAAATATTTGCGCGAGAGAATGACTGTTCTGAAATTATGGATGCCTCATAAGAATCAAGAGCCAAATTTTTAATGTTTATATATACTTACCCAGGACAGTGATGAATTGGCCATCGTGATAATTATCGTGGAAGCCAACGTACACCCCATTTATTTCCTCCTTCTTCATCAGGCGCTTCAGCGCCTCTACCTCATCCTAAAAAGGAATGTTTTATTAAAAACCTGTTACTAGGAACTGTTACCAAAGTTTACTTACAGGGAATCTAGGCGGCATGCGTTCTTCATTTGTTGTAATCTGTTGCCAACCAAACAATTGTATGTTTTCAGAATGCCATTTTGCCAGCCGTTTGGTGACTCAGGTGCAGCCCAAACCCCAAATGAATAGGGTGAAGTTTGTAGAAATTGTGAATGTGGAGAAAGCATGTTTAGAGCTGTGCCGGGATCAAAAACTTGTTCCCTCAGCCTGCTTTCGATATAGACGAAGGCGGCAGCCTCCGAGTTACTTGAAAACGCGTTGGGAATTATACGTCGGGCAGATCAAGGATGTTTTATGTTAAGCGCATAGAGCGAAGGCCGGAGGTTCGTCATGAAATTCGATACGCGTAGCAAAGCGTCAATACGCCTTACAAGTAATTTATGTAAATAAAGAATGATTCGTCAGTATGACGCCTTTTCGCTAGTGGATATTCGTTTTGTTTCGTTGGATAAATCAATCCAATCTTCCCTTTTAAAATCCATGAGATTGGTACTGTAATAGGACGACAAAAATGGTGTTGATTTCCGATTCGTAAAATAGCCGGGAGTTGACCTACCACAATCGGTAGTGGCTGGTGCTAGAAACCAACTGTGTGCTGATAGTAGTGGTTGAGCTAAGCTTTTCTAATACCCGGGATAAAAAATTCTAACACCTTCCCTTCCAAGTATAATTGTAAAGTGGGACTGGGAAATGGAATAAGTGTTACAACATCGAAATTACTTGTTGTTATTTTATTTTAAGTACTTTACGTGTCTTCGCCAGTTGCTTAGAACCAAAAGCTCTGCCGCCTTATTTCAAATGTTGGCCAATTGATAAACTTCGATGAAAATCCAGCAGGTTTTCTTCAGGGAGTTGTACAAGTACCATTGCATCCTGAGAAACAGTATAGTTTACTGCCGACGTAATACTCCCTGCATCTCGCAGTTGCATCAGTTTCTAAAAACATTTTGCATGGCACCCATCATTCCTCAAAAGTGTAACTTTAGTGCACTTTTGTGTCCAAATGCAAAAATTTGCGTTGCATGTTTCGGTATCATTGCATTTCCTGTAGAATAAATAAATACCGGAAATGTTCAAAATGTAATAAAATATATTAATTTCAAAGTAATATTATTTTCTTTAATTTTCTACGATTTATATTTTGATATTTATACCATTTCTCAGTTTAACTTCACAATAATAGTTATTCAAGAATGTTGATGAAGTTATTTTAGAAAATGTTTAAAATCACGCACTAAAACTATATTCAAATTTATTTGAATGTTCCTAGTTTGAAGGGCATCCACCTGAAATTGATAATAACTAAATTTGAACTTTTATTTATAAAGTAATCTGTTCCATGTAGCAATTAAGCTTTAGTGGACAATTCTGTTTATTTTGTTAACTATAACACTTTAAAGGTTAAAATTGTTTTACACATTCAAGTTCGATTACCCCACCATCTCAGTACTTACTTACTGCACAGTCAGTACTTACATATTGTGGGTTACTTTTTACTTTCCCGTATACATATATATACGAAGTAATATACGTAGTAAAAGGAAAGTTGTGTAATGCTGCGGAAAATCGATTTCGAAATTTCAACTGAAATACGCGTTTTGGGGTGCCCTGATACCGAAAAAGTGTAGTTTTCCCCCTTTTTTTCAAAAACATCCATCCGTCAGTCTGGGAACACGACTAGCGGCTAAACCATTCGTACGATTTTTTCCAAAATGGATATTCCCAAATCGATCTCACACTATTCGAGGCGCCGCTATTTTGAAAACCTTTCTTCAAAATTTGGGGATACTCCCCCCCCCGCACATTCCAAATTTTGTCCAAACGCTGCCAAATATTTTTCTTAAATAGTTTTTGTAAGAATAGTGAAAAATATACTTATAAAGTTCGCATATGTCGAATTTTCACGGTTAACTTGACTTAAGATGACATAATGACTATATTGCTATATTCTTGTATCTTTTCAAAAATTACAAAAATGTTCGCACAAAATTCGGCATTTTCAGAAACGCTGAAACGCCATTTTCTCAAAAACGGCTCCAAATTTATTCTTCAAACTTTTCCGATAGTGCACAGATAGTGCTAATTGCACTGTTTAAGATGTCGTAGAATTAATTTTACTGAATTCATTTGTTTATTAAAAAATTACACAAATGTAATTATATTAAAATATCTCTCACGCTTTCAACATGCACATTTCCAGAGATTTGTAAACACTATTGCGTTTGTGGCTGGAAGTGCTTGAAATGACTTGATATGAAGTTTTTCGAAAACTCAATAGTTTTCTATGAATAGAGGTTCAAATTTCGAATTTACAATAGCGCTTAAACGACATTTTTATAAAAACGGCGGCAAATTTTTCAAAGAAAATTGCCATTTAGGGCGAGGTTTTACTGTTCTTTAATAATCTTAAAATAATATTTCCGTTATACTATTTGGAAATTGAAAATTTCAAAAAATGTACTTTGGGTGGCGATAGATGGCAGCTGGCACGACGCTGTGGCAAGTCCATATTGTAGATGAGACCAAAGGAAATAAAAAGGAATACAGGAAAGTCTGTGTCATTCTGTAGCACCACTCGTTTCCAGTTTGAAACAGCTCCTTGATGGCAGGTCCATGGAGCACTGCCAAGAGTACCGCTCGGAGGTACAAATCTCGCAGCTTTCATGAGCTTAATGACCCATATTTCATGGCATGTGCACAACAAGAATTCACGGTGACCTCGTGACGTCATCATCCTTTCTCGTTCAAAACAAGACTAGAAACGGGTTTCGTGTAAAGTACCCCCAAAATTTAAGAATGTTTTTCAGAACTTCGAGTCGGGCCAGATCGACCGGAGAACATTTATTTTTGGGAAAATTGTAACACTTGTTTAGGCACTAGTATGTTCGCAGATGGACGTACGGTTTAAAAAACAAAAACAAAAAAACAAAACAATTTCGTTGTCAGAGGACCCCAAAACGTGTATTCCCGTTCAAATCTCGAAAACGATTTTCCCCAGCGTTACATAACTCCATACTTCCAATCCTCCATACTTAGTAAACTACTCCGTATATACGAGTAGTAATATCGGTGTTACCGCAACGAAAACACGATACTAATTGAAACACGATTTAAGGCAATTAAGTGGTAATTAATGTCTGAGGAGCATTCATGCAAAAACAAATATGTCCATCGGGGGAAAAATTTTAGCATTGCAGTAATACTAATGACCGTCAGTTGCATCTTCTGTCCCGATGTGGAGGAGCAAAAGTAAATATATCCCTAATATTTTTACTTGTAAACATACGAGGTTCAGGCGAGGAACAAAATCCAATATGTCCACAGTGTTGTTGCGAGCAATAAAAAACATGTCCATGTAACCAATAAGATGTCAAGATTCACGATCACGTGGGTGCTCGTGGCGTGGGTGCTCGTGACGTTTTCACTACAGCGTCCTATTTTATTTGTTAGAAGACTGAGATCTCAAGAACACAAAAACCTCTCAAAGAAATCAAAATACTGCCGATTCGCAATCACAGCTTTAAACAACTTTTGCTGGTTATTGTTTAATTTCAAAGTGTCGGTAATAATATTGTGGTTAGTGCAACTTAATGTAAAGATATGTCAAGAAGTTGAACTACAAAAGAGTTCTCACTTTCCCAAAATATGATATAAAAAGTAGAAATTTTAGTGCTTCCTGATTATTTATTCGATGTAATATTTATTAAAAACTGTAACAAATCGAATACTGATTATTCATTCTTTCCAGTATTAATGCGTGTAATTAAATGTAGTATTGTGTATTATTACTTTAATATGGTCACCCAGTAATGTAACATTATTATTAAATGTCTAGAGAGTATGTAATTAACAACATTTTGTAGACCTTAAGATTGTTGACCTGTACAGTTAATGCGCCTCAAAATAAAATTAATTTTTAAAAAAATGCTGCGATAGTTTTGGAGACGTCCGCAGCATTTTTTCAAAATTAATTGTGGCCTTTGAGGAAACCTCACCTGTGTTTTGGGGATGACCAAGTAAGCGCTGTCATTGAAGCAGATGTGTTTCGCGTCATCCCAAGTGGCGAGTTTTTTGTAAACCTTGTAATAGAAGCCCTCGGGAGCGTATGGGGGGCCTTGGTACCCCTGAAGGCGGGGCGCGGGGGGCGGCGTCTTCGGGCAGGCGGGGCACGCCGATTTCGGGCAGGGGGCTGTGGGGGGGCAGGTGAGGTTGACGAGGGGCTGCGGGCAGACGGGCGCAGGGCACGGGGGCGGGGAGCTGGGCTTGGGGCAGGTGAGGTTGACGAGGGGCCGCGGGCAGACGGGCGCTGGGCACGGGGGCGGGGAGGTGGGTTCGGGGCAGGTGAGGTTGACGAGGGGCTGCGGGCACACGGGCGCTGGGCACGGGGGCGGGGGCGGGGGGCCGGGCGGAGCGCAGCGGGGGCACGGGTCGGGGCAGCGGCCGACGTCGCCGCACACGCGCGCGCACCAGTCGCTGTGGCTGCTCTGCGCGGCGCCGAGGGTGTTGGCGTCCGCGTCCTCGCGGTCCTTGCTCGCCCACGCGCCCTCCCCGAGCGCCAGCGCCAGCCCGCCCAGCGCCAGCCACGCCCACCGCGCGCGCCACCTGCGCCAACGCGAGAGCCGGTGAGGGCGCGGCCTGCCGCGGGCGACCACAGCCGCGCAAATCATCTGGGCTGTCCGGGCGATGCCGCGACGCCTGCTTTCCCTCAGTGATTGTCGTGGACATACAAATTGACCGATGAATGGCGAAGTACAATTGGGATTGTTCCTGATGTTGCCAAACGGTGCGGCAGATTCACTAGCATTGGGGTTCCTAATTTTCGACTATCTTGTCTTGTTCGTCCCTGGCCTTTGGCAGACCAGCCCTGAGGAAGACCACGACAAGATAGCTGAAAAGTCGGCACGTTAGCCTTCGACGCGGCGTCATCCGGACAGCTACGATCATTTGCATTCACAATGGCCGACCATAAATTTGGAGTCAGGGTGGCCATATTCCGGAAATCATGGAAAAACCGGGGAAAATATGGGAATTTCATTGCTCTGGTAAAGTCAGGAGAAAATCAGGTTATTGTTGGAAGTCAAGGAATATTTTGTGCAGAAATTTGTTCACAAAAGAAAAAGTTGGTCGCAAAGAAAAATTAACACAAATAAAAGAGCAGTCGAATTGTAAATTGGAGCTTTTTTATTTCTGTGTTAATTTTTGTTTCTGAACAAACATATTCATTTCGTGTGTAAATAATAAACAATGTACATGCTTCTGGAGTGTTTATATATTTCCGAAATGCAAATTTTTGAATAGAAAGTATTTATCCCAACCAACTTTAGAGTGCGTATTGCGGCTCAGCCATTCGGAATATCCAAGGAGTTTATAAGATAAAATATGCTTAAAATTGCCTTAAGAGCTTATTTTCCAAGTTTCGTCGTTTACCCCTTGACATTGTGTGTGTGCGTGTTTCAGCAATTGCAATTTTCACAATTTAATTAAGTTAAGTTGGTATACCGAAACGAAGAAGAGGAAAGAGAAAGCGAAAGGGAAGAAACTAAGAGGAGATGAAAAAGAGAAGAGGAAGAAGGAAGAGTTCTTGTTTTGATCGATTATTGTGTGGTCTGGTTTCACTTTACGAATCGTGCATTTTGCAGATTCTTATTTCTCGTTTATGAAGCCTCGATACAGCTGGACCCCGCCAGCAACTTGGTTATTGTCTAAGACACAGAAATAGACCGATGAATGGCGATGTACAATTGATTTTTCCTGATGTTGCCAAATGTTGTAGGCATTGTACTTAGATAGTAATATTGCAGTCATAAAAATGTTTGCGTAACTTATTGCTGTATTATTATACGGGGAGAAAATGTCTAATTTAGTCGTGATGAATGGAGATTTATTTTCTTAGAATACTTCTTCGTTTCGAAATTTGAAATAAATAATTTACATTATAACTAGAATTAATGTGTTAGGAAAAGGGTTTCGCATGAAATTTCCTCTCTAGTATAATATTCCTTGAAGTATATGGGTCTGGAAAGTTTTATCTGCTTCGCAAATTCAAATATTTATTTATTTCTATTGTAATGAAGGAACACACGTCAAAGACATACTATATTACTATCGCCAAAACAGTTTGAGGGCTACTCATTGCAGTTAACGCCACAAAAGACACCACAACCCTCAAAGCAGAAAGCAGAAACGTCACACAATGATCTAAAGTGAAAATGTTATTGAAGAGTTTTCTCTGCATAATATACTCACAAAGGCACCTGCCAACTTCGCTCGCGGCCCTACGAACGTCTACATGAACGGGAGGGTAGATACATACTGAAAACACCACGTAGCCGCTGTTGCGATTTTGTGCGCTATGCGAAACTCCACGTAATGCAGTGATACGGCAGTTTGGTCACATGAGGGACATTCACAGACAATTATTCATCGACATTCATGCGCTTATTTTCCTCTCCTGAAAGATTACGTGTAGCACAGCGCAGTGCGTCGTTTTACTAGGCAACCCGCTACACGTCAATGTGTTATACGATTTTGCGTTGCAGTACCCCTGCACTTGTGGCAAATTTATATCAGCTGGAGCCCCAAGTTGAAGTAGAAGGAGGATGAGGAGGCGAAAAAAAGGAGGAAGAAATAGAAAATTATAAAGAGAAACAAGATTACGAAGAGAAAAAGAAGAAAGGAAAGAAGGAACAATTTTGATATAGTCCAATACTGGGTATTCTGTATTCACGTTATGATTCATGAATTCTCATATTTTTCAACTAGACGATTCAAAACGATTGTAACAAAAATATCAGTTATACTCAGTTTAATTTTATCATGATTGCCAGATTTCGTTTTGCTGCGAAAATTCTCGTTTTCGTGAAAATATGTCTTTGCAAATAACTGACATCGATGTATGATGCGGATCAAAATGATAAATCTCTTTACCATGCTATTAAAATAGGAACTGAGTTAATAATAATTTGGAATATGTCTTAAGTATTCAAAGTTATTGTGAAGTAAAATGCTCTGATTTTAAGAATACAAACTAAGTATAGTTATTTTCGAAACTGCACAGAAAACGAGTCAATGGCGTACGAATGAAATGCTCATTTGAAATGAGTACGCCAAAGACACCTTCGAATGAGTTGCGTGCTTTATTTTTTTAAAGTGCGGATTCAAAGAAACGTAAAAGTTTGTCGTCCGGATGATCAAGATCGTTAAGTCATTAGTGTCGTAGCGATCTCAGACTGAAGGATCGCGAGTTCGTGTCTCATGGTTGTATTTGTGTTTGTGCTTTCACCCCCTATCATAACCATATCATGTCATCTTCATAGTTACCATAACGTTAAATCCAATAGTGGTTGCTATTGACCTAGATATTCATGTGGCCTTAAATCCAACAACAACAAAACGTACAAGTTTATATTCTTGGGATTATTTTCAATATGCGAGGCGGCCGCCATCGCCACAGAGTTTTGTTTACTTTTTCATGTCGCATAAGTATTTTGTTTACTTTTTGTTACCTAGTATTTTTCTGAATGAAATCTGTTCTTTAAAGACAGTTCTTGAAATAAGTTCATGTACATATTTTCAAAAATATGAGTAGAGTTCGCGTAATTTTGTATGAAATATAGGCAACTTGTAAAAATTTTTAAACAATTATTTTTTCAAAAAACTGTTCCAATTTTTTTCTTTAGTTTCTCTTTGTATGTGAAAATTAGTGCTATTCTTATTTCCGGCAAACTCTTTGTAGATTCGAAAATTGAAGAAAGTTAACATTTCAAAACTATAAAATTGAAGATAGATACATTTTATTTAAACAAAATGTTAAAAAATGAACTCTTTTAACAATGTATAATTACCAAAGTACAACGCCATGTACAATGTTTTGAAAATCCGAGTTGGTTTTGCATAATTTGTGATTGAAAGAAATGCAATTTATAAAAAAAAAGCGTTTTCTCAAAAAACTTCCCGAATTTTTTCTTCAAATTATTTCCACGGATAGAAAAAGAAACGCTTAAAAGAACGCCAAAGAATCTCATTTTCTTGAATTCCCGGAATTTGTAAAAATTGGAAATTTAAAAAAAGAAAGTACAAGCTGTTGTAGCACTTTTAGTTATAATAAACTTTCCTCGTTTGATATCTTGGTCTAAGTACTTATCCTAAATGTATTAAATCGAAATTCTTCAAAGATAAATTTAGATCACAATAAAAATGTTATTTCATTTACTAGTTCTAGTTAATTTCGATCGACGATTATTTTAATTAGAAATGAAATGCTTAAATCAACAAAGCATTGTGCCATTTTGAGATGGATATTCAAGATAAAATTTGGCATCTATGCCTATTGGATTAGTTGCAACCCACCAAATGTTAAAGCGGCAATCAGATATTTACAAATCAATTTAACATGGAATTGATACAATTGAGACTTACCTGAAATCCATGTCTCAAGTATACTACCCGCTCTGAGGAAACAGGCTAACTGCGAATGATGTTCACTCACCCCAGGCTGTGTGACTACTGCTGCTCTTAAAACAGATTTCTTCCCGGATGCGGTGGGGAGATAATTGCTGTCGCTCTGAGGTTTGCCTCTGACTCAGAGATTGAGTGTCAGGAAGTCGCGGAGATCCGCTTTCATTGCCTCTATTTTAAAAAGGAAAACCCTTTAATATCCTTTATAATTCACAACATTAAGAATATATTAATGAACTAATGTAAGGGAATATATTGTTTTAGTGAAGCAAGCAAGTACTACAATTGAAAATACGTTTTACAATATGCATTTTTTACTTTCTCGTTATTGCTTCCGTAGTAGAGAGAAAGTTAACTAATGCTACACGAAAAAACATTTTCGTCAGAAAAACTCTCATTGCAGGGTCTTGGTAACAAATGGTAATTTATGTAATTAGCTGCCACCGGGCTATGCCCATTTGCAGTTCAAATAAATTTATCTTTATCTTATCTTTAGAACGTGGATAAATCCAGTTGCTAAATTTAGGGAGGAACTTATTTATGTGGGCTTGGGTCAAGTCGCGCTCCCAATTCTGCCCCAAAGGTCGGCGGGTAGGGTTCCAACTGATGGGATACCGATCGAGCCCAGCAACCAGCAACCACCGCCTATTCATTGCACCCACCTTGGCGCCAACGACGTGGGTACCGCCAAGAAACTAGAGTCCGGGTGGACGAATCCAGCTTCCAAGAGCATAGGCCGCCGTTTCTTCCCTGCGGAGGCTACGCAGCTAGTGTCGAACTGTGGGTCCTGTCAATCACTGATGCCTCATGGAACAGTTGTTACCCTGAACCCTCTCAACCAGTCTATGCATTCGTAAAAATAACAAAAATAACGAAATATTGAATAAGCAGGGTAAAGTAGATATATTTTATCCACCATGCTTGGTAGTCCTGGGGTATGGAAGAGGAAATGATGATGATAATGAGGGGTGATAGGACGTCACACACACACACACACACACACACACACACACAGACGTACACAAAATATCCATGCCCGAGGCGGGACTCAAATCCGCGATCTTCTGGGCCGATACCGCTGCGGCACTACTGCCTTTGCGATATCGGCTATCTAATCAGAAAACAAGTTTGATTTATTGATGTTTTAACAATTTATTTACAAGTCATCTGAACATCAAAATTGACTATAACTGAAAATTAAATATAGTAATTGTAATTGTGAAATTCTTAAAAGTTTGCTCATGGTTCACGTAACTGTTTCCAAAGTTACGTATTGTTCAAAATAATAAAATGCAAACAATTGAAATGTAGATGTATTTAGAGTATTAATTTATTTAATTAGATTGTTATTCTTTCTTTTGAAACCCATACGCACACGCACACACACATACACACACACACACACACACACACACACACACATATATATATATATATATATGGTGTATAATGAAAAATTGTGTGTAATGATTATTATTTAGAGTAATTAAGGCGATCGGCAGCCTTGATAAGGTTTGTGGGACGGAAAACCAAGATGTAGAAGACAAATTGCGGTTAATTAGCTGAAGGAAAAGGGCTTCGTTCTAACGAAGGGAAGCGATGTGTAATTCATGTTGATAAGAAGAACGCTAAAGACCACAATTCGGCACTTTTTTTAAAAAAGCTTGTGGTGAAAGAATTAGATAGTGTAATCAAAAAGTCTTGTTTTAGCCTTAATTTATGGTGTGAGATTGTGTTATTTTGTTTCTACTAGTACATCTGTTTTGTGGATATAGAATATTTATCCGATTTGGTATACGGTCAAACTTCACGAAACTGAGGTCAGTTTCTTAATAAGAATTCGCAGGATGAATAATCAAAATTAAACAAAAATTATGGAACATTAGAATTTTTACAATGTGGATAAAATGTACGATATTCGTATTGTCACAAATAACCGAATAATAAAGTTCATTTATATTAGTGGCGTATGTTTAATTTTCGTAAAAACTCTAAAATTTCGAAATTTGCAAAAATTGTAAATAATTTTGTACTCGTCCCTTAACTATATAATTGAGATATTTTACTTTCTCGCAAACTACATACGTAGTATAGAGACAGTTAAGTAATCCTGCAAAGAAAACGACTATTGTTCAGCAGAAAAAAATCGTACTTTAGATCCCTAATACCCAAAAAAATATATAATTTCTGTTCCTATTCGTCCTAAATTATTCTGTTCCTAAATTACTTCCTAGACTTTATAAAGTCAGAATCCACGCTTGGTGAGTTCTTGGTACCGAAAAATAGGTGTTTGGCAAAACGCGTGTTCGTTTTTCTATCTGTGAACAACGCTAGCGACTAAATCGTAAGAAACAATTTCGTATTCCTCAATCCCTCTGACTGATGTGTCGACCCCTTGAATTTGAAACCGATATTTTAATTTTTGAGGGTAATTAACGTGGAATTTGGATTAAAATTTGCTCTTCAAAATTGGTCATTTAAATGAGAATGTATACATTTTTCAAAATATTGATAGTTTTTAAATATTTTTGCTTGCAATAAAGGCAATTTTTTAAAAAAAACAAGATCCCGCGATGACGGCTCCAAATTGTTTTTTGAAACTTTTTATACAGATGGTACTACCTGCACGGAATAACATGCCGTAAACTCCAAATTTACATTTTCAATAATTACATAAATGTGATTTTTTATAGATCACTTACGTCGTTAATGTTTACGTTATTTATATTTTGATATATTATTAAATTTGTGAATAAAAGTATATCAAATTATTTCTAACGAAGTTTCTCGAAAACTCAATACTTTGCTGTGCGTTTTCAGAAACGCTCAAACATCTTCTTAAAGGCAGTTCCAAATTTTTCAGTGAAAATTCTATAAATTTAATATATAATTTCATTAGTTTTCCGCACTAGTCCGTTCACATTTTATTGATTTATAGCTGTTACATTGCAGTACGCGCATTCCAAAGAAAAGCAAAGGCCTGGGTACCACAAAGTAAACAAAACATTGGGACGACATGATTCAACATGGCTGCCGTCTCCAGTCACGTTGATTAGAGCCAAGACCAGATTCTGTTACGTTTCCGTGTATTCGTACTAAATTAATACAGGCCATTCAAGCAAAGTTGTCTTTGGCATACTCATTTCAAAATGTTTATCCGTACCCCAAAGGATACTTTTTTTCTTTACTAGTTACGTAACCATCTATTCTTAGGCGCGGCTGTGGTTATCTCGCCCTCGCTGCGCCAAAGAGCCGGGTCACACGCCCGTGAGAGGGGCGAGGGCCCTCCCGCGCCGCGTTCTTCGTTGTTATCGCGCCAGGTGGGGGCGGGTGGGGGGGAGCGGGCACTGCCCGGTGGTCGCTGCCCGCCCGCTCGATACGCGCGGCGCAGCGCGGGGAGGTCACGACCTCCCGTCCGTCGGTCGATGGGGCCCCCGTCGCGCGGCGACTTCCCGATAACGCTCCTGGCGCCTGCCCCCTTCATTGCTGCCTTCTCAAGGGCGCGAGGGATCGATGGCTTCTCTCGCCAATTCACGCCTAGCGCAATGGCATTTTCGCTTTCTCGACTACTAGTGCATACGGAGATTAGACGTAGTTTGCAGCAAGGTTGAGAGGAAGGAATTCTGGAAATAGTGAGGGTCGAGATTTTGACGGAAATTTACATTTTGGGCGTATTTGTTACCGAAAAAGGGATTTTATTGTTAAAAAGTGCTGTCCGTCTGTTCCTCTGTCAGTGGATATACTAGCGCCCAAACCGTTTACACGATTTTTGTAAAAAATCGACCGGTTGAA
This sequence comes from Gryllus longicercus, assembly GCA_038098605.1. Classification (NCBI taxonomy): domain Eukaryota; kingdom Metazoa; phylum Arthropoda; class Insecta; order Orthoptera; family Gryllidae; genus Gryllus; species Gryllus longicercus. The sequence goes on along the minus strand of JAZDUA010000650.1, from coordinate 98,090 downwards.
TTCAGCAGAGCCCGTATTCCCACTGCATCTGCAAGGGGAGTCCTAGACGTCAAGTACCACAGTGGCGGATTTTCGGCTCCAGCTACAGAGAGCGGTCAAATTCCCGTTGTCTGGAGGAGAATTTCAGTGGCCGGCGGCTCTGATCGATAGTTTTTCGTTTCTCCGATCAATACCAGGCGAATGCCAGAGCAGTTCCTTAACAAACGGACCGCGGACCGCGTGCGATCTTTCCTTCCTCTTCCTTTTCCTCTCCTCTCCTCTTACTCACATATTCTTACTTACATGCACTACTACCACACGTTTGGAGAGACCAGCCGGGAACTTAGAGAGAGCCTGGCTTGAACGGTCCCCGTTGGGGGAGATGCCTGGAAGTAAAACAATTATAATCATTAGAACAAACAATACATACGTAAATTAAAAAACAAATAAATAAACAAAAATAAAATAAAACTCGAAGTTGACAGGAATAAAAAGTAGATAAAATGTCCCCATCTCTACTCCGCACCCATCTCTTCACTTCACTGCATCTCCCTTCGGTAACCAGTAATTTATTCATCAACGGTACGTATTGACATCGCACTTTGCCCACACTTTTTGGTTCACCTTCATTGTGCGTCACAGTACGTCACTGTACTCTACAGTTGCGTTCTTAATTATTCTCGAAAGCATAATTCGTATGCTTCTGGGAAGGGTCGCTAGCACCTCCGCAGATAAATCGCTCCCGTCCATAACGGTCCCTTTCACAAAGCTGAATTTTCTTGCAAGTATCGATTGTTTACTTTCTGCATTTTAGTTTCTCGCTACGCAGTAGAGACAAAGTTATGTAATGCTGCGCGAAAAAACGGCGAATTTTTGGCAGAAAACTCCTTTAATAAGAAACGAAAAAGTGGATAAATCCAGTTGCTTGGTTTAGAAGAAAAAAAATCCTCTAGCACGCAGTGTAGCCAGAATTCATGTTTTGTGAGTCCTTGATACTGAAAAATAAAATGAAGGTAAAACTGCTGTCCGTCCGTGTCTGTCAGTCCTTCCTTCTGTCCGTATGTGAACAACGCTTGCGGCCAAATCGTTCAGCCGATTTTCTTCGAATTTGATATTCCCTTATCGATCTGACTGATGTCGCGGCCCTTGAATTTGAAATCGACATTTTAATTGCAGACGTTGTTACATGAAGTCCTGGGACATATTCAAAATTTTTATATTTTTGATTAAATTTTGTTGTTGCATTATGTAAAGGACTTTTAAGAGAATGGTTCAGGTCGCATGTTTGTTAAAAACCCTGATGTTTCACAAATTGCAAAAGTTCAATATTTTTTCCGAGTCTTCCTACAACTACAATATGAAAGACAGGTATGTTTTTTCCTGAATACTATCTGCTCTTTAAATGTAGATTTTTAAATAGGTCATGCACAATTTTTCGAAAGTTTGAGTACTTTTCGCGTAATTTTACGTGAAAATGCGGGCGGAAAAGTACCTGCTGTTTTAGCATCACTATTTATTAGCACAGAGAAGAATGTGAAATCAGTACACTGTCACCTTGCGAGATGAATGTAACCCTTTTGAGCAACCAGGGTCTTGCATTTCTCCACCAAAACCGGAGAAAAAGCTGGAGGGTTCTACGATAGGAGACGCTCGTGTCGCCTGTTGCAGTTGCAGACTCGCAATCAACTTTCCCACGTACAAATTGAGAAATACGAAACGTGTCTTCTAAATGCTCAATTATTCATAATACATACATATAAGGAACCTCTGACGAAAGTGCGAGCATCGATGCCACATTTTGTAACTTTAAGCGCCTGCTTGTGTATCACGAATCCACACAGCACGTTGGTAGCAGTTCGTTTTTGAGTTCCTGTGACAAGGTGTTGCAGGAGAGCGCGCCACTGTAATGGTTTCCACTACGTTATAATATATTATGTACGAGCATTGAAAGGCCCTGTGCGCAACGCTCGTACGTGAAGGCAGCCGTTGAGCGTGGAAAAAATGCCCGAGAATGTCACAGAGAATTGGTGGGAGCTGTTTTGAGTAGAACCCTTCCATAGCAGGCAGTCGCGAGACGGGCAGGAGGGCTTTTGCGCGGTCGCGTCGCAACGCCCGGGACGACCTTCGAGTTTGTGGACCGATGCGGCTCGTGTGGTACTCGAGCTCCTGCTGGTAGGAGGTCACTAGTGGAGACAAAAGTGCGAAAGTGGTATCGAAAAAGGCACACACACAGGTCGTCTCGTGCATTGCTGATCGCAGGTTGCTACGCGTCCTCATAAAAACTCTCGCTCGCGACTGTCCGGTTTGGAAAGGCATTCTTCCCAACAACGTCCACCCATTTCTTGTGACATTGTAGGGCATTTCTTCTACGGAGAACTGCTGTCTTGATGTAGGAACTTTACTCGAAGAGGTTGCATGCACCTTGCACGGTGGCAGTGTACTGATTTCACGTTGCTACCTATGCTAATAGAGACACTCAAAGAACCATTCGTCGTTGCTAACACACACTAGTACTGCATTTCTTTCGTGCTACAAATAAAATTATGTGATCCGTCAATACTTCTTTTACAAAAAAATTGTTGCCATGACTTCTGCCTCAAACATCGTATAAAGTAGTCATTTTGAAACTGCAGACAGACTGTTAGTAGATTTACTTGCACGTAAAAGATCCTCAAGCCTAAATGACGCCTCTGAGCTAAATTCAAATCGCCTGTTTCTCGCCCAAGAAATACCTCCTTTCTCTGCTAGTTGGTGAAAGGAGCGTAGCGAAATTTGCGTGGTCAATCGGAAGAGCATGATTCATGGCCTGAGTCTTGCCACGTAAAATAAGGCAAATTCAATTCAACCGTGGAGTGGGGCTCGCTCACAAAGGACCTCGCTCACAAAGTGCGGAACACGAGCGACAATTTCTGTGTCCGTACGCGGTTGTAAAGAGTCCGTCCCTGCGACAGCGGCGATGGCGTTGCCTTAGTTCAACGGCAGGCACAGGGGTGGCGCGCGGCGGCCTGACCACAGAGAAAGTAAATACCTTCTTAGTGTACGGCCTGACCTTCTCGAAACGCTACCAGCGCGGACGGGCAGAGGGCGAGCAGGCGAGGAGCATAAGCCGCTTTGGGTTCACCACAGTTGGGTAAGTTTCTAAAGAAACTGTTCTTTTTAGGCCGTGCTTTTTTCAGTGTTGGTGTGTATGAATATATTCCGTGTCACCCTCGTTGGTTGAGAATTTGGGACATTTAATATTGATTTGAAATATTTATTAAGACTATTCTTAGCTCGTTAATAGTGCTTTGCATAGCCTCTCCATATTGGGTATGCATGTGTTAATTTTGCTATTATGAAAGATTTCAAGATTAGTATTCTACTTTCTAGTCTCCAAGGGGATTCAAATCTAATCGCAGAGTTACAAAAGTGTATTTTTAAATCGCAGTTATGTTAAAGACACGATCTCCTTTTGAGACGTCTTTCTAATCGGCCGAAATATTGGGAGTCCACAACCTCTTCCACGGGCAACCAAACATCAATTCGTGATCGCTTGGGTTCCCGTTAAGTTCTCCCTCTTTCCATTCTGTTAATGAGTTACGTGATTGCTTACCCTTTGCCTTCCATCACACGATCAGGTGAAAATATCCACGTCTTAGTAGTGATTCTAATCCAGAACCGCAGCGCGGAGCGCGGTTGGCGACGCCATCTGTGCCATTAATGTCTCTCCGATACGGATACGGTTTACAAATGCCCTTTGCGAGATAAATGGCACGGCGGCCGTCTTGACCGGTGTATTGCGTACATTGCGCGGCGTTGTATACTCCATTCAATCATGTAATCAACTATTTGGTCCCTCGAATATTCCAAAAACCAAATTGGGGAACGTGCTCGGTGTGTTTCATGTGGAAATAATACGAATTCAATTCGCAATCATTGTCAACATTTTTCTGTGGTTGTGTACTCAATTCTGTTTTGGCTTTATCTGGAGAATGTTCTCATGGAAACTATTTTCCCCCTAGAATTGAAGAATAGTGCCCTTGAAAACGATTATCAACTGCGATTGCCTCGATTTGTATAAATGCATGAAATCCTATTTCTAATGACAAAATCAAAAAACCTAAATCCACTCATTAAAGTTAATCTTTGTAACATACATACATACTTTGTAACATACGTAACGGACGTTTTTAGACATTACCACCTAGCACTTCAGCTCATGTCTCTGACGGAGGAATAGCGAAGAAATGCGATTTTCGGGGATTCTATACTGGTTTGGGAGCTGTGCACAGGGAATTGGAGATACATATGACAGTGTAGCTGATTTATCATCAATTCCCTATGCACGAGGGGTATTTGGTAAGACAGTTTCGCGAATATTTACTTGAACAAACTAAATATAAGAAGACAAGTAAATTGTAATTTTAACATGCCATTTCATGATTTTAATATAATTATCTCCTCAAGTGATTTCAATTTAGTACATGGAAGTGATAATAAAAAATGAATTCACAATGTTTAGTTTATATTCATAAATACCCATTAATCAACAATAAATATATTTTAAAATAACAAACATTATTAGAGACATAAAAAATGAAATTAACAATTACTAAAAACAGCAATTTCACTAGCCCAATCATTGAAAAATATTTGACATTTCTTTTGGTGTTTCTGATGAAAGTTCATAATTTCTTTCATTTCTAATCTGCCGGAAACTTTTCCAAGCGCTTGACCCCTTTTTCACAGTTTTAGGGTATGTGAGTTGTTTATTTTCTCATCTATTTCTGCAAGTGAAGTTTCACCGAAATGTTAAATTGTTCAAACTTTTCTTGTTAATACTTCCAGTGTTCACTGAACAATTCACTGAAGACAGAGACAGACAGAGAGATAAAGACTGACAGAGATAAATTCACTATGTGATATTTGATAAATTAAAGAAAGAGAGGTGAACGTGACGGGAAAATTTGACAATTTCTTACTGATAGTTGGGATTGGTCAATTGTTTCTTACGATTAAACATTGTGCACATTAATCAACAGTATCAAAAATGGTGGTCACGAAGTAAATATATTTGACTAACTGAAGAAAGAGATTTGAGCATGACGGGAAAATTTGATAATTTTGTGCTGATAGACAGTGGGGTTGGTTGAAGTTTGAATGAATTATTTCTAAAACACTGCACATTAGTAAAATGGTAAAAAACAAAATTCTCTGCAGCGAGTAAAGAGGAAGTGGAGGGCGGGGGGGGGGGGGGTCGCGTGAGGACTCGAGTCACTGCTATGCAAACGAAGAAGCGTGGCCCTGCACAGCCGCCCGAGAGCGAACGCCATGATTAATCCCCCGCCCTAGTGCACGCATGCTACTCGTCGACCCAACTAGTGGCTGCAAAGAACAGTGTTTCATATCGAAACGTGATAACACCACACCACGCGCAACGCTCAACAAGGATTCGGACACATTGTTGCGTCAACGATGATGCAACAATTAAAAAAAATTCGGCTCACTAAAAACTTTTTTTTTTAAATCGTCAATTCCCAACAAAGTAAATTTAAAAATGGGGACAAAACAACTAAATCTAATAATAAATCAAGCTAAGTGTTTTAAAACGGCTTATTGAAATCTGACGGTTCATCGATTAAATGGATCTCAAAAAATATCCCATGCCTCTCAAAACTGTACTCGAGATCTGTTCGAAAGTAAAATCCTTTTAATTGAGCCATCCTCTTTTATAGAATGACCTCTGATAACTTCATTTAATGTGTTTATAAGAATTATTTCTTTTATGTTTTTGAACTTCCCTGGCCAATTTTTAAAATCAGTGGAAATGGTAATAATATGAAAAGAATGCTAAAATTACTTTATAAAATTGCTTGTTTACAGCGTACTAAACATTGGATGTGTTTCCAAGGAAAGTTCAAGTCCATTTATGGCCTCGAGTTCCAGCAAGGAGGTGTCGTGAAACTATGTTCCGCAACTTACCCCTACGTCAACTGTCAGGTTGTTCCTGTAACGCAGCAATGTTAGAAAACTATAAAGAATGCACTGGAGAATAATATAATAAAGATAAATGTAATAATGTACCACTTATTACTATATTATTAGTAATTATTAATTGAAACTTTTCCTAGGCATTCAGACGTGCCTCTGTGACTTAAACAACATTAAGCGTTTCTTTAGTTTTCGATTTATTTCAAATTCGAGGATTAATTTCTTGGGTGTACTGAATAAAAAGTTATCTAATGGCATTATTCGAGTAGTACATCATTAAAGAATGGTAGATATTTCTTACAAAAATAATTTCATAGAAACTTAAGGAATATCGGATTAAAGTCTGGTTTGTTTTATTGAATTTCTCGTCGAGAGATGTACTCACATACGTGATTTCAGAAAGTAGCGACGAAATTGTTTTTTTGCCAAATTTTCCACCAAATTTGGCATTTCAGTTACAATTTCCTTTCACGCGTATGTCATAAACTAATAATCGGATTGAAGTTTAATTACAGTTTGTTTTATTGAATTTCTCGTCGAGAGATGTACTCACATACGTGATTTCAGAAAGAAGCGACGAAATTAATTTTTGCCAAATTTTCCACCAAATTTCGCATTTCAGTTACAATTTTGTTTCACGCGTATTTCGGAAACTAATAGTCGGATTGAAGCCTGGTTTGTTTTATTGAGTTTCCCGTCAAGAGAAGTACTAACATACGTGATTTCAGAAAGAAGCGACGAAGTTAAATTTTTGCCAAATTTTCCACCACATTTGGCATTTCAGTTACAATGTTGTTTCACGCGTATTTCGTAAACTAATAGTCGGATTAAAGTCTGTTTTTTTGTGGAATTTTCGGACAAGAGAAGTATTCACATACGTGGTTTCAGAAAGAAGCGTCGAAATATTTTTTTGCCAAATTTTCCACGAAACTTGGCATTTTAGATACAATTTTGTTTCACGCGTATTTCGGAAACAAACAATCGGAATGAAGTCTGGTTTGTTTTATTAAATTTCTCGTCGAGGGATGTACTCACATACGTGATTTCAGAAAGAAGCGACGAAATTAATTTTTTGACAAATTTTCCACCACATTTGGCATTTCAGCTACAATTTCTTTTCACGCGTATTTCGGAAACTAATAGTCGGTTTGTTTTATTGAATTTCTCGTCGAGAGATGTACTCACATACGTGATTTCAGAAAGAAGCGTCGAAATTAATTTTGCCAAATTTTCCACCAAATTTTGCATTTCAGCTACAATTTTGTTTCACGCGTATTTCGGAAACTAATAGTCGGATTGAAGTCTGGTTTGTTTTATTGAATATCTCGTCGAGAGATGTACTCACCTACGTGATTTCAAAAAGAAGCGTCGAAATTAATTTTTTGCCAAATTTTCCACCAAATTTTGCATTTCAGTTACAATTTTGTTTCACGCGTATTTTGGAAACTAATAGTCGGATTGAAGTGTTGTTTGTTTTGTTGAATTTCTTGTCGATAGATGTATTCATATACACGATTTCAGAAAGATGCGACGAAATTATTTTTTGCCAAATTTTCCATTAAATTTGGCATTTCAGTTACAATTTTACGACTTTATGGAATTTATTTTAAACAAAAATTTCGTTTTGATCGGGTCCTATTACGACCCAATGTGATGTAAAAATGTAGGTAAAAATATAATTGTTTAATAGTTTTTAACTCTACAAAACTACATTTAATTATTGAAATACAATTTATATTTATGCTGTAAATCAACTTGTACTAATATTTCAATACTAATAAATACTCGTTATGATCTTCACTTTTTCGAAGAGTTAATTTTTAAATTACATTCGAAAATGCAATTGATTATAATGCTCAATATTTTTATTTAAGAGCTCCCAATCAAATAAATTTTTTTATATTAATACAAGGGTATGTACATGTAATGAAATTACTGCAAAAGTCAAGTTGATTTTCGTTGTTTCGGCGAAAATGAAAATAATATGTAGTTTTTTTTGTTTTGAAATAAGAAATTTCTGTAAATATATTATTTGCCACCTGTAAGGTAACTAACTTTCCAAAAATATAACAGCGAGAATCTTTCTTAGCACTGATTGTAGTGAATCCAGAGTGAATCATTTTTAGCACTGAATGTAATACAATTGAAGTGTACTGAATTGTAATACAATAGCACTGAATGTAATTCATATTTTGAAATAGACTAATTTTTGTCATCTCTCTACAAGTAGTTTAGTACATAGTTTGAAATTTGTTGCTAAAATAGCACAACTTTTGTGTCCTCTTTTGATGCTGATGAGGCCTCTTATGATGCCTTGAGGTGGTCATTGTCGGTACTTCTAGAAGACGTGTAACATTCAGCTTATAAACCCAAGCAGTATTGAACCAAAGGTACGGATTGTCAAACACGCGACTTGAATTGTCAGCTGTCGCTTTGAAATCTAAGTATTACATGAGAATGTTTCAGATGTTTTTTTCAAACAAACTGGAATCGTGAAATGGCAAAACCGAGACATTCATTGGTACCCTTGCCCCCCTCCCCCAGAGGTCACGTTCAACTTTGGAAACCATCCAATTGTTTGTTTATTGCGTGTTTCCGGGCGCGTGAACTGGTATGGTCGTTAGTCCTGTAAGTGTAAAGCATTAGAGAGGCGATAGTATTCTTTGCCTGGATGCGCTGGATGGTGAGATTCAGCGCTGACCTACACGCCAGCTTTTGGGGATATTGCCATCTAGGTATTCGGCAGTCGTGGGGCACCGCCCCAGGCGGAATAAGTTCTAAACTCCTGACTTGTCTCCCGTCATGAGTGGTAATTACAGTAGTACATGTAAGTGAAGGAAGTAAGGGGTGAGGGTAGGACAAGAACGAAGACGGTAAGATAGCACACGCTCCGTGGCTCGGTAGTGAGGGTATCCGTCGGCAGTTACCTAGTGTTGATTGGAGAAACCATGGAAAACTAACGATCAGAACATCCGGCCGCTAGAATTCTCCTCCAGACAAAATTCGACTTAGCTATCTAGCTAGTATCGAATATCCTGCAACCTGAATGCATTCGATGTCCCAAATCACTCTTATCTGTTAGGCATATTAGGGATGAAGCAGGTGAAATTGAAGAGTGATTATTAAGAAATGCTTTAGCCTTTCATGTACACTCTGCCCACTACGACCAGAGTACATCTTCAAGATCACATCATTTGTTAATTGGGTTATTTGTCAGAGAATAGCGTAGTCCAGAACACCTTTGTGTTCCCCGTGAATAAGAAGATTGATTGGCCCGCGGCCAGGCTGAGTCAAGGGCGGCGCAGTTCCATTGCTGGCGGTTGTTTTGCTGCTCCGCTCTGCGGGGGTGGGACGGGGAATCTTGCCCTATTTCAAGGACGCGGCGCGTTCGCTGTTTGCACCTGTTGCCGCGAGGCAGCGTCCGTGCGCCGGGCGATGCAACTCCTGCAGTACAGTGGGCGAAAGTGCGATTGTATCTGGACAAAGGGCCTACCTTCCAATAACTGTTATTCACGTGCATTTAGGCCAGAACTACAGTCCTTTTTTTGGCAGGCCACTTTCCGGTTATTCTCGTATTACTTGAAGGCGTGTTAATAACCTTCTGCGACACTCGCGCGAAGAAACAATACGCAAAGCAACGGAATGCGTAGATGCAGATATCTCTCATCTGAAATTGGGTACACAATCTATGCGTCTTGGCTAACATGTTCGCTGTAATTAACGTTGCAATAAACAAGGGATAAAAAGGGCGGGGAACATGAAGACGGGTTGGTGAGTAAAAGATAGAATATTTTTGTTTAAGCAGCACAGTCAGAAGAAGTTGCAGCAGTGATATAGGAAGAGATGTCTTTTAGAATTTGCGAATATTATTTAATTTTATCATCTTAAAGGGAAAAAATAACTGGTAAAACTATTAATTAATTGTGTTCGAAAAGCGCCAACTTCAATCCTTCTACTGCCTTAATAGCTAAGTCAGAAAAATAAAACGATGTTAATAAGAGGAGGAAGAATGAAAAACAAATTATGCTGCATTCAATTCGACACCATGATCTTTCCAAAACTTCTACACTACATTTACATACAACAAAAGTAATTTACATTTTTAAGGTGGCTTTTCAGTTCTAATCTTAAAATTCCCAACTATTCTTTTGCAATTCGGAAATAATTGAAAAATCTAAATCGTAATCGTTAGTGTACGAAAACTAGAGCACCTCAACATCCGCATGAAAGAAATGTTTGTTATTGGAACTCATCTGATCTTTCCATTTTTCAGCAATTTCGTTTCAATTCAACATCCCTAAAACACAAATTTTGGAAACTTAAATTACCATTTTAAAGAAAATTACTGCATTTCTGATGCAAAAATGTAACATTGTCGTGTCAACTTGAAAAACTCGACAATTTGATATCAGTCGAATTTGAGAAGGTGACAAGAATGAAGAAAGAACGCGTGAGGTTCGTGGCCCGTTTATGAAAGCACTGCTCCAGCATTTGTCTGATACTGGTCGGATAAAGCATCAGAGTTTGATAGAACTTTCCTTGAGACATGGATGAATTCCTCTCAGCATGAATTCCATTTAGCTATGTAGTAGCTAGAATTGAAAATCGGACACCGTCGGGAAAGAATCTTACGACCTCCCAGACAACAGTGCTTATCGGCAACGGATGTTATCACTAGGCCCTCTCAGACAGTCCTCCGTGTCCGTGCCTCTGAACTGGTGGGCCAAGGATTCGAGTCCCGATGATGGCAGGGATTTTGGCAGAGCAAGATAGCTAGGTCGAAGTCAACCGCTCTTTGGGGGTGAATTCTAGCGGCCGGCTGCTCTGATCGGAAGATTTCCCTGATTTCTCCTATCAGCAGCAGGCGAACTCCGACACTTGTCGGGAGCTCAATCCGGATCTTAGTGTTGCCCTGCTGGTACGAGATCCCTGGTTGAAGAAAACCCCGCAAGCCGATGTATAGGTCGGAGCCGGACCTCGCCAGCCAGCGGGTGAAAGTCTCCGCCGCCTACCGCGATAAAACATGCAGTATGCTTACGAGCCTAATGACCTAAGCAGTTGATGCGCCAGTGAATCCTCCTCCGGATAGCGCTGCGCTGGGGCCCGCGCGGCGGCCGCGTGGGCGCGCGGAGTGGCGCGCGGCGCTTGCGCCATCGACTGCGCGGCGCGCGCTGCATACTTGAGTCGGCCGTCGCCCGGGCGACGCGCGGCGCGGGGGCGTCAACACGCGGGCCGGGCCGGGCCGGGCCGGGCCGCCGCCAGAGCCCTGCGGAGCGCCATGAGCGCCAAGCGGAAGCCTTCGCCCGAGCTGCCGCTGCCGCCGCCGCCGCCGCTGCCGCCGTCCAGCGCGGCGGGGGCGGCGGCGTGGTCCGTCTCGCCCCTCGCCTCCTCCGCGCCCGTCGCCTCCGCCGCCGCCGCCGCGTCGGCCGGCCCCGCCTCCCCCGCGCCCGGCGCCCGCGCGCCCGCCTTCGCCGCCCCCGCGCCCTCGCCCGTCGGCGCCGCCGCCGCCGCGGCAGCGCTGCCCAGCGCGCGCCTCAAGAAGAAGAAGAGCAGCGCGGGGGCGGGGCCGGGGCCGGGGGCGGCGGCCTCGCCCTGCGGCGGCCTCGACGACGCGGGGGCGGAGGCCGAGCGGCCGCCGCAGCCCACGCCCACGCTGCCCCGGCCGCGCGCCAGGAAAGGTGAGCCGCCGCCAGCTCCTGCCTGCCACGCTGCTTAACTCAGTGGATGAAGGTGGCACGTGCCAATCGTAACACGGGAGGTCTATGCCCCTCGTCCCCGTCAGATACGCTCGTCTCACTCTTTTCTCGCGATGCTATGGCATGCAGAAGCCGGGAAGCGGCTGTATTTTTGTGTTTTGTTGTTTAGTTGTTTGTTTTTTTTTTTGCACAAACAGCTAAATAGAACACGAGTGGAATCCGAGTAATTAATGAAATACAAATAGTCTACAAGGGTAATCGTTACGCGAGGTAAGTGACAAGATAAACCGTATTTGTATTTTCGTATAAAATGAATTGGAAATGTTGCATTGGGCTCAAGTAATGGATTTGTTTTATTAATTGTGGGTTCGAAAGCCTGAGCCTCGCCGTCAACTTGAAATACCGAGTCCAGCGAGTCGAATTGACCGTATTATATTGATAATTTATTTTTTCTAAACTATCTTAACGCAACTGTCGTAACACAACTTCTTGAATCACCACTCATTGTACTGTGAATCCCTCGCGCTTTCCAATTAAGATGGTCCAACTCATTTGGATAGTAGCGAGATACTCTGCTTGTCCACTCTGGAGTACCAAAGGTGCTAGGTGACTGTTCGTTTCCTTTGATGTGGCCATATAACCGACGTACTGCAGGTAGGGCAAGTGAAGAATGTTTCGCGCTTGACAGACAAGTTACCCATCCTCACACAAATAGCAAAAATGTGATAATGAATAGGAATGCTCTGGGGGTTAAGGTAGTTGGGTGAAATTAGCTCATCAAAACAGACTCTAATTTTATACGTCCTATTTGAATCACATCGCTCTCACATTTCCAAGTCGATGGCGAGTCTTCGGTCTGCAGCCTTTCCGAGTAAGATAACACATCCTTGAGACCATCCGACTGAAAATTTTTTCTTGTATTTTACGCCAAAATGCAAATACGGTTTATCCTGATCCACATCTCTTGCGTAACTGTCACTTAAGTATTTCGATATAATTAAATATGCGTATTTCACACGTATTATATTTATCCATTACTTCAGGTGTTTCTCAAAAGAATTCTCCCATCTCGGCCCATGCACGCTATCAAAACACCGTGAAAAGAGTATTGAATGAGAGGCATGGGTGTATCTAACAGATGAACTGCACAATCCCCATATGCCGTACTTTTAGGGTAATTTTATTCACTGTTTTACCATAGGGGAAAGTCTAATTCCTGTTGACCCCTCAAATGTTTTTAAATTTTCTGATAATATATTTTCTAATAGAAGGTGAAAGAAGAGACGTCGGACAGTAGTATCTCGAGCTACCGCACTTCTGTGTTAAAGTGCTTCATTTCTTTTCACGTGTCTGGCTCTTCCCATAGGTCTCACTAATACTCAGAAAGGTTCCTTTCCCAAAATTGTCATATATTTTATGAAGAATTATCGACATGCCAATTATCATTCAGCACTTGCGTTTCTGTTTATTATGCTTCGATAATGAAGAAAATGTGTCAGAATTACTCGAACTTATGGAATGAAGAATAGAATGAAATATCATTACAAAACATGTGAAATCTGCAATTGTTCAAATAATAGTCTTTAACTCGATGTTAAGAACACTGAGTTCACGAATATGGACCTCAGGTCAAAAATAATTGATTGTTACAGCATTTGGATATCGACGTAAAGAATTTTTGCGAAAAGTAGACAATGTAAAAGTGAATAAATTGATCTTAGAAGTATACGCACAAATACGTGACTTTTGCCTGAATTGCAGCTCTACATACTATTTGTTTGTGCAAAATAACCCGTATCGGTCGCACAAAACATTAGCTTCAGCTCCTTGAAACGATGTATTTTTAAAACGTTTTTCACAATAATCCTTCAGATAAAATTTTTCAGAATTTAGGAATGGAAGTATTATGATTAGGGTAGAACTGCGTTAACATTTAGTCTTTTGGTATACTTCCATATTAGCTGGCTACAGTGAATATGGTATTCAAAATTAATAGACGTCTTTTGGATATACTTTTTCAGTAAATTATTTTTGAGTAACTGAGCAAGATGTCGACGTTGAAAGTTTAACTAGTGCAGTCATAAATATACATCAAATACGAATATTTACGAAAACGTTAAGGGATTTTGAATAAAGAATTTTTTCTCCGCGATTCTCTTTTTGAATTTAGTTTTTATTGGTGTGATTAACCAAATTTCTGATAATATGAATGCGATCTGGGAAGGGGCTAAATATTTTCGTCCAAATGGTGAAAAAGTTTTTGGTTTAAATTAACCCATTAAAAGCTATGGATTTAAGTAGTGCACATTATTAAATAAGCAGTAAATCTCGACATTTAGAGATCTACGGAATCTCTTTGGTTGTTCTGGAACGATTCTTCAACTGTTTATCGTCGCTTAGTCTAACTCCATTGTCTATCCTTTTCTAAGAGTATCGATACTGTCCAGGGACATCGGGTATTCTTTCTCTCCACTTTTCACCCCTCTTGGCGCCTCGCTCTATCCACTGGTACCTCCAAGAAGATATTTTGCAGCCAATTTTACGAGTACGTTTACTCGCATGATTCTTTAGAGCGCTAGGTACGTATACATTGGAACAAAAATATAGATCTCGACTGTATTTTTACATATAGGTTTGAAGGAGTGATAGATATGAATGAATGGTAGTTGCCAATGAGATTCAAGAAGTGTGTGCCTTAAAAGCATGATGAAACAACCTATGAGATCCAAACCCATTAATTACCCGAACGACAATTACGACTATCTGCAAGAGAATCTATCATTTTTTGATTTATCGCTTGCTTTGAGAATTCCAAACAGTGTGACTTAATTTCTGAAGGCGATTCACCAAATGCCTGCTGCGAACAATTTAGCTATCACTATCACACAAAACTCAACACAATATCGTAAAAAGATAAACACTCTTTCTGTATTTTATTGTAATTGTAATTTATGAATTTCACTTCTTGTAATATATTGGTTTACTATCAAAATAATTACTAACTAAACGACTTTGTTCACAGATTCGTTGATTTGATTCTTGCCATGAAATGAGAAATTGCTTTTGTTCCAGCATAACGTGACAGCTTTGAGTAGTTTCTAGCCAGCAATTTACGAATAGAAGTGGCAAATTGTACCAAGGGCGCTGAGGGACGTAATCGAGATATCATGGGACAGCAGACACGATAATGGAATTCAGAGGAAGGGTAGAATTTTCGTTATTGCTTAGTCCACCAAAGTTACACCTTGGAAGATGCTAATCTGATTACGGTTTTCTCGCTTTGATCCTACCAAATATTTGCAAGAAAGGCATGAATCGTATAGCTCTTGGCCACCAATCTCGCAAAACAGAGTGGGGGTGGGGGCGTCCCTCCTTGTGGCCTTCATATAATTTTCAAGTACTGTACGAAAATCAAAATGACATACTTTAAATAATGTTTGTATTGCAATAACACTTTACAATCAAGAATTATTTCAGTTTAAATGAACAGGAAAAACCACAATGTTTTCAAATTTTGTCTGAATTCGATATTTTTTCAGCAACATATATTTAAATTACCATTTGTCTTGATATAATTACTGCATAGTATATCATGAAGTTTGATGGTTGAATAGGGCCGATATCAGAACACATACCAACAATGGCGAAAACAACTCACCTTCTCGATACTTTTTGCAGTCTCACTGTGTTCAGACTTGTATATCACATATTTACTCTGTTCGTATCCGGTATCTCAATATCAATTTCTGAGGGCACTTTTACACTGATAAAAGTAAAAATACTGATCAAATGTTTCACAGTTGGTTACAAATAAACATGAAATATATCCATTATTCTTTATTGCGTAAGAAATGAAAAACAGAAATATTAGTATTAAAATATCGAACAATTTATATACAATAATATCATACATAAATATTAAAATTAATTGTAAATAAACAAATCAGGTGACCTGTAAACTTGGATACACGAAATAATAATAATAATAATAATAATAATAATAATAATAATAATAATAATAATAAATAAAAATATATTAGACAATCCGGGGATGCAGCTACAAACTGCAGTTCTGTTTGCTAACAAAATGAAAATAGTAATAGGCAAGTAGTAAGTCAACACTTTTATGCATTGCGATCCAGCAATATATACTTATATTGTCTTTCCGCCTCCAGTTGAGTTCAACTTCAATATTGATAGATATCTCCCAGAGACCGTTGACGTTTGGTTCGATTGCAATTGAAGGTAATAAAACTCAGAGCGCACTGTTTCCGAAGCGACTTCCTTCATAAATCCGTCAGCTCACAAGAGAAGTTTCACAGCTTTCCAACGCTTTACAGAACCAATTCCATTGTTTACGAATTCAATACAAAGGTTCGAGGCTACCAAAAGTGATCCTTGAAGATGACTACTTGGGCCAATCTATAATGTCGACTCGTCATGTTCATTTACCAAAGCTCACATTGCAGATCATAAGAGCTTAAACATAAAATAAAATTTTATGTAGTCAATATTTTGTATTTTTTCTATTAAACATTTTTAATATTAGTAATACTAAAAATTGCAAGTCTTCATGGAAAACGACTATTCAATCAGTGTTCAACTTTTGCGATTACGCATACAGAATACAGTCGTAAATTCGTACATCCACACAATAAAGGAATAAAGTAATTGCTTAAGTACTGTACGTGAGTCAAGTAATTTTGAAACGAAAACGTGAAACGAAATGTCTGCTCTAGTGTGTGGACTTGTATTGCTTCAAAATATATCACAACTAACAGAAAAATGAATCAAAGGTAGACATAAAAACAGGCAAGACAAAAAGAAAGTACATCACCACCTTGCGTGATACGTAAAAGCGGTAATTCCCTATTATCAAAGCGAGCCAATAATGCAAGATATTTTGTGAAAATCGCCGATGTGAATATTCTACCAAGCCATCCAGAAAGCCCGCGATCGCAAGGGTGCAACCCCGCCCGTCGCCAGCCTGCTTTGTGCGCTGGCTTGTCATCTTCCGAGTGTGATAGAATACAGAATGGGGGCTGGTTGCCCTAGACGGCTATCGAACCATCGCCACCGCCGCCTTCATTATGACAATGGGCGGAGAGGACGGGCGGCGCCGCCGCCGCCGCCCCTTTCGCCAGTGCTGAAAGGAAAAGAGCTGAACAACCCCTTGCGGCGCGGCGTACAACGCTCCCTAGCCTTGGGAAAAGAGGGGGGGGAGGTTAGATCAAGGATGTACAAATAATCTAGACGACAACTTTCATTATCTTCGTACGTAGCGGGCCCTTCGAATGAACGCCGGCACATTAGATATTCATTGTAAGATATATCAAATGCGTTGTGATGTACATATTTCATAAAATACGGGAGCTATAACATTATGAAAGTATTGATTTATTAATTAATTAATCCGAGGAATTTACGTTGGAAGAGGTCACACACAAAGGTCTCTTGAAGATTTTTTGTTTCAAATGTCATGAAATATTGAAGAGTTTTAATTATTCAAGGAAGATTCGTGGGAGTATTTGAGAATATTACTGGAAATTAAATGTTTTTGATTAGCCAATAATCATGTCAATTATATTTAATTAGAAATGAAATACATTTTACTTTTCACATTATTTGCATAATTTATAAATATTTTTTAGTACTTAAATTTTAAGACTTTAGTTCTCAGTTTTAATGTTTGAATTTTTTCTAAGCACTCTTCTCCTACGGCTGGCTTGGCTATACTTTCATTGTTTTTAGCTACCCCTGAAATGTGCAGTAGGAAGTCGATTTTACGAAAGGAATGCCTTCCAATTTTCTCTGGAAAACCCGAAGGGTGTGGGGGAAAATATTGTCTTTGTAGTGTTTCAAAGCGAAACAAAGAACTTAGTCAAGAAATGGACTATAAAGGCTTTCTTGTATGACATGTTGAACTAAACTCGCTTATAAATGGAATTCCAATTCTAATTTTTAAGTACTATTAAGTTTCTCCACGAATCTCTGAGTGATTATTCATAATTGAAAAAACAAATGCGCTGTGCAATTCTCTTTGTAACTTAATCTTGCATACTACATGATAAGGCGACTAATGTAGTACATTAAGTGTCGGTGTAATTGTGTGTGTCTGAAGCGAGAGGAGGGTAAAAATAAAGGAAAGAACACCTACGCGGTCCGCGGCCTGTTTATTGGAATACTACTTCAACATTCGCCTGGTATTGATCGGAGAAATTACACGATACCTACCGATCACAGAAGCCGACCTCTGCAGCCCAGAGAGTGATTGTATTCGACTTAGCTTTGCAGCAGCTAGTTGTAGAAAATCTGCCGTCGTCGGGATTCGAACCCCCAGCACCTGCCCACTCGATACTAATGCTCGAGACCATGGATATCTTGGAACCATGGGTTCCGAACCGCTCACAGTCTACTCACATTTTATTCTTGTTCCGTATCTTATGCAATCAGTTCTTCCCACTGTTCAGGGTTCACACTAAGTATTCTGCCAATACATGATATATGAATTTCAGACTTATATCATAAAATCGAAGTATATCTCATTAATTTCATTTTCATTAGTAACATTAAAATTTATAACGACTTTAATGGCAATCGTTTTAGCCACATTTGCGTTGTTATGTACAAGTATTAAAAATTATATAATAGTTTTGGAAATTGTAATGTTAGTCTTGTTTGGCTATTGTAAACCACCGTTGCAAACCCATAGTTACTTAGCACGATGTAATTGTAATTCTCTAAGCTCAAACCATTTACTTTCTATAAAAGCATACTATTTACCCTTTGTTCCAATGGTTACAATCTATTCGATTCGATGGTTACAATCGATTTGTGTATTGTGATCAACTATGATGTTAGACATGATGATAGTCAATTACATTCATTTTGAAAGTAAATTAGGATGCCATTTTTTAAATACAACAGTATTTTTCTTAGATATAATTTTTTACTCTTACATTCACGTCAATCTGGTCTCAACTTTCTATACATTTGCAGACACGATGTGAAACGGGGCATATTCCTCCCTTATTATTAATTCCCAAGGTATTAATTTTCATTTGAATTTTATTCTATATAAAAAATTTTAATTTGTGTGTAACTAATCACACTGATTAAATTTTAAGTAATATTGTTTTTTAGATGCATTCATTGGTAGAATTGGAGATCGGAGAAGATTTTATCGTAATCACATTGTTGTTATAGTGTATATACTCGCAAGAGTACTGCGCGATTTCTTGATTGACAGCTGTAGTACGCTCGGGTTATGAGTATATGATTCACCATTTACGTATTATTATAAAATGATTTGTAAAAAGAAAAGAATACTAAGTTACATCCAAGCTATTGTTTTATCATTCGATTTATGTTGTATTTTATTTTACTGGTAGTGCTGAAATGAATTTTAGTTAGATACAATCCAATTTACTTAAGGAGAATCTACATGAAAACGTAAAGTCGACGAGACGAGTTCGTTCAATTTACCATAAAGATTGTCTCCGGAAACTGACTTATGGCCACCGACGATTCTTCTCAGATAAGGTGACAGGTGGCCTTGACACGAGTGTGGCCTGACGAATGTGGCGTGCTCCCGCGAACTCTCCATCGACGGCAGCCACGACAGGGAACGAGTGTCCTGTTAATGGGGCCTGATAATTGAGATAAAGCGGCTGGTCTGCAACCGCTGCTGTTAAGGGGACAAGTAAAGTCGAAAACGTGGGAATGGTATCAGGAAAAAAAGTACAGGAAAGTCAGAAGCGGCCACAAGACATTGGAGATGAGAAAAGCGAATTATCATACGTGGAGTCCAGAAGTTTGACAAAATCCCTTCTTGTCATTGTTTCGACTGTATGCGTTTAACAATAGAAATTCTTTAATTGTACTTCTGAAGTTGTTTTAATAGATTTTCATTTTGACTTTTGTGTCTACTTTACCTTCTTTACCTTATTTTGCCTTTTTCGTCCTCTTTGGCATTATTTTGCCTTTTTCTCATGGAACTAATCTCAAACAAGTTGTAAGCTTATCTGTACAACCTCTACTGTACAAGCTGTCTAAGCCTGCACAACACGAAGGCACGGTCGTGTTTTGTTTTTCTGTGGAAGCAGATCCTCCAGCGCTAGATAGTATCAACAATCTGAATGAAAAATGAAGATGACATCTAGGGGGCGGATTTTAATAACATTTCATTTTTTTCTTTTCACTTTAGAATAATACCATTTCGTATAGACATTAATTTTATATTATGGCAAAAGGAATTGAGCCGTTTTTATGTAATTGTTTTTCGTCGATTTCGGCTATTGAGTCATTTCTACCTCTTTACGTAATTTTTAATGCATTGTTTTTCTTATATCGATTTTAATATCATTTTAATGGTACTTGCTTTAAATAATATTTCCGAAGTGCAACAAATGTTCACCATAGAATTCATAGTGGTCTATTCGATTTCTTCGCTAAGGAATTGCGATGTCAGCTGTCGCATGTAATCTAAGGTTCCTGCGAAGCCTTCTGCACCATTGTCGGTTCGACGATTTTGGGATAACTAAAGACAGATTTCCTGGGAAGGAACAGATCAAACCAAACGCTTGCAAACTCAGTTCCCTTTAACGATTGGAAAAAGTCTCGATTACATCCAAACATTCGTCCATTCATCAGTAACATATCCAACAGATACAAATCAAAGAAGAAATATTGTCAGGCTATGAAAAGTAAGGGGGAAAATAGTATTTCAAATACTAATATGAATTGTCAGGCTTCAACATCATCAGGAATTACAATTTCGAATTGCAAGAATTTTTTTGTTAATGTATATAATAAGTAATTAAAACATGTTATTATAATTGTTATTATTTGAAAAATTGTTAACAAAGTTATTTTCATAATAATTATTTGAATAATTATTGTTATTCTCAATAGTAGACCATGGAATAGTGCTCATCTCAGAATAACCCTACTCGTATGCCATTACCGCACTAGTGTGGTAATGAAGTTCATTACAACACTAGAGCGGTAAAGTACTTCATTTCGAAACCGATTATAATAGCATAATTTTTCACATTACCTAACCAAAATGGATAAAAATATTGATGAGGCACTGGAGACGATCAGGTGGATAATCTGTGAAACCCGGGGAAGAATTGAAAGGGAGGGGACGAGGTTTGGACGTGGGTCCTTAACTGGCAAACGGAGTGAATGGAAATATTGTTAAAGGGAAAGCATGGATTTGTTAACTTTCTATTGTGTTCTTTTGCAATTCTCTAGCCACCATGTTGTTGTAGGTCTGATTAATTGACTTTATTCGTTTAATACAACTGACATTTTTGTTGACAGTGCACATGCATTGCTAGAGGTGGTTTCATAGTTTTTATATTACAATAATAAGTACTAATATTTTTAGTAGAGTGATAATCATATTTCTCATCAAGATTCACTCCGAGAAATTATTTGCAATATTTTTTATGACTCGACAGTTAAAATTTATTTATTCATGTAAGATTACTCCGTAACTCTTTGCGAGTTGTTCCAGTAAGATGGAGAGGAAACTGCTGGTAAGGATGAAAACAAGAAAAATCCTGAAGGTACCAGAAAATTATTGCTATATCAGCACATAATTTCAGTACACTATGTAGTTTCAATTTTCAAAATTCAGAGATATCAGTTAAACAAAGAGACTGTACTATTAGCCCAAATTGATCTATTTGAAAAAAAATAAGGAAAAAAAATGAAGCTGTTTTTGAAAAGTTTGGGAAAAATACCTTATCAAACAAAAATTACTAAAAAACTACGCATATTTCCAAAAAAATTGTACGTGGTTATTTATTATTTTAATTTTTAGAGCAGATTTTATTAAGAAAAAATATCTTCAATCAATGTAGTTATGAAAAGTTAACTTTTTGCCATTTTTGAAAATACAAACAAAAATGGAATCTGCAACCATTTTTATAATAATACTTTGTTCTATTAAGGAATAATAAAGAAAATATTTGGTTTTTGAAAAAATGTTTTTAAAAATTGCTTGTATTCTCTCAAAGTTTTGAAATAATTACTCATATTTTGGAAGAATTGTACATACATTTTTTTAAAGATCTATAATTATATAACAGATTTCATTGAAAAGGGACAAAAATATGTATCTTTATTATTGAAATTATAGAAAGATACGGAAAATTCAAATTTTTGCAATTATCACAGATTTAGAGAGTTAAACAAAAATTAGTCCTGCACCATTTTTAGCGTTATTTGCTCTGTGCGACAAAAAACATCCAAAATGTTGGGACCATTTCTGTGAAAATTTTGTTAAGAAAGTAATTAAAATGCCCTCACGGCTTACTCACTGGTCAGCGTGCTCGCTTTCTATGACGCGACCCCTGGTTCGATTCCCAGTCGGACAGATTATAGTGTGCGCTTTCCTTGCAATGTCCCAGTATAATGCTGAAACTCACTTCTCAAATTGAGAGGACCAGAATACGGCCAGTATGGATGTCCATATGCTAGCCTACGTACCCCTTAACTCATAGCCGCATGACTCGGTCGCCCTTTGAATTGAATTGAATTGAATTTGCCTGATTTTACGTGGCGAGACTCGGGCCATCAGGCCCGCTCTTCCGTCTGACCACGCAAATTTCGCTACGCTCCTTTCATCAACTAGCAGAGAAAGGAGGTACTTCTTGGGCGAGAAACAGGCGATTTGAATTTAGCTCAGAGGCGTCATTTAGGCTTGAGGGTCTTTTACATGCAAGTAAATCTACTAACATGGGACAGTCGGCTTTACTTCCCCTCCGAAGGAAGGCGTACGAAGGATTTTTTCGCCCTTGGTAGGCCTTGACCCCGTCAGAGGCTGTTGTGCCAAGTACAGACAGACAGTACGTAAAATACTCCCGAAATCAAAACATTCGTTTCAAATTCATGTGACTTCGAGTTAAACCAGATCGATCAGGCAATCAATTCTTAGGAAAATCGTCTGAACGTCTTAGGCGCTAGAGTTGACCATTGACGGATGGATATGCAGGCTTTTAGCTGTAAACCAATTTTTTAGTATGAAGGACTCAGAAAATCGAATTCTGACCACACGTGTTAGAGGATATAATTTATTACTAGAAATTAGATTTGCCTACTTTTTCGATGCCTCAAATACGAGTGAATAGCCACTTTCTCCAACAGCATTACAGTACTTTCTCTTTACTGCGTAAGGTCTTAGTAGGCGGGAAAGTTAAACAGAATGCGTAAAGAGTTTAATGGGGCGTCACGGGCAAGTGCCGATACAAAACACAAGCTTTGTGGGTGAATACACATGGCTTTACAAACTACATGAATATAGTAGGAGCGTCAAAAAATTAAAATTCAGGAACTTATTTTATTGTATTGAAGTTTCTTTACAAAATAATGAGTAAAGAAATGCTTGCGTAAGAGAAACAGTGGGTATCTCACTAACATATTGAGTAATACGAAGATTAGGTCACCAGGGAAGAAAATGTGAAATTGGAAAGAAGGCAATATACGTGACGCACACGTATGGCAAATTGCCTACCCTTCAGGCGACACCCTTGCATTCACTGAGTTAATTCGGTCTTATAGAGATTATCAAATCGTGTGACGCATGCATTAGCGCTCGGTCACTTTCAGTTGCGTGATGTGGGTTGCCTCGTATCTATTCACTACCCTAACAATGTTTCACAATATCTAAGTTGGTTTTGATGGCCATGCGACGCTCAACTAGGGAACGATAGTCTTCCTTTTACCTCGTAAGTTGCTTTGGCAAGTTATTTCAGAAACACCATCTTATTAAAATATTTGAATATCCGCTTAGCGCCTTTCATAGGTGTTTTTCTGCGCGAGTAATGTGACTTATCTTTTCAGTATAGTCTATATTTTGGTTGGACCACAACCTCCTTCTCAACTGTTGCTCATCTGGGAATTATTCCCACCCAAGAACCCCCTTGTGTTTTCCCTACTTTAAGCAGAGGCCCACCTCCGGCCTTCGAATCCCATTACACATGTGCTCTAGATAGCCCTTGGATCCATCTCGGCGCATGTGTCAGAGGTCTGGGTTTTAGGAAGCCAGTTCTTCAATTACGCACGTAGACAAATTGCACACAGTGTTCTCATACACTGTCACAGGTGATTTGAGGGAAATAGTCATAAATTACGGAAGGATTGTTTTAATGATGTGAACAATATGTGTCAGGGAATGCTCCGTGCGACAAACCCAACAGAAAACATCCATGCCTTTTGCTGGATTCGAACTCACAGCCTCGGGTCAGCGAAATTAGGCACATCACTAACCTTCTACGAGATCTACCGGTAACCCATTTACAAAATTGTTAAAGTACCAAAAGTAAATTTGAATTATTTAAATTGGCAATCGCCGAAAATAAATTTGATTTCTTTTAGAATCATATCTAACCAATTTTCTCCCTGGTTATTACGTCATTACGAGCGATTCCCACAATATGTCCACTTTCGTCGCGGGGGCTGACATCGACGGGCGAGGGCCATGCGGCGAGCCGGACGGGGGAGGGGGGCAAGAGGGGGGTAAGTGTTGTGACCCGCCGCCATGACAACCCCCTCTTCGATCACCCACGCCCACGCGTCAAAGCGCGCGGCGTTGGCCGTGACCTACTGGCGCCGCGCTTTACTTCCCAGCGCTCAGCGCCCTGCGCCCACCCCTCACATGCAGACCGGGGCGTCTTCAACAGAAGTGCCAGCGCCTTGACGGCGCGCCAATTCAATCTTCGTCGATTATCTCTTCCGAACATTCATTTTCTGTCATTTATTCATGATTATTGATTGAACGTTATTGTAGGTGACATCACCCCCAAGGATTGATCTGTGACTTTTCAGTAGTTGTTTTTAGTACCAAACGACCATTACTAAGTTTTTCGTTAGGTCTAATGAATTTTACGAAGGTTTAAGTCTGCATGGAGGCATAAAACCATGGTTCACAAAATGAAAATGTAGCAATATGATGTTCTACGTTTGTATGCTATGTAATTCTAAAACAATAGGATATATGCATTTCAGCGGAGTGTACGCGAGTAACTACGAGATGTTTTAATTTTTGATAGAAGAAAAGTATGTTTGTAATAATGGCAAATGTAATTCCAGATATTCGTATTTTAAAAATATGGAAACCTTCAGCAAGGCCACGCTTTATATTCTTCACATTACATATTTCAATTCAGTAATTCCCACTTCAGAAGATTAGTTTCTGCTTTGACAAGTTGAGAATGAAAGTATACTACGCATTTATTTTTATACGAAATTCTTTGAAGAATAATCTCAGTGACATAGGAAAATTGATTGAACTTTATGTGGTTTGTTCATTAATATTTAACATAGGCTTTTGCTCTCTCTTTGCAATAGGAATAAACAATGCTTGCTTTTACTTCGACAATCTCCTTGAGTAATTTACTTCTCGGAACTTCCACCAAGATTTGTACTCGGTACAAAGTAGGAAGACGGAATAAATTGACAGAGTTATTAAAATGGTTTTACCTTTCCTCCCTGCAGAATAGCTGGAGAGGAGAAGTATTTCAATCAACTCCACTCTACGATCTGTAAGTATAAGTCGAAAACCCATATTTAAGATTCTGTTGGGTTAGAACTTTGCACATTCACATTTTTTATTTTACATTCATAAATAGCAGATAATGGCCTATGGTCTATATTATTGATTAAAGTATGAAAAAATAATGTCAATTACGTATAAAATACATCCCACACCACATATATCTCATTTTCGGCGTGAATATACCTCCATTCAATTGT
Source organism: Gryllus longicercus (assembly GCA_038098605.1). Lineage (NCBI taxonomy): Eukaryota > Metazoa > Arthropoda > Insecta > Orthoptera > Gryllidae > Gryllus > Gryllus longicercus. Next base: position 72,681 of record JAZDUA010000650.1, on the reverse strand, counting down.
AGATATTTAAATGATGTCATCCACTTTATAAAAAATATCGAAATAATTGTGGATGAAAAGTTTCTATTTGACGCGCATTCCCACTAGTGTTGTTTTATTATACGCATTAAAATGATTAGCAAGAAACTAGATGGTTTCTATTTATCGGTTTATTAATTACTTCGTTTTTTTGCAAACGAAACTTTATGAGTATGATAAATGAAATATAAATCATGTGGCTTTACTTCGACAGGTGAGTTCCTAGCACAGAAATCTTTTATCTTTACTAATTAAAAAAATTCCTCGTAGCGTTTTTTAAAATTAATTTGCTTATAATATCAATTTATGTGAAATGAATATTTCTTTATGTTTCTTAAAATAAAAATTGCAACACCTCAATGAACAAATAGATTTCTTATTAATGAATTACTTTGTTAATTAAAAACTGTACAACTGATGTTGAAGGAGAACGAGTTAACATGGTGCTCCCTTTACGTCTATTCACGCAAAGAATGCTAGTAACATCCCTGAGAACAGATTCTGTTCCTGCCAGCTGTCGTATTGACCTTGACAAACGGCATTACTCAACCTCCTCTTTAAATCTGAATTGACCGTTGTACGATGACCGCACGAAACTCCTTCACAACAGGGGACAGTTCTGTGTTGCCTAGTACCAGGTCAAACAGTTATTATATGAAACTTTCAATTCCTGTCCTAAAATGATAAAAAATCAGAAACAATGGATAATGATTTAGCTTAAACAAAAAATATCGAAAATATGAAGAACTTCAATGTTGAGCAACAAATTTGTTGGAAGATTCAGAACCAAAATCGTCCTCCAAATAATGTTTTTGAATCAATGCTGGTCAGATATTGTTTTCAAAACGTACGGACATTTATTTATTAATCTATAAATTATTAATTAGTCCTTTTTAAATGATAATATTCAAAATTTCCATCAAAAAGTCCACAATTCAAAAGAATAACAAACATCGAATTTCAAGAATGGACCAACACACAAAATACAGTACATTACAACTCTTCGTGTTTCCGTTTTAACCGGGCGCGGATATAAGCAGCCGCCACGAATTAACGTCGCCGATGACTCATCTACCTGTCGCGACATTTTTCTAGTTTACTTTCTAAAGAAAGTTAAAAAATGGACGATTATTTGTAGACCTTATTTTTTAAACTTACAGGACATTTCTGTGATTTATTGGCCCATTAAGTAAGGCCTCACAGACATGAAGGGACCGCAATAATGTACTGTAAATACAATAGCCAGTAGTAAAATGCGTTACACGTTTCTCTTCAAAGGCAGTTTTTCCAGGGTGCATTTTCTGAATTACACTTTTCATATTAACATAAAGAGGGCAACATAATAGTATTTTACAGATAAAAACGATTTCAGCAGAATTGTAGTAAAATGTGTTACATCTTTCCCTTTAAAGGCAGTTTTTCTAGGGTGCATTTTCTGAATTACACTTTTCATATTAACATAAGAGGGCAACATAATATTTTACTTTACAGATGAAAACGACTTCAGCAGCATCTTTTACCGCTGGTAAGAGAACGACGGTTACATCGTCATCGGGCCTGGGTGCGGGTCGCGCAGTGGCTGGCTTGCAGGGAGTGCACTGTGGATCGAGTATTCGAATATCAGCCCGCGCGTGCGCGTAATTCCCAAGCGTGTCTGCCTGCGCCACATGCCCCTCTAATATGTAGTCATAATCTGCTCATCTCTGTATGCTATACAGTTAACTGCTATTTTAAGTAAAATTTTCATTTCTGCGTATGTTTGGTGCGGTTGCGTCGAAGGATGTAATTGTTTGAAAAATAATTAAACTATATAACTAATTTCCAATGCACATAGAAATTGAAAAAATCAATACAGCTTTTAACCATGTGAGAGGTATTTATGGTTTTGTTAGATGTCCAGGAACTCGGAGAAAATCCAGAAACAATAAAACAGTTTCGATTTTCACTGAAAAAAATTCAATATCTGATTATGTTATTTCGCATATTCTCGTATTGCGCATATATACTGAATTCTCATACTCAGTGGCTCACTGCTTACAACACAGCTGTCATTCAACCTCAAGGCTGGAAAGAGGAGGTCGTCAGCCAATGAATATTTTCTATTTACATGTTGCGTTATGGATCAGTAATTTTTTGCGAAGGTACTTCGTAAGAAGAGAAAGTGAAGTAATCTTACGGTGGAAAACTGCGAATTTTTGGCAGAAAACTCTTATTGTCGGGCACTGGTAACGAAAAAGTGGATACATCCTGTTGCTAAATATAGAAAAAAGTTCTGTACCACTGGTGTATCCAGAATTAATGATTTGTTGGTTCTTGACACCTAAAAATCGATTGATAAAAAACGTCTGACTGTCCGTCTGTGGTCCACACTAGCGCCTAAACCGTTCAGCAAATTTCTCAAAAAAGCACCAAGTTTTTGGATCAAATGTTGTCTTCGGATATCGTAAAGGACACTTAATAAAATGGTGCTGGTTTCATGTTCGCTAAAATCTTAGATTTTTTGCCAATGGAAAAAGTGCAGTTTTTTAAGTGCAGTCTTCCTAGAAGTATAATATTGAAGATAGATATTTTTTATTTAATGAAATCTGTTTCTTAGAGACAGATCTTTAAATAAGTTCATGTTCAACTTTTCGAAAATATGAGTAGTTTTCATGTATTTTGGCGCGAAATATATGCAATTCAAATATAACATTTTTTCCCAAAAAACGTTCCATTTTTCCTTTAGTTTTTTTCTACGGGTACAGGAAGGTGTGCTTAAAAGTATGGAGCGGGTCTCATTTTCGTTGGACTCTCTGAATTTTCGAAAATTGCAAATTTAGAAATTGTGCGAGAAAGTAGGTGCTATTGTAGAAACACTAGTTTTTATACTCATGGTTAGCAAAGATACACGTACGAATATGCGTATCACTATGTTATTGCAGTATTTAGGTAGGCTCTCTTGGTATGCTAAGAAGTATGCAATATACGTACGAATGTACGTATCTCTTATACTACACTACGTTATTACAGTATTTATGTTGACTGTTTTTGTTAATATATTTAATTTATTGTAGTGTTATACGACAGTATTTGATTCCTGATTTTCGACCAGCAGGCATGCAACTTGTTGAAAAATCATTTGGTTCAGCCGCATGTTTGTGGTGCAGGCCGTAAAGCCAGAGAGTGAGTGCCCGCGTGTGGCGTGCGCAGAGCCGCTGCCGATGAAGCTGCGCGCGCTGCCGCTGTCCTTCTGGCAGCAGCCCAACGTGCCCGCGCCGCTGCTGCCCGGCGCCGTCTGCCCCGTGCTGCCGCCGCTCGGCCGCGACGTGCTCGCCGAGCTGGGTGAGCTGCGGGCGCCTGCCGCCAGGCGGACGTTTGGCCAATCGGTTATTAAGCAGGGGAAGGGGGAAACTCTATCCAGCGGCAGAATGAATGGAGAATATGGGTGCGAAGGCTTCCGCGGCCGGAGTCAATGCATTCTTGGCTATCCGGGATGAGCCGCGTCTCGGTCAGTTGTGCTGACGTTTCGGCCATCTTGCTGTGGCCTTCTTCAGAGCTATAATGCAGTATGGCTCTGAAGAAGGCCACAGCAAGATGGCCGAAACGTCAGCACAACTGACTGAGACGCGGCGCATCCCGGATAGCCAAGAATGCGTGAATGTAGAATATCTGCATCCCCGACACGAACCTTACCGCTCTCATCAGCTCCGCCATGATTCTTTTCGTCCCGTCCAGATCCGGTCCGTTGCTTTCCACTCCGTTCAGCTCAGCCCCGATCCTTTTCTATTGCTGTTCCGCTCCACCCTGTTCATTTCCGCCCCGTTCAGCTTCGCCTCCATGGTTTCCTCTCTGTTCAGTTCCACTCCGATCCTTTCCGTTCCGTTCACCTCCACCCCGATCTTTCCCGTTCCGTTCAAATCCATTCCGATCATCTGCGCTCCATTCAGCTCCGTCTCGAACCTTTCCGCTTCATTAAACTGCTTCCATTGAACTCCGGCCGGTCCTTTCATCCCGACCATTACCGCTCGGTTCAGAGTCTCTCCTATTCTTTCTGCTCCGTTCATTCCCCCCTCCGGCCCCTTCCTCTTCTTCAAATGCCCTAGATAGATAGATTTATTGAAGATAGATTTATTAAAGTTCGCTTTGAGCTAATGCTCGGTGGCAAACATGATAACAATTGGAATTGGAATTACAAAACATTTTCAACATTTACAATTAGGTTTACTATTAGAAATAGGGGTCTATATCATAGATCCCTATGGGGGTGGGCATCAATTCTCAGCAAACTGACTGAATACAACCACCCAACCTGTGGTTCCTCGAAAGACTTGAAATAGTCGAAACGGTTGAAATATACTACTCAGTTAACTTCAACGAAAATTTGAACTGCATAAAAATAAAACAATTTGTCGACAAATGTAGGATCATCCTTGAAATATCACTCAATGAAATAACAAAGATTTTAAGAGGTGAATACCCCAAGCAGGAATGCATCTTGAATGTGGCTATATCATAACAGACAATACCGAACCATTGGAAATAAGAGCAGTGGTCCAGGGGTCTTGGATATTCCCAACATTATTACGGGAAACCCAAACCTAATTTCCAAAATTTTTAAAAAATGAATGAGAAATATAAAATAGCCTTACAAAAATATTGAGAAATATTATGAATAAAATTCTGGTTCTGCAGTGAGAATAATCTCCGTAATTGAAAGAATAAGTAAAGTAATAGTGTTTCGACAAAAATTCAGCTTCTAAGTTGAAGTTGGGCGACTTAAGTAATAAGCTCATTCCACGAACAGAGAGATAGAATCGACGTTTTAGAAGACAAAAGCAGAGAATAAATTGAGGAAAATGTCTCTCATTCATTAGAATAGTTACGAAATTTTGCTTCAAAAGTAAAGAAAGGGGTACAACATATGAGGGTTTATTTCGTGCGTTGTATAAAAAAAACAAAAATATTGGGAGTTTAATCAGTTTTTCCTCAGATAAAAAGAGTATCTTGAAAAGTGCTTGCACAGTCTCCCAATAACTAATTAAAAAACAGCAGTCCCGAAATGGAATTTTCGAAAATATACTTTCACTCTGAGGCACCTAAGTTAAGGTTAGGCTCGTGAATCGACAAGAAGTTTTGTTTTGAAACCTGAAATTTTCTTCGTGTAAATCGTTCTATTCTCCTTACATCTAAATAAGTTACTGATCTAAGAGGTTGCATTTAAAAAGAAAGACAAAAACGAATCGAAACAATTTATCTTCTTGATGCTATCGTAGTAGCAACTGGTAATACTCGTATAGTAAGTGCGTAATTTTATTGCAAAGAGACTTTCCGAGTGGCAAAGATCGATCCGGGAATAAAGACGTAGTAAAAAAGGAGTATCGACGTGACCATGAACTGTCAGCCGATGAATGTTCTCAAAGGGCAAAAAGGTGTTGTCTTTTGCATAGATTAGGATCCGTTAATTTCGTTTCGGAAATTCGTATTTACGTTTATCACGGAATTGGACTTTGTCAGTTAACATCATAAATGTACAGAGAGTTGTTATAATTTTCCCGGCAAATCAACAAAATTAGCTGCAATAATTGTGTTGATATTTTGAATGATCTATAAATTCTTAATTATTTTCTTTTCTATTTACTTTTTTAACGTGTGACAAATTATGTTCATTTTCTGACTGAATAGTATTCTTATATTCTCACGCATTTTCTTTACCTTTTATTTCCTCAAGACAGTTTACATTACGACTGGAAATGAAATGAACGTTCACTTCAGATTTATTGCGCCCTAAAACTTAATTTAATCTGTGCATTTGTCCACTATATAGATATGATGTAAAGAACTACATATGCATTTATTAATACTCTAAAAACCCAAAATGTAAAAGTGTATATTATTTTATGTTGAATCGTCGGTTGACAAGAAATTTTGATATTAGTCATATTACGAATATAAAACAAATATGAGTGGACAGTAAACTAAATTTATTCTTTGTATTAAAATATTGTTAATGGTTTAGATGAATTTTACCACATGCCATTCTACTTTAAGACAGGCCTTACAAAATCTGACCCTTTGAGCGAAGATTTCAAACTTTCCTATAAATGAATCAATGAATGAATTAAGTAATTTATAAATCAATTACTAATGGATGGATTAAACAATTGTTGAGTGAATGAACTGTCACATGAATTAACATTCAATTAAGTAGTGATTGAAATGAATAATACTCGTAGATACATTAGGCAATGGGTGTATTATTTAACAGATGAGTAAATAAATTAACATGTAAATAAATGAATGAACAAATGAATGATTGTGTGTATAAGTTAGTCAATGAAGTAATGAACTAACTCATGAATGGATAATTTAATTAATTGAAGGGGTCAGTAGAACAAGTGGCTATCCTACTTTGACCTAGTTCTTAATATTATGAGTTTTACTAGAACTTTCATAATATAGCTCAGTACATTTTAAAACTTTTCAACACAGTACGCTTCCATATAATTCCATACTGGATTTAAATGACATATTACTATAAATAAAAACATACTATAAATAAATAAAATAATATTTAAAGTAATATTTAATGCTTACAAGTCAATTTCACAAACAAATGTAGGATAGCTATTTGTTCTACTGAGCCCTTCAATTATTTAGTTTGTTTATGAATTGAATAATGAATAATTTATGCAAAAAATGGATTTATTAATTGGCGAGAGTGAAAATACGTAAATAAATTAATCAATGAACTATTGATTGTGTGTATGAATTATTTAATAGATAAGTAGTCAATGAAATAATGAACTAAATGAATAAGTAATTTAATTAATTACTTTGGCAATGAATTGATTAGTAGAAAAAATGGTCAATGAGCGAGTGAACGGCTGAATGAAATAATGAGCTCAATAATTGAATAATTTAATTATTTTATACATTAATTACATAACAAATAATTTAGGCAATGAACTGCTTAATTTATTGACGAGTGTTCGAATGAACAAATGACTGAATTATTGCGTGCATGAACTGATTAATAGATGAGTTTTTGAAAGGTTGAAAAACAGACTGTCTTTATGAATATGTCTATACCAATTCTTTTGAAGGTGAGGATTCCCAAATTAATTTATAGACAGACAATTTGTTGCAAACTTTTTCTGTATTATTCGGGTCTCGGTGATACGTTGTCCCCATCACCAGGCAGAAGCCGAATAGTAAAGAACCGTTACGCAGCAAATCGTTGGGGACTCCTCGCCTCCAAGAGAATAGGTGCAGTATAGAACGATTTTCTTAAGAATGGGATAAAGTGACAGTTCGCAAAACAAGTGAACATCACGTGTACTTCAGAGAAGTAAACACGTGCACCGTCACGAGTACGCATCTCACATTCAAGACTCGATTTTAAAACTAACATAATACTTGTCACATAAAAACTAAAACTAAATTCAATGTAATTTTTATAAAAAGAAAGAATTTTTACAGAAGAGCACAAAGCTTATACTTCCTAATTTCAATTATTTCTCGTGGCGCACTATATTTTCGTCGGACGAGGACATCACAGCCAGGGAACTATTTACAAGTTAGCCAACTGCAAACGAACGAATGGAGGAAGGAGAGTCTAATAAGTTCAAGGACACAACGACCACAGAATCGTCAGTTGTGTTGCCAGCACTAGCTGTCAAATCATCCCATTCTAAAGAAAATCGGCCAATAATTGGCAACGCGTGCGCGCACGCCGCAGGGCCGCGCGCGCCGACGCCGCCCGACGGCGAGGGGTCGAGCCCGCCGGGGGCGCCGCGCCGCCACGAGTACGTGAGCGCCGCCGACACCGACCTGCTGTTCGCGCTGTTCCGCGGCGTGGAGCAGCCCGAGGGCCGGCCGGCGATCGCGCGCCGCGGCAGGTGAGACCGCCAACACCGCTCGCTTCGCCCCTTAGATCTTAGTGGACACTGTCGGACATTTACGCATTGCTTTAATCAAATTTACGTTGGAGTAGTTATCACGAACGCACATTAAACTGAATGTATGCACGTACATTAGTATGCAAGAGTCAAAGCTTTCTGATCGCATCTGGAAGAAAATAATGAATTATCTTGATGATTATGAATGTACGATATGAATGCTGAGAGGCAGGGGCATCTGAAGAATCTCTGCGTTAAATCTACACTGATTTTAACTTCTGTATTAAATTTAATTTACAAAAATTTTACAGTAGAATCCCGGTAATCCGAACTAGTTCAGGGTGTGGTCTGTTCGGATTATCAGAAAAGATGTACCGTACATATATGGGATAACCAGACCATGCAACGTAGCGTGCGATGTGTGAAATTGACAATGTAGCATAGCGATCGCATCATTACATTATTACATCGCATCATCAAGCAGATTCAGTTCCATATGGCAAAAGAAGTATCACTAATTTGGTTCGGATTGTCCGAAATTTCGGATTTGCGGGGTTCGGATTAGCGAAGTTCTACTGTAATATGTTTTAATGTAAAAGGTTACATTAAGTTTCATGTTCAATACCTTAAATTTAATGACATTTCTGATCTTGTAGAGTTTGTGAATGAATCTTCGCGCGTGGCTAACGTCACGGAGAGAGCACACCCAATGTCGTCTCAAGAACATTGACTTCATAACTTTTCCACAAGCAGTCTCGGCACACACAAAAAAATTACTCTCACATTTCGTGTAAGAAAACACAAGAAAACTAATGTAACAAATTACTGACGTGGCCAAAACAAATTTCTGGATGATTACAATCCCTAGCTCGCATTGGATTATCCGATGTTTTCTGTTCAGCGATCTTCTGTGCACGCGCAGTGTGTCACTTTTCGGGTGTCTTGCCGTCGCTTTAACGGCCATCGAGGGCGGAGATAACTTTCGATGTAAACAATGAAAACTGATATTCAGCGTAGAATATTTGGTATTAACAACTTATGGAAATGAAGCATCATACAAGAGACTAAATTTAGAATTTAAGTTTTGTTTTTCTAGAACAACTTGTTCAACCTTCTCTTTTAACTAGTCACAAATAATAATTCACGTTTCCAAGCAGCTGTTGTCAGTCTGTAGAGGTAATGGCCGGCCGAGTGTTTGTTTTGAATTGTGTGACCTTTAGAATTAAAGTTTTGTTTTTCTATAACAACATGTTCATACTTCTCTTTTAACTAGTCACAAATAATAATTCATTATGTTAATGTAATGATGTGTAACCCTCGAAAAGATGTTATGACCATGCCCTGATTGTTCTGTATGATGATGGTATGTAAAATAAGTAATATGTGATACTGTATTATGTTATGACCAATACATTCTGATACTTTTGTTTATGTGATGACAGATGAAGTCATAATTGTCTGTAAACACCTGTAATTAAAAACGTTGTCGCTAATAACCTTGATGCGACAAAAAATAAAGAGAAAAGAAATAATAATAATTCACGTTTCCAAGCAGCTGTTGTCAGTCTGTAGACGCAAGAGTTTGAGCAGCGCCTTGCGCGGGTGCGCAGGCCCCGGAAGCCGCCAGCCGCTCAGATGCCCGGCGCCGACGACCCGTGCCTGGTGAGCGTGAGCGCCAGCGCAGACCCGCTGCTGCCGCTGCTCCCGGCGGCCGCGCACGCCGGCCAGCAGCACCAGGTGCGGCCGCCGCTTCCGTTCGGTTTGCCTTCAACTACGTTTCTTCCTTCCCACTTCGCAGTACAAGTTGTCACAAACATTCCAAGTTCGCAATCCCTCCTGCTTAAAGTGGTTATTAACGTCACGAGGACGTTAAAGAGCTATTAACGGACGCCTGATTACAACCAAGTTCGTTATTTGGGATATCGGCCGGGCTCAATTCTTTTCATAATCAACATATCTAATACCCTTACCCTTTCTTTGAATAGAACTCCTCCGCCATCTTTTGATACTACTCGTGTGTTACGATATTTCTTAACGGACGGAGTACTGTAAAATCTCTGATGAATAGAGGCAGTTAAGAGTTAGTTTCCACCTCTCTGTTTGGTTACTTTATGTCGATGTAACAGTAGAGAATTGCGAAAATTATAAAACAATCCTCTCTATAAGTAATAAGAAAATGTAAAGTTTTCTTCCCTTCCATTTATGAGAAACAGTCCTCACCAGACCCCATAAGTGTGATACTCCTGCGGCATCAAACAGATATAACACGAAAGTTAACATGCTTGCTGATTAGGATATGGGGTTAATATCAAAAGCACATGCAACCTGCATCATATTTTCTCGGCATCAGACGTTACCATCGAGCATAGAAAACGACGTGACTTAGGTCTTTATATCCGCGTGTTCGTGTCTCTATAAGGATACGAGTTATCGAGTTATGTTTCTTATACCATAATCTACACAATGAATTTTTACATTGTTATTTTTTACGTTCTAATACATATCTGGATGGTACCCCACTTCGTAGTGCAAGTTGGTACTAACGTTCCAGGATGGGCTCAATAATGAAACTAGTTTCACTTTTATAAGAATGATTTTTAAATTTCAGAACGTTCTTGCTAATTTACTTCGTAGGAATTTAAAGGACGGCAAGGGATGAATCCAAAACTATATTCAACGCCGTTAAAAAGAGTTTCAATTGAAAGGGCGGTATTAAAACTATTAATTTTACTTGAATGTATTTCTGAAATCAAAAGTAATTGAAACGGTTTCGGCTTTTAAAAGATCTACATAATTCCGTGCAATATTTTAATTTTACTTTGCATTTTGAGAAGGGAAAAATATTGTAAATAATACATTTCTGAGATTTTTAGATACCAAACATTTCCTTTCCCTTCTGTGTTTTACTTTATCGAGGTTTTTGTCTTTGACGGTAAGGGACACGTCGAAAACGTAGTTAAATCGAAGTGTATTATCATTAACTTCGAATTATAGAAATATACACAAAATGTTTGAACTGTTTCCAAATCGAAAAGGGGGCATCGAGTGTAAGGTTACAAAAATACCGCTTTGCTCGTTGGTCACCAACAGCAGCTTAGTCGCATTCATTTCCATCCAAACTGTATCATTTATTAAAGAGTATTTTTATTTCACTATAAATAATTATCCATATTTAAACGATAACCTTACAATTATAATTTTAAACGTTTATTTCAATATAGGATAATTTCTGTCTCAAATGAATGGGAGAATATAATTGTAGAAATCTCAAATTTGGATTTTTGAAGCATTGTAAGGAAATACAATGGTAATTCTCCTATAAACTTGATAATTTAAAGAGCTCACTTTTATGACCACAAATGACAGCACAGCTATGGTTACCCACAGCAGCTGACAGAAAAAAACAAGGGAGAGCGTAGGCTTCCGCGGCCGGAGTCAGTGTTTACTTGGCTGTCCGAGTGACATGGCCGCGTCCAGGGCAAAGGTGCTGACGTTTCGGTCGCCACTCTGCGACCCTCCTGTCGCATTACGCCTTAAGGAAGGTCGACCGACACCTTAAGGAAGGACAGAATGGCGACCGAAATGACGGCACCTTCGCCAGAGACGCGGCGTCACTCGGACAGCCTAGTAAATATAGAAGAAAAAACAAATTTTCAGCACCATATCTCTGTGTACAATGTGGTTTACCATTATGTTTACCTATACCTTTAAATGGCGATGGTCAGTCAAAAAGCAAAACCTACTATTTTACTACTTACATAATAGTATTTAAATGAAAATTTTGATTTAGGCACTATTCCTCAAACCTTCTATAACCCACCGTTATGGTAACAGTCTGCATCAACATCTTGCAGCACAGCAGTCGTATGAAAAATGGCCGACATCGATGTTCGTAAGAGACAGCATTGTGTTATTGAATTATTCAATGTGGAAGGGGAAATGTGACAGATGAATTGTGTCGAATTATCTTCTCCATTTCATCTGCAGTATCCCCGCGGTCACAACGAGTGATGGAATCGACCTGCCGCTCCGCTTTTCGTCTGCTAACTGTGCCCTTCACCTTCGTTTCAGGTTACGAATCCATCGCCTAACAGTTCTGACCTCTACTGTTGCATCCCCGTATACTTGTTTCAGTCTCTCTTGAATGCGAATGGGCATTTCACCTTCTGCTATCAAGAATTCAGACACATAACGCGGTCCCTTACGAACATCGATGTCGGCCATTTTGCGAACGTGCTGCCACATGTTATTAATATTATTTAATTATTATTTAATAAATAAATAAATAAATAAATAAATAAATAAATAAATAAATAAATAAATAAATAAATAAATAAATAAATAAATAAATAAATAAATAAATAAATAAATAAATAAATAAATAAATAAATAAATAAATAAATAAATAAATAAATAAATAAATAAATAAATAAATAAATAAATAAATAAATAAATAAATAAATAAATAAATAAATAAATAAATAAATAAATAAATAAATAAATAAATAAATAAATAAATAAATAAATAAATAAATAAATAAATACATTAATTAATTAATTAATTAAAAAAGGCATTACTTTCTGATTGACCTCCGCCTGCCGTTGCGATTGTGAGGGGGAAGGAGTGTCCCCTGCCCACCGGGCCGTGTGTGGTGTGCCGCAGGTGCTGACGATGGTGTCGGTGCGTTCGGGCGACCGCTCGCCCGTGTCGCTGCCGTCGCTGAGCGTCGAGCACAACTACTCGCAGCTGCTGGCGGACCTCGTCATTCGCCTGTAGCCCGGCCCGCCGCCCGCCACCCGCGCCGCCGCCCGCGCCGTCCCCCGCGCGCCCACGCCCGCCCTCGCCGCCTCGCCGCGCAAGTAAGCCCGCCCAGCCAGGCGACCGCTGGGAAGAGTTGCGTAATTGTCTCGCCTGTGCGCGTAAACAAACAGAGCTTGATAAAAGCTTCAAATAGTTGTATACGAGAGACATACCTTAAGACATCTTAGTACAATACAAGATCACAGGCCTGGCCTATGAGTTCGTTTGAGAACCAATAGAGCATTGTATTGAGGTATTTACGATAAAGATATCGAACAGTTTTATTCACTTTGCAAAAATTCCAATATACTCTTATTTTCTTTTATACAGAATGTCTCAGAGTAAATGTTACAAACGTTTAGGGTTGAAGATAATAAACTTTTGCACATTTGAGCACCTGAAGGGGAAGTACATAAAACGAAGTTACACATTTGCCATTTGTCTCTAGTTGGTGTGCTTCTCAACGTGAACTGGTGTTCGGCAAATGGATATTGTGGTGATAATAACAAGGGTATCTATACGGTAGTACTAAATATATAAAGTTTCTCGAAAACTCAACCGCTTTCTATGAAAACTAGCTCAAAATTCCGCATTTTTAGAAACCCCCAAACGCCATTTTCTTAAAATAGGTTCCAAACTTTTTCTTCAAACTTTTCGAACGAATAGTGCTAATTGCATGACGTAATTATATGACGTATAGTTCATTTTGAGTATTATTTTGTTTTTTCAAAAATTACACAAATATAATTTTTTGAAAGATCTTTCTCGTCGTTAATGTGAACATTTCCAGCAATTTGTAAACACTTACATTTGTGAATTAAAGTGCTTCAAATGAAGTTTTACGAAAAGTCAAGTATTTTCTGTGAAAAAGAGCTTTAAATTTCGAATTTCCAGTAGCACTTAAACGCCACTTTCTTAAAAACGGCTCCAAATTTGTGAAAGAAAATTGTCATTTAGGACAGGAGGTTTTATAGTTCTTTAATATTCATAAAATAATATTTCGGTTTTGCTATTAGGAAACTGCAAAATTAAGAACATTAAAAAAAATGTACTTTGGGTGGCGATAGATGGTATATGGCAAGTCTGAATAGCTAGTCGAGACCCAAGGAAATGGAAAACTAATACGGGAAAGTCTGTGCCATTTGTAGCACCACTAGTTATTACTATACTCATCTATTTTTTGTGAAGTTCTTCTCAAGACAATCTAATAAATTAATTAATGTGTGTGGAGGAGGTAATCTACCTAAGGATGAAATTTTGGGGCACAATATTGTACATGTTAAAAACCCTGAGAACTAGGGCTGCCCGTTTCAAATTATAAAAGGAAAGTTTATTTCCACTTCCTTGTGAAGCCAACCAAACACTGCAGTGCACGTTGTTACCATTTCACCGACAACGCACGTTGCCAGCAAACATATTTACAATTTTTGCGCTTGAACATGCAAAATATACACGACTAGCTAATTACAGGTGCCACAACCTGGGAGAAACGCGACAAATGAAAACATAGTATGCTGGAGGAGCAGTCTCCTGTAATCAGACTGGCAGAACCCATGCTAATCTATCACCACATGTCAATCTTGAAGTAGCGTTTTTGTTCTGATCTATTTTTGGGACTGTAGCGCGCTTAGTGTTACATTCAGAAAGCAAGTTTTATGCAACAGTGAGCCATTTTATTGCCTTTAAAATTGGAGATATTTATTTATCACACTCTATTAAACAGCCTTTCCCATCTCGCCCTTGATGTTCTCTTAATGCGCATGTAAGGCAGTACGTGCGTTGCAGGTTGTATAATCGTTTTGTTTGTACATGTAACTTCCTTCTCAGCCCCATTCACCCAGTCTTACCAACTCAGTATTCTTTTCCACATTTTAATCATAATGTTTACCACGTTTTGTAGAAATGAAATATTTCCCGCGTTGAAGAGTTAAGCTGGAACACGAATTCACATACATACACATCCATTTTTTGTATATATTAAGATTATCTGCAAAATGTACTTTTCTGATACATTGTTTACATTGACGAAGGGACAAATAATATTGCTGCATGTAACAATAAATATATTTAATTGCAAGTTGATTACAGTATTATAAGCACGCGTATTTTGGCACACAATTTGGAGAAATCAAAAAATAGCTATTTTTGACAACGCTTGGTAATTGATTTAGATATAAATGTTTTAAACAAAAGTTACAGAAAATGATTTAAAATTAATTTGAATAGTTTTTCGAAAGGACCTAAGATTGAAGAGTTACAGAGAACAATCCGAAAAAAAGTCAGAAAAAAAAGGTTTCATCTGACTTCCTCGAGTTAGCACAGAGTCTAGGAGGTCAAAAAATTGGGGTTTTAATAAGTACCTAGATACGTACAACATTCAAAGAAAGCGTTCTAAAGAATTTTTTACATGTAACCGTTTTTGAGTACCTGCCGATTGGACCATTAGAGTAGGTGTGGTAACATTTTGACCATACCTTACAACCGTAAAAACTACTAATTTATTCTGAATACGCGATAATGACAGCTTCAAATAATGGACGCGAGTAGTCTTTTTATTGCAGTGCATAGTTTTGGTGTAACTTTAAATGTTTAAAACAACAGTTTAGTTAATTTTAATAATATTCGACTTTTGCATTTAAAGCTCGTGAATACATAATGTCTTGAGTCATCTTGACAAAGGCATAATCAAGTCATACACCATAGAACGCTAAGAATACGTAAGATTACCTGAATATTAACCAAAAATAGGGTTATTACCTCTTTGATATTTGTAATCATTATATAAATTATATCATTATATAATCGCTTTTTAATACAGAGAATGTCCGTGCGACATCTGACCATGGATTATTTTCGTCAAATGTCTCTGGTCCTGGAACTACATGCCTCTTTTATCTCTTCACTTGCGAAGTATTTTAAACATTGTCTTGGATCGTTTTGTCTTCAAAATTTGTTCATAGAAAAAAGTTATCTCTCCGACATAAAGTTAAGATTTATCTGTCCCAAAACATAAAACCAAGTTGAATAAGAGTCGAGATTTACAATGTTAGATGGAAATATTTTGGAAGAGTAGCCATACGACTTGAAAGTGGATTACTAAATAACGGACTTTTCTAGTTTTTTGCGGTGTTTGACAGAAGGTGAATTCGAAAACTAGTATGTTTTTCAAATAAATAAAATATTCATAACATCTGCTTAAATGGTTCGAAAATATTGAAGATGTAGGTGTTCCAATTTCACAAACATTACTCTTTTATTAATTCACATAAGGCATATGCTTTGTCTGAGCCTACCTAGCACTTAAACTGGAAGTATTAAAGTTGAGTTGAAAATCAATATGACGTTTTACGGTATGAGGCATTTGCCACACGCAAGAACCTTTCGCAAGATGTTTCGTGTTTGATATTTGAATCTTTATACACGAAAAAGCATTTTATTTTTATATATATTGGTCTTATCTTGCAGCACATTCATGCGTGTATAAGCGTGGTTTTATGAAAGAGAACAGCAGCAACAACAACAAAATATAGGACGTATATAAACTATGAATGCAAAATCAACAAAAATGTTATCTCAGCATCAAAGGAAACATTTCAGTAAAATGATATGATTTATTACGATCATCATACTGATCAACGTTAACATCATGCATTCCTTTTAGAAATATTATGGAAGTTTTACTCATTCATTTTCAGCAACAATTATTCACATACAATTTGCAACATGTTACTAAGAATTAGTACTAATAAAATCGATTACTGTTTATCGAATATTTATTTTATTCTTTCTGAATATTTGGAATAACGTCAAATATTTAAATTAAAAATGTTATAAAATACATTTATAAGTACGCACACCAGTATTTTTTTTATATCACTACTGGAATGGTAATGTGTTTATATCTGTTTGTATATACCTTATTGTTTCAAACTTGCTACTTACGTTTCTTTTTGAATATTTTTGATGTCTTCTCGACAATTCCAGTTGGGCCATGCATTTTAGAATTTTTAAAAAATTTTCTTCAATGCAAGTTCCGCGTCGCCAGCGAACATCAGAGATGTAGTAAGTTATGGCTTACGTCCGAAGTAAGGCTAATGTTAGTAGTAGCTGTTAATTTGCTCTTTAGTCAGACTGTGTGGATAAAGTTGCATAAATGATGATGAATGATTCTTTTCGGACTTAATCATCTTAATGTAGGTATTACTCATACAATGCTGAAAATAAATCTACCCCTAGGGCGCAGACTAAAATAAGATTTTTGTCCGAGTGTGAGGCGTCTTGTGGGTCCGCAAGAAGTATTTTGGCATAAAATTAGTTGGAAATTATGCGACGCTAATACTCAAGGTCGCTTTTTGTAAATCGCAAAGATTATGGTCCGGAGTCTCACAGACAACTCGGAAATGCATAGCTAGGACTCAACTGAGGTATAGAGTGTTGTTAGGTTAGGTGGTCCCGTACGGAAATGTATGACGGACACAATGCAACCTGACACAAAGCACATGCCACTAAGCACTATTTCCCTCCAGCCCTATCACCAAGTCTGTTATCTGTTTACCACGTATTGATATTCCTCGTCACTGTAACATCGCCTATTCTACCGGGTTGGCTAATTTCATCTTCATCCTGTGTAAGTCTATAATGTGCATCGAAATTGTTCCTACTTCGGACTTTATTCATCCATTTTTGACAATGTGAACATGGCATGTGAATAATGTGGCCGACACCGATAGCCGAATTTCTTAACTACGCTCCGTGAAGTCACGGGGGTTAAGCAACTCGCGTCACCGTAAATTCCTGGATGAGTGACCGTCTAAAAACCAAGAGGATCTAACGACACCGAGCCCCAATCCGAAGGGATAAAAGGCAATGACTGGCTTCGACTGACGATGAGTGACTAACTTAACGGAGGAATATCCTACGTTCGGCGATAGTCCATGGATAAGACAAACGTTGTTCGAATAAAACAAAAACGATAAAAAACATCAACCAGCTAGTTTTGGATTTAGCTACTTTCAGACTTTAGCGGTATCATGTACAATTAGCTCTGTGATATTTGAATCGGTTATTTTTAAAACGCCACAAGACAGGAATTGTAAAGTTCTCGGAAAACAAGAAAATCTGAATAAGTATATATTAACTGATAACTGATTAAGTATATAGAGAACTTTTCTTTGTTTTTTCTCTGATGCATATATCTTGATTGAGAATGTCTTGGAGGCATGTAATTTACTTGTATCAATAGTATAATAGTCTCTGGACTTATTTAAAAGTTCATGACTTACAGAATTTAAAAAAATAATCAGATATCATTTAAACAAGTAAATAAATACACATTGCAGGCTCAATTTCTAATTTGACACGTTTATTACAATATTATATGAAATGATAATGTGCATCTAGGTCAAACGTGATTCATATGACAGAAACAGTTGCATGAAATATGTTTCTATGATAGAACAAATGAATATTTCCGTATTGAACATCCCTTTTAACCTACCTCTCGGTCAGTGGTATCCCAGTCGTACACACTATATACAAGCATACATACTTACACTATAGTGTTCATACCCCCTACGTCAATGATTCATAGAGCTTCAAAACCCAACCAAAACTTTGCTGTGTCCTCACGGCCAGCATATTCATCTGAGTTACGAGATTTCCACATAGAACGATGCATCTATCCTGTAGCTACTTTTGTCTCACAAAAAGCGAAAATTAAAATGGAGTGACTTACGCATTTTTTAAAATAACCTATTCATTTATTGTCACGTTATTTCGTGTCCGCCATCGTTGTGAGAGTTCTGTTGCCCAGCGAAGCTTATCATCACGTTAAAACTTGGCGCAGTGCGACAAAGAGTAGGGCGCCGACGCGGTTGTGCGCTGTCTAAGTATCGGCAGCGTTGCGGGCCGGCCCTCGAGAATTGCGATTTATCAAATAGTAAAATATATTTAAAATGTCTCTGGTTTTGTCTAGATATCTTATTTATAATTTGTTGTCTTAAGCATTAGCTCGTTAACTATGAAAAGTATCAGCCTCTCCAACGACTTAATCGTAAAATATTATTCAAATATTTCCATGCGTGTTTTTAAATAGTTTTCTTAAGTAACATACGGCAATCAAAGGAAAATATTGCGTTCTTTATGAAACAAATGTGACTAGTCTTGTAGTATAAAATGGTGCATTATCAATTAGTTACAGCTCTCAGAACCATTCTACTAGAGGTTCGGTAAAATTGTTTGTCCTTAATTCCCTTATGTGTTTGGTGCTTACTATTCCTATTTAAAAAGTATATTAAATGGAATGATAGTGTGAATACTCGAAATAACAGAACTTATGGAACCAAGTACTTATTTCGCAGAAGCGAATTTTCCTTATGGAAAGAAAGCCTATCACTGTACGAGCTGAGTTTTAAGGTAAACCAACTGAACTAAATGTAGTCTACGTTACATTCTTAATTAGGTCACTTAATTAAACTCGTCGGTACCCAAGCCTTTTGTCCACGGCTCAAATGGATGGTTGAGTTGATATCCACATGAAAACATAGTTATAAGAATTATTATGAAGCATTGGTGGAGTAAGAAGTAGGGCAATCGGTAGGTCCTTGTCGCGAAACCGATTTGCTCCCCCACACATTCCTGGATCGACTCTCACGTGGATCGACCAGGAATTGATCCCCGGACGCAATGGTGGAAGACGAGCGGTCTCTCTGTAAAACAACGAGCAGCCTCAATACTTTATAGGGTCTACATTGTAAGAAATTTTTTGCTATAAAGAAGCTCGTTGTAGAGGACAGGTATTGCAGATTATGTTGCATTGTGTATATTCATGGCTATATATTCATGACTTGTGGACCATATGAAATGGATTTAAATGTGATGAAGTTAAATGATATATGTAGACATATTTGCAGTTTTAGTGATCCCCAAAACATATAAGTAACATAGTCTGACCACTTGGTTAGAAATATTTTTTTAATCTATTTTTTGAAGTAACAGCAAAAACCTGATGTGGTGAAATTTAATGGACATCGGATTAGGATTTAGCGATCCCAAAAACGTATAGAAAACATGGTCTGATTTCCAGGCAAGAACACACTTTGTGTGTGTGTGTGTGTGTGTGTGTGTGTCTGTGTGGCTGTGCAATCGTTTCTTACTTGCAGAGCCACCTTTGAGATGTCGCTTGCGTTGTGTTGCAGCGGCGGCGGCGGCGGCAGCGTGGTGGGTAGCGGAAGCGGTGACCGTGCGGCCGGCGGCGGTAGCGGTGCGGGCGGGGGCGTTGGCGCGGGCGCGGGCGTGGGCGTGCAGGGGGGCGACCGCTCCTCGCGGGCGCGCTCTCGTCCGTTGTGGTCGCCTCGCCCCACCCCGGACCAGCCCCACAGGCCCTGACGTGGCCAAGGCACTTCGTTGGTCGTCGCACACTCAGTTTATGGAGCACCCCATTTCCTTGGGGATCGCTAGTAAACGTACTCTTCCTCTTTATTAGTACAAGAAGCTGCACTGTAGTTTCTTAACTTTCAGTCGGCGGGGACATAAGTTTCAGTATTTTGAATGAGGAAATATGTTTGAAGTATTCATCATGTGATCAAACGGTACCTGATTGAGGAGACTATCGCTTTCTTGAAGCGTCCTACGTTTTGAGAAAAAAGTGAAGTCGTTATGAGAAATTCGCAGGGCGGATTTCGGATGCTTTATTGCTCGGCATTACATAATCATTGTACAGCGTCGTTACAAAAGATTCAGGAGAGAATGATTTATAATGTCAAGCCCTTGAGCGTACAACAATGAATCTACCATGTGTACATAAAAGGAGTCGAACACATCTTCGAGATCAACATTTTTTCAACTCTTATTACATTTTTTCAATTATTTTATATTTAATTAATATTCAGAGTGCTTCAATTATCAACTTTTTTATTTTCATGATTTTTTTACCCATTATTACTCATAACGAAAGACTCTCAATTCCAAGAAAACTATTACTGTATGTTGCACTACCACGTTGTTCTTTTTCTTCTTTGTGCTTGACAATTGGGCCTCAGTTGAGGCAACCCTTGTCATGACTTCCTGCCCTTGCCACCTATGCGCTGCATGATCTCTCTCGAGTAAACAAGTTTAAATTTCATTTCTATGTTTTTATATTTTTTGTCCGATACCTACTCTGTCTGCATACTTTTAATGAGGTGAAATGTTGAGGTTGGACGTCATAGACTCCCGGCAGAAGCGCTCAGATGATATCACGCGTTACCCCCTTCATTTATTCATTCTGGGTTGGCGGCAAAATGGGTATATATTTTCAATGTTGTTATTGCGTGTCACTAGGAAACCACTGTCGCCGACGTCGCGTGTCTCTGAGGTGTCTCAAGGCATCAGCTGATGTCACTGCAGTGACTCTGTCCGGGAAGTCGTAGGGTTCGAGTGCCGACGGTGGCAGCATTTTTGTTACTAGCAAGGTCGGATTCAGTCGCAGTCTGGAGAATTCTGGCAGTTGCCTGCTTTGCCTGGAAGGTTTCCGTGTTTCCCCCCCCCCTTTTTCTCCCTTTTTTTTCGTACACCAGGCGGATGCCGGTGCGGTACCCTACCACACGGGTTACGGACCGCGCCCAGTCCTTTCCTCCTCTTCCTTGTTCTGTCTTCACCCCTTACACAAGCGCTTACACTTACATGCACACCTGTACACCCACGTACACTTGTAGGCATGCACACGCAAGCCGGGGGACCAGTCGGAAGCTTAGAGCTTGTCCCGGCTGGGGCGCTGCTCCGCTGGTAGGAGATACCTGATGGGGGAAATCTTGTAAACCGACGTGCAGGTCGACTCCAGATCTCGCCATCCAGCGGGAGAGAAATACCGCTACCTCCCGAAATATAACAGGCATTCCATACATGGAACTAATGACCGTAGCAGTTGACGCGCACCGAAACACTACTCAACCAATCAAATCTCTCAGTTGTCAAACACAAAGACGTTTGATGCAATGTATAGTAATAACTTGAAGTGTAATTGAGATATCTTTTAACGTTGCTTCTACATGCATTATTATTTGTATAATTTTCTCTTACTGTCTTGCAAATGTTATTTTGCACCATTCTCTTTTTAGATCTTACTTCTTTGTCTTATAAAGGAATAAATATTCACTCCTTTGATGTGCACTACAAAGCAGACTGCTTCAAATAAAGAGGCAGTTTGATGTTCTGCAAAGTGGTAGTCATCGAAACGTCTCGCACAGCAAAAAATCATTTCCGTCCAAGAAAATAAGACTAAGAAATGCATTCGTGGAATGGAGTAAATCAGTGCATTATTTTGAAAATTCTTATTATCTGTAATGTAGAATACGTAAGAAAGCAGAATAATTGTTCTGTGTTATTGTGTGCCTTTATTCAGTCTTCTCTCCACTATTGCTTTATCTCAAAGTAATTCACGAAGGAAGAGTGTAAAATGTAGGTGAATAAAATTATATAAATGTCTTTTTCACTTCGCGCATTCCGGACGTGAGGGTTAATTACTAATAGAAAGGTTCCTGCCAGGAAAATAAAAAAAAACATATTTGGGTGCGTTTGTAAGCATCTCGAAAATACCACAGACTTTTGAATGTCCCCTAAATTATTTTAATATTTTACATTTTCTAAAAAAAATACAAAATCATGAGGCAAATAAAAAAATTGGTAATGGAGTTAAAGAAACTAAGTAAACAAAAATTGAAGTGGCATTACGTGTTCTAAATTCTACAGCTGCCATTTCAAAGCAAATATTCAAAAGGAAGAAGCCAGAACAAACTGCGCATTGCAGGTCACTCACTTGTTCGCGTGTGATATGCTTCTGTAAGAACTGTCAGCGCTGCAGGGCGGGCGATCATGAAGTTAAATCTCGTTGGAGCTTACTGGCGCGGCCGCTTGAGACCGCCGTTAGTCCTGAAAGCTGCTCCGTTTATTTCGAACTAGTGCTGTGGAGATCTTTCTGAAGTCTAATTTCAAACAAAACTCCGTTCAAGCAAGCGGGCTCACCCGAAACCGCGCTATCCTATTTTAAGAATAATTTACAAGATGGCAGTTACTTATGTAGCAATATTCGTGTTACCTGCATATTATGTGTACTAAATGCACAGATACTGTTCATCGAAGAGAAGAATAACTTCTCTGCGTTGTTATTCGTACTAATGAACAAATATTTAATTTGTATTGGGTTATGTAATATGAAATATATTTTAACAGTATGTTATTGTTTAAATAAATATTAATGAATGTATAGGAAATTTTACACAAAACTTAATATTGAAGATCTGACTATTGACTTATAAGTTCACTTTTTATTTTACTTAAACACTACTTTCAGTAGTGTTTAACAAAAAAAGTGTGCTTCTTACTTGAAATATTTCTCTAGAAATTGTTTACTCTCTTTCATATTCTCACTATTTTCAATACTGTTATTACATTGTTTTTAATATCCTCACGAAAAAAATATATAACGCCATTTTTCACGCCATATTTCATAGGTAAGTAATATTCTAATTCAGAATACTTAGAACATAATCAATTGATGTGAAAATGGAATTTTCTGTCCTATTTATTGTTATCAGGCGCTCTCTCATGAATTGTTTTGACTCTAGCGTTTCGACTTTTTATTTGTGGGAAATACGTACATTATTTGTTCAAGTCCCATTAAAATAATACTTTTGTAGATTCAATGTATTTGTCAGAGTTATGTTTGAGTTGAGAGAGATACATAGTTTGCCTGTTGGTGAGTAGAAAGAAAAGCTTGTAATTGGAAAGAAGTAAAGATATTTCATAAAGACTACAAGAAATCGAAATAAGAATTTTATTGATTTGCAGCTACATCTTATCTATATTTTTTTAAAACAATCTGCTACGGTATACTCTAATGTGACAATAGCACTAAATCATTAACAAACAATAAACACGTATTTAAGACTATGATTAAATATCACCTAAAATATTTTCAGTATTTCTATTTTATAATCAAATGTTTCGCCACCATCTTATTGTGTTGTAACTTAGCAAACATAATGTGATTTAGTGTAGACAAACGAGCTACTTAATGATACCTGGAAAATGTAGAATTTGAATTAGTGTGTCCTTTTGTAGAATCTGATGTACGTATTTTCTAATACGCGTTTCCTCTGCGATTCAGCGTCTAAACCTAGAAAATGTTTAAATACCACACATAAAATAAGTTAAGTGAATATGTAATAATATTTGTAGAATATCCGTTGAACTATAATATAATATTTTAATTACATTTGGCAGATGAATCGCATTTAGTGATTGACTCTTCAGAACAAATACAAACTACATAGAATTACTTTTTAGCTGAAATTTCGAATGCAGACCATCTCCTTTGTGCGGCCTCTTCTGCATTTCCCCTACGGAACCGGATGTGGAGGTCACCCCCTAGCAGAGACGCTTCTCGCATTGGAATCGCCCGTTTCCGTCCTCTTGTGTGCGCCTACATTAATGAGGAAGGGGGAGTTCTTGAAATGTTCAAGAGCCGTCTTAGAACTCTGGAGAAACGTTGCTCAGGGGCCACTAATCAGTTTTCAACAATTGTATTTTTATTTTAGCCGTTTCTGTTATTTTGTCGATGATTAAGAAAAGTGATACGTCTAAAACAAATATTTTTATTTTTTATTCTTTACTCATATTATTTGCCGTGAAGATAATATTAAAAACGTAAGCATCTACAAAAAAGTGTTAATCACGTTTAATGAATGGTCCATCAAGTTTAAATCTCAATTCAAGTTTCAACAGAAATGAAACTGTAAAACCAAACGAACAAAATTCAACAATAATTTTTAAACTAATTTTTCTGTTACTTATTTCTAATTTATCAAATAGTTTTGTTATATTAATATTTAATTTAATATAAAGCAGTAGCTTTATTTTGATAACCCGAGGCCTAGCAAAAGACATTTAGACGGCTCTGAATGTTAACACCAGTAAGAACTGCATCTCTATTTACGATTGTTCAATATTCTGTTCTCTGATCTTGTTGTAGAAAATAACATCTTCATTCTTAAAATTGATCCAGATTTTCCGGATTTGTTTATTCATAGTGAAAGTACACAGTTTGCAAAAGGTGTTCACTAAAAAGCATTTATATTTACTCTTAAATTGCTTGCGATCTATGATGTTTCATTGACAAGACACTGAGAAAGATCAGCGGAGATGCGTAGGTCTTTATTGTTCCCTTCAATAGTATCTATGGAACGATTATTCATGTTTAGATATTGTGTACAATATCTGTACTGATTACATTGTAATTGCCTGCAGAGTGACTATAATTGTCAATCAAAAATATGTGCTTTTAGCACTTAAAATGATCAGTATCCTTTTTACTCCTTCTTCTTAAAAATCTTAATTTTAATACATCTGAAAATTTTCCAATCTTGATTTAATTAATTTTATCTTATTTTGAAAGTTAAGCAAGATACATAAAGCACCTCAAATAGTAGTTTAATGCATTGGTTCGTGTGACGAAGCAATTAAAGAGGACTATTTCAATACTAGAGTCGTTTCATTCATATTAGGTGCATAATAATTGTTGCGGTAGATATAACAACCATTGTTACCAGTTAATTGATAATAATTCACCAATTCTGTTATTAAAATAAATTTACACGTTGAGATCTAGAATTAAGTTCTATATAACATTTCAATATCACTACAATTCAACCGGAATCGTGTGAAAAAGTCTCATCACCAATAAGAAACATCAGAATGTCTCTGTTGTTCACAAATGTTTAAAAATATCTTGTGTTTTATTTGCATATTATGTCAATTGTTAGAATATGTTTATATCAAAATGTTTTTCGTCGATGAGGCGCACGGATTTGTACGTACAGTCCGCATTAAGTGAAAATGCAACTCTTCCATGGAAAGAATTGTTCGCAGTAGCGTTAACGCTCTTGTTCCGCGTGGAAAGCAGATGTGGGCTGGAAGAGATACGCGATGTTGGGGCCCTGGACTCTTGGGGTCGATGGGGACTGGTGCTTGGGCCCATGCTCCTCGTGGCAGGGGGGAATCACGAGAGGACGAGGAGGTCTATCATTTCGGAAAGGGGAGTCACCTTCCAAAATTAGAAAACATTTTATTTGTAAAGAACATTTCATTTCTACAGTAATATGAAATTGATTTCATGTCTGAAAAACCTTACAACAGTCTTCAAACGATATTAATTCGATTATACGATATTAACGATATTATTCGAAACGATAAGATCAATTAAATCATTCATATAAAAAATATTTGTTCATTTAATTTTTATGTTCTTAAATATAATAGCTGAGGTTGGTATGAATTGTGTGATTTGTGTTAGAAAACTTTAACATGCGAATGCTTTTAATTGTATGTATATTAAATATCCCGCTCCACCAATTGGTGACAAGATAGTACACGGTTGATAGCGACAACGAAAGTGTAATTGTATTTTATTGTTGTAATTAGATATTTTGTGGTTGCTCTTGTTTATTTTAAAATACGATGCAATTTTAACGATTTCAATACTCCAATAAAAATATATTTTGGCCATGCTTAATTTATTTACAATTTTTGACGTTTTAAACGTATTTTTTTTTTGCTGTGAGGAAAATGTGACCTGCCACAAAATGTCGAATATGCTCCCCGGCCCCCTCTGAGCCCAGGAACTCACCCGCTCCAGCGAACAGACTTTCTTCCGTCCTCGGAGTTTCTGTGTCACAAATGACGAATTTATGTAAGATACTATTTGCTGTGAAATACACTATATTTATGTTACTGAGTTCTGAGTCTCAATCTTTTGATTGACAGGAGACAAAGCTTCACAGCTAGTGTTTGATCTCATATGAAATTCATTAACTCCTGTCATTGCAAAAACTGCTGCAGACTAGGATTGCAGACTTCAAGTACGTGCTAGCTTTCAATTGAATGTGAATTGGTGAAGGTTTGTCTCTAGTACTATGCTTCCCTGTCATTTACCGGGTCAGAGAAATACATTTTATCTCTCCTTTATCCTCTTCCTGGATCTGTTGGTTATATATTCTCCTGTTCAGCATGGACCTCGCATCAATACGCAAATATGAATTTTAATGAAAGATTTAAATTTCTTTCAAGGATGTGTGTTGAGTTTGACACAAACACCGAAATCACTTCAGTTTAAGAAAAGTGTATACATTTTCTTTCACTGGGCACTGAAAATTCATTTCCTTGTAACGCTGCCAAGAAGTTGTTTTCTGAAATATTACTATATTAATATATAGCACTGTTATACTGTAATATATAGCACTGGCGTTATCTTTTTTTCTTATTTATCAGTGCTCTGAATCCGACATTGCTTTCCTTTAGAAAATTGCCAATAAAACATAACTATTCATAGTATCTCCAGAATACATGAACTGAATTTGAAACTTATCATGGTTTTAACGTTTCACTCATATTACGTAACAATGTATCTTCAGTTCGCTGTATGCTTATCAGATACATATTTTTTGAGATACAGTTGGACAACACATGGGGAAATAAGGGAGAGGGAATGATATACCAACCAGAACAGCTTTCAAGCTAAGTTCAGCTCTTGCCGTTAGAAGAAAATATTACATCTGAAAAAGCCGGACCGGACGATCCTAGGGCAGGATTTTCGACACTAGCTAAACCTTTTCAACCTCAACAAAATGAGACAAACCAAATTAAGATTGACAACTAACACAATCAACTTTAGAACAAACACGGTCAAATTGAGATCAAATATAACTAAATCAAGAACAAACGCAATCGAATCTAGACATACCACTAGACATACCGAATCTAGAGATACAAAATCTAGATATACCACACTACCACGAAAAATGAGAAACAATCAGACAATTATTGTAGTTGGCAATAAAAAAAACTAGGTTTGTGATCGAAGTTGGTGGTTGGATATGCTGTAAGTTAAGAAAAGGGAAGCGAACAGCGTTAAACAACAAAACCATTATATATTTCATTGGTGAGATTTACTGGAAATTGGAGAGGTTTGACGAATTTATTCGGTGTGAAGAAATCAACTACGCAGAGATGGGTGAAGAATCAAGATGAATACAAGTCAAATGGTGGAAGAAGGAGATTGAAAATTACAGAACATCATGAATTAATTACTTATTACACAAAATAAAATCCCAAGCTTCGTCTCATTATGAAAATTATGTGTCTAGATACGGTTGCGTTTATTCTTGATTATATTCTGTTTAAGAACTTAAGCAGAAATCTGAAATAAACCACTAACTCACAGTTATGTGTTATTGTACACTCTCGCAGATCGGTGGGTCTGAAAAGCTAATGCAACTTAAATTAAAACGTCACAACTATCTACTTCAGCTACTAATTTGCAAGCAGAAAACGTTCGAATCTTGTATGTGGACAAACCAATTTCATTTTGTTTATTTCTTGAACTCAAGGGCGATCTAAGAAAGGACTTTGTTGCAGCTACATTGCGGCAGGCCGTCTAAGGTCTAATGTACACGTCACAAAATGCACAGGAAATCTGCCTAGGTTGATTTAATTCATCACGAAATAAGAAGAGGTTAATTAAAGGAAGAAAATGTAAATATATTTGTACGCCAATGCATCAAGATTGCTGAGAACATGTACCGGTCACCTGTGGTAAGTGTGAACAACGCGCCCTGTCATCATGACAGAACACCTTTTTGGAAGATGATTTTCGCAGTGATTACGTCTTAAGGTTAAGTCCATTCAGAACCGTGTTGAATCCCATTGGACGTGTCTGGTCATGCTATAAATCTTCTATGAATGAAGATTTATCGAAGCAGTTGCAACGAATTTTAACTAGTGAAGAAAGCGAATTTAGGCCTCCCTCAAACAGAATTTCAGGAGTTAGAACGTATTATTTATAATAATGTTAAATAATCGATATTAACAATTGTGCAAAATGTATTGCTCATATTTTCACATTCATTCCAAATGCTTTAAACATATAGTATAAATTGCTGTGAAAATAAATTCCTTTATGATATATAACTATTCATATGTTTGAGTATTTTGTTGATTTTGTTCAGTACTTTATGGCTAAATAAAATATGTCCGTAATTTACATTCATATATTTATTTGTGTTATTAATATTAATACAATATATTCGTCCATTTTGAATGTTTTCAGTTTCGATTTGAATGAGTTAGGTCCCGAATTGGAAGTGTTAATTCTCAATATGATGGTGTTTATTCTCATGTTAATTGTTCTTAGACCTGATATGAACGTGTTTGTTCCCAATTTGGATGTTTGGTCTCAGTTTGAAGTTAAGAAAGTATAGGTAGCTTCGTCGAATTCAGCCACAGTCTAGCGGCCAGTTGCTCTGATCGATAGTTTCTGAGGTTTCTCCGATCAATACCAGGTAAATGCCGGAGGAGTACCCTAATAAACGGGCCACGGACCGCGCGCGATCTTACCGTCCTCTTCCTTGCGCTATCCCCTTACTTACACACACACTTACATACACTATCACACATGTTGGGAACCCAGTCGGGAGTCTACAACTTGTCCCAGCTGGGACGGTGATCCGCTGAAACATAATTGGGTGAAATCACCTGAAGCCAGCGTATAGGTCGGCGCCGATTCTCTTCATCTCGCTGGGGAAGATCACAACTACCTCCCGCGATAAAAAACATGCACTATACATACGGGATTAATGACCTTCGTAGTTGATGCGCCCGGAAGCACTAATCAATGAAAAAGCTGTCTGATTTCAGTCTTCGCAAGCATTTTGCTCTTTTAAAATAGCATTAGCAAGATAGAAGGGAATCGATTGAATACTTCAAGGGTACAATCAAGTCTCCAGTAACCGAAAAGTAATATTTGTTTCATTTCACCATCGCATGCGCATGTAGGACACGGAATGTCATTCCAAAGATCCCGTATTTCTCCATTTCATCTGTACCTCCACTGAGGCTGGTTACTAGGAAACAAGAAATTCAACAATAAAATTAATATTGAATTAATGTTGTCATTGAGAGGTTCATGTGCCTATTTTCAATGTCCGAAGTTTCCAAGAGATCCAGAATGCGCCAACTTTGATTCACATCTGCGATCTAAAAGAAATTAAATAAGCGAACCAATACTATCATCAGCCCCGAATATGTGATACCATGTTTAATTTGTGTTGTATTTTAGCACTTCAGAAATATTTGCTTCATGTCATTAACCAAATTATTTATTCAGAAACAGTATATCCTTCTCAATGAAGTCATATTTAACGTGATGCAATTCTAGGGGAATCAAGTATGTGTTTTATACTTTATTTTGAAAATCGCTTCTTGAACAATATGAAGAAATTGATGCAAAATGTATCGGTCCCACATTTAACAAACCGAAATAACGCAGAAATTCGTAGTACAAGCGTATTCAGCGTGTCGCTTGCATGCACGCCCACGCCAACCCACCAATAATGACACAACGCGCGAGAGTTTCCCTTTCGACGAGGCAGTTTCGCATTCTTTCCGCCAGATGGTGCTGCGGAGCGCGCAGGTAACCCGACACCTCCATTATCTCGTCGTGTAGTACGTCGGCGTGCCGCTAGGTCGCGTCCGGTGACTTCGATGCACGGCGGCAGGTAGCGGCGAGGCCGGCCGGCGGCCATTGGCGGCGGCGGGTAGGAGGGGGAAGAGAGGGGGCGACGGGCAGGCATCCCCGAGGCCGGGCGGCCAGTCCACGCCAGCCCAGCCGCGCTGCTTTGCGATACGTGCGCGGCGGCGCCGTCAAGTGCTTCCGAAAAACGAGACATCCCAGCCGCGACGACGACGGCGCGCGTGCGCGTGCGCGTTCGCGCCCGACATAAAAGTGCGTGTGAGTGACGTGTGGAGTGCTGAGTGCTGCGTGTCCCTGACTATGCGTCCGAGATGAAGGTCACCGTGTGCTTCGGCGCCGTTCGCGTCGTGGTGCCGTGCGGCGTCGGAGATCTGCTGGTGCGGGACCTGGTCCGCCAGGCCGCGCTTCGCTATAGGAAAGCCACCGGCAAGGTAGGCGGCGCACGTTCCACTATGCGACGCACGTCCCGTCCCGTTCCGTCCTGTCCCGTCCCGTCCATCCTCGACCCGGTGTGGCCCTGGTGGTCCAGGTCCGTGCCCGGCAGGGCCGGCGGAAGCTGCGGAGCCCGCCCGCTATTGCCAGACGAAGGCGGTGGTTGCGGCGGCCTCGTTCTTTGTGGTGGGCAGGCGGGCGGGCGGGCGGTCGCGACGCCCACGGCCCGTGGACCGCGTAACGCTGGCAGCTCTCCGCTGCAGATCTCGCTTGAAAGGGAGAACGCTAGAGTTCGGATCTGCAGGGCGCACTATCGAAACTGTTAGGTTCATATCGGGGTTGTTATATCAACATAAGTCGCTTCTCATTACACTTGGCTGTCACTTCTGGGTGACAATACGGAAAACAAACGAATACTCGCTTCTTCATTAATGTCGAGTATTTATCCCGCCTTTTTTAAATAAATCTGTTTTGATCATGGAATCGTGTCTGGTATCTTGAAATGCAATTCACGTGTGTATTCATATACGGTGTAATGTTATAGTAATACATCAGGTGTATAGTAAAATAATGCATATCATGAAAATATTCTTCCCGTTTAGGAAATTGTATACTAGCATGGGAATGTTTTTCATGTTGAAATAGACATTAATATAATGAGAAGAATTTGTATCAACAATCGTTATTCAAAAAGTTGTTTGTGTTTGATTTCAAATAGTGTTTCCATCTTTTCGATTGCGTGAATGGAGTTCCACATAAATGTCGTTTCTCATATGCTGTAGTAGGTACAGTATTTGAACAAGAACTCTGCTCTTCTGTTGATATCAACTTTTTATATTATGCTGGGAAGCTGATGAGATGCATTGTGCTCGAGCGTTGTTGACACGCATTGAAACGCTTTCGAAAACAACGTACGATGAAACGTTTCGGTGATTTTGCGCCTGGCGTCACAATGGACGTTGCAGCTTTCGCGGCGGCGGCGTATCGCGCGTCCTGAGCAAGAAGAATGCGGGGCTGGTTTCCTCCGTGGACGATCAAGGTCTGCCGCTGATGTCGTGCACACTCCAGAAACAATATTCTCCGGCGCGTGACGTCACTTCTGGTTAAACTCGTCTCCAGCAATGAAAACAATAGTGAGATAGGAGAATGCAGTAATGAATTGTTTGGAATTCTCTGTTGTGGCTTTTGTTTGGGTTCGAAATAAACACGAGAAGTGTTTTAAGAGTTCGAAAGAATAGTCTTTGAAAAACGGTAGAATTATGATTGTTTAATTATAAAAAAACTTTACAAAAATGAACTCTAGGGTGTGCATCCAGTTTATTCTATTATTTCAGAAAAATTTCTTTTGAAATAGTATGTAAATCGAACTAACGTTTAAAACGTATATTTGTTAATGTTGAAAATACATTAATGTACATAATAAAAAACCTGTAATATTAATCTGCAATTCGCAGTTCATTAGTAACAAAGAAACAAAGTAAATTTGAGTATTTGTTAACATGCAATGTTAAAAAGCGAATGAAGAAATAAATGCAGTAGAATGTTAGAAATGCAATAGCCTGTATTAAATTAGTTATTTCTATACGTGGTGGGCGAACGGTTAAACGAATGTACTAGAAAACTATTTCAATATAAATGAAAAACGTATGAAACATCGATTCTTGATTTAAATCTGAATTATTTTCCTTCTCCGTGTTATTATTTAAAAGGTTTCAGGATGTCGGATACTAATTTCACGTTTACTTCAGTGGTGTTTCTGCGGAAGTGGTGATTCAAAAGTGATGTGGCGTGTAGTTATTCGTAGAAGGTTACGATCGCATGCGCGCGTACACCGCGCGAGGCGGAATTCGGAAGCCGTCAACCGACCAAGGATGCGGGGCGCAGAAGCCCACTCGAACGTGGGTAGAACGATTGTAATAAAGTCAGATTGTTGTGATCATTTTCAACAAGCCTATCTTACATTTTAATAAAAGAAGTAGGTTCAGTACAGGTGGGCTGCAATTACGGTAACCTGTAATGAATTTGTACGAGTATGTGACGAGTTTGTTACAAGCGAGTTAAGTAAAATGAGAGCTTTTTGTTAAAAATAATAATGGCATCCTAGTATGTTAGTAAAAAAAAGAATGAAAGAAACTGGCTTGATGTAGACGAGCCTAAATAACTGTAATTTTTGAAGGAGAATGAAATATTTGCTGATTAGTTAAGTATTATTGTATTTACATAAAAATAGTAAGCTTCTTCATTGGTTTTGTGTAGGGCCTTAGGCAGGACTGTGACGTTCCTTATCCACTCCAAATGAATAACACTCAAATTATACATCAATAGGAATTATATATAATGCACATCAGTAGCTATCTGCCTTCTCACCAACCATGGGTGTGGGAGAGGTGATGACAAGATAGTAGGCGTTTAATGTATAATTGTGTATTAGGGAAATAAGTGGAAAACGAACATTTTAGCTCCGAACCTACAGAACTGAAACGTTGGCAGTAATATTACAGCTAATTATTTTGACCTAATCCCAGGAATATGTCTATTAATAATGCAGTATGAAATATACGACCAAGGGAGAAAATTAAAATACAGACTTTGAAGAAAGTGCTAAGATGTTCTGTAAAGAGGAGGGGTGTCTAATATGAAGACAAAACATTGACAGTAATAATGCAGGAGTTTGTTGCCTTGACTCTAAACCCCGAATGCATTCATTAATAATGTAGTAGGCTATTGTAACAAAGAGAAATTAAACATTGAGCTATTGAAGAAAGAAATGTGCATTCTCTATTGCTGATGTTGCATTCGATGTCAGGTGTTTTCAAAACATAAACGTTTTTATAAAATTATCAATATCAAGTATTTAACATAGATTTTCTGAAGTCGACGTTTTTAACTTAGAAGTTTTGTGTTCGTTGTTTCAAGTGGTTGATATTTTAGTTTTGAATGAAAAGTTTCATCGTAATAATGATTGTCAGATGCGTTGCAGTCAAATATGTTATTTTTCCATACATTGAACCGAAGTGGCAGTGTGAAAAATATTTCAAATAGTTTTCATCGATAAATGATGGCTTAACTGTAGGCCACCACCATCAATTTAGCCTCCCCCCTCCCCCTGCGTGAACATTAAGCCCAAAGCCCGGAAGTTTAGCAAAATGCCTTATGTTTATAATTGTTTGCGATTTTATGACTTTTAACAATGTGAATTACTTAATTGTACTTCTGAAGTTGTTTTAGTAGATAAAGATGATATAGTTAAAATATGAAATAATTCTAAAAATAAACACTTATTCACATGTTGGAACCAAAGGAACGCACTGCACTCATTGACCAAACACTCTCGCCCAAGATAACCTCAATGTCCTTATTTCCTTCTTCATATTCATTTCGTACATTGAGATATGGTCAACAATATGCTGTGGGCGTAGGGTCTACCCCTTCTTCTTGTACCCTGATTCGGCGAATTGATAATCATGAACACTGTCAAATTAAATTTTAATGCACACGAATAAAAATTAATGGTAGGTTACTAATCCAGTCCAAAAACAACGATGTTGAAAAGCATCCATGGTTTTCAGTCGATGTATTTTTACCATCGATGCTTTAATTTTGAACATCGATATTTGCCAACATCGATGCTTTGCTATCGATATCGCATCACTCCTAGCCAGTGGGCAAATGTGGCGGACGGCCGCGAGGCCCGTGGCTAGCGCCATGGCGGCTGCGGTGGGTGGGATGGGGGTGGCGCGGGGGCGGGGCGGGGCGCCGGCGGGCGGCTCAGGAATGCGGCCTGGCGCACGGCACGCCGGGAGTCGGGGGGGGGGGGGGGGGGGGGCAGGGCTCGCCCTGCGCGCCGCCGCGTTCTTTGAGCCCTTCGCTCGGCGCCCTCCGGCTCTCGGGGCATCGCCTGCTCCATTTGCGAACTACCAGCGCCGTTCAGTTTCAGGGTGACGAGATTGTTTTTTGTTTTGTTTTTATTAACACAACTGTCACTTTGTTTCGGTTTATATGTTGTGGATCGCCCCCCTTCTCACCGTTATTTTACAGCTGAATTTGAAGTAATAAAAGTGCTCACTGCAGGTTTCATGTTTTAGTTTGTTTGCAAGTAGTCCTCTTTGTTTTTTTCTTTTTTTTCTTACGTCATAACTTTTTAAGAAGGGATTTCGGTTTCTAATATATTAAATTTTTGACTGCAAAACGGACTGAACAATGCCGGTAGTCCTATAAAACGAAATTGTGAGAAGCCAAGTTTGACAGAGTGCATGCATTTTTCAGTACAATATTTTGTTTCTATAGGTGAATATAAGAACTTCATGAAATATTTTCATTCTTTCAGAGCAACGAACTACAATCACAATTGCGTTTTATGAAATTTGATACCCTTTTTCAGCAGTCGCTTATTTCTGCCCTCCTATTATGTTTCCCTGTTTTTAATTTCATTATATTACATTATTTTTATAATTAATCACTAATATTATGAAATAATTTCATTAAATAAAATACAGGTACTGTACATATTTTTTTCGTTACAGTAAAGAAAGCTGTATAGTTTAGTTCTACCTTGTGAAGATGCTATGTTGCAGGCACAATTGGGAAATACAATAGGCCATTACACTGGGTTTTTGTAATAAAAAATATTTTAAAACTTCCATGAAATATTGCTTAAATACAATAACAATGAATACTCATGGAACATACCAATTAGCACGTTTAAATAATACTGAAACATGTCGCTTCAAATTAATTGAAATAAATGTTAGCCCTATTTTTGTATAGTTATTTCACATGAACATTGAGTTACTTTTTGGGCAGTCTCAGAATTATAGTAGTAAATATATTCAGGATTTGCGAGAAAACAAAAACGATATGAGCGAATGATCGGTGATATAAATCATGTCTCATAGTATATAAGAATAGGAAAATTTATTTTTTGATCCAGAACTTGAAAAGGAGGCTATACACGTCGAAAGATATCGAACAGATCACAATCTCCTAAAGAGCCCTGGCGTTTACTTATTAAACACTTTACGACCGTGCATTTACTACTAGCTCTTAATGAAGAATAAAACTTAAAAATAAAATTTCTTCAAATAGAAGTTTTGAATTTTAGAAACTTAAATTAGTGAATCCGTGTTATTGTGAACCAAAAATATTAGCCCCCAGAAGCTCGGTAAAACCGGTGTCTACTGCATATTCTCAGATTAAAACAGAAAACGAATTGACGTTTGACGCGGTCATCCAATCAGGAGCTTCAATTCCAAAACCCAGGTCTCGACTGGATGACCGCCTCCCAGCTGATCAGTCGTCAACCCGCCCTCTGTCTCGATCGGAGTCAGTGCAGTTCTCTGCCCTGGCGGCTCGGCGCAGCCGGCGCCAGTCACCGTCCGCGCGGCGCCCGGATCGATGGCCGACGGCAGGCACGTGGTCGCCTCGAAAGCCGCTCTGTGGCGAGCACGCGTTGCACTCGCAGTGCGCGCAGTTAAAGGAAAGTGTGTGTGTGTGTGTGTGTGTGTGTGTGTGTGTGTGTGTGTGTGTGTGGTTCGGAGCGGCGTGATGCAATGCTTCGCTCATTGTGTTGCTTCAGGCGTGGCACGTGCACAATTTGTATTTGCGTTGTTTTAATTGGACAGGACATTTCCTGTGCGGGGTTTGTTCTTAATGTTCTGATATTAATGATACAAACGATCATGAAAATGGTGATCGTTAATGGAAATTTCAAGGAGAGCAACTATTTGCTTTTGTTTGAGTTGTCATTAACGAAATACATATATTAACCTTCTTTCTTAAGTTTGTTCCTTGGTTGATGTGATTCTGTCTTCTCATTAAGGTGACTAATCTTTCCAGATGATTTTGCTTTCTCGTATCTCGTATTTATTTTCTGAGATATGGGAAGAGTTCCTTTTTAAAATGAAAACTGTAGAAATAGAAACAACCCGTACTAAATATTACAGATACAATTTTAGTCATTGTATAATAAGATAATATCGTTGGGGTAGGATGCGTTAGTGTAGTGTTACGCTGATATTTATTTTTTAAAATGTTTCAATGGTTGCTGAAATATTTCCTCCCCCATATATTTTTGCCCATTCGTAAAAGTAGTTTGATAAAATAGTTAGATTCTTTCGCTAGAGATATGCTGGCAATATGCAAGAAAGCGGTTCATTAAGAAATTCCGAAATCTGCAATTCCGAAGTAAACTGCATGTTTTGTTTATCTACTGGTCGCGCACCGTGGGGTGCCCATTACTCAGTCTCTTTTCAAGATTTTAAATCTTCTGGTAAAACTGGAGACAGTATTACGATGAATTCATATTATTCTCTCTCTTACTTATTCTATCAGTGTTATTGGAAAGTACATTCAGTCATAATTGAATGTGAAGCTGTCGTTTGACAAAAAAAAACACTTATCATGAATTTTAATATCAATAACGCAAAGAAAATCAATATAAATTATTTATATTGTTGTATTTCATTAATTGTTTAAAATAAAAAAGGCGTTTCGTAATTATTCAGGTGGGGGGGATTTCAAGCTCGTGTTTCAGGTGCCTTACAAGGGGAGAGGGTGATTAAAAATACTCCAAATTTGCATTACATAATTTATGGAGGATCCCAAAATTCCTTACAGAACACGGTTCTAAATATCGTGAATCTCGGAAGAAAAGTAGTGTTGCATTCTCTCGAAATGTTTTCATATATTTGAAGGGTTTGGAATTAAAGAACAATAATCCACACATTCGAGATATAAACAACTGAATCTTTCGGTTTAAAGTGTTGAAGTAGGTTACATGGAAATTATATCAATCGTGCGCCACCTACGAGCCTTAAACAGTTATTTCGATGGCAGGAGACGAAAATGATGTCCCAACAAAACTATCGTTTTGAGAGTTATTCTTTTTTTCCGCACGAGCCGTTCATTTGTTCGAGAGCCAAAGTTTTTCCGCACGAAGAGCGCGGCGGAGGCTCCACGTCGGCGGCTGCGCGAGTGGGAAGCCACGCCCCTCCGCTCGGGAGGCGAGATGTCGGCCGGTGGCGCATCCGCGGCTTCTGCCCTCCCCTCCCCCCTCCCCCCACTCGGTCGGGGCACGGCGATTGGCCCTCCCCTCCGGAAGCGAATGACGGCGAGCGCCGCCGGCGCCCGCGGCCCAGTGGGCCGAATTGATCACAGTTAGCATGCTCGGCATCTTGACGCTTTGGAATGACAAAGTTGCTACGAACGTGCCAGTCGTTCGGAGTAATTTAATGTCAAAGCTTCATTAAGTCATTGTTCAGCCATCTCTCCACCTACAGTAGAGATTTTTGCAAGAACTATTATCGCACAGTTTGCAGCACAAGTCAGATAGGACCTGATCACACCAATGAAGCCTCTTCTTCGATTTTGTCAGTTGGAACCTCAGTCATCCAATCCATTCCAAAGAGCCGATCTCGTATTTTCTACATTCCCAACGGTATTGTTCGGTGTAAATTTAGTGACTTGTGACATATCAGCTGTGACGCGGTTATTAAATCGGGAGCTTGGCTACCCAAAATTAAAACCGAAACGAAGCTCCTGATTAGATAACCGCGACCAGTTGATGATCTGTCACGTTCTGATCTGTCAAGTTACAATACTGAACCGCAAAGGAAAAAAGTTCGTTTATCTTTAATGTATAGTATTATTCCGAAGCCATTTAAATCAAATCAACCATTTAAATGAATATTTAAATAAATATTTGATAA
The DNA here is from genome assembly GCA_038098605.1 of Gryllus longicercus. NCBI lineage: Eukaryota > Metazoa > Arthropoda > Insecta > Orthoptera > Gryllidae > Gryllus > Gryllus longicercus. The sequence goes on along the minus strand of JAZDUA010000650.1, from coordinate 34,287 downwards.
TTGTTGTTTACATCTTTACCGTAAATAGATCCTGTTGTATCTACTAGATAATGTTTATTCTTACACTTTTATTATAGTTATTGACGTCATTAGGTCAATTTAGAGCGAATAAGGTAAGCGCTTGAAGTTTATGACCAGAATTCCACTACATTGCGGCACATGTTGGGAGTATAGAGCTCGTGTCGTGCTCCGCAGGTGAAGATACCTGAAGGAGGGAACTCCCCCAAACCGGCGCTGAATTTCCCATTCCATGTTGGAGGAACACCGCCATCTCCCGGGACATAATATTATCTACCCTTTCAGAACTCTTGGCCAAACCATTTTCCGATTAGAATTTCTGGACACCTGGTGAGTTCGAAGATGGGGAACCGTTATCTAATAGGGAGCTTCCATATTTGAAATTGAAGCTTCCAATTGAATTACGGTGGACCCTCTGCATGGAATTTCCCATTCCATGTTGGAGGAACACCGCCATCTCCCGGGACATAATATTATCTACCCTTTCAGAACTCTTGGCCAAACCATTTTCCGATTAGAATTTCTGGACACCTGGTGAGTTCGAAGATGGGGAACCGTTATCTAATAGGGAGCTTCCATATTTGAAATTGAAGCTTCCAATTGAATTACGGTGGACCCTCTGCATGGAATTTCCCATTCCATGTTGGAGGAACACCGCCATCTCCCGGGACATAATATTATTTACCCTTTCAGAACTCTTGGCCAAACCATTTTCCGATTAGAATTTCTGGACACCTGGTGAGTTCGAAGATGGGGAACCGTTATCTAATAGGGAGCTTCCATATTTGAAATTGAAGCTTCCAATTGAATTACGGTGGACCCTCTGCATGGAATTTCCCATTCCATGTTGGAGGAACACCGCCATCTCCCGGGACATAATATTATTTACCCTTTCAGAACTCTTGGCCAAACCATTTTCCGATTAGAATTTCTGGACACCTGGTGAGTTCGAAGATGGGGAACCGTTATCTAATAGGGAGCTTCCATATTTGAAATTGAAGCTTCCAATTGAATTACGGTGGACCCTCTGCATGGAATTTCCCATTCCATGTTGGAGGAACACCGCCATCTCTCGGGATATAATATTATCTACCCTTTCAGAACTCTTGGCCAAACCATTTTCCGATTAGAATTTCTGGACACCTGGTGAGTTCGAAGATGGGGAACCGTTATCTAATAGGGAGCTTCCATATTTGAAATTGAAGCTTCCAATTGAATTACGGTGGACCCTCTGCATGGAATTTCCCATTCCATGTTGGAGGAACACCGCCATCTCCCGGGACATAATATTATTTACCCTTTCAGAACTCTTGGCCAAACCATTTTCCGATTAGAATTTCTGGACACCTGGTGAGTTCGAAGATGGGGAACCGTTATCTAATAGGGAGCTTCCATATTTGAAATTGAAGCTTCCAATTGAATTACGGTGGACCCTCTGCATGGAATTTCCCATTTCATGAGGGAGGAACACCCCCCCATCTCCCGGGATATAATATTATCTACCCTTTCAGAACTCTTGGCCAAACCATTTTCCGATTAGAATTTTTGGACACCTGAGTTAGAAGAGGGGGAACAGTTATCCGATTGGGGCCTTCCATATTTGAAATTGAAGCTTCCGATGAATAACGGTGGCCCCTCTGCTAACTCGTCCAGAGTAGAGGAAATTTCCACCTGAGAATAGCCGACGCTCCTGGAAACGCGAAATTCTCACCCACTCGCGTGTCCGCCTGCGTGACGCTAGGGATACGAATTCGATGTCGATGTTTTAAAACATCAATGTTTTCGTAGAAACATCGGTGTATTAACGCCGTTGTTTGTTTTTTTGACATCGATATTTTGTGATGTTTTTTTTTCTTTTCCAATGTTTTGTTTCTGAATGAAAAATTCCTATGATCACAATACTGTAAAATTTAAAATTTGAAATATGGTTACACTGTTCATGTGATAGAACCAAAGGGACGCTGTTTGTACCACCTTTATGGACCAAACTATCTCGCCTGAGATGATATCCATGCCCTTATATTTCTTCATTCTTCATATTCATTCTGCACATTGAGACGTGGGTAACAAATACGCTGTGGGTGTAGCGTCTGCCCATTCTTCTCGTACCCTTATTCGGCGAATTGATAAACGTGAACACTCAAATTAACTTTAAATGCAAACTAATTAAATGTAAGAGTTTACTAAAGCAGTCTGAAACATCGCTGTTGAAAAACATCTATGGTTTTTAGTCGATGTTTTGTTATCGATATAAAAATGTCGCGTCTCTATTTGACGCGCGCGTGTTGCGGCCCAATGTGCGGCGCGGCGCGGCGGTTGCGCTGTTGGTGGCGGCGGCGGCGGCGGAGGCGGCGGCAGGTGGCTTTCCGGTGGATGCGTCAGGCTCGCTCGGCGGGGGCGGGGCGGAGCGGGGCGGGGCGTCGCCTGCGGTGACGGCGCGACGCCGCCCCGGCACCGTTGCGTCGCCGAGCGCCGCGCAGCATCTGGAGCGGCGCCGCGACGCGACGGGACGCCCTCACGGGGGCGGCCGAGGAAGAGACGCCGCGGGGCGGGGCCGGCAGACTGGGGTCAAGTCGCTATCGGCCACGAGGTACTGCCAACGAAGGGAAAGGCTAAAAAAAGAGAGAGAGAGAGAGAAACGCTCCAAACTGTAACTTTTCATTGAATACTAAGTTTATTATCACTTAAATTTTGATTGGCTGTAATAGTCTACCTTAGTAAAGTTTCCAAATCAGGTTTTAAAACACACTAGTTTTTTTTGTTGTTTTTTTCGAGACGTTAACATAAAGGTTTTAACAGAATGAAAATATAATTACAATTTTTGTAAAAAAACGTTGATGTTACTACCTCAAAAAATAAAAACTGATCACCTTAAAATCTGATTCTAATACATAAGTTAAGCTGAAAAATAAGATTGTTTTATTGTCAACCGGATGTTGAAGATAATTCTTGTAGCTGAACCGCGTAGAAAAAAGAATGACATGAGATCCTCCACAATAGTCACCGACTGCCTTTACCTGCATCGTTGAAACGTGATATTGTCATGTTATAGATAGCATTGGCGGTTGATGCTCTTGACTGGATTGATTGATAACCATTGCTTAATTGAAATCGCTGTGGCCTCCTCCTACCAATTCGCCAAGTCGTTGCTTAGTTGGGAGGAGGGTTTAGAAGGGGGCGTTTGACCAGCGGCTCGCAAATGAAGCCGCGCCATAGAAGCATTTTACAACGCAATAAATTTATCCATTCAGAAAATAATTCAAAACTTGTGGAAACCCGTCAAAACTTGACGATCATCGAAAAAATCCACAGAAGTGACTGTTTTGCAAACTAATAATTGACAATATCTTTTTGTCTTTCAAACTCTGTTGCTTTTTCCCCAACCATAATTAACCGGTGTACCAGGAAAATTGAAAATCCATTTATACTTCAATATATTTGTTTAAATTAAATGTAGCAATGAATTCTCTGCATTTTGGCTGTTCTTAAAGCAATGCCTCAGAACCATTGTCAGGCGGATCTCATGTCGTTATTGTCCAGACATATTCTAGGCGGAAATTCCATCGTAAATAATCACATGAACCTGATACCTAATTTTTAAAGTAAAGACCTCATCGAAAATAAAATGCTAATTTTCTGTTGTAATGTCTTTGTAATTTGAGGTCTTGATCTTCGTAAACACAACTAGTAGCTCTCATTCGCAGACTTGCTTGCGTCATTTGACGAAATTACCATCGATTGAAACTCGCAGAAGAAAGTACTGAATAAATGACGGCAGAAAAGCCGTAGACTAATTCTACAATTTTACACAGAATTCGACTAATTTAATAATTTTATTAAAATTGATGTATAGCACAACTGGTACCCACTACCTTTCAATTAAGTCAAAAAGCACGAAATTTTGCTTCGTAGAAAGTGCCATCTCTTTTCTAAACGAAATCCCTTTGAATCTTAAATGTAAAGTTTGGACTCGAACATGTTTTACGAAATGTGAAAACGAATTCTCCCTGAATGTGTTGATCGTAGTCTGGATTAAAACCAGCTCTGGAAAAGTGCTGTGTTGTTTTGCCGGATTCCGAGGCAGTCGGCGAGGCGTGACGCGCAGCGGCGCTGCAGAGGCGCCAATTGGGCGAAGGAATGGCGCAGCAGCTGTGAACGACTGATTTAGGGGAGAGAGCAAGGTGGTCAGTCGGTCCTCGGGATGCGATTGCGGTTCGTCGGATAGAACACCTGATGTCCTCGCTTCCTTTCAACGAAGGATTTCTTACCGGGAGATATGGCTCAGGCAGTTCTGACCGGGAGGGCCTAGGTTCGAGTCCCGACGCTGGCAGGAATTTCGACATTAGCTTGTTAGTTAGGTCGCATTCAGTCGCTGTCTGGAGGAGAATTCCTGCGGCCGGCCGCTCTCGCCGGTTTTTCTGATCAACACCAGGCGAATGCCGTAGCAGAACTCCAACAAACGGGCCACGGACCGCGCGCGATCACACCTTCCTCTTCCTTGTACACACACACACACACACACACACACACACACACACTAACACCCACCTCACAACCATACATTCCGGGAGACCCGTCGGGAGCTGAGAGCAATGATTATTGTTTTCTTCGTGAAAAATTACATTTTTATTAACCAGTCACTGCCGTGGGCAAGATATGCACCTCAGGAACCTGATTTGTGCTCTTTATTCAGATGACTCTGCTTTATGGTATTTTGTTATATAAATCTATAATTAGGTCTTCTCTTCCGTATGCCTGTCTTATTTGGCGTAGTGCTTCTATTAGTAATATTTTTGTACTAATCTAATTTCTTCGGGGAATATTAAATGCACAAGGGTTCATTCTAAATACACAAATGCTTAGAGAACTTCAAATTAATTATTTCAATTCTTTTAAATCTTTTATTCTTCGCCTCACAAAAAAATTGTAACAACTTACTTATTTCACCTGCATCTAAACATTTTACTTTCGAACAAAATTATTTTCCAAATCCTCGAATTCATCCTACTTCGAACAAAATTATTTTCCAAATTCTCTAATTCATCTTACTTTCCCGAAGAACATTTTTCATCCACCCCCTTTCACGTCATATCTCGTAAACCTTTGTGCTAATTATTCCCAAATATTTATCGTAAAATATTCTTTTAATCTATGGGTAATATTATTTACCTGCTAGTTAAGTACCATCTTGTCTGTAAAATTATTGCTAATAAATTAACTCATTGAAAAAGTGTATGCGATTGAACAGGTAGATAATTTTTTTAAACTATTGGCTAACGACGACGAAGTTGTTCATGGAGAAAACAATAGCAAATGACATTCTTTCAAAACAAAACAAAACCATGCAGTTCGTCATGCAGGGCGATGTGTCGAGCGCCCTCCTGCGGAGTGCCCGCCGCGCCCCAGTAACGTCCATTAGTCACGTGCGAGGCTTGTGCACGTGCACTGCGGCACGTGGCCGCGGGGGCGGGCGCGCGTGGTTCGTCGCGCTGTGAACAGGTGGCCGCGGCCGCCGGCGAAGGAAAGCAGGTGCGGAAGTGTGGCAAGCAGCGCTCGGTGAAGTGTGTGTGTGTGTGTGTGTGTGTGTGTGTGTGTGTGTGTGTGTGTGTGTGTGTGAGTGCGGGTCGTGATCCCTGGCGGCCGTTAAGGCACCACGCAATCATCCTGTACCCTTATATTTTGACTTAGAGAGGTGAGGCCACACGAGATTCTTTAGCAGAATGCGGCTGGTGGGATGTTTCTCAACTGCAGTGAGATTTGTTGAACAAATCATGCTTCTCACCGAATAAACCAAACTCCTGTTGTTTGCAAAAGAATCAAGTTTGATATTTATTGCCTAAAAAATCGTGTTATGATGATATTCAATATCTCGAAAATGGTTTCAGATTCCATCCTCGTTCTAGAAATATCATGAATGTATTTCACTGCGGCATACACATGTTACAGTGTCGTTAGTTTCAGTACAGTTCTTTTGTTTCGTGGATGTTTCTGCTATGGCTTTCGTAAGTTACTTGTCTATGTAGTTTATTTTACCGTGGCAATTTATTGATATAATTATTCGGTATAATCCATCTGTTCATATGTACCAGTTACGATTGTAGTGACCGGAGATTTGCTTTGTTGTTAGTTTTTACTTCGCAGGATGCAAGTAAAATCGTTACACAGATCAGATTGTCCTAGGCACTTAGTCCTTACTTCTGCATCGGGAATTATATATCCCGGTTATTGGACATTGTGCAATATACAATTAGCCATTTATGGAATGTGAATATTTTTTAAAGAAATGTTTGCCAACCAAGTTGTGGGTGAAGTCAGAATGAGAGGAATGAACAGGCCAAAGGAATCCCTGAGTGCGAGAAATGAAAGGAGGTGCATCGGACAATCCGCCTAGCTGCAGGTGCCCGAAGCGGTCACGGTTGGGCCTAAGGGCAGTGGCGGCCGGCCAGTGGCGCAGCAGCGAGCGAATGGACCCGGGCGCGGTTCCGTACCTGTATCTTCAGGCGAGACGGGCCATTTGTCCCAAAGGAGGTGGCTGCGCTTCGTTCTGAAGGAGACCTATTGGCTTCAGTGGCTCCCCTCTGCGGACCCGGCAACGCGCTTGCAAAGAGTGATTCAGCGCCGCCAACCCGCTCCACGAACAGGGAGGCGCGTTGGCACAATGGCTGGGTCCAGGACTCCGCCGATGGACGCGTTGCGAGGAATGCGGGCACCGGTCGCTGCCACTGCGTCCACACACTAGAAATGGGCCGGGGAATGTCTGGAAATGCCTTTTCGTGCCACAAGCAGAGGGTATTGTCTGCTTAGGCAGGTACGAGGTCAGCTGCCACTTCCGCTTGTTGTTTTATTAAACGCTCTTTTTTTACCTCCAGAAAGCATTGTTTTGTCTCTTTGCAAGAGGTCCAATATCTAAAGATTGAATTCATCGAATTGTTGCATAGTATTTAAAGTGTCTCATTACACATGCTTTACTACAGGTTACTTGTCCAAAGTAGAGAAAGTAAAGGCCTCTATACTTAGGAAAGCTCTAGGAGTAGCCATGACTAAATTATCTAGAATATTCTACGTCCTAGCTCGGGAAAGTTTTCTAATTGACGACATGAGAACACAGTTCCTTCTCTGAGGCGACAGCATCGACAAAGCAAAAACACATCGTGGATACGGAAAGAAGCGAAAATTGGGTAGAATTGGGTAGAACAAACCGAAATGTAATGACCGCAACTTACGAAATGCGACATGTAGAGACAAGACTAGCAACACATGGATTCCGCTGTGTGATAGGCAAACAAGAACGATTCCACGTACCTACCGACACGTGTGTCTATAAACTGTGACAAGACCTGCGAACTATACCACATTGAATGGTGTAAGGATAGTACACCCACGAGCGCTGGAAAACTGGAAACATAATCAAGACGTAAACAAATTACATGCAAAGAAAATGCATATCTGTGTGCGCTTCAACTAATAATAACTAAACATGCTCTTTTGGTTTTACACAATTAGGGATAGTTTTAGACACAAGCGTTTCCTTCTTCCTCTTCGTTGAAAGATCAAAATTAAAGTAAAAATTCATGAAACTGGTTATCACCTTTGACTACTTGACATTATAACCTCACTCAGTTCTATTGCACTGTTTAACTTTTACCTACCGTAACGGACGCTCAAATTTCAGAAACCAAATGATACACTAGAAATGTGTTCAACAGAACTCAGTCGCGGACATCCGAACAGGCCGATTCCATGACCGATCCTTTATTTTGATTTTCCACATTTTTCGCTTTGCCTTTCTCTGCGAGTGCTTTCGCAGGCCTAAGGTGGCCGACGTTGCGTCAGTCGGGGCTGTGGCTGGGCGTCGGAATCGGGCACACGGGCCTCGCTAGCCATCCCTTTCCCTCTCGGTTGGGCGGGTCGACGCCCTCCACTCCAGAACACGAAGCGATCGCCTGTTCTGGAAGTCTGAAACTGTGAACATTTTTTTTTGTTATTTACGGTCGCATCAACTACTAGGTCATTAGCGACCACTATTGCGTGTAACGCTGTGGTAACTATGAGGATGACATATGATGTTGATGATGATGATGATAGGGGGTGTGTCCCGCGATTCTTCGGTCAGAGATCGCTACGGCACTACTGACTTAGCAATCTCGGCTATCCGGACCGGCGAACTTGTTGTTTTTTTTATTTTTTTTATAATACATTCAGCACTAAATTAGTATTTGACTGACCGAAAAAAAAAATCATTGAGCAAATCTTGCTATGAAACCATGAAAATCGGTCTTATTTCTCATAGTTTCTAAAAGTGCTGAGAACATGTAGAGGATATATTGCCTTCAATAAAAATACACGTTTACTTTCGTAAATGTTAAATATCATTAAACAGAGAATTTAAAGATTACTATCTTAGGGTAACAAATAATTGTATCTATTGCAATATAACATATTTTAAGACACAATTCAAATTCCTTTCCTCTTTTTTTAAATTTCAACTCTCGCAAAATTGAATATTGAGTTGAGTTTAACATTGTCGATTGCTTGCAATCTCCCTGCCGGTTTTTTTATCGTCTCTTCCACGGTCTTGCACTTCCACTTATCATCCACTACCTTGGTCTGCATCGCGATCGCGGGAGGCGCTTGGTTCGCGGCGAAGACGTCTTTCGGATTCGGCTGTGTCGTGTAGGCGCTTCACCAACCGACCGGCCTTCTAAGCATGCGTTCGTTCACCTGCGAAACAGGAAAAATAAGCGCCCGCTGCAAAGTGCTTAGCCGTTTCATGTGGGACACCGCGATGGCAGCTTGCGAGATTATTTTTTCGACAAACAGCTAAAGCAAATGGATAAATGGAATGCGTTTTTTTGATGGGTGATGTTTTAAATCGATGTACATCTGTAGGTAGTGAAGTGAAGTTAGCTTAGCGAAGCGATCGCTAGTTTGATGCAGCTAATTTGGTCTCCCTTCCTTCGCCCATTTTCCAAGTCAACGAGGAGGCTTCTGACTTCGGCAACCCTAATAAACAAAACATTTTAAATGTCCAGCCAACGTAAAAGTTGTAAGGCATTTTTCCCCCAACACACAGATGCCTCTGATCAAATGCACATACACTGTACTCCGATTTAAACATTGTGGCACTTCAAAGACACGAGGTGAACGGAGGGGGGGACTGTCATCGAATCGAGAGCTTCGCTTCAACTTCAATTTTTGGTATTGGAGCTCCTGGTTGGATGACAGTACCCTCCCCCTCTCCTTCTAGCAAGTGACCTTAGACTACCACTATGTTTAAATCGGATATACATGTGTTACTTTTATGTATTTGTTTTAGCTCTTTGTAAAAAAAAATGAAAAAAATACTGTGGTTTGTGAAAATACGTTGTGACTATCCCTAATAAAGGATCTACATACGTTTCGAATACGTGGTATTTTCACCCGTTACGTCTTAACCGTTGTACCCGCATGTTCACTCCCGATCTCGTATGCGAAAGACGCTTGAAAAGATTGTGGATCACGAAAACGTTACTTCAAGAACGCGCTTGAGAAAGAGACGAGTCGATAATCTCATAGCCATAAACCCTTTCTGCAGACAGTTATAACAGAGATCAATTATCTTTCCTCCGATCTATCGTCCGGGGTCTGTCTTCTCAGATATTGGCAATCAGATAGCATTATTATATTTAAAAAAGGTCCCGGCACGAAGACTGTTCCGGGCCCCCCGGCAAGGGTTATCCCGCCCCCTCTGTGCCTTGAACTCGGCGTGTAAAACGACCGAAATCCTCATTTTTTGCCAAGATAAATTTTCGTTTTCGCTCCTTTCTTGAAATTGGGATCCATGAGATTTCGTTTGCCAGACTCGTTGAAGTTTTTTTGTTGCAGTTTTGCCAAACTCATCGCCGGTACTATACTCAAAAATCCTCGTTTTGCTAGAGAACTGTTTCAATATGAGCGAAGTTGTTTACTTCACGAACACCAATTATTTTCCACTGTATCTTGCACGTTTTGCGAGCTATCCTTATAAAAAAATGGTTTCAAGTAAAAATATTCTGCGTAAATACATTTCTTCAATGCACTAAAAAATTAACGTTGAAATGTCACTTTCCTTGTGCACCGGGAACATTGCTTGCAGTAGTTAAAGTTACGTCACCGTCGAACTGCAGGGTGGTTACGCTTCGTGTTTTTGTTTGGGCGTGACATAACGGAGCCTCGAAAGGACAGGGGAGCGACGCGCGGGCCCATTTGGGGCGCTGGCACAGGTGGCCCGCGGCCGGCGCCAGGCCGCTGCAGGCTCTGCAGGCCCGGCGGGGCGGAGGGGCACTTCCTGCCGCCGTTTACCTTGACATATCGGGGAGAGAAAGTGAGCGCTGCGGCGGCGGCGGCGGCGGCGGCGCCCGCTGGCCCGGCCCGTCCGAGCGGCGCCGGCCAGTGTGTGGGGGCTGTCGCCCGACCTGGACCGGCCCGGCCCGGCCCGGCCCGGCCCGGCCCGGCCCGCCGCGCCGCGGAGAGCGCGCCATTCCTGGAAGCTGCTCAGAGATGGCTCCCCTCGCGCCGGCCGGCTCCCAGCACACCCGTGACAACGGTGGGGGCGTGGGTTTTCCTTTCATTGGCGGAGCATGGGGGCCACGGACCACTCCCAAAAGGCCTAGTTTTCTTTTACTTTCCTTTATTTGGCAAAATTGACTTAAATATTTATGTTCGAATTATATAATTATTTAAACGATAATATTGTGTAGCATCGTGCCTGGAGTAGATAAATAATACACACTATAATGTTTATTATTTAACAAAAATCTTCGATGCCTCCCCCAATTGATTGGCTGGATATGCCTCTCTTTTGTTTACAATGTTGCGTATATGAATGTGGAAAAGAAACACTTTCATGTTCTCTCGAAAATTACATTGAATTTTCAGAGATTCTTTTGATTGGCTGGAGCGCAAAAATCACGTGATCGTAATTTATCTTTCCTTACGATTCACTTTAGGTCGGAACAGGAAGAATATTTTGTCGAGGAAGACATTTCGTATTTTTGTTCCAATGATGGGCTAAACCCGGTTGAGCAGGTACTTTCTCCAGAAGATGCTGGACGTCCGCCTGCGGCACGTTCTCAAGAGAATTCACTTTTTTTTGCATATAGTGTTACAATTTTCGTCTTCGGGCGGAAGGTTAATACTTCGAGAGCGGCGAGAAAAGAGCTATAGCACCCGCGATAGACGGTGGTTCGTCATTACATTGGTCCAGTGGTATTCGTGTTATTATTTTGGACATTTCTATTATAATCATTCCTCAAATAGGTGAGAAAAAAATAACAAGACTTCTACTGAGAAAATCATGAACTTTTTGTTTTGGTTATTTAAGTTCGCATCAACTTCTAGGTCATTAGCGACCATTATTGCTTGTAACGGTATGGTAACTGTGAGGATGACACGATATGACGATGATAGGTCTAAAAGGACGAACACAATACAACCATGCCCGAGGCGGGACTTGATCCCGCGATCCTTCGGCACTACTGCCTTAGCGATCTCGGCCACTGGATCGGTCATGATCTTTTGATTGATTGATTTATCTTATGCGTAAATACTTCATCCTACGGGGTCCCGAGCCCGGGACCGTGTTATCCAGTCATTCCAGTTCGTTCACCATTACACTTCATGCCAATCGTCCCGTATACGATCTTGTTTTTGCGTTGAGAATTGGTCTCTGGGACTCAAAAGCCGGCGCGGCCTGAGGCCTCGACGTGATGCAAGAGCGGGCGCGGGCGCAAGCGTGCCACGCCGCCCCACACGCTACGCCATGGCACGGCGCGGCACGGCGCGGCGCTGTGCACCCGGCGGCGTATTTGCGCGGGCGATAAGATAAGTGGCGTCGGCCCCAACACTCCGGCGTCGGCGGCGCTGCTTCTGCTGTGCTGCCGCGCCGCGCCGCCCGGCCTGCCTGCCTCCAACGCGCGTGTGTAAGATCGCCGCGTACTGCACGTGTCGCACGAGGAAGTGGGGGAAAAACAACGGCGCTCTAAAACCGCGTCTCTGCTACTGAGCACTTATCGTGTTATATGTACACATGTTTAATGCGTGTTCGTCTCGTCCTCATAACTGAATATTTAGTATGATGATGTATGCATGTTAAATGTGCGTTTGTCGCGATTCCAATGTTTAACTCACAACATGGTGAACTTAATATTCTTAACGGTTTGGTATTTTACATCCACGTTTTCTAATTGGAAACGTGTGAAGCTTCGTTCTGATGTCGGCTATCCTTTGGGCAAGATTGTGTGTTTTCATGGCAATTGCTGTATTTTCAGATACGATTTTGTGTATTCTAGATCCAAGTGAAACGAAAATTTCAAAGGAAGAGTAATTAAACTTTTTTGGGGCTACGATGGTGCGCCAAAAGTTATTAAACATGATGTGAAAAAGTTATATGATGTAGACGGAAAATACTTATCTAAAAGCAGTGGTTACGTTCAGCTGCTCCTTGTATGGAGTTGAATAGAAAATTAAGCACACGTACGCTCCAGTACCTTGCACATTGAGCCCAATACATATTTATAATTACTGAGCACTTAAAACAAATGTTTATTGAGTGACTTTTCTTCACAAACTGTCCTTAATCTCATGTAAGTGAATATAGAAAGATCGCTCAATGTATGAAAACGCCGCTGAAAAGTGGTGGCAGAGCTAATTCCAATGAAGCTGAATCTGCAGCACTACAGTATTACAGATTACCTTCCGACAACATGAAGTGCTTACCATTACACTAATGTGTAAGGCTCCTTAGCTCCGTTTTCAAACAAGTGTTTAAAGCTAAAGGAAAATCGAAATTCGAATGCTTAACATATCGAATGTGGCACTCGAAAAAGACTAAAGTCGATGAAACCTATTAATTGAATTGATACTTCGTCATTGCTGTTTCTTAGTAGTTACAACTTGATGAAATTTAACATTGTAATAAGTTACATAACAATGTTGAGTCAAGAAATAGTCTCCATGTACGAAGCCATGCAATATGATTATCTACATGTAACTCTGATTTAAATAGAAAGACTGCAGACAAAAAAGTTTAGATTTCATGCAATTATTTACTTATTATAAATATTTATAAATTTTGTCAGTTGAAACAATGAATGCGTCCGATTGCTGACAGGGATTTACAATTTAATTTGCAAACCCGGCACTGTATTTTTCTAATTCTATCAATGTGCGATTCAAAAATATAAATTCTCTCTTTTCTCTCGAGACTTTTCGCCCAGCATCGAATAGGTAGTAGGTCGAGCGTACCTTATCTAACAACCGGATGCCTCGCCTACATTCATCAGACCTTCATACCGCGTTCTTTTACCGCCGTGGGCCTTTATCGACGCTAGTGAGTCATTGTATTGCCTACCTTCGGCCTACCTATTATCTGGACTCGCCTGTTTCTTTCCAACAGTTACGTGAAGTGCTCAGGGCAACAATTGTATTCCGTAATAAGAACAGTAATAAATAAAGATGTTTATTAAAAAACAAAAAAGAAAGGGTGCCTATTTCCCCCCAAAGAAAGAGTGAATTATGGAATTGTAAGTTAATCAAAGTGGTTTTGCAGAAGAGTTGGTCTTATGGTCTCGTTCACGCAAAAATTGACAATAATAATAATAATAATAATAATAATAATAATAATAATAATAATGACACAACGTTTGAACATATTTCATATTGTTTGAAAACACAAAAAGCAAACTGAAACTGTTTTTGATGTATATTGAAAAATTAGAATTTCCGTTACTGAAAATTATATTCTTAACCATAGCCAACTAATAGTAAGAGATGCAAATTTGAGGATTTAGATAACTATTGACTACGTACCATCTTAAGCTATCTAGACGTGGCATTTTTCGTGACTTGTGCAAAGTTCAAGAAAACTTTGTTTGCATTGTGTTCATAAATTATAATTACAATAATCGTGTAAAATAATGTTCAATTTACTACTAAATGAATTATTTCCAAGAAATAATTGATGAAAGATACGTTTCAAAATATTTTTTCTTTGTTTAGTGATAGACTAGTAACTCGATATCTTGCCCAACTCATTCTTAGAGCATATTACAATAGCCATACGTTTACATATGGTTTTTACTTTGAAAGTGTTCATATCAAATTTCCTTTAGAATTTGAGTACTGAATATCCAGAAAAAAGCGATACCGAGGACAAGTGATATTGAAATACAGTTTTACATTTTTCCTTAGGCCTTGGAACAGCTTAACGTGTTTCCCGAGGAAGTGTGGGAGAACTCGTTGTGCATGCTTGAAGGGATAATATAAATGGGTGAAAACCAGAACGGTAAAAGTGACATTTTATAAATTCTGAGAAAATTATTTAGTTCAATGTTACTTAAAGTCGTGATGTTTTGGATCATCATTAAAACCACTGCATTTCAATTGTTCGTTAATTCCACGAAATTACATTGGTACTGAAATATAGCCTAATATAAACCTGTTTTTCTCAGAATTTATAAAAGTCACTTTATTCTGGTTATAATCCATTCAAATTTTACACCGTATAAAATGCACAAATATCACTGGCTTGATATTAGCAACTAAATAAGATTCTTGGAAATCTCTTTGAAAAAAACTCGTACTTCTTCAAATTTAAATTTTGTCTAGATATATCAGTAATTCTGATATTACTTACATGAAAAAAGAATGTTTATTGGCTCAAAATTAGTAGGCGCTTACTTCCATTGACTGAAATGATGTAGCCTTCCAACTTTCAATCATCCTCAATGTTTCCCCGTCTCAACTTTTTTTCGTCAGCATGCAGCATATCTCTACTTTGGTTCGAGATCTGAGAATTTATTTAGGAAGTATGGAAAGGAAATTTATTCTTGACGCGGGTTTTGAGTATTGGATTTTGGCAGAGTCTTAGCGGGGGCAGGTTGGGTTCTGAAAGAAGTGAGTGGATTCAAAAATGATGTGGTTGATTATTGGTCCTAGCTGGAATTCTTTATGGAGTTGAGCGTTGGAGATGGGGCATTCGTGATATTGCGGAGGAACTGATGTTGGATTACTTGGAGTTTATTAGGATTAGATTTTGGTGCGATGAGAGTAACGTTGTCTCCATGAAGTCTTTAGGAAGACTCATCGGTGATACTCGTAAGAGGTTTGTATGAAAAGCGTCGACCGCGACACCCTTGGCTTCAGCAACATCACACGGTTAGTGAAAGAACCTATTAAGGCATTCGGCCAATTGACAACAAGCTCGTGTGTCAAATCAACGTCATATACACTTACACACAGTAAAGTGTAAATGGCAATGGTTAAGTACTTGTATGAGCGTCGTTTTTTGGTATAAAAAAAGGTATAATTTCCTTTAGTCACTGCGTGATATCGCTGAAACTCATGGAGTCGATTAGCTGCCGATGTTTTCGTACATACCCCCAACACGCCTCCATCACTAACGTTAAGTATCCTTTTTACATACAGACTTAGTGGTTATGGATATAAATATGAGGCGTTGTTATGTCGTAAGTATTTATTGCTGCATAAAGCTTTGTCTGTCGCACGACGGACATCTTCAGTGCTACAAAAATAATTAATTATCTACATTACAATAAAAATTTTAAATCTATTATAGATTATTATTTATTAATTTACTTCAAAATAGAATTTAAGCACAATGGAACAAAATAGAAATATAATTTTTTTGAATTAATTGAATTTAAAAAAAGCTTAATGCAGATTTAAATACTTACGACGCAACAACGCATCATATAAGCCAATGTCAATCAATAAAGATGCCAATGTCGTAAGCTTCTTCTTCTTCTTCTTCTTCTTCTTCTTCTTCTTCTTCTTCTTCTTCTTCTTCTTCTTCTTCTTCTTCTTCTTCTTCTTCTTCTTCTTCTTCTTCTTCTTCTTCTTCTTCTTCTTCTTCTGCCTCGACAAAGGTTGGGGCAAATGGTTCGTTCCGAGACTCAGAACGACTCTGACCTCCGACCACCTCATTCTTGGTCTACCTCAACCTCTGCACCCCGAGGTTCATATAAGAGAGCTAATTTGGTAGTCGATGCCGTAAACACCACACCATTTCAGTGGTACCAGAGGGTGTGCTGTGCGGCGCCATGGGAACGCTCGCCGGCGGCCGTGGCGTGGCGTGGCGTGGCGTGGCGTGCTGATGCGTCGCGGAGGGCGCGGGTGCGTCTGGCGGCACGTCTCGCGAGCGCGTGTGCGTGCGTGAGGGGCGTTGCAAGCGCGCACGTGACGTTGCGGACCCTCGGCGGGCCGCGAGGCGTGGGCGGCGCCACGCCACGCCACGCCACGCCACGCCACATCGCGCCGCTCTTTGTTCGCTCGGTCGCAGTCGCGCACTTCGGCGTTTGGCATCTTCGGCAGTGGAGTCTCGCTCGGCCCTCGTGTTCCTGCTGCGGTACATCAGCTGCAATGACCGGCCGAGTTTAGCGCATTGCCACGCTTTCTCCAGAGACTCTTAACTGGGTGTTTCTACGGTTCGAGTCCCGACTGGGACGGATTTTTTACTCTTACTAGATGGCTAGGTCTAAGATAGCCGCAGTCTGGGGGAGAATTCTAGCCGCAGCGACTGAAAGTTTTCGATGTTTTTTTTTCTTTTTCGATAAATCCCAGGTGAATGCCGAAACACTACCCTAACAAACGGATCACGGTCCACGCGCGATCTTTCCTTCCTCTTCCACGTCCAAGACTCTCGTTTTGAACACACAAGCATTTACATACACACCACTACCGCGCACGTTGGGAGCTCATACAAGAGTTTAGAGCTTGTCTAAGATGTGATCGTTACCAGCTAAGGGAGATACCAAGAGGGGTAAATTCCCAGCAAGCAGACATGTAGTTCGCCGCCGCGTCTCATCCAGCGGGGGTGGAACACCGCCACCTCCGTATATAATACATCCACTACACTAACGGTGTTAATGACCATAGCAATTGACGTGGTCGGAAAAATAATTAATTACTCACTCACCACCCAAAAAGTTGCTAGTGCAGCGTCGGTGACCGGTAGTTCCTAGGGTTCGGGACCGGGCGGTCGCGGTCTTTCGACACAGCTTGTTCGACTTCAACCACTTGATGTGTGAATTCAGTGCAAAGTCGCAAGTGCATTATAGTAAGTACATTCCAATGCCAGCGCATAATTTCAACAGTCGTGACGCCGTTTCCTGCTTCCTTAAATTGCCTGCTGCTATCTATTGAACGCTTGTCCTTCAATCACTCGACGACACGCTCGTGAGCATGCGTCACAGTACTTCGTGACGTCAACGGGATGTTGTACACCATACGCGTTTTGTTTCTTGGGCTTCAATTGGAACTGCTTTGTCTTTCGTGAATGTCACAAGTCTCCACATTGGGGTTATTGAATTTGTTTCTAAAACTTGCAACGAATGGATATTTTAGTAATGTTCGTAATTTTAGTTATTATAGCCTGCATACTTGTTCGATGCTACCAGGCTGTTTACATTTTTCGTTGTTTTATTTTATGTTATATATTTATTTACAGAAAGAGATAACGAGTTATTTGAACAGATCAGCTACGATGAACAAATATGGTACATCTGCGAGAATGCATAATGACAGTCCGTGAATCTTAATTTTTTTCCTTCATGATTTAAGGATGTTTTATGAACGACATATTTGTGTGGACAAAATTTCGCATTGTAGAAGTAATCACTCTCAATTAATTATGAATAATGGAGTTGAAAAGTATCTAGGATCTACCTCACTAAGGAAATAATTCAATGAATCTTCTCGTTTCTCAAAAAAATAGACATTAGAATCGTACTAGAGCAATAGTTTTTGATATCCTTGTGATAAAATATAAAATTTCAAAACAGATTATTCATTTTCATATGATTGATTTTTTTACACCTTTGACAAGTAAAATTGCGGAAGAAACTAAAAGAATCGTCGCGGTACCCACATGTTAGCGGACAGAGTAACGTTTTGTAACACCGGTAGTGACTAATGTATATCGCAATGGAATCCCTTTCACTTCGTAAATTATATTTTTGTCACAAATTAAAAGTATAATGGTTTAACTTGCTAAATATGCTGCGATTTGTTTTAAAGTTATTTTGTCTTGTAGATAGAATCACTACGATCTATCTTTCTGCGAAGATAAGGGAAACGTAATTAATTAGTCGCCCGGAAGTATGCAACGCGCTGAACTCCAGTGTGTTTACTGGAAGTAGTTGCATAGCCACCCAAGAGTAGTGAAATAATAACTAGGGCAAACTAATTCAATTCCGGAAGTGCTCTACCGTTGAGAATGTCATGCAAAGTGACGAAGAGCCGTACAACTCCTTTATTTGGTGAAAAGTAACAAAACAAAAAAACTGACAATATAGTAATGTTACTCGTCTTGCATTTTTTGCGCAACAATTTAGCAAATTTCTTGCAATTATTTTGACACTAATGCATGGCAAGTTACGTTTGGTGCGTATTCGGTGACTCACGCGTAGAAATGATTGGCATTCATTTCACGAACTTTTGCTGACATGTGCTGGGGCTGTGGCAATCACTATTCTTTTCTTTCATCATCCCGGCAAATGGAGAATGTTTGGAAGAAAACAACTTGTAGCTACAATTCAAGGAAATTGCACTTCAAAGTTTCTGTTAAAAGAAATATTGATGTCCGGTTCATGGCGATTGACAACTGGAAAGAAATAGAATTGTTTAGTTTTTAGCCAACGTTTCGGAAAATGTGCCCATTGTGCCTCTAGCCGGTAAAGGAAAATTTAAACGAGATCATTTTCCCTTCCGAAACTCTCATTCCTTCCACATTCACATTTTTTATAGCAAATACGAGATATTTTCCTTCTGTTCGTTGGCATTTTTAAATTCATTGTTGATAAACTCGTGAAATGGTTTCCAACATTCTGATTATCAGATTTTGAAAACAACGCTCGTTGCCATATTTTGTTATTAATCCAGCCAACGTTGGTAAGGAAGCGGTAGAAGGGACTGCAGGGCTGAAGACGGCTTGCGCGCGTCGTCCCTGAACCTGCGTGGCAGCGAGCGTGCCGAGGCGAGCGCGAGGCGGCGTGCTGTGGCGCGATGGCGTGGCGGCGGCGGCGGCGGCGGCGGCCGTGAGGCAGGAGCACGCCGCCAGGGCAGGTGTGTGCGCGCAGCCACCTCGCCGGGCCCTCCCCCCTCCACGCCCGCTCGGCTCCCCGCTTCGCCCGCCGCCGCCGCCGCCGTGCGTGACTCACTGCGCAGGCGCGCGCCCGCCCTCCCGCTCGCTCAACCGCCGCCGCCGCCGCCGATGTCGACGAGGCTCACAATGAGCGCGGCGGCGTGGCCCGTGAGCCACAGCTTCCCCGAAGACCCTTTTCCGCGCAGCGCGCGTCGACCCGCGCGCGCTTTCGGGAACGCTTCACGCTCCCGGATTCGACCGCCCGCCGCCGCGCTCTCGGAGGAGAGAGAAATGTTTCCCGACTACGGAACGTACGATCAGGGGGGGGGGGGGAATCCTGAATTCGAAGACGAACGGATGAACAGAGATATATAAATGGAAAATCTATCTGAGAGATTGGCCGTCAGATCTATCTGAGAGATTGGCTAAAGAGAAGTTACTTTAACACTATGAAGAGACCAGTTTGACTGTACGCGAAACAAAAGAGCATTTCGGACGATGGAATTGTAAGAGGTAGTGTCGAAGCCTTTAACAAATGAGCCAACTGCAAACGAACACATTGAAAATTGAGCTCATTAATTATCTGAAGTTTTGTTGACAACAGTAGCCAACAAGTAGCTGTCAAAGCTGTCCCTTCTAACAGTAATCTTCCTATATTCAGCGTAAGAATGAAATGGCCACTTTTTACTTCAATATTCTGGGGGAACGTAACTTGATTCCAAAATTCACAAGCTGACCACACCCATGACCAACCTTACATGTGTTGAATCCTCAACCTTCCCTCAGAGAAATTCCCATGGCAGTAATTGAGTGGCATGTGAATCTGCTTAGAACATCAATAAGTCGGCTTATATGTATTGTGTTCATGCATGCATGTATGTTGCAGTGTAATATAGTGCGTGTTGCGTTCTTGCATTCAATGAAAAGTGATAAAAATTGAATATGGTCCGGAAATGTTACTTGCATATGACCAATTCTTATATTATATGTTCCTTGAATGTTAAAGAATAGTTACCTTTAATAATAATGCACGCACAATGATGTAACTAGGAAGCCATGCCTGGCTCATGAAAGATGAGTGAAGGCCGAGTTGTTTTTTGTGCTAATATTGCTTAGTCATCATTGTATTTATAATGCAAGTTAGAGCAATCTGCAAAGAACCTATTGTTATTATATCATTGGCCTCAACGTGGCTAATGTTTTGGCACAATTACAAAACATTGGCTTGCAATAACATTAATTGTGCCTTAACCCATTAGGACTCTGAGTTATAATTGTTGGACTTCCCTTAAATCTAAACTGTTCGTTGCCTAAAGTGATCATTCAAAATGTACTACGCGTGTATTGTGTACCATACTCTGAATGTTCGGGTTAGCAGTTAATTGATTATATTTTGGCCAGATCGTTTTGGTACATAGCAGAGAATTCTTACGTTCTATTTGTGTTTTCTTACACGCACACGTTGTGCGAGTCCACATATTCAGTGACACATTCTTCAGAGGAACCGGAAAACTCGTGGAGAGTCGGATGGAGTGGTTGACCTTCGAAATCGGCTTGGAGCCTTTATCTGTAAAGACAAAGCAGCAAGTTTCATTCTTTTGGGTTGTAAACCTAAGTGGCGGAACGTCCTTCATCTGCTATAATTCGGTTATTGCAGTGACAATGTCGAGCGAGTACGAGCGACATGTTTTTGTACTTCCGCCGACTGAGACAGTTTCGTTTGTACAGAACGTGCAACGGAGCACGACTGCTGACTTGGTTACGGCCCGATTCACGCCCGTTTTATTTGGACCGGCGTGACGCTACAAATACTACCACGTCCCTGCCAGTTGCTGCGCGTTGCTTATCTGGTGTAGTTTGCCTTTCGGGTTCTGTTTGTTTGGGGAATTTGGAATTATGTCTAGATCAAATGTTTTCTACGTTATCTTGTCACACACCGGTAAGGGAGCCTCTACAAATACACACGAGAATGTGTGACGTTTCCTTACCACACCTATTGCCAATCCTTAAAAGTGCGATGTCTGTGCAGCATGATTATGATGAGAATAAATATTGTTCCATAGACTTAGGTGCTGCTGATTGTTAAATACCGATACTGACTTACCGATATTTTATCAGGAGTCAATAAAGTAAGTCTTAAATCGTTTTAATCTCTAAAACTAATTGGAATGCCTTAAAATATTTTAGCATTCACTTTTATAAACATCAATATTGCCCTGTGTTTAGATATTTCAAAGTTTACAGAAACTTGCGTAATTACGTTATTCATTCGTATATCAGAGATAGGACGAGGATGAGAAACGAACAGAAACCCAAGAAAACGAGAACATGCGAGCGTGTTGTATCCATATTCGAAACAATGTTCCATCACTTCATTGTTATACCTAAACATATTGAGCTTCCTGAGTTGCCTCAGAGGAAATCTCCTGTTTTCATACGGGAAATCTGAAGTTTTTGAAAAGCTTATTATTTAAAACTAGAATTGGAGAGTTAATTTGAATTAAATATATGGATATGAGTATAATGCGCTCATGCCATTGCCTGCAACAGTGCTGGAGACTTTCCCTCTGAATGTCGAAAAGTTTAAATTAGATTAAATAAATTGTAATGTTTTTGAGAATACGTTAACATTAAGTTTTTGGTATTATTATTGTTATTTTATATTAGGTCGTATTTAGCATGATAGTTTTAATATACTACTAAATGTGTAAAATAGTATTAAATAATATGTAAATGTTACATTGCTTAGTTTGTGTTGTGATTTGTAGTAACTACTTAGAAATCGCTACCACCGGAAATATTCCGTGTATTTCTAAGTAGCAAAATAAATATTCTATTCTATTCTGTTTTAGATTTAAATAAGGTGAAAGAACACAACCTTTTACAGAACTCGAATGCTATCACACCGAAACAAACGATTTCTTTTCCAATATCTAACATGGTATACTCGCTGATGTGGAACAGTGGCAGCACCGTTACCGGTTCATCCTAGGGTTCGAAACCAGATAGCGGGTTTTCGACACTAACCTCATAGATGAGTCGAATTTAACAAATGTACGCGAGTTCTAGGTGTGGCTGCTCTGATTGTTTCCATGTTTTCTCCGGCCAAATGCAGGAGCGGGACTTTGACAAATGGGCTACGAATCCCGCGCGATCTTTCGTTCCTCAGCCTTAATCCCTTATCTCCCTTCACACACACACACACACACACACACACACACACACACATACACATACACATACACATACACACACACCAAAACCAAACATGACGGAAGGGCACTATGGAGCTTAGAACGTGTCCTGGCTGGGCTATTACCAGCTGGAAGAAACAAACAGCCTCATTTCTCGCCTTTCAGATGAAACATCGCCACCTCCGTGAATATCAAATGCATTACACTTGCATCATTGTAGTTGACACTCCCGGAAACAATAAATACTCGTACTGACACTTGCTCAAACATGGCTTTGTGTTGCCACGCGTGGCCCTTTCTACCGAACCAGTCTTGTTCCGTCTGACCGTGCGCGCGTCGCGCCTCGTCCCGTCCCGTCCGGTCCGTCCGACCACTTTCTGCCTTGCATGTGACGGGTCCCGCCTCGCCCGCCCGCGGCGTCGCACCCGTACGTCGGTCTCTGGCGCCGTCGTTGCGTCTGTGTAGCCGCTCGTCGCGTCGCGTATCTTCCCGGAGACATTCCGACGCGTGCGTCTGGGCGTGTGCGTGCGTGCGTGCGTTGCGTCTGTCCGTCGCTCGCTGGCTGCGACCCTGAACGCCGCCGGCCCCAGAGGTGGCAGCGCCTGGTCGCTGGGGAAGATGCGTAAGCATGGGGATAACCTTTCGGGTATAACCGAAAGTCGCTTGGCTTCACTTGTTCCCTTCTGGACTTTTTTGCTATGGTTGCAATCGAATTTTAAACGTTAAAGGGGGCGATTTTTTGCTTTTGTTTTTACGGGGTTGAAGTGGTAACACTAGGAGACGTAAAAAAAAGAACATGTCATGGGGCCTTTTACTGGGTAATTTCGTTTAGTCATATAATTATTGATCTTAATTGGAATATGTTCAATTCAGAATGTAAAATTTCACTTTTTGTATTAAATTATGAAAAAATAAATTACATTTCTGTAATAATCTTAATAAAGTTTTTATACAAACGTTTTCTTAATACCGGTTATTGACATAACCGGTTATTGTGAGCTGTAGAACCCCTCTGTTAAATCGGATGTGAATAAAGGAATAGTTTAAAGCCGGTTATTGATGTAATAACAGACATGTTTAGAGCTGCGCATGCACAATTGCTGGAAACGTGGACGCAGAGCACACCTAGAAACTTTTGAGCAATTCAGATGTTTGGGGCATTGTACATCTTGTTTTGGGCGTTATCGATGTCGTTTGTAGGGAGTTGGGAAATATCGTAGTGCCAGTCATTGGTCAAAGATAATCAAAAAATTGAATTACTTACTGTGCGTTTTTGTCAGATGGTTAATAATTTATTATTCTTTGCTCTCAGTAGTATTGGCAAACCTGTTGCAGTGCTAACATGCCTTCTGTGAAGATGGCATATTTTCTCTCAAATTCACCCGACGCTTCCTTAGTTCTATGCGCGCATTTCGGGGTTTCCTCCATCCCACACAGGGAGCGGTGACCCCGGAACAAAGTGGCAACGTCATGTGGAGACTGCTTGATAGGTTTAACCTGGCACGGCTCAAGTTATATTAGAGACTATTTAGACGTGTTTCTTCCGCTCTCTTCATTCTCTAGTCCGAGATCACAGCGGCATATTCCCTTCCCAATACGCACACGCGAAAGTGGGACAATCGGTGGCAGTATGCAGAAAAGGTGGCAATGTGAGTGTCTGTTTTGGGGAGAACTCAAAAACGAACTTGAGTCGCCTGAATTTACTATCCGCATTGTAATTCAAATTCGACAGTTCAGAGGAGAAACTGCGTTGTAGGTAGATCAGTCGAACAGGTCATCTGTCACTCCTACAGGTCTAATACTATTCCTTACGTTCTTTCGAAAGAATGGTACTGCACATGCCATGGTGACTATTAATCTTTCTGCTGAACGGAGGAAACGTTACAGTGCGCTTCGTAAAGCGACGAGATCGAAATAGAGTTCGAGGAAGAGTTCGAGATAGATCTCTGCCGTGGAGAAACCGGGATCGACCAGCGAACACAAAATGTCTTGAATCGCTGTCAATGAATTGCAGTCTTAATAACTGCTCATGAACGTGTATATTTGATATACTGTTGAGAATCCTGGTTTACTTTCATGTCTATTTTGAAATGGCTACACGCAGCAGTGTTAGTGAATGTGAATTTTATATTTTATGTATGTTTTGATGTAGGCAGCAAAGTATTCTTTGTGTATGCATTAGAGCAAGAAACTAGCATTCGACATATCTTTCGAGCTTTTCTGGATGAACTCGGGTGTTCTTTAAAGAACTAGTTTGATGTAGTACTAGTACGCAATGTTGTAGAACTAGTACGCAACTAGTTTGATGCTAAGGTTAATTGAACAATATATTCTTTGTTTACGGAAGCAAAATTGTAGGAACGACATTAAAAAAACAACTGTATCGATGTGTAGTTGTTTCTGCTCCTTATACTATATTCTGCACATCTTAGAGAAAATGCTGCGACTTACCCAACTCAGCAAAGCCGTCCTATTTTTACCCACTGATAACATCGACATTAGAGTATCGAAAATGTCGGTTTGTTGTTTTATATTCGTAAGGATAACAAATATCATACCGCAACGTGATAGTAGCCATGTGAAGCTCGTAACAAATAGGACACTCGTTCTGGATAGGACAGTATTGTGCATCATTTAAATCTATTCTCGAGAGAACGTATCTCGATATCGGGTTTGTAAATTTGGGACGGTTTTATACATTTTGCTTCAGATAGTGTTGGAGTGTTGTAATCATAAGTGAACATTTGATTGACACAGAAGTTCACTTCTCACTGCGTGTGGTTGGTCTCTAAGATCAGTGATCTTCGAATTAGTATGATCAACGTTTTAATTTAAACCGTTCTGACTCGCAGGTTCATTGCTACCTATTCTTTCCAGTACCACTCTGTACTCTCTCTTCCCGGTAGACTCCGCGAAATTCCGTGACAGTCGCCGAAAGGAGATCATGGTCTCAGAACTCGGCTGCTAACGGCTGTCGGAGAAATGTTGGCAGCAGCAGTTGCAACTTTCGCGATCACCGTGTGTCAGTTGTCGAGAACCACTGTTCCAGAAAAATAATTTGTCTCAGTCTCGCGGTCATTCTAGAAAATAGAATGGTTTTGAAAAAGGCGAAACGTGATTTAACAATTTACAAAAACAACAAATTCCATGTTCGTACTTGCGTGCGTCGGTTGTATTTAAAACGAAAGCCTGCCAATGTTCGCTGCATTTTTATGCTTTCTTTGCTGCTGTATGTTTCTGAAACAAATTTGAAACTGAACGCTTATGTACGCTTGGAGGAAGTAGTTTCTTTCCTTTTCATTGGCTCTTTTGATACCTGTACATCAGATAGCAAACTATCCGGGCAATTGCGGAATTACGTGGTGACGGCGACAGAACCACGCATACCAATACACAACGCAGTAACTATCATGCGTATCTTCCAGAAACTAAAGATGATTGGTTAACTTTGACCTTTTGAAACAGCAGATTTTTGTATGTCCGTGAAGGAAATTGGAAGATATTACCGAATACTGGCGTGGTTTAATTTTAAAACGTATTTACTTTCGACATTTTACCGGAAAAGAAAACATACCATTTAGCATAAATCCATTTAATTTATAATTATTTTTAAGTGGCGTTATTACGAATACCAGATGATATATCATATTATTACAACAAATATAAAAAATCTAATCTGAGTAAACGCCCTATTCCAAATATATTTTTATTGTAAGATCAGAGAATCTTCCTTGTTAGACGTAGGATAAATGTAGATGCAGCAATTCTTCGGAGCTAGAAAAATCAAGACGAGAGAGGCAGTCTTGGAATCGGCTATTTGTTTTGGGAAGACACAGTCGTATATTCTCATCGAGGCTCGGTCTGCGTGTCAGCGGAACCAGCTTTTCCGTAGCTTTCTGCGTTTGCCGGACGCGCCGCACGACCCTTTTAAGGAATGGAGGTCTGGAGCAGTTCCGCTTCACCACTGCCCTCTCCGTCAAGCGGGAAACTCGCGAAGGAGATGGCTCTGGTTTGTGGCTGATGAAAAATTCATAGACCCATTGAACTGATTGTGCTGATTTGGATAGGTTTTGAGAATTTTACCAGGTTTTCTGGTTTTATATGTGGTGATTAGCTGATTAGGTTCTCTCGTGCTAGGTGCTTCGTTAAGCGTATTCTTCACGAGTTGTTAATTACTTAGTTACTTTACAAAATAAGGAAAGTTGGTGGCACTTAAAAATAAAAGGAAATAGGTGTTATTTAATTGTTGCAGTCTCAAATTATCTTGATATTCCAAGAAACTGTCTGAGCGTGTTCACATATTGCTCTCTGGTAATTTGCCAGTGAATTTGCTCCTTAGGAAAATCTCGTTTTAGACGATCGAGAAAGAGAGACAATCCACGTCATACAAATGTCGTAATACGCATGAGAAGAGTTAAAGACTACAGAATGAATGGCTTATTTCGATAACAAAGTGACTCATGTTTGGAATTTTTTTTAAACAAACACAAATTTTTAGAAGTTATTGGTGTTGAAGATTTGTTGTGAAATGTAAGTGGTATTTGCGATTACTAGTTATAATGTACGTTTGCTTAAGGAATTTTTAAAATCTTTATTTATGTCTTGTTAAGTGGATATTTTGTGTCTTGTCACTTTCGTGTAATTAGTTATTTTATAAACATTTCACATTTAAAAAAGTTTATATTTTTTCTTCCGCCTGATTAATACCTTGTCAAGATCAAAATTAAAAAGGTATTAAATTTCTATATCAAAGAGAGAGGGTACGAAAAAGTTTTCAATAGCCTGACTCAAAGAAAGGTCTGTGAAGCCAATAGCCACGTGTGCGAGATGAAATATTTGAGTGCCCACTACTAGAAACACAGATGCACGAAAGTGAGCATAAATATTCCCATATAAATTCAGCCAGCCATTCATCCAGCAGCATTCCCATGGAGCTTCATCTGTCAACATCCCTGGCTCCTTCTAGGCCTGGCGTTGACGGGTGTCGGGCATGTTGAGTAAGGGCGCTCCGTAGAAGCGGCGAAAGCGCCGCCGCACATGTGGCGCGGGGTCTGCCAGGGGGCGTGTGCAGATGCGTCCGGGGCGGTTTCTGGAAGGAACCGCGCCCTCGGGAGCGGCGTGGACAAATCGCCCCGCCGACGTCTCTGACGCGGGCGGGCGGGCGGGCCGGCCCTCCGCGCCGGGCAGCGTCTCGAGTGGCGCCGCCGGATGGAGCGGTCGCTGCTTCAGAGGATGAGGGACATGGTGGGGGGAGGGGAGGGGGAGGGGGAGGCAAGCGAACCCCGCAGGCCTTTCCCGCGACCTGCCGCGTCCGGTGCGCTCGTCCGCTGGCTGCTCCCTCGCAGTGGGTCAGCGCGCCGCACTCCGCTGCGTCCAGGGGTCGCCAACCTCGCGCTGTCCTCGGTTACAGCACGCGCTGTACCCTCGACCACATCCGAGAGCGAGATCTTTTTTTTTTTTTTTTTTTTAATTTTATTTTCTTACAACTGGACCCGGCAATGCTGCGCTCTTGCTATGAATTAACCCGTCACATTCTATTGATCACGTGATTGTGAATCACGTTATGCTGTGCAAAAATTCTAAAACATGAAAGACTTTTCATCGTAAGTATGGGTTTGTTCGATGAGCTGGGTTAGACATGGTTGTCGAGTATCCTATTGTTAAAACGTTCTCCCAGAAATTTGCGCATGAGTTCGCTATGACACTATTTTGGAGAAATTTGATTTACTTGTCCGATATTAAAGTAATAATTCCGGCCGATATGTCAGTATCGCAGGGGGCAGGATACTTATAAGCCGTGAAGACGCGCTTAAACCTTGACTATGCGGCGGGTTGCGCAGAGTTCAGGGGTGCTTGAGTCGGTATAAACGAATAAGAAATCAGCAACAAGGCTACCACGTATACGATTTAATTGCAACTACTCTTTAAACACTCCCATTACTAATAATATCAAAATGCGAATATTTCACCAAAATTGTCGAGTTGTTTTTGCATCTATATGCGATATACATACAGACATTTTCTTTTATTTATGTACAGATGTAGCTAATTGGCGCTTCGCAAGAAAGTTTTGATGTTAATAATATATAGCTAACTTATTGTTAATAAGAGCGAGATCACTCCCTCAAATTATTTTCAAAATAGTTCACCAGTAAATTAGCTATTTCTTGGGTCCTAGTGGCCGTTAGGTCGTAGTGGCCGTTAAATTATGTAATAATAGGGAGAGGTTATTACAGCAAAATTTCAATGTAGCTACCATAGTTTATGTGACGTTTTATCCAAATAAGACAAAGTGAATTGAAATTTTTCAAAACTTAATTGTTCTAGAGCTGATCTAACTTTACGAGAGGGGGCGACGGGATATGATGTTCTAATAAAAAGTGATGGCTACGCCTCCCGTTGCCCGCAGGACTTCTTCCGCCCTTGGCCTCATACGTCACCTAAAAAATGTAGTATACTTAGCAATAATTAACAATTAATTCTGATCAATAAATAAAAGCATTCACCACAAACGTAAATATGTAGTCAGTAGTGCTATGTAGAAAACTTCCCAAGGTTACGTCCGAACAATATGTAAACGGAAGCTGTAAGGCCTTAAGGGCTAGCCAGTACATTGAAGTTAAAGCAACAAAAAACAAACATGACGGCTGATGATAACAAAGCCGTTGAAAGCTGCTAAGGTAATAAGAAAAATGATGACACTGTCAATGCCTTTTATTCAAGTACCATATTTGGAATGCTAACATCACTAATAAACCAATATAGGATATGTTCAAATCGTTTTCCTGATTCAGTCCAGGATCGGCCTTTCCCTGTTCTTGTTGAGAAATAATTAGTTTCATCTAGCTGCATATTTGAGATCTCAATTTATATATCTTTTTTTGCAGTATTGAGAGCTTTAACTTACCACTTTTACATGGTTGTAGACAAGCTTATAAAGCAATTTGAGACGAACGCAAATGCTCTTTGACATTGAATGTGCCTACAACCATTATCGTCATCGGCAGCATCTTTTCTTCGTGGAATGACGGGACGTAGGCGATTCATGCATGCCGGGCGTGGAACCTCGTTTTCCAACAGGATTGACGAGTTTCAATGCTGTATAAAGGTCATCAGTACAAAATATTGAAAAAATCAAGCGTCAAGGAATATGCATAAAGTGTACTACTACACATTCCCAGTGAAATTCTGTTTCTGTGTACGCTGAGCTCATTGAAATGTTTAAAAGGATTAGAACCCGCGACTTCAAATACAAACTCAGCATATGACTGCGGATAAAGACCCTCATTGTTATCATTATTCTAGTAATAATTGAATCTATTTCCGGGAGATATGATAATAGAAGTTCTCAACTTTTTTTCAGTGTGACAGAAATTAATAGGTTGTGTGGTAGTGACTAGGTATATATTACGTTCTCAAATAAATTTTTCGTTACGCACTCGCATTTTAATTATTCTCTGAGATCTAGCAACTGCCTTCTCAGTAAATAAGTTACCAACTTTCAAATGTAGCCGTACACCAATATCATATTACAAGTTTTAATGGATTAAACGAGCATGCGATATTTTGTAGCCCCACAGCCTCATTCCGTGATTAGCAAATAAATTACTTCGATTCATGTCCAGAAATGTCCGAACAAAAAGTGTTCATTCTGAATGAAATGTTAAATTTTCCAGACCCATTTTTTACTCGATACTAGTGAAGTAGGCTTTCAGGTTTTTACTGTTGGTTAGGCCTTCACTGGAAAACCAGACCACCCCCTGTGCGAAATACCAATATCGGTTGGTGATATCACATTGAATTTCATTCTATCTTTACGTATAGTGTTTTTTATGGCCTTGCTGATCTGAATATAGACTTCTGCGAGGAAAATGTTTCCTTTCCTCTTTTTGTCCCCTACATTATTTAAAATATCCGAATAGTAAAAGGAAACTTTCATTAAGAAAATGTGACGTAAAATGATTCTTACTTGGCGACATGCGTCCTTCAATTTTTCCTACCTTGGTGTAGATACCATTATTTAATAATGCCACCATGCAATTATGATAACACCTCTGTTGTCGTTAGTTTCGTAAATAGTGTTTCCATCAAAAAAAAAACTTTGCAGTGGATCATACAAACTTCGAGTGCGAGCTCTTTAAATACTGAACGTGTTATGTAAAAGAATGTTTGATTGAGTCAAGTAATAAAAGTAAAATGAAACAATTGGCCCCTCGTTTGAAAGTAATTTTTTATAATATTTTACTGATTGTGAAGGGCTTTATGAAAATAGTAACCCCGGAGTGGGAAACTTAGAATGTATTGTGAATGAAATTATGCATCAATTCACGATACGTGTTTGCCTAAACAGCCTTCTAAATCAGAAAATTTAGTCCACAATTCCCTGTCTATTCAGTCCACTATTTACTGCAAAAATATTCCAATTATTGACACATTTTATCTACAATAAATGTCTTATCATCGAACAAGTGTCATGTCTAGTTTTTTTTATTTGTGTGATATGACCCCTACATTGAAAAAAAGCCTTGGTATTAATTGTATATCTGCATCAATTTGGACTTTAGGTATAAGTCATACAAAATATGATAGTGTGTCAGGAGATAAAAAAATATTAAATAATGTAGTTTTTTGTGACTTTATTCTGGTTTCCCTTGCCCGAAGGACTAAGAAAACTTAGACCCAAGTACATGTTAGTACTATCTGTAAACCAAATCCGTCCATTAATTAGTCTATTTCAACTGATCAGTGCATTATATTTACACTGGCGTGTAACTTATTCGGATGTAGATATCTGCTCGGACACGGACGGAATCCTGGAACGTCTCGAAGACGACACCTAGGCGCAGCCTCCCAGGTCGGCAATACTGAATCAGATCACGCGAATCATAGGAGTAGTTGGCCAAGGGCCCGGGGCAACGCCCCCCACACCGTTGACCTTCTTAATTCGCGTTAACGATGTGGGGCAAGGCAGCGGCTGCAATTGTGCGCTGCCGCGGCGGCGACCTCGCGGCTTCCAGTGGGCTCCCGTCCCACGCCCCGTCTGGAGACGGAGGCTCAGGAGGGCGGCATTCCACGCTCGCGGGGCGTGACGGGTTGCGCTTGTGTCGCTGTGGCAGATTCAGGGGCACGGGGGACGGGAGTCATGCTCCTCAGCCCCCCCCCCTCCAAGACAACGTTTTTTGTTGTAAATTTTCTCAATTTATTTAAAATAATTACCACATAAAGATCTACTTTACATCCAATTATTAATTATCATGTTTAATTAATTATGAACAAAATTACAATTAAAAAAAAGTTGAAAAGTGTTTAAAGGGGGAGCTAAACTGAAATTGCCCCTTCCCCCAAGAACTGCTTTCTGGATTCGCCAGATAAGGATTTGCAACTTGTGTAGTGTCGTGGAATCTGTTGTCAGGAAAGAGTAATCGTTGTGTGCTTTCCTTTTTGTACGATTTTCACCGGAACGATAACCTCATTCGGCCCGTTTGTAAGAGAGAACGGGAGAATAATGGAAAGGAACACAGATGCTTTTTATTTCTTACATCTTTCCTGTACTCTTTAAAACCATTAATGGGGTCCCACAAATCCTCAGGACTTGTGACAAAGCGTACTATTTTGCTCTATATAAGATTTGAAATAAATTGTAATTTTTAATAGGATAATTTAGAAATGTTTATCATCGAATTTTGCAATGTGAGATCACGAATTGTTCTACATTTTGCTATCTGTCGCGTATCATATGGTCGAAATCTTGTGTGACGATTTATTGATATTTGGACACAATTCAGTTCTGTCAGCGTTCGTAGGCAACATGTAATGAATGATTTGTCGGGATACGTACACAATACGTGTTAATTTAACCATGAATAAAATAATTTCAGCACCTTTATTTACAATGGAAACTAATATTTTATCAATTCCAATAATTTATTTTATGAGATACGTGATGACCTTGCCAAAATCACTAGAACAACTGCGCCTTCCTCAGAATTAGTGTAAACTTCTAGCGAAGAGGGTTTCCCGTCTCAGCATTTTAGTGGAAGTATGCTTAAAATCAGAACGAAAATCGGTGTGTAACTACGTCCCACACGTAACATGCACATCGACAATGTCCCTGGATATTACAATCCATTACTGAAAAGAATAGATTTCCGTAAATATTGTTTTTGTGGTTCTTGTAATCTTCCAATTTCGCTGCAGCCTCTGTTAACGGAACATGGTGTTCACACCAAAAATTGAAGGGCTATTGAAGGTCCGGGCATTGCGAGTAGCAAGTGGCTTGCAATTTCGACGGTCGCCTGGCGAGGTCGGGTCGCTGGGCCGCGTGCAATTCAGGGATTTAAGATGTGCATCCAATTCCGTCCAAGATATTTGCCTTTTCCGTCGTTTGCTTCCTTTATATATTATATTTTTTCTACAACAAACCTTCAGCGCTCCGACTCTGTTTAAATACAGCTCCTGGATGTTACAGAAAAAAATTGTAAATAAACATCTGTTCAAAAACGAAGTATATTTCAGTACATGATGCCTGAAATATGTGTTCATCTTATTAAGAGGAAGCCAGGGTTGTGATTCCTTCCGACCTGATATGACTCGCCGTGGAGTACTATTTTTTGTGGGATATGAGCGATATTCTTCACAGCCGACTCCACATTTCACGTGCCGCCGCGCCGCCCCCATTCTGCCGTTTCCTCCTTGGTTCTTCCTTCCCGTTCCTCTGGCCGTGGCCGAGGCGGACGCAGTCGGGCCACGCGCGCGCGCGGAGTTGGCTCCCCCCTCCTTCTCTAAGGATCGCCCGGCAGGGGGTCAGTGCCTGGTGCGGGGGGGCGCGGGTCGATATCCGCACCCGTGCCCCGCTGCAGCTGCGCCACCGCCACCGCCACCGCCAACCGCCACCGCCACCGGCCACCGTCACCGTCACCGCCACCGTCACCGTCACCGTCACCGTCACCGGTCACCGTCACCGTCACCGTCACCGTCACCGTCCACCGTCACCGTCACCGTCACCGTCACCGTCACCGTCACCGTCACCGTCACCGTCACCGTCACCGTCACCGTCACCGTCACCGTCACCGTCACCGTCACCGTCACCGTCACCGTCACCGTCACCGTCACCGCCACCGGCCACCGTCACCGCCACCGCCACCGTCACCGCCACCGTCACCGCCACCGTCACCGCCACCGCCACCGCCACCACCACCCACCACCACCACCACCACCACCACCACCACCACCCACCACGACCGCCACGACCGCCACGACCGCCACGACCGCCACCACCGCCACGACGCCACGACCGCCACGACCGCCACGACCGCCACGACCGCCACTACCGCCACCACCACCACTACCGCCACCACCACCACCACCACCACCACCACCACCACCACCACCACCACCACCACCACCACCACCACACCACCACCACCACCACCACCACCACCACCACCACCACCACCACCACTACCGCCACCACCGCCACCACCACCGCCACCACCCGCCACCACCACCGCCACTACCGCCACCACCACCACCACCGCCACCACCACCACCACCCGCCACCAGCCACCACCCACCACCACCACCGCCGCCACCACCACCACCACCACCACCGCCACCACCAGCCGCCACCACCACCCCACCACCGCCACCCCACCACCACCACTACTGCCACCACCACCACCACCACTACCGCCGCCACCACCACCACCACTACCGCCACCAATCTCCGCCGCCGCTACCACTCGAATCAGCGCCCGCTGCGCTCCGTTCCGCGCCCCCCCCCCCTCGCGCAGCTTCTGCGCAGTTGGAGCGCCGGGTCACTTCCGCGGAGAGGAGCGGAGAGCGCCCGCTGCGCCCGGGCTCCCGATTGAAACCTGTTCGCGCGTCTCTGGCCCCGGGCGGCGCGGGCCGCTCACAGAACCCGATCAGCGGGGGCGGTGCTCTATGGGAAACCCG